>CM057224.1:56216247-57416247 GCA_029891385.1 Erythroxylum novogranatense
TCTTCGGCACATCCGACTCCTTAATCGTCAACTGATGGTATCCCGATCTCAAGTCAATCTTAGAGAAAACTTTTGCTCCTTGCAATTGATCAAACAGATCATCAATGCGAGGAAGCAGATACCTGTTCTTCACCGTGACCTGATTCAGCTTCCGGTAGTCCACACACATCCTCAATGAGCTATCTTTCTTCTTTACAAACAGGACCGAAGCTCCCCAAGGCGAAGAACTCGGCCTGATGTACCCTTTCTCTAACATCTTCTCTAACTGCTCCTTAAGCTCTTTCAATTCCGCCGGAGCCATCCGGTAAGATGGAATTGAAATCGGTGCAGTACCTGACAAAAGCTCGATCGAAAACTCAATCTCCCGAGCTGGCGGTAGTCCCGGTAATTCCTCGGGAAAGACATCCGAGAAATCCCTGACTACTGGAATATCCTCCAGCTTCCCACTATCTGCTCTGGAATCCATCACAAAGGACAAAAATGCCTCACATCCCTTCCTCATCAGCTTCTCTGCTGTCAAAGCCAAAACAAATCTGAGCGGACTGGCTTTCCTGTCCCCAGCAAACACTACTCTTCTGCCGTCACCTAAATCAAACTCTACTGTCTTCTGCTTATAATCCAGACGGGCATTGTACCTCTCCAACGTATCCATACCCAATATCACATCTAGTCCTCCCATCTTCAATGGCATTAAATCTACCACTAGAAGTGTTCCACCAATACTAAGTTCACAGCCTCTAAATACCTGATTAATCACGATATACTGACCGATCGGAGTACTCACCATCAGCGGAGTATCCAACGGACTCACAATCCTATCACACACAGGTCTACTCGACGAGACAAACGAGTGAGTAGAACCTGGATCAATCAACACAAGCACATCATCAGCAAATAAGTGAGTCATACCAGTGACAACATCTGGAGCGGCCTCTGCATCTTCCCGAGTCATAGCAAACACCCTGGCTGGTGCCTGACATCTCGATCTTCCTGGAAGGCTTGCCCTCTTAGCAAACATCGAGGCGCCCACCTCTGTTGCGATCCTCGACCTCTGATCTCTGTCCTCCTAGAGCTGCATCTGAGATCCCTCTCTCCTGGGTGGCTGAGGACACTCTCTAGCCCGGTGTCCCTTCTGTCCACAGTTGAAGCATGCACCCGTCAATCGGAAACACTCTCCACCATGGAAATTGCCACAATGCTCACACTTAGGGACAGATGACTTGTCCTCATCTCCCCTCCTGCTGTCTCCTGTCGCAGAAGCCTGATGAGAAAAAGTAGGCGTCCTCATCTGCGAGAGACACTTTTGCACATTGCTCTTCTCCTCGACCGAGTAGGAAGCTCCTAGCACTCCGCTCAGGCATAGGAGTACTAGTGCTACCTCCCCTCCTAAACTGCTCTCTGCCCTTTCTCTTCTTGTTGACCGCACTCTTGATATTTTCTATGTTCTCCACTCAAAGTCGCTTGATCACCGCTGAAAGTCCTGAAATTCTGCACAATTACCTTCTCCCTGATAGCCAAATGCAGTCCCGACTCAAACCGACGACATCTGGCAGCCTCACTCAGCATCAAGTCGGAAGCATACCGGGATAACTGTGTGAACCGGAGCTCATACTAGCTCACAGTCATCTCCCTCTGGGCGAGACTCAGAAACTACCTCTGCTTCTGCTGAACATATACCTCTGACAAATACTTCTTCGTAAAAGCAACTAAGAAGTCCTGTCATGCCAACCCTACCAGTCTCCTCTGACTGCCCGGCACGGTCTCCCACCAATGCAGAGCATCACACTGAAGCAAGCTGGCGGCATACACCACCCGCTCGTCATCCTCACAATCCATCTGATCTAGCACCCTCTCTGTCTTCCGCAACCATGTCTCGGCTTCCTCTGGATCTGCTATCCCGAAGAAGTCAACTGCTCCAAACTTCCTCAATTTGTCAAACTGTTTTCCCCTCTTAACTGGGGCCGGAGCAGAAGGCTGTGGCATCTGACCCAGAGCCTGAACAAACGCCTGTGTGAAGGCCTGGAACATCCTCGAATCGAACGGAGGCACATGTCCTTGCGGGCTGGCGACTCTCGAGGCTGCGACAGGCTCTCGCCTAGTCTCTGAAGTCTCGGCATTCCACAGACTCTTGACTCATTAGTCCTCTCCTCTCTAGTCGGAGAGTCAGGTGTAACAGATCCTTGCAAAACTCCTCGTGTCCTTCTACGAGGTGGCATCGTACTCCTTCAAATGGAAACACTAAGGATTAGCTATATGGCAATCTACATGTATGCATGATATGCATGTCACAGAATACAATCAAGGAATGCAACAAATAATCATAGAGCACACAATCTTATTATGCATTCTAAGCCGAGGACACCTAAACCTAGGCGCTCTGATACCAAACATGTTAGGCCCGGGCCCCGAAAGTCCGATTCCCAAGGTGGTCCCTCGGCCGCGCCGGCGACGGGCGCCCCATAACATTGGACCTGATCCCAACATTTATATATATACATATACATAGTTCGATCATACAAATACATTTAAATCATGAATTAAACTCATGCCATTACAACCGAAAGAAATTTAACAAGTATTCGAAATCATTCCAAAATACAACATATATTGCAAATCCAAAAATACATGTAAATATGCTCCATGATAATGTACTTGGAGGGCCAACCAAAAACGAACTTAATCAAGACTCTAAGTAGTTGAAGTTTCCGATGCCTCATGAGTTCAAAGATCGTCATTACGAACACGAGGAGGAAAGTAATGGGTTGAGCTACACATTTCGATGGCTAATATAATTATAGCCATTAGCAACTAAGACAAGTCCCAACATATGAATGTATATATATTATATCTATCTGGACATCAAGTCAAGCATTCACACGCTACTCGAACAATTTACGCATTCAATATACTTAATGCAATTCATAAATATGTCACAAGCATTCACAATGAACAATTCACATATGCAATGCACATCACAATGGCTCGAGGGTTCCATGGAAACAAAAGGAAGAAACCGAGTTTACATCACGAGCGAAATGAGTCCATTTGGAGCTCATAGCCAAGCGGGCGGCCGGGAGAAGGCTCTTGTCGGCGTACTGCGATTGAACGAAATGGTTCCACTCTTGCCCAAACAAAAGCACATAATCATGCTCATAATCATGTTTATGGTATTCTTTCATATCTTGCATTTAGTCAAAATGTCGTGACCGAAGTCGAGGCATAACATGATCGGAATCAAAATGTAATGCTATCAATTCTTATGATTCTTTCAATTCATCACATTTAAACATACATAACAAATAACATATATTCATACATAGGCAAGAAATTGCCTAGTCACACAATAACTATAAGTATATTACCCACCGAAAATCGCTTGAGTATCCGACTATTGATGTTCCTCCTTTAGCTACGGAAACTGATCTGCTTGGTTTCTTATAGTAAACCAAGTCTCAATCAAACAATATTCAAAGGCAATAAACAAAAAAACTTCGAAAAATCAAAAGAAGAAAAATCGCTAAAAAAAAAGGGCTCACCGCGACGAAGGCCAAGCCTTCGCGGCGAGTCGCCCGCGCACGCCGCGGCGCGCACGCATGTGTGCTCCGCGACGCACTCCTCCCTGGCACACCGCGACGTGCACCATACGTGCACACGGCGTGCACAAATTCGCACGCCGTAGCGTGCTCTTGAGCACGTCGCGACGTGCGGATCGAGGAAACGTTCCCGAACCTGAAAAAATCCCAAATTTTCTGACTCCAATCCGTTCCAAACTCAAATGCAACACATCTAAGGCATAGATCAACTATTCTACTACAATTCTAACCCATTCTAAGCTTCCAATCCATCCTAAAATCATCAACCCAACGATTTGCCCAACTTTTTCACACAAAAACCCTAAATAATTAATTTCTCCCAATCCAAGCTATCTTAATGTTTAATCCAAACATAAACAAGAAGAAACGAAGCTAAACTTACCGGGTAACGCTCCAAACTGTCGAAAGATCCGAGAAATCGAAATCTCCACTCTTCTTCCTCTTCTCCCTACGACGGCTTCTCCCTCTTCTTTTCCTCGTCTTTCCTTTCTATTTTCTATTCTATTTCTAATTTCTTCTTTTAAACCTAAGGGAAAGCACAAAGACTACAATGCCCTCCTAATTAAGCCCTAAACTCATTTCAACTAAGTAAACATTCCAAAATGCCCTCATAAACTTTTACACTTTTTAATCCTCATTCAACCACAATTAAACCGTAATTATCCATAATACTCCCAATTAACTCAAACTAAGGCATAATCACTCAATTATCCAAATTTATGCTTAATGACATCATAAAAAAAATTCGGGGTATTAGTCGTATTCGAAGACTAAACAATCTTTATGCTTACAAGTTATTACTTAAAAAAAATTTGTGCAATATACGAGAGCAAACATTACTGTAACAAAAGCTCACATTATCTTTCTAGTGAGAGAAAGAAAAGGCTGAGAGCCTGGAGAGGCTAAGATAGCTGAAAGAATACTCAGTGTAAGAGACCTGAAGAGGTTCTGGAAGGGAGGAAAGAATACTTGTAATTTTGACGAAGTATAGTGAAAACTCAGAAGGATTCTGAGGATTGGACATAGTCCACGGTTTGGGATGAATCGGTATAAAAATCGCATCATCTATCATCTATCATCTATCTTCTAACTCCTTTACTCTTAAATACTCTTGATCTTATACAAGTTTATAAAAGTTATTTGCGATTTAACTAACTAGTTGGTATATTTTTAATACTTAAAAAAGTTTCTTTTTCAAAAGGTTTTGTGTATTGACGAAAAGATTACACAATTCAACCCCCTTCTTATGTACTTCGTATACTGTACGTGAGTTCTATATTAACGTGTGATTTACTTCAGGGGATACTTTTTCTCAACAACGACAAGTATTCCTTAGTCTTTATTTATAATTTTAGCCTAATGAAATGAGTTTATTTTCTCAAGAAAAATCATAAGTCTTTTCTATATTCAAGAAATTAAATATTAAAAAATAAAGTGAGTAGCCAACTTATGAACATATTATGCAAGGGAATTTTTCTCTCAAGAATTTCATAAGTTTAGTCATGAATGTGTGATTCATAAGCAACTAAAAGCTAGCTACACATCACAACAAAACATAGTCACAAAAAGGAAGAACCACATCTTTATAAAGATGGGAAAAGGTGTGCTGAAATCCAAAACTCTTCCAAACAATTTTTGTGCAGAAGCAATTCATACAACAACCTACATTTTTAATTGATCTCCAATAACAACTTTGAATCAAGAAACACAATTTCAAACATGGTATGGTCAGAAGCCTAAACAAACTCATTTAAAAGTATTTGGTTGCATTGCATTTGTGGACTTTCCACTCCAAAAAAGAGAAACATTAGATGATAATATCATCGTATATATTTTATAGGTTATAATAAAAAAATTAAAGGATATCATTTTTACAAACCTCTCATCAAAAAATCAGTAATAAGTCATGATGTTGTTTTTTATGAGAAAAATAGTTAGGATTGTATGAATATGCTTATTTGAAGATAGTGAATCCCTTGATGCCCCAAAAGAGAAGACTATTGAAATGAGTGTTCCAATCTTTTTACAATAAGTTGTTTTCAATCATCTACATCAATGAGAAGCCAAACTAATGTCTCAAACTTGTTCTCACCAAGTTTTTCTCATCAAATCTGCCACCAAGAAAATAGAGATCCTTGTAAGAAATTTATGAAAGCGCAAAACAATGTCAACTTGCTCAAATTGAATAACCAATCTATTTGAAGAAGCGGTAAAGTCCAAGGAATGACATGTAGCAATGGATAAGGAAATGAGAGCCTTAGAAAGAAACAAGACATGGGACTTACTTGATCTTCCAAATGGGAAGGAAGTTGTTGGGCAAAAGTGGATATATAAAATCAAGCTCCATGCTGATAGTACTATCCAAAAATTCAAATTAAGGATGGTTTCCCTTAGGTACATGCAGCAAGAAGGTATAGACTTTGGAGAAACTCTCTCTAGTAGCAAGGTTTAATACAATAAACATTGTTCTAATTATTGTTGCTAATTTTAATTGGAAGGTTTAGTACTTTGATGTGAGGTCAGCATTTCTACATGAAACCTTAGAAGAAGAAATGTATGTTCAATAACCAAAAGGGTAGGAGATTATAGGTCATGAAATTGTATAGGTTGAAACAAGCGCCTTGGGCCTAATATGGAAGAATAGATAAACATTCAGTAATTATTTTTAGAAAAGTCCAAGTGAGCCAACCTTGATACGAAAACCCCCAAGAAAATAAGGTTCTTGAAACCCCCTAATCCTATAGAATAAAAACCCAATATTTCAATTATAAGAACATGCTAGTTCAAACCCTAATTATATGAAATTGAGACCCAAACCCAAAGAAAACATAATAATTAAACTTGCCACAAGTGATTACCTTGATAAGTGATGCAATCCTTGAAGTAACAACAAGAAGAGCACGCCTTTCTTGAGGAGAATATTTCTAAATTTCATTAATCAGCTAATAAGATGTTTATAAGAATAAAATAAGGTCTTATACCCTTGCCCACCTCCTAACCCTAAAAGGAATTTAAAAAACAAGCCTAATCCTAACTACTTTAGGAGTTTATAGCCCAATAACACAATTTGATCCTAATTCACTTAGGATTGGGTTAAAATAACTTAAATAAGACCATAATAACTTAAATAAACTTGGGGGAATGGGCCTAGTGGAGCACTCTACTTAGGTCCATACGCTTGGTTGTCCAAAACTAGCTTAAAATAAATTAAAGCAAATGACTTTTGATGAGTGCACATGCTTACAAATAAATATCTAACCCATAACAAGTCTTTTGGCCCTAATAAATAAAGGATAAATAACAAGTCTAATGTATTAAATTAAGCCTATAAGAATAATTGAACTTCTCTTGAAACTTGGTTAAGTATTAGCCCCTCCAGACGCCCTCTTTAGAAGAATCACAAGCTTGACTACTCCATGGATTGTTCAACCTTGTCATCAAGGTGAGATGTAATATGACTTTGAACAAACCCTTAAAGTGCTTGCTTAATCCTTGTGGCACATTACCTTGTAATAAGTCCACTTGGCAAAGTAAGCTTGTCTTGGTGAGTGACACCTTGATCTCCATTGTTGCCATGGCTTCTTGTATCATTTCCTCCCTCCTCAAAAGGATTCATCCTCGAATCAGCCCCGTTATCTTGTTTGCTACCCTGTAATCTACGCACATATGCCAAGTTTCATCTTTCTTTGGCACCAATAGCACTGGAACTGTGCATGGGCTTAGACTTTCTCTCACGTGCCCCTTCTTAGGCAACTCGTCTACTTGCCTTTAAAGCTCCTTTATCTCCACAGGATTACTCATATAGGCTGGGTGGTTTGGAATTTAAACTTCTGACACAAAATCAATATGATGTTCAATGCCCCTCAATGGTAGTAATCCCTTGGGCAACTTATTTGGAAAGACATCAGAGTATTCCTGCAAAACAAGTTTCACAATACTAGGCAAAGAAGGGTCAAAGTCAGTCTCATTATAAAACAACTCCTTATAAATAAGGAAAACTACTGGGACCCGATCCGGAGACCGGATCCCAACCGAAAAACGAAACACAAGTGGTTGAAAACAAAGCAAATGCAAATCGGATAACTGAAACACAAGATGCGGAAGCAAAAGCAAAAGGGGAATCGAAGTGAATAAAAGGAACATAAGGCATAATCAAATCGGATACGAATCAAATTACAAATCATAAACGAATGGATCGCAAAGCGGAAACAGAAAGCGAAGCACGGAATACAGAAACGAAATCGGAAAGCGAATAAACAAACAGATCAAAGCAAACGAAAGTGAATCAAAATACAAATTTCTGACATCCGAAGCATGAATCTTAGAAAAGCGATCGCGTTGAAAACCTTAAGACATTCCAAATCTGGTATAAAATTTTTCTTTCTTTCTTTTCCGTTTTACTCAATCTCATACAAAGCAATATTCTTTTTCAATCTCAATCAAAAACTCAAATCATAATATTCGTCTTATACAATTATACAATTCCCATATATTCATGTTATTTCTACCAACATTTCGGCAGCATAACGGCTACATTTTAACTAACCCAAACCTGCAAAGTGTTTAAAACACACTTCTAAAATTCTTACACAAAAACCAGTATCATCGGACACCCCGTCCGGAATCCAAATCACATTCAATAACAGTATCCAATATTCAAAACACACCCTCATATCTCAAATCATTATCCAAAACTCATTCACATTCATTCTCATATAATATACAATGTCTTAATACAAACTAAACACAACCTAATCATTTATGAATTACACAATTCCCAAAATCACATTCACCATACTCAACTTTATACGCAAATACACTTATCCAAACTTATCTTAAGTCATATACATATCAACACTAAAATCCAAATTACTCAAAATCTAACTTATACAAATTACGAAAACATGCAAAAATTTGATCTGACATCTTGACCGTCTTTCATCCGATCTCCTGCTCGAATACTTGGAGATTGAGGATGAAAGAGGGATAATATATTTATAAATTGAAAGATAAGCGAAAACATTTTGCAAAACTTTTGCCATTTATTTTTAAAGATTTCACAGTAGGAAAAACTAGCAATTTTCGTATTTCTCAAACTTTCAAAATATTGTTAAACAGTTTCAATAAATTCTCGGCTGAAAAATTCACAATAAGTGATTTCTCAAACTTTTCACATTTTTCATATTTTATGAACAAAAATCCATATTTCTTAAACATTTTTCAAATTATGCAATGCATCACACTTAGGAACAAAACAAAACACATAACACATCAAATGGTTTGGTTCGATCCAAAACAGAACGTACTGCACATTCTCGCATAGCGGTCCTGTGCAGCCGTGAACGGAACGTACTACACCTTCCCGCATAGCGGTCCGATGTAGCCGTGACTTATGGGAGTCCGATATCGGAACTCCAGTGCCTCTAACGGACAACCGGGAGAAGGCTATAAAAATAGACAAGTGCGCACTTGTCCCACTTATAGGACCTAACCAAACCCACATATCACATAATCGAAAACGAAAATTCAAATTGTCCAAAGGCACATTTCGAAATCTTGATTTTCAAATTTTTCATATCAAAACAATCATATCGTGTCAATACTTGACACATCATCATATCCACATATCACAAACAATTTACATAATCAAACATATTTAAACTCAATTCATCAATTTAATCACATATAAATCAAAATCATGACAATGAATGAAATTTGTTTCTTTAAAACATAAATCAAAACGTATACAATTTCATAAAGCACATTGTTCAAACTTTTCAGATAATTCAAAAACATGATTTTCATAACTCTTGTATTTTCTTAAAAACCTTCCGAAAGCATTAAATTTAATCCTTCGAAAATTATATTTTTCAAACATTTTTCTAAACATTAATTTATCAAAATTTACTTCTTGCATTTTTCAAATACACATGTTTAACTTAAAATTCAATAAATAAATATACTGCCCACCTTGAATCCATGCTAGTACATTGTCCAAAGCATCAATTCTCCAAAGTTCTTCTTCTTTCCTCAAATTAAAAATTACCTAAGCCAAAACATCCAAATTCAACATCATAAAAAGTCATAATCCTCAAATTAAACTTAGAAAACACTAATTCCACATATAATCAAGCCATCTAAATCATGAATTTCCAAAATCCCCAAATTCTAAAATTGACCTAAACCAATTCACCCAAATTCAATATCATAAATCACAAAATCTTCAAAATTGGTATCATATTTCATTAATCCATCATATTTTCCATGATTCTAAGCCAATAATTTCCAAAAACCCCAATCACAAAAATTGACATAAACCCTAATTACTTGTCATCCAAAATTGATCAAATTACAACATGAAATCTTCAAAATTGAGCATAGAATTAACAAACCCATATCATTATCAAGGTTTCTAAACCAAAAAACTTCCAAAATGTACACGTTAAATTTTCGAGTCTTACTTCATTCTTCACCGAAATCTAAAATTTCTTAGCTTGGAAGGAAGCTCTTGTGTTCCTCCATCTTTTTATCTCTTGGAACAACATCAAAATCTTGCTCTAAGACTCATAAAAATAAAAAACGTACTTATTTTTCCTTTTCCCTCTTCCTTCCACCAAAACCCACTCTTCCTCTCTTCCTTTTTTTCTCTTCTCTTGTTCTTTTTCTCTTAAGTGTCGTGGGTCTCCTCTTAAAAACAACCCACACTTGTGCCATGTCATTAATGAATGAAAAAAAAGACCAAAATGACCTTCAATGTATGCCTTTAAACTTAAATCCTTATGTAAACTTTCCAATTTGCCCTTGCACTTTACTTAATTTTATGCTTACTTTCAGATATGATTCGCACTATCAATTTGAAGGAATTTATCAAAACTTCCTTCTAGAGAAATGTTCCTTATTGTCTTAATTTCATAATGACACCAAAATCATCCAATTTGGAGCATTATAACAAAAGTTATGCTCAAAACATTTCAGATATGTCTTATGCTAAATCATTTTTCAACACGATTATTTCCATCCAAAAATTGACATTCTAAATCACAAAATTGAAACTCGTTGTCTTCATAACAATTGTAGCCCTATTTCTCTAGTTTAATCAAAATCAAGAATTACCTCATTTGGATTTCTAGATCAAAAGTTATGGCAAAAATACGTTCAGATGTTCCTAATCCAAGACTGCACACGAATCCGAACTTTAATTCATAAATTGAAAGTCTTAGGGGCTAAATTGAAATTCAATTCCTTCTTATGATTTGTATCCCCATGTCTCCATTTTATTTTGCCTCAAGAATCAAGTCAATCGGATCTCCACAGATCCCGAATTTTGCAAAATACTGAACTATGTTTGGAAAATTTCCCGACTCACGTTGATTAATTTAATCAACCTCAATTTAATCTCAAAAATTCATAATTTTTCCATGAGGATGTAGATAATTATCTTAGGAATCCAACTCTTTGAAAACCAAGTCAATCGGATGTCGGATGGAAAAGTTAGAAGCAAAAGAGTGAAATATGTTCAAAAAATTTACCTTTCTTAAACAAATAGGGAAGTCGTGATCGTGCGCGTGCACGACCGCGACATTCAGGTGGTCCAGCAGAGTCGCGATCGTGCACGTGCACGATTGCGACATTTCGGTGAACCCGCAGAGTCGCGATCGTACGTATGCACGACCGCGACTTTTGGGTGGACCTGCACCCCTTTTTCTTAACCGATGACTCAACTTTTAAACCTCATATCTTTTGACTAAAAACTCCAAATTTTACAAAATTGGTATCATTGGAAAGCTAAAAGAAAGTTCTACAACTTCCATGAAGGACCCAAAACTCAATTTTGTCTTTAATGGGGTCAAAAATCCAATCAAAGATACTACCCCTATTTAATGTATCCCCAAATAGTGGTCAACTTTGAAAATCTCTATCTTTCATTTCCAAAGTCCAAAAATTTCACACTTTATATCAATGCAAAGATCATAAAGTCACCTACAACTTTCATGAAGGACAGAAAAATCAATTTAACCTCTAAAGGAGTCAATTTTTCAATCAAAGGTTCTGTCCTCTAATAATCATTGTAAAACAGTGACAGAAACTTGTAAAACTCATAACTTCTTATTCCATGATCCAACAATTGCATACTTTATATCAAATTAAAGATCAAATCAAAATCTTCAACTTTCATGAAGAACTTAAAGATAAATTCAACGTCTAATAAGGTCAATTTTTCAGTCAAAGATTCTACCATAACCTAGTTCAACCTATAACACATCTAAACTTTCAAATTTCATAACTCTCAATCCTCTCATCCACTAATTGCATAATATACATCATTGTAAAGCTTGTAAAATCTTCTATGACTTTCAAGAAGACCACTTAACTCATTTAAAACCATATCAATACAAAAATTGGCCTCAAAGCACAATATACACAAACTTACTCTTAATAGCATTTTTAACAAACAAAGCAAAATAACCTTAACTTTGAAAGCTCACAACTTTCACTCCCGATATCAAAAAAATCTCATACTTTATGGCGACAAAAAGCTCTTAATATAAGCTACAAGTTTCATGAAGATCATTTTCTCAAATTCTGCCTAAATCAAAAAGTCAACTCTCTATGACTATGACCAAAAAATCAAACTTTTCTTAATTCTTTAAATTTTCACGCTTTTTCTCTTTATTTCTTGCTTTTCAACTCCATTTCAATCAACTCATTTACTTTTGAGTATTTCTAATTTTTACTAAAAATTTGGGGTCCAACAAAAACCAACAGTTTATGTGTGTATATGACCTTCCTTAACTCTTTTTCATTTACAAAGAACTCTTTTTATTCCACTCTTCTCTCCTTTTTCAATTGCACCACTCTTCATAACCACCGATATTTCGGCCTCTATCTCCTCTACCACCTCTTGCATTGTTTCAACCTCCATACCACTCTTTCGCATTAAATCCATCTTCATCTTGCTCCTCCTCATGGTGATAACGATTATGAACTGGAGGGTTATCTCTTCTTCTTGTCCCATTATTCCTTGAAGATTTGGCTTGAATAGTTTTGAGAAGCCTATCTTGCCTTTCAAAGTTTCTATCTTGAACTGATTTTGCATTGCTTCAAGAGTAAAGATTGTATTTCGTTGGTCCTCTTCACTCCCATCACGCTTTCCATCTTTATTGCTATTATGAGACATGATTAATTCCTGCAAGAAAACATTAGAAACCTCACAACACTCCCTCACGTGTTTCTCTCTATAATAGAATTTCCCACTCATATTTCACACAATAAATTGGCTTTTCACTATATAATCTCATACTCTTGCCTTTTTCCACTCAAGAGCCTCCTTTATTGTTACTCTTCAGGATCACTTCAACAAGATCAAGAAAATCAACAAGCAACAAGTTCAAGTAGAAAGCACAAAAATAACGACCTTAACAAAGAAAACGAATAGATGAAACAAATCTAGAAGAAAAATATTGTATGAACAGAAAAAAAATTAAAGTGCCAATACATGGATGAAGAGTAGTGTAGGCAATGATTCTTGTGTTAATTGAATAATTATGAGTGCAACAATTGTTCAAATCAATATAGAGAAGCAAAGATAGGTACCAAAACAAGAAATAAACCAAGAAACAAAGAAAGACAAACGAAAAATATGACAAAACTCACCAAAACTGAGACCTTTTTTATTTTATTTATATCCCAATCTACCCAAAATTCTAAGAATTAAACAAAAGGTTCAAAGAAAATGTTTATTGATAGGTTCTTGAATGAAAGAAAAACAATCTAGATGAATCTTGAATGATAAGAACAAATCTTGAATGAAAGACTAAACAAAGATTCAAAGAATCACAATCTTGGATGTTTCTTTATCAATCTTGAAATTTTCTTTCTTTCTTGATAGGTTCTTGAATGAAAGAAAGACAATCTAGATGAATCTTGAATGATAAGAACAAATCTTGAATGAAAGATCAAACAAAGATTCAAAGAATCACAATCTTGGATGTTTCTTGATCAATCTTGAATTTTCTTTTCTTTTCTTTCTACTTTTCACGTTTTTTTAATTGATGATCAAGAAAATAAAGAATCAATTAAAGAAACAAGAACATAAAGAACTAATAATGGCATATTTGTTCCAAGCAATTAAACCTTAATTTTTGTGATTTTTTTCCTAAGGAATCAACAAAGAAAACAATGAAAGATACATATGAGTTTAATATAATTAAGTCAAAGCTCTGATACCAACTAATACAGAAATCCTAAAAAAAACAAGGTTCTTAAAACCTCCTAATCCTATTGAATAAAAACCCCAGTCTTTCTATCCTATGAACACGCTAATTCAAACCCCAATTATACGCAATTAAGACCCAAACTCAAAGAAAACAGAAGAATTGAACATGCCATAAGTGATTACCTTGATAAGTGATGCAATCCTTACAGTAACAACAAGAAGAACACACCTTTCTTGAAGAGAATATTTCTAAATTTCATTAATCAACTAATATGATGTTTACAAGGATAAATAAGGTCTTATATCATTGCCCATATCCTAACCCTAAAAGGAATTAAAAAACAAACCTAATCCTAACTAATTTAGGAGTTTATAGCCCAATAACGCAATATGATCCTAATCTACTTAGGATTGGGCTAAAATAACTTAAATAAGACTAAAATAAATTAAATAAACCTAGACGGAATGGGCCTAGTGGAGCACTCTACTTAGGCCCACGCATTTGATTGTCTGAAACTAGCTTAAAATAAACCAAGATAAGTGACTTTTAATGAGTGCACATGCTTACAAATGAATATCCAGCCCATTACAAGTCTTTCCCTAATAAATAAAGGATATATAATAAGCCCAATGTATTAAATTAGGCCTATAAGAATAATTGAACTTCTCTTGAAATTTGGCTAAGTATTAGCCCCTCCACGCGCCTTCTCTAGAAGAATCACAATCTTGACTACTCCATGGATGGTTCGGCCTTGTCATCAAGGTGAGATGTAATGTAACTTTGAACAAACCCTTGAAGTGCTTGTTTAAGCCTTGCTGCACATTGCCTTGTAATAGGTCCACTTAGCAAAGTAAGCTTGTCTTGACGTGTGACACCTTGATCTTCATTGCTGTCGTGGCTTGTTGCATCAAACCTTGATTGTAAAAACTAAAGGTATGCTTTAAAGTCTTATTGTTTGTCTCTATATTGATGATTTGATCAATACCAACAATAGTGACGTGTTATTAGATGAGCTTGAAATGACTAATTTAGGCTTGATGAATTTCTTTTTAGGGTTAGAAGTCCAACAATGTGATGCAAGAATTTTTATTTTCTAAGAAAATAATGTTCATTATCTTCTCAAAAGATTCAATTTGAAGGATAACAATTTTGTGAACACTCTTATGTGTGCCAATAAAAAGCTTTGCTTAGATGATGGGAGTAAAAAAATTGAATCTCAATTATACAGGAGTTTGATAGGATGCTTGTTATATATCACAAACAGCAAACCAAATGTTATGCTAGCAACAAGTCTTTAGTCCAGCTTTAGGCAAAGTCCTATCAGGAATCACTTAGGTGTTGCAAAACAAATCTTGAGATATTTGAAAAGAACAAAATTTTGGAAAATATGGAATAAATGCACAAACAATTTCAGGTTATATGGTTTCTTTAACAGTGATTTAAGGGGTTTCTTTGAAGATTGAAAGAGTACTACAAGTTACACATTCACTGTGGGTGTAGGTGCTATTTTATGGAGTTTAAAGAAACAAGCATCTCCTGTTGTACCATCTTTAGAGGCTAAATATATACATATTACGATGACAACTTATCAAGTTGTTTGGTTGTGAAGGATCTTGATTGATATGAAGTGAGCTTAAGGGAGGCAATCGCTATTCACTGTCATAATCAATCAATTTATGATAGAAAAACTAGTCATATAGAGACTTGTCATCGCTTCATAAAGGAAATTAAGATCCAAGTATTGTAATACTAATGATCATGTAGTTGCAGATTTATTTTAAATCATCGACTTCTGTCTTGCCTCTCGTCTCTCTCTCAAGAGTGCAAGTTTTTGGTCATGCCTTGAATGTGCATGGTGAGTATTATAGGTCAATTAGATTTTGATTTTTCTATATTTTTCTTTCTACATCATGGATTCAAGCTTCCAGAAACTCTTTATTCGAGAGAAAGAAGATGCTGAGTTCGTGATTCCTACGAAAGATATTCAAAAGGAAGAGATCAACTCTGTTGGAAAAATTGGTTGGAGAAAGAGTTGTTCACCCAGATGCACTGGAAAGAACTTTGCTGAGTATGTGGCGTCCTATGTGGGGAGCGTATATCAAACCGATGGGCAAAAAAAACCTCTATGTAATCCAGTTTTATCACCATTTCGATCTAAAGAAGATGTTAGCTGGAGGAACGTGGTCTTTTAACAAATGTATTTTATTAGTTCATCAATGGAAGGAAGGGGAGAACCTAGCGGATATCGATTTCATTCATACAGACATTTGGGTACAATTCCATGGTCTCTCATTGGGTTTTGCTTCTGAGGTGTTGGCAAAAAATATAGGTAATTCGATGGGAACCTGTTGGGTCCGAAACCCAACTACTTAAACTTAACACTATCACGCTTGCTGTGATAGTGTTAAGTTTAAGTAGTTGGGTTTTGGACCCAACATTTGTGGTATCAGAGCAAGTGTGATAGTGTTAAGTTTAAGTAGTTGGGTTTCGGACCCAACAGAACCTACCTAGAGTACGATTCTACTCATAGACGTAGCTCATGGAATAGTTACATGCGAGTCCAGATTCGTATAAATGTGGAAGAACTGCTAATGAGGAAGAGAAGCATAAGGAAACAGGGTGCTGAACCAATGGAGATAACGTTCAACTATGAACATATTCTTGTCAATGTTTTAAAAACCGGACCGGACATCGAACCGGTCGAAGGAAAGGTTTCAGGTTTAAAGGTTCAACCGGTAATGAACCGCTATCAAACCGGAATATAATAAATAAGATGAAAATTTTATAAGAGTAAATAAAAATAATATATTTTATTGAAATGAAAAATACACTAATGTTTATTATTATATAATAAACAAAAAATAAATAAATATGAGTCCAATATAAAACTTTAAATAACAATAAAAATCAAAATTGTATTTCTGAAGGAGGTTGCGTCTCATCATCGTCAAAAGCTCCAAATTCTCCAATGCTATTTAAAGTTTCGTAAACTACGCTTTCATCCAAAGTATTTGCATCCACTTCTTCTACTGCATTAAAATAAATTACAAATTAGTAACGTATGAAATTATTCTCAATTGTAAACTTGTAATACAATATAATTTTAACTTTAATATAATCAAAATAAGATATGAACTGACCATCAGTAGATGTTCTTAATTCATTTGTTGTGACGAATGCATTTTCCTCATAAATGGTCCTTTCAAGTTCATTATAATCAAGATCAGGCGATGATTCTTCTTCTTCGATCCAAAAATTAGCATGTTCAATACAATCAATATCAATTGGATCATATGTTCTCTTCTTATTAAGCGCTCTGAACACATAATAGAACAATTATAAAGTCAATAACAAAAATTAAATTATTGAAATAAAAACAAAAATATAAAATACATGTTCTTCATTCGTAGATTATAAGTAACGTAAATAAGGTCATTATAATTAGATCATCAAGAATGTTTATTTGGATTTCTTTTATCTTCCGAATTGGTGTACTTTCGATTCTTTTATGTGGATTCAGTTGTTGTATATACGATTATTTTTTCGGTGCTCTTGATTTTATGTATATATACGGTGATAGTCTCATGGTTTTGAGCTCTTGATTTTCGTATATGTATTGGGTGATAATCCTTGATTTTCAAGATAAAAGGTTGAACGTTCATGTTGTTTTAGATTCAATTTTGTCCGTTGAATAATAACCAAGATGAAATTTTGCCCATCGGATAAAGATTGGAGTTTTACCCATTAGACAAAGAATCGATTTTTGCCCATTGGATAAAGAACTGAATTTGGCCCATTGGATAAAAGGTTAGAATTTTACCCATGAATGTTATTAGATTTGCAAAAGGTTGCGTCTTTATTCAATAGCCCATAAAGTTGTTTCTGTAAACCAGTAGATAAAGTTGTTTCTGTAACAGCGAAACCTCTTGTGTTGAAGAAAGAAACTAAGCTATACCCAAATGAGAAAGCATGAAGGAGAACACATTCATACCATGGAGTAGAAGCTTTACTAGTCTCCATGAACAGACCAGCACCTACAAGCTTGAAGAAGAGAATAGGACCCGGAAAGAAGACAAAGAAAGAGACAGAATAACCATAAGAGAGGGAGGGAGAGAAACAGTGTCTTTAGTACGAAAGACGAACAAATGAAGAGAAAACGAGAAGAAGGAAAGAACATCTAAAGCTATAAATGGTCAGAGAAACTAATTACTGTTTCTGTGTTTGTCTCACAACCATTTGTACGGAGGCTTTGTGTTTCTCTTTCATACATAGGTCGTGAAAGACGCCGGTAAGGTGGACTGCAGTTCTGACAAGTGTTGAAGGCTCCACAGTCCACAGCGACTTCTCTCGAGGCTTTAAAGGGCCTATTCCAGTTAATCGTTTAAAAATCCACGAAAGATGAAAGATGACGGCTAGATCTGGAGAAGATGAAAAAAAATATAGCTGATTTTGGTGCGATGGAGGCATCTGAGATGAGAGAAGAGAGAAAAGAGAATCGAGCGATGGAGGCGTTCTGAGAAGAGAGAGGAGAGGAGTAAAGACGATAAGGTTTAGCCTTTTAGGTTGTAACTTGTAATCCGTTTATCAAATAACCGGTTCCTAAGAAAACCGGCCGGTTCTCTGATAAACCGGCCAGTTTTGATATTCAGGGTTATTCATTAAAACCGAACCAGACAGCTGACCGGTTCAGACAAATTCCGGTTGGACCGTCCGGTTCGGTCCGGTTTTAATAACCTTGATTCCTGCCATTTGCTACCTTTGTGGAGTAATAGGGCATAGCGAAACCAACTGTCTAAAGTTACTTAAAAATTCGGAGGAGAAACTCTGCTGTGAATGGCCAGAGGAAATTCAGGCAGAAGTGAAGGCCAAAAATGCACAAAGAAAGGTGCGATAGAAACGTGATCCTGGGAATGATCTCGGCGCAAATTTTGTTGCACAAAATTCGGATTTCAAATATTCACAAAAGGCAAATAAGAATCTTCACAGGATAGGTAATAATTTTTCTTACTTTCCTATAAAAATTATGCTTAAGTCCACTGCAAGTTTTACTCCTCAATTGGGCCATAATTACCATGCACCCAATGGAAGCACAATCGAAGTGGTAGCAAATAATATTTATGGACAAATAGACAAAGAAGCTTCGATCATGAAGGAGATGAACACGAGCGATACAGTTTTGAAGTCATTTTCTTCTTAACCTCTAAATCAAATACCAGTGGTCGGTTTTTCTCAACAGACCCGTCAAGAGACATGAATTACATAGCCGGAAACTATCATGGATTAGGCAACCACCAGGCAGTTTGTGCTCGTAAGGATCTAGTTAGATTTAATAAGCCTTGTATTCTCTTTTTAAGTGAAACTCTTGCGAACTCTGATAAGATTGAAGAAATAAAAATATGTTGAAGTACGATTCATGTTTTTATGTTGATCAGCTTGGCCGCAGTGGCAGTCTGGCCATGTTATGGATGAATACTGTTTCTGCTACTGTTACAAGCTATTCTAATGACCATATTGATCTGGTTATTGACAATTTGGTTACCCCTAAATGATGTCTCACTTGGCTTCCCAAACTCCACTAGAGAACGTGCTAGTTGGGAGCTTCTTCACTCTCTTTTGCGTCTTCACAACATGCCCTAGGTTTGCTTTAGAGATTTTAATAATCTTCTTTCACTCAATGATAGACTAGGAGGAGCGGATTACCCTAGTTCATTACTGGAAGGTTTTCGTCAATGTATCATGGACTGTAACCTGGTTAACATCCCTCTTATCGGATTCGGGTATACATGAGAGAGAGGAAGAGACTCAAACTCTCTTATCTTAGAGAGACTAGATCGTGCTTTTGTCAACAAAGAATGGATGGATATATTCCCATTTCATAAGTTGTACAATTTGGTGTGTGCTACTTCTGATCATAATCTTATCAAACTGGTGGCTACACGTAAGCTTCCTGCTAAGAAGATTAGTCGGTTTAAATTTGAAAGCAAATGGTTAACGGAGGAGGGATTTATTGATTTTATTTCTGGGTTTTGGGCTACCAATGTACATTTGAACATCCTACCTCGACTTAAAAAATGCGATACCAACTTGCTTAACTAGCAGAAGCATCTAGGGAATAATTTCTCTGAATGTATTAAAACCATTAAGAGGAACATGGAGCTATCTCGCCAAAAAATCACTATGTTTCTTTCTGGATATAGAAAACTGAGCTTAATCACCTTCTTACCCAGGAAGATATTTATTGGAAGCAACGTTCGAAGATTTTTTGAATGCAAAATGGGGAGGCCAACTTGAAATATTTTCATGCACAAGCCTCCAAAAGAAAAAAACTAAATCATATTACTTCACTCATGGATGACATTGGTCAGCAGGTCTCGGACGATGAGGGTATGGGCAACATCATTCTTGACTATTTCAATAAGCTATTTTCAACTTCTGGGGGTACTGACTTCAGTCATTTTGCTCTGTTAGCTCTGTGGTAAGTCAGGAGGATAATGAATCTCTACTAGTACCTTTGCAGCTTGAGGAGTTCGGGAAGGCAATGCTTGAAACGCATTCGGATAAAGCCCCTGGACTCGATGGCATGAACCCAGCATTCTTTCCGAAATGCTGGAACATACTGGGGACTGATATTTTTAACAACTTTCGCAACTGGATGGAGAAATGTGAGTTTCCGGATACACTCAATGATAATGTGATTGTTTTGATCCCTAAAAAAAACAATCCTAATTCCATAAAAGATCTACGGCCAATAGCTTTGTATATACAAACTCATATCTAAAGTCATTGCGAATAGACTCAAAACCCTTCTCCCTAGGATCATATCACCCATGCAATCGACTTTTGTTCCAGGTCGCCTCATCACTAACAATATTATGGTGGCTTTCAAAATCATACACTACATGAAGAACAAAGGGAAGGGAAAAGTAGGGGAAGCTACCCTTAAAATTGTCATAAGCAAAGCTTACGACAGAGTCGACTGAGATTACCTACATTTTATTTTGCTAAAGCTGGGTTTTGACAGCAAATGGGTGGAGCTTATTATGGTGCAGGGTCGTTCCTATTGTTTTATAGACCTTGGGCGAAATACACAGAGGATCATGATTTATGAAAAACAATTTCTCCATGCATTTCTAGATGCAAAATCATTAATAATATTATCAAGATCAATATTGTCCAATATATCCTTCTCAATACATAACATAGCTAAACCATTCAACCTTTCTTATGACATTGTTGACCTCAAGTAGGTTTTCAATAATTTTAACTTTGAAAAACTTCTCTCAGCTGATGCTACAGTCACAGGTATAATCAATAGAATTCGATAAGCAATTGAAACATTTAGATAACAATCTGCAGCTTGAACAAATTCTAATATTTCAACTGATGACATTAACTCATTTGGTAAAGTCATTTACAATACTTTTAATTCAAAAAAAAAGATCATCTAAATCCACATCAGACACATTATCATGAGAAAAAGTCGTAAAATTAGTGTAACGATCTCTTAATTCGTTATCATCTAATAATCTCAACTTCTTTGAATCAAATAAAAATCCAAAAATATTATCAAATGTCATTAATTGTTCAAATATATTCTTTAACGAAGTAATTGCCATATCCACAGCAACTAGAAAGTAATTAACCGTGAAAGAATCCTCAGCTGATTGTATTTCTTCATTATGGTTAATTTCATCAAATTTTCGTTTCTTAATAACACAACGTCTATGTAGCATCCCACTCCCACGAGACCCGAACCCGACATCGATGGTGATATCCAAGCCCGCGACCCGCGAGGGTGGTATGCTAGAGCAGTCAATGCAGTGCAAAAACTCATTATGATTTTTTATTTTGAAGCGATCGAGTCGCTGAATTAAAATAAACGATTCGGGCCTGTGATACGAAACCCCATTTTAGTCTTACTCTTTATCAAAGATCATTTTTCAAACAATATTTATCAATTAGAGCCCTCAAACAATTCAGTACTATTTTTGCGGAATATAAATTTACACATAAGTCAAAATGACACAAATGCAGACGTGAACTGATCCCGACATCAAACACCGACTCTCTTGTAGTAATCATACTCCCGGTTCACTAACGGGGTACTCTTCAATTTCTGAAAAAAAAAATATTTGCAATGTTGGGTGAGTTTGCGAATTCAGTGAGAAACCATCATCGATGGTTCACTCAATTCATGCATATTCAATCAATTTACCAAATATCACATACTATCACAATTCACAAATGTAAAGCATATCACCTTTCATACCATCCATATTTAATCATACCATTTATGCAATGAACATGTGACACTTTTCATTTTCGTTTCGTTGTTGTGACCGTGCGCCTGAAACTGTCCCAGTAACGGGCACATTGCGTTGAGCCAGTGGCTCTGAAAACATTGGGCTTGAAGCCCTGGTACATTGAGCCTGAAGCTCTGAATACGTTGGACCTGAGGTCCTGTGCGTTGAGCTGAAAGCTCTCATATACGTTGGGCGTGATATGCCCTGATACGGTGGCTGCTCCGGTCACAACTGCCTTTATCTGATCATGCCATCATGCATGGATGCATATGCTCTAATTCCCATTACTGATCGGTTATAGTTCGGTGACCAATTTCGTTTCTTGGACCTTTGGTCCGTGTTTGATCATATACATTTACAATTTCTTGCATCCAGCCATATCATATTAAAAGTCACATTCAATGTATCAAAACAGACAATTAACATTTCAATATTAATTTCTCATTCCCTCCGGACCTTTGGTCCGAGGTCTCCAATGTAATTATTCTCAAACAGTCACACACAAATGGCACTTCGATAACAAGTTTCCAATACTTCGGACACCTATGGTCGAAATCAATCAAAAGTAAACACATAATCCTCCATTATCTCCACATGGCATCAATGCGTCATATTAAACACACATAGATTGAGAAACTAACTAGGTTACTCACTGTACTTAGAGCTAATGCCGGAAGTCTCGCAACGTCGGTAGGATGACGTTCCAAGCGTGCCTCTATAACAAGCAGAGAGGAACCCGATCACTAATTATCCAATCCGAACTAGTATTAATGCACATGTAAGTGTATAATGCATGTTCATGATTTTTCCGGCCCTAAATCCAAATTTTCCCATAATAAAAATTCCATCTAAAAATTAGAAACCTACTGGCGCTGACGGTGCGCAATTCGGACCTCTATAGGTCCCCAATTAAACAAAACAGTGATTAAAGGCTCCGTTACCCGGGGCCACGTCAATTTCCCGTCTAAAAATTCCCAATTTCTCACAAAATGAAATTCAATATTTCACAAATCCGATACCTCAAGAATCAGGTCAATCGGACGTCGGACGGAAAAGAAATTGACAAAAGAATCACCAAATACCAAATAAGCAAATAATAATAATTAAAAAAACCAGCCTCGCGGGGGCGAGGCGTCGCCCTCGTGAGGCCGACTGATCCGGCCTCGTCACTAGGGCGACACGTCGCCCTAGTGATGCTGGCCATCCGAGCCTCGTCACTAGGGCGAGGCGTCACCCTAGTGACGGGGCATAATTCCACATTCCCATTCATTTTCTTTCAGATTTCTAATCCAACTTCCAACACTCATAGCTCTTAGCACACAACTCAGAAAAATACAAATCATACCTTGTTGGAAAGATCATAAAAACCTCTACAATTCTCAAGAAGACCATAAAAATCAATTTCACCCCTAAGGGTGTCAAAAATCCCTTCAAAGCTACTGCCTACTCAAATCCCATTAAAACAGAACAGTACATTGCAAATTCCATAACTCTCTGATTCTTCAGCCAAACATTACCACATAAATATGCTCAATGAGTTCATAATGTCATCTACAACTTTCATGAATAACCTAAAATCAAATTCCATAACTAACTAAGTCAAACAATTCAACAAAGAATCTGTATACTGAAATCAACCAATCTGGACAGTAATTGTCCAATCAGCATAACTCTTAGCACAAATGTCACAAAATTCACTACCTTATATCCCTGAAAAGATAAGTTCTCAAAATTCAATTTTCATGAAGAACTCAACATCCAATTCGATCTCTAACAATTTCAAAACTGTCATGCAAGTTACTGCCATGATCAGCAATTCATAACTTAATGCAGGTTCAATGTTTGCAAAATCATAACTCTCAAATATGACCTCTAAAAATTACACACCATATATCATTTTCAAGTTAATTTCTTCCTCTACAACTTTTCAGAAGATCACTTTCACCAAATC
Source organism: Erythroxylum novogranatense (assembly GCA_029891385.1). NCBI lineage: Eukaryota > Viridiplantae > Streptophyta > Magnoliopsida > Malpighiales > Erythroxylaceae > Erythroxylum > Erythroxylum novogranatense. The sequence goes on from CM057224.1 coordinate 56,240,312, forward strand.
AGTTCACATAAATTGTTAAAATTGCTCCCAAACAGAAAGCCCACAAAATCAACACTGTGACTAGGTTTCTCCAAAAAGCATAAAACCAGTCAATAGAAATCAGTTCATATCTCCCAATATACAACTCTAAAATTAGCAAGATCAGTGGCCATGGAAAGCTAACTCAATATGCTACAACTTGCACGAAGATCATTTTCCCAAATTCCATCTCAATTAATTTAGAAAAATCAACAAAGTAATCAGGTCATATATGCAGGTACTGTTTACAGACCCTACAAACAGAAACTTTCCATGCAAAAATTCACCCTTCTAACATTACAATCTAACAACACCTATTTCACACAAATTTGAAGCCAACATCCCAAAGTTTCATTGGGCACAAACTTCACCTCATTTTCTAATCTATACAATTAGTTATGCTCAAAACAGTACAGTAGGGCAAAACTCAAATTTCAGCTTCACTTCCCAACTTCACTTCCTATCATACCAATTCAATTTCTACTACCATGAGCATCTCAATTGACCACAAAATCAGTCCCTATATCGTGCCCACATTCACTAGGAATAACCACCTCAATTTGGCAGCACCATACACAATCATGTTCTTATCAAATTCTTTTAAGGATTAGTCATCTAATCACTTCAAAATCAAGCTCAACACTTCACTTATAATCATTCATTATCCTAACACACCATACATTTATACCCATCAATTCCACCTATATTTTCATCAAATTAAAGCATCAATAAGCATAATAATTACACCAAAATTCCCATTGAATGCATCTAACAACCATGATTTATGAAAACATAATTAAAGCATAAGTTAAAGCTTAACACTACACTTACCTACTTAGGAAGCTTCAATTCCTTCAATTCTTTCTTTGCTATTCTTTTTTTTTTCTCACCACTACCTCTAACACTTGTTCTCCATAACAAGAAACTAACTTGGTTGCAAGAAGAAGAAGAACTCTTAAGGTTTTAAGATTTTCTTAAGGAAGAAAGAAGAGAAAATGATGGAGAGGCAAAATGGAATAGGTGGTTTTCGGATGATGAGGGAATATGCAAAAACAAATGCTCTTTTCCTTCTTTTAAAGTTGAAGTTTCCATAATATACAAGATAACCATTCATTAAAAGGTGGGACACTTGGCAATTAGAGGAATAGGACAAAATAGATAAAAGACAAAACTATATAATAGGATTTATTAAGAAATCCTAATGACATTTGACCCATTCAATTCCAATGGCCCTAATTTCAACTCCAAAATAATATACCCAATATGACAGTGTCATTGGGTAGCAATTTTTTTTGCTACCGAAAAATGATCGGTTCGCCAATTGGCGATTTTTCCCGGTCTGAAAATTTTCGGGAATTTCCCCGAATCATTTTTTTGAAAATGACCTAAATTGCCCAAAATTGTAAAACATATGACAGTCCACTCCCAATAATTGTTCAAACACGAAAACCACATTTTTCACTACAAAAACACATTTAGGCCATTTATCGGCGATTTTGCCGGTCCGGGAATTTTCTCCGGATAATTCCAGAAAAATTTTCATAAATCCCTAAAAATGTAAAACACTCAATGGCGCACTCCATATAATTTTCCAAGTACAATTATCCCATAAATTTCAAAAAAAATCTCAATTTGAAACCTAGGCCGAAAAATGTCATGAATGCTTGTATACCATGTGCAAGTGCAAAACAATCATCAATCATAGAGGCGATAAGTTGTATGTGCATGCCGAGATATAATTTAATACTCCTAACCCGTCCCAATTTACTAAAATACCCTTCCCATCGGTGATGGGGTGTTACAATTCTCCCCTCCTAATAAAAATTTCGTCCTCGAAATTTCATATACGATTTCTCTACACGACCACATTCTGTCAATGAACGGAGATCAAAACAATAAATTACTCTTTTTCCCTTTCTCAAACTTTCCATGATTTTACTGCTTTTTCATGGTTACGCGCAATTCGTCACTTTCAATATCAATAACATATATATCGGATCCTAACAATATTTCCAATTCTATCTATGAAACACTTTGTGAATCCGAATCATCTTTTAGGTTTTAGCCTAACTTACCAATCCATAATTCTATTTACACCACAGTCGCATAAAGGCCACTTATCACGAATTCAATTTCCTGTAATTACACCTTTATTTCCACTTAAGTACATTGTGGCCAGGGTGACACACTTCAAAATATTTCATTTATCGCTTATCAGATTTCGTTATTATCAAAACACAAATCTCATGACATTTGTAACCTCAGTGTGAATCAATTCGATTCATTGTCACCATTTTAAATTACTTAACTTTTACCCTGATCACATAATATAAGGATAACGATTCCTTTTTGGCAGTAAGACCCCTTATACACTTTTCGAATGGTGACACCAATATAATGATTGTCATGCCATGATCCCTTTGCACTATACATCAATCTCATATTCCAATGAAATCCAAAACTACCTGTTGGTTAATCACACATGTCATCGTTCACTTTGACAGACTATACCATCAATTGCTTTTCCACAATACTTTTACTAGAACGTAACGCTTCGATTGTTTCTTTTGCTTTCTCGAACCATTCACTTATAATCATTTGGTTTCCCATTCTAACCTTTCAATTACTCTTTCAATACGCTCTTGCTAGAACATAAAGCTTCAATCATTCCTTACGTTTTCACTAACAGTTCCCGTAATGAGTTTCACCCATATTTCTTCATTTGAACTATACCTATCACTTTCCTCAACAATTGGAGTTATCTTCAGTTCCTCAATACGGTTTACAATTTCTACATCCTCACTTCGGGTTTTTCCAATCCGTTTTGATGCACACCAACTTTGAAATTTCCATAGCTAATAATACTTTCTTTTGCCCCTTTTTGTCAGTTCGACTATAACACTTAATAATACACTAGATTTGATAACCTTATTGCCCAATTATTGATCTTCTGCAATTGAATTTATTTCTTTCTTTGTTCAATCCCTTGAATTGCACCATCAGCTTAGTTTGGAGTAATTAGCCGCTTAATCCTTTTTAAATCATTCAAATGCACTCAATCGTTATCGATTTGCATATTCATAGACATCTCCAAACTATTCCTGTACTATTAATGTCTCCAAGATTTTAGGCCACACTCAGTATAACAAATTTCAAATCATCAATCATAATACCGCCCATGGAATTATATTTATCTCAAGGTGCATAAAATAGATCACATCATAACCTTTACTGGATCACTTCAGTAAATATAGTAAATTTTTTTTAAATGTCTCCTTTATGATCATCAGTCATAACATTCACACGTTTTCCTCAAATATTCTTGTCAATTTACTAAAACCAGAAAATCTTTGACAATTTCTGAACGCATCTAGCATTCTGTTAGTTCTAATTAATTCTAAATTCCGCATACACATATCTTTTGAACTTCCACATTTTATCAATACCAATATCTTGATTAATTCTCCCAATATCCCATGTTCGCATACTAATTCATCCCTTATTTCACTCTTATGAGACTTGCATGATAACCAATTTCCTCAACTATAACAATTCATTTATTTCTTATGCTTGTATCCATTTTCCACTCCAAACACAATTGAGACATGTTCCTTTTCAGTAATACTATAAACTTCTTATACCCATAGTCGATTTATATACCTCTTTAATTATGGAACGTTTCCAATGAGGAAAAATTTTCTTATAATTTTTCTCATCATAACATATTCAGCCACATGATCCTTACCTAAATTTCTCCACATAACTCAATTTATTCACGATAGATCACTCACTGACGTGAATACACAATCGTTATATCGACCTCGTACTTCCAGAACATAACTACACAAAGTAGACACGAATCTTTAATCCCCTCAACTTTACAATTAATATTTCCTTAATATTCAGTAACTCTCTTACATAATCAAAGTCATCTCATTAACATAATGTACACTCTTTTAGGAGCATAGTTTAGCTCTTACGCTAGAGTCTCTGCCAGATGTAATACAAATCAGTTACTCTTGATACTTCACGAAGATAAATCTCTGAAGGGCACTTAAACAATTTCATTTCCTCTAATATCTTGACATACATCACCATGATCATCACACCTTATCTAACAAGATATATATATATATGCTCATCAATTTGCCCGTTAATAGCTCATACTGCTAATTACACCTTAATCTCATGTCATTTTTTGATAACCATTCTCTTTTTGGTACCAATTCTCGATCATGGGGACCTTACTCTATTCATGTCCCTCATTTTATTCTCTCAAGCTCACTACCGATGCTAACATCTTTAACTGTCTCACTTCTTTCTCAATTGATCATTCTGAGCATTCTCATGCCTTACTCTCACTTATTTTGAACTTGAGCTACTGACATTATAGTCGGAGCTTATATAATAGGCCACCGATTACTTCCTATATCATATTCACGTAAATTATTCATTTATGCTTAATCATTTTACCCATGATGGTAATCCCACTATCAGATATACACTTACAGTGACAATATATTAGGAACTCAGCAACCTTCCTGTTTACACCCGTCCTCGCTCGTGAGGATCATATACAATCTCTATTCATCCACAACTGATCATTATAAGCACTTTCATTTCTTATTCCAACTCATAAAGGAAAGTTTTTTTTTTTTGGACAAGAATTCTGGCTAGCAATTATCCATTAACTCATCAATGGCAGCTGAACATTTTCACTTACCATAGGGCTCCCATAAGCAGGTGTGCATTTACTTAGGCAGATCAATTAAACCTGAACAACTTTTTCATCTACCAATTTCATTGTCTTACATTTCACTCCTTTCATTATTGCATGATACCCATATATTTTCGCACTCAAATCAATATCACAGATATGAAATCATTCTTGATTTTGCACTTAATATATTTTGACTCCAAATCACCAATCCTTATATATAACTCTCATCACGGTAATTAATCCCAATTGCAACTTTTCTATATCATAGAACACTTTATTATCATTTACCTTATACACTGGAAATCTTACCATTGTCACATCTCTATTTTCCTCTATGAATTTACAACTATAATCTTTATTTCTAACTCATATTCAAGGATATACCTAATATAACTCCAATATTGTACTTCACAATATATCCGTCAATACTAGCACACTAACTATTAAATGCATAATCGAACCATACACTTTTTCCTATTTTGCAATATCCGTTTCTTTCTTTTATCACATTCTAACACATTATCCTTTTTCTCACTTTTTCTAACCGCTTAAACGACTGAGACATACTTATGCATACGACTCATATACTACACTGGGGATCAGTTGTCACTGTCTGCCGTGACATGACTTAAATGCACATAACTTGACACTTTTTTTTTCAGAAAGCCCATGTAAGATTGTACTTCTGGGCTCTGATACCACAAATGTAGCATTCCACTCCCACGAGACCCGAACCCGACATCGACGGAGATATCCGAAACTGCGACCATGAGGGTGGTATCTAGAGCGATCAATGCAAGCAAAAACTCATTATGATTTTTTTTTGTTTTTGAAACAGTCGAGTGCGCGGAATTAAAATAAACGATTCGGACCGTGATACGAAACCCCATTTTAGTCTTACTCTTTATCAAAGATCACTTTTCAAACAATATTTATCAATTAGAGCCCTCAAACAATTCAGTACTATTTTTGCGGAATATAAATTTACACATAAGTCAAAATGACACAAATGCAGACGTGAACTGATCCCGACATCAAACACCGACTCTCTTGTAGTAATCATACTCCCGGTTCACTAACGGGGTACTCTTCAATTCCTGAAAAAAAATATTTGCAATGTTGGGTGAGTTTGCGAACTCAGTGAGAAACCATCATCGATGGTTCACTCAATTCATGCATATTCAATCAATTTACCAAATATCACATACTATCACAATTCACAAATGTAAAGCATATCACCTTTCATACCATCCATATTTAATCATACCATTTATGCAATGAACATGTGACACTTTTCATTTTCGTTTCGTTGTTGTGACCGTGCGCTGGCTGTCCGATGCGGGCACATTGCGTTGAGCGCTGGCTCGAAAACATGGGCTTGAAGCCTGGTACATTGAGCCGAGGCTCGAATACGTTGGACCGAGGTCTGTGCGTTGGTGAAAGCTCTCATATCGTTAGGCGTGATATGTCCCGATCACGGTGGTTGCTCCGGCCACAACCGCCTTTATCGATCATGTCATCATGCATGGATGCATATGCTCTAATTCCCATTTACTGATCGATTATAGTTCGATGACCAATTTCGTTTCTTGGACCTTGATGCAGTGTTTGATCATATACATTTACAATTTCTTGCATCCACCATATCATATTAAAAGTCACATTCAATGTATCAAAGCAGACAATTAACACTTCAATATTAATTTCCCATTCCTCCGGACCTTTGGTCCGAGGTCTCCAATGTAATTATTCTCAAACAATACACACAAATGGCACTTCGATAATAAGTTTTCAATACTTGGACACCTATGGTCGAAATCAATCAAAAGTAAACACACATAATCCCTCCATTATCTCCACATGGCATCAATGCGTCATATTAAACACACATAGATTGAGAAACAAACTAGGTTACTCACCTGTACTTCCGAGCTAATGTCGGGAAGTCTCTGCAACGTCGGTAGGATGACGTTCCAACTGTGCCTCTATAACAAACAGAGAGGAACCCGATCACTAATTATCCAATCCGAACTAGTATTAATGCACATGTAAGTGTATAATGCATGTTCATGATTTTTCCGGCCCTAAATCCAAATTTTCCTATAATAAAAATTCCATCTAAAAATTAGAAACCTACTGGCGCTGACGGTGCGCAATTCGGACCTCTATAGGTCTCCAATTAAACAAAACAGTGATTAAAGGTTCCGTTACCCGGGGCCACGTCAATTTCCCGTCTAAAAATTCCCAATTTCTCACAAAATGAAATTCAATATTTCACAAATCCGATGCCTCAAGAATCAGGTCAATCGGACGTCGGACGGAAAAGAAATTGACAAAAGAATCACCAAATACCAAATAAACAAATAATAATAATTAAAAAAAACCAGCCTCGCGGGGGCGAGGCATCGCCCTCGTGAGGCCGACTGATCCGGCCTCGTCACTAGGGCGACGCATTGCCCTAGTGATGCTGGCCATCCGAGCCTCGTCACTAGGGTGAGGCGTCGCCCTAGTGACGGGGCATAATTCCACATTCCCATTCATTTTCTTTCAGATTTCTAATCCAACTTCCAACACTCATAGCTCTTAGCACACAACTCAGAAAAATACAAATCATACCTTGTTGGAAAGATCATAAAAACCTCTACAATTCTCAAGAAGACCATAAAAATCAATTTCACCCCTAAGGGTGTCAAAAATCCCTTCAAAGCTACTGCCTACTCAAATCCCATTAAAACAGAACAGTACATTTCAAATTCCATAACTCTCTGATTCTTCAGCCAAAAATTACCACATAACTATGCTCAATAAGTTCATAATGTCATCTACAACTTTCATGAATAACCCAAAATCAAATTCCATAACTAACTAAGTCAAACAATTCAACAAAGAATCTGTATACTGAAATCAACCAATCTGGACAGTAATTGTCCAATCAGCATAACTCTTAGCACAAGTGTCACAAAATTCACTACCTTATATCCCTGAAAAGATAAGTTCTCAAAATTCAATTTTCATGAAGAACTTAACATCCAATTGGATCTCTAACAATTTCAAAACTGTCATGCAACTTACTGCCATGATCAGCAATTCATAACTTAATGCAGGTTCAATGTTTGCAAAATCATAACTCTCAAATATGACCTCTAAAAATTACACACCATATATCATTTTCAAGGTAATTTCTTCCTCTACAACTTTGCAGAAGATCACTTACACCAAATTAGTTCACATAAATTGTTAAAATTGCTCCCAAACAGAAAGCCCACAAAATCAACACTGTGACTAGGTTTCTCCAAAAAGCATAAAACCAGTCAATAGAAATCAGTTCATATCTCCCAATATACAACTCTAAAATTAGCAAGATCAGTGGAAATGGAAAGCTAACTCAATATGATACAACTTTCATGAAGACCATTTTCCCAAATTCCATCTCAATTAATTTAGAAAAATCAACAAAGTAATCAGGTCATATATGCGGGTACTGTTCACAGACCCTACAAATAGAAACTTTCCATGCAAAAATTCACCATTCTAACATTACAATCTAACAACACCTATTTCACACAAATTTGAAGCCAACATCCCAAAGTTTCATTGGGCACAAACTTCACCTCATTTTCTAATCTATACAATTAGTTATGCTCAAAACAGTACAGTAGGGCAAAACTCAAATTTCAGCTTCACTTCCCAACTTCACTTCCTATCATACCAATTCAATTTCTACTACCATGAGCATCTCAATTGACCACAAAATCAGTCCCTATATCATGCCTACATTCACTAGGAATAACCACCTCAATTTGGCAGCACCATACACAATCATGTTCTTATCAAATTCTTTTAAGGATTAGTCATCTAATCACTTCAAAATCAAGCTCAACACTTCACTTATAATCATTCATTATCCTAACACACCATACATTTATACCCATCAATTCCACCTATATTTTCATCAAATTAAAGCATCAATAAGCATAATAATTACACCAAAATTCCCATTGAATGCATCTAACAACCATGATTTATGAAAACATAATTAAAGCATAAGTTAAAGCTTAACACTACACTTACCTACTTAGGAAGCTTCAATTCCTTCAATTCTTTCTTTGCTATTCTTTTTTTTTTCTCACCACTACCTCTAACACTTGTTCTCCATAACAAGAAACTAACTTGGTTGCAAGAAGAACAAGAACTCTAAAGGTTTTAAGATTTTCTTAAGGAAGAAAGAAGAGAAAATGATGGAGAGGCAAAATGGAATAGGTGGTTTTCGGATGATGAGGGAATATGCAAAAACAAATGCTCTTTTCCTTCTTTTAAAGTTGAAGTTTCCGTAATATACAAGATAACCATTCATTAAAAGGTGGGACACTTGGCAATTAGAGGAATAGGACAAAATAGATAAAAGACAAAACTATATAATAGGATTTATTAAGAAATCCTAATGACATTTGACCCATTCAATTCCAATGGCCCTAATTTTATCTCCAAAATAATATACCCAATATGACAGTGCCATTGGGTAGCAATTTTTTTTGCTATCGAAAAATGACCGGTTCACTAATTGGCGATTTTTCCCGGTCCGAAAATTTCCAGAAATTTTCCCGAATTATTTTTTTGAAAATGACCTAAATTGTCCAAAATTGTAAAACATATGACAGTCCACTCCCAATAATTGTTCAAACACGAAAACCACATTTTTCACTACAAAAACACATTTAGGCCATTTATCGGCGATTTTGCCGGTCCGGGAATTTTCTCCGGATAATTCCAGAAAAATTCTCATAAATCTCTAAAAATGTAAAACACTCAATGGCGCACTCCATATAATTTTCCAAGTACAATTATCCCATAAATTTCACAAAAGATCTCAATTTGAAACCTAGGCCGGAAAATGTCATGAATGCATGTATACCATGTGCAAGTGCAAAACAATCATCAATCATAGAGGCGATAAGTTGTATGTGCATGCCGAGATATAATTTAATACTCCTAATCCATCCCAATTTACTAAAATACCCTTCCCATTGGTGATGGGGTGTTACAGTCTAGGTGAAAATGTAAGCTCTATATTCATCTCAAACGTAAGACTTTTGGCAATATTTATACTAGAGCTAAACCCTTCATCTCTATATTTCTCAAAAAATACCATCACACCTTCTAATTGCTTTATGGTAGCATTAATGCATATAGATTTAGATTGCAACTTTTTATTCACCATGTTAATAGCGAATAAAATATCATACCAAATAACCATACCAAGTAAAAACTCAAAACTCTCAAGTACACTAACCAAACTTTCTACTTCACTCTTTGACCTGGCATCATCATCACAAGATCTAGATAATTCCATCAAAGCCAATCTTATTTGATGAGCTTGAAATCTAATAGCTTTAACACTTTTTATTCGACTCTCCCAACGAGTGTTGGACAATGATTTTATAATTAAGCCTAAAACATTATCAAGCAAAACCTTCCACATTTTAGGAGAACTTGAAAATAATGCATATATACATTGCCCGGTTCAAAAAATTGAAACAACTTTTACACAAGAATGTGTCATATCACTAAGAGTAAGATTAAGATTATGACAAGCACATGGCATATATAATGCTCTTAGATTAATTTCAAGTAATCGCTTTTGAACCTCTTGGTATTTTCCCCTCATATTAGAACCATTGTCATAACCTTGACCCCTCACATTATAAATATTAAGATCAAGAGAATTAAATATATTCAATAATTTATTGAAAAGTCTCAATCCAGATGTGTCATCTACCTTTAAGAACGTTAAAAAGTAATCCTCTATTTTATTTTTTTATTTGACATATTCACACATCGTACTAACAAACTCATTTGTTCTTGATGACTCAAATCTAGGGTACAGTCAAGAATAATAGAAAAGTATTTTGCCTCTTTAATGATCAATATGATAGAACTTCTAACACTATGGGCCAACAGAGAAATCAACTCATTTTGAATTTTGTGGCCAAGATAATGATGATGAATTTCATGATTTTGAATACATCTAACATGATCTTGCATTATCACATCAAATCCAGCAATCACCTCAATCAATCCTAAAAAATTACCATTACCATCTTTGTAAAGTTTCTCATTGGATCCTCGAAAAGCTAAATTATATTTAGCAAGATATTTCACAACAGAAACTATTCTTATCAAAACTTGTCTCCAACATTCTTTCTCCTTTGCAATTTCTTATTGCAAATCTTTATCAACTGTTTGATATTTTCTCAATCTTACTCTTAATTCATTCCACGTTCTCACATTAGTCATATGCTCAATGAAATTCTCATGTTCTTCGAGTCTCTCACTGAGATGCTTCCAGTCTCTAAATCCATCATTTGCTAATCCACTTTGTTTGTTAGTAAATTTAAACAATTTACAACAAAAACAATATACTTTATCTACATGTTTAGAATATAAACAAACCATTTTCTATCGCTAATCTCTCCATTACTCAAATTCCTATAATAATAAGAATACGAAAAATGACGAGAGGTATTGTCTAAAGGAAACATAATATTCAACTCTCTTACAAGCCCTTTTCCAACTAAAATATCCCTTGCTTTATTATCAAGATTATCCCAATTCCTAGGATCATAAATGTCCAATATAGGGCTTAATTGCTCAATATGCTTTAAATTTTTTGAAGTTGATGCATTTGGTACATGATCATCCTCACTCAGATTTCTAATATCCTCGTGAATATGAATCTCATCACTTAAATTTTCTTTATGTTGTTCAAAACCACCTTCACCTAATTCCTCAGGACTCTCACTAGAGGAGCCTAATCTTTTAATAAATTTATTTATTGCTCCTTTTTAGGATTCTATCAACTGTGCTACTTGTTTTCTTTTTTTCCTTTTTTTACTTCCAGAAAAATGCTTTTTAGGAAACATAATGTAAACTAATTATAACATAGTTGGATTAAAAAAAAGAACAAAAGCACCTATATGAAACTGGAAGAAGTATGCAGGCACAACCAAACTCCAATAGCTTCACAATATATCACAAAGATATGTAAATGATATGATATATGTGATAGAGGAAAAAAAATAAATAGAAAAATTTAATATCTAATATTAAAATTAAAAAAAAACAAAGAGCAAAAATACATTAAAAATTAGTAACTTTATCTTTAAATTATACTCGAACTCGGAAGATATAATCGTAAAATTTTTTTAAGCTAATTTTTGAGTTGGAGTATTTTAAATACATATATTGATGAAAATTAAAAAATAGAAGGTAAAAGTACACTTAAATATTTCAAGACTATTTATAAGCATGAGGACCAGGAAGTCATTTAAAGCCAACGTATATAAGTTAACGTTAACTTATAACGTTAAAATCATTTAAATTTTAAAGCAAACGTTGGGAGGAGGCTGTTGGAGCCTGTTGGAGAGGAGGCTGTTGAAAAAGCCAACGTTAAAACATCACTAGGAAGGAGGCTGTTGGAGTCAACTTGGGGGGCCCTCTCATTTATGGTGTGTGCCACTACTATGAGTTACTCAGTGGCATTTAATGGATCTGAAGTTGGCCCTATTATGCCTAAGCGTGGGTTAAGACAAGGAGATCCTGTTGGACCCCGAACTTTCGGTGAAAATTAGAAATATTAAAATGAATTCAATGAGTATTTTCGGATATGAATTGTGTTAGAGAAGTTTTATGCCTTGAGGAAATTGATGAGAAAAAGAATTTATTGGTTTTGATGACTTTGAAGATTAGTTTTGGTTATGAAAGTTTAAGTGGATGAGATGATTGAAATGAAAGTTGAAATCAAGAAATAGAAAGTGAAAGTGTAAAATTTTGAAGAAATTAGAAAGTTTAACTTTTTGGAGTAAAGAGTTGACTTTTTGATTTAGGCAGATTTTGAGGAAATGATCTTCATGAAATTTGTAGATTATGTTGAGAGCTTTCTGTAGCCATAAAGTTTGACCATTTTTTATATCAGAATCAAAAGTTATGAGTTTTCAAAGTTAAGTGTATTTGGCGTTGTTTTGGAAAAATACTATGAAGTATAGATTTGTGTGTATTGTGCTTTGAGGCCGATCGTCGTACTGATGGGGTTTGAATTGGAGTAAATGGTTTACGTAATGTATAATATGCAATTTTTGCATGTGGAGGTTGAAAGATGTGAGATTGTGAAGTTTGAATGTTGTTGGTATGGAAATTTCCAGGCAGTAGCTTCGATTTAGATTTTGACCCTCATTGATGTAGAATTTGTTAATAGGGTCTTAATGAAATTGTAGCTCATGTTTCCAGCTTTCTAACGCCATAAAGTATGCAATTTTTCGATATCGGGGCAAAAAGTTATGATAATTTGAAGTTTGGATATTGCTTAGGTGATTGCTAACAAGGCAGAAACTTTGATTGAAAAATTGACTTAGCTAGAGTTTGAAGTTGCTTTGGAGTTCTTCATGAACATTGTAGAGCTTGTTTTATCTTTCCATTGATATAAAGCACGAATATATTGGACAAGGGAGTAGAAAGTTATGATTGTCAGAAGTTTTGATACTGTTTAGTGTGAAGCTGATCAACCAGTCACTTTGTGTGGAGTTTTTGACCTATTTAGAGGTCGATCTGATTTTTAAAGCCTTCATAAAAGTTGTAGAGGGTTCTTTTACCTTTCCGTAGACACAAAGTTTATCAAATTTGGAGTTCTGAATCAAAAGTTATGATGTTTACAAGTTGAGGTGTTGTTTAAAGTTTTGAGGAGATTATCGATTGATTATTTTTTAGTGCATTTTTGACCCCTTTAAAGACTGATCTTGCTTTTAAGTCCTTCTGGAAAATTGTAGATCTGTCTTTTATCTTTCTAACGGTACTAAGTTTGTAAAATTTGGAGCTCGGAGTCAAAAGATATGAAGGTCGGAAGTTAGGAGGTCGGATCATGCGAGCGATCGACCGCTCGCGCGCCCGCGCACCCGTTCGGGCTAGCGCAGCGCTCGGCCGCTCGCCCGATCGGGCGAGCGAGACGCCCACGCGCCTTTCTATCGGCCCGCGGGGTCGATCGGCTCGCGGGGTAAATTTTCAGCTGACCGACCTCCCTTCACTCTTTTGGCCATAACTTCTTCGTCCGACCTCTGATCGACCCAATTTTTGAAGCGTTGGATTTCTAAGACATTTTTCTATCTTTTCATACTAGATTAATCGGTTTTGGCATTAAATTGAAAAAGGTTTATTAGATAAAAGTGAGCTGATCAGTTGTAAAAGTTTGAATAGGGTTCAGTATTTTGAAGATATCTCGATCGGTAGAGCTCCGATCGATCTGATTCTTTTTGAAAATTAAAATAGAGACATGGAGCTACAAATGTTATGAAGGAGCGGATCAACAATGTAGCCTCTAAGACTTTCAATTTTCGGATCGAAGTTAAGTATAGTGTTCAGTCTCGGTTTTGTAATGGCTGAACAGACTTTGGTATTTTGGAGATATTTTGAGCTATAGAGTTCCAATAGATCGGATTATTGTTGTAAATTAAACTAGAGACATGGGGCTACAAATGTTCTGAAGGAGGCAATCGACAATGTAGCCTCTAAGACTTTCAATTTCGGATCGGAATTTAGATGTAGTGTTCAGTCTCGATTCTGTAATGGTTTGAACAGTGTTCAGTATTTTGGAGGTATCTCAATCGGTAGAGCTCCGATTGAGTTGATTCTTGTTGCAAATTAAACTAGATACATGGGTCTACAAATTTTCTGAAGGAGTTGATCGACAATGTAGCCTCTAAGACTTTTAATTTCAGACCAGAGTTAGGTGTAGTGTTCAGTTTCGGTTTTGTAATGGTCTGAACATCGTTCGGTATTTTAGAGCTATCTCGAGCTATAAAGCTCCGATCGATCTGGTTCTTTTTGCAAATTAAACTAGAGACATGGGGCTATAAATGTTCTAAAGGAGCCGATAGACAATTAAGCCTCTAAGACTTTCAATTTCGAATCAGAATTAGGTGGTGTTCAGCCTCAGGTCTGAAGAACAGACTTCAATATTTTGGAGATATCTTGAGCTATAGAGCTCCGAACGATCTGATTCTTGAAGCGATGGATTCGTAAGACATAGAGGGACATTTCTCTAAAGTTTTTAAGATAAAAAGGAAGGGAAAATTTTGGAAGTTTACTTAAAGAGTTAAGATTTTAGGCTTATGAGTAAGGGCAATTTGGTCAATTTTAAGTCATTTAATGACATGGCAAGATTGTGGTCCTTTATAAGGAGAGAATGCATGACACTTAGACAGAAAAAACAGCAAGAGAAGAAAAGAAAGAAGAGAAAGAGAGGAGAATGAGAGAAGCTTCGGTGATGGAGAAAAGAGAGAGAAAGCATAGGGTTTTCGATTTTTGGGAGATTTCAAGGGAGTTTTGAGTTGATCCAAGGGAAAAAAAGGATGGAAAATGATGAAAGCTTCCTTCCAAACCAAGATACATCCAAAAATGGTGAAGGATGAGGTAAGACCCGAAATTTCGATTTGTGAATTTTGGAAGATTTTTTGTTTAGAATCATGGAAAATGATATGGGTTTGTGTATTATGGAGTCAATTTTGGTGATTGCTAAGTATTATAGGTTTAATTTTGGATGGAAATTAATTAGGGTTATGCCCAATTTTATGAATTGGGGTTTTTGAAAATTGGTGATTTAGATAGCTTAATTATATGTAGAATTAGTGTTTTATAAGTTCAATTTTAAGGATTATGTTATTTATGAAGTTGAATTTGTGTGACATTGGTGTAGGAATTTTTCAATTGGAAGAATAAAAGAAGAAATGGTCAAATTGAAGCATTGGACAAGCTTCAAGCATGGAAATGAGGTGGGTACCTGTTTATAATAGAATTTATAAGCCACTACTGCTTTCTTTAAACAAAGAGATTTTCTGATTTCAATTGCATCATAAATGTTGCATCATTGTATGAATGATTTGAAAAATTATTATTGATTCAATAAATGAACTTTTGATGAATTGCAAAATGCATTTGTGTTATGCCTCGAAAATTTCATGGCATTTCGTATATTCGGAAAAGAGCATTCGATAAATTGATTTAAGCATAAATTGGTTGCGATTGGGCAAGAGAGAACCTGTTTCGTTAGTCTCGTGCACGATGACCCTTAGCTTTCTCTCGGCTGCCCGCTTGAGGCCACGAGATCCTGAGAAATCGGACTCGTTGTATTACGGTGTAAACCGTTGTGTTTAAGGAACTCTCGAGTCATTATGTGTGCATTTGCATTGTGAAGTGATATGATTGATGCATCCATGTTTTGGAAATTGTGATTTCGACTACTGCGAGAAAAGAACTTTTGAAAATGTGCTTTATGGGTTTCAAATAAAGTTTCTGCAAGAAAAGAAAAGAAAAGCGTTTTTAAAGGTTTTTACTTATTTATTTGTTATAAACTGTTACCCACGAGCTATAAGCTCACCCCCCCCCCCCCCTTCATTCCCATCCACAGGTGATGAGAAGAAGATCAGGTGAAGAAAATTGAAGGTTTTTGTTTGTATGTGTGCATTTTGTTTTGTTTGTAAGTTAGATTGTTGTTGAGAATTCTGCGATCATTGGATTTGTGTACATATTCGGATTTTGGATATTGATGTTGTATTATGGCTTGGAAATGTCATTAATATTTTGTAAGCACGTATTTCATGACGTAAATACATTATGGATTTGTATATGGAATGGTAAAATGAATTATGATTCGAGTTATGGATTTTGTGTATGGAATTGGGTATATGATTGTGATATTTGGTCTGAAATATTTAAAGTGCTAATCGTTTGAGAATTGATGGTATTTAATTTGGAATGTGTGCGATTTTATGGAAATAAAAAGTGAGAGTTTAAATCGATGAGATATGATTGTATATGAAGAAGCAAATAAATTGAGTTTGAGTGCGAATAATTTCAATTGGATATTGAAGTCACTTTGTAAGAGATGGAATGAAAATGAAAGAAAGAAGGAAAGAAAAAAATACACAGATTTGGATTAGTTTAGACCGATAATCTTAAGGTTTCCAACGCAAACGTTTTCTTCGATATTTGTTCGCGGATGTCGAAAATTGGTTTTGATTCGATTTGATCCGATGTTTGTTTCGTTTTGATTTGCTTCCAATTCTTTCACATTAAGATTGGATTTGCTTTCGTGTTGTAAATGTCATTCTTTGCTTTCGCTTATGATTTTGCTTCCGCCTTATGTTCCTTTCTTTCGATTTTGCTTAAGTTTCATATTCGTTTTCCGTTTCTTCGGTTGGGATTCAGTCTCCGGATCGGGTCCCAACAGATCATTTGTCTCCATATCTATTTATCCTTTATACTGAAGGCTTGTCTACTTTGTTAAAGAAGAATGAAGCTCGAGGGGATATACATGGTGTAACCATTTGTCAAGGCAGCCCTAGTTTTTCTCATCTATTCTTCGCAGATGACAGTTTTCTATTTTTTCATGCAAACATGACTGAAGGAAAAAACATTAAGTGAGCACTCGCCATCTATGAAGCAGCTTCGGGGCAGGCGATCAACTATCAAAAGCCCGGTATTATGTTTAGCTCAAACACAAAACCTACTGATAGAAATGCTATGGAAACCATCTTAAAGGTAAGCACTCCTATTGATCACGGGAGAGATCTAGGTTTACCCTCGCTAATTGGAAGAAAGATGTAATACCCAGTATCTAGTTTACCCGGTACATCGAAATAAATCAGTTTTTGAGACTGATGTCATTTAAACCAGGACAGTGAATAATAATTTTTAGTGACATCAAATTAATGATGTATGACATTTTTTTCGGTGGTCACAGGAAATTATATGAGCAGATGATTAAAAACCAGTACAAGGATGACATTTTTGTAAATAAGTGGATATGAGGCATATAAAAGGAGCTAGTTGGAGAATAAGACAAAAACATTGTCTTCTTATTCTCCCTCTCTCACGAAACCTCCATGGGAGCTCCTCTCCAAGCTTTTCAACTTTTGTAACAAGAAAGGGAAGGAGGATCAAGCCATTTGGGTGGTATATAAAGGTAAGCCTCCATTCCAATACTTAGATATATTGATTAAAGCTTAGTTTCTCTCTTCTTTTGTGAAACCCATTTGATGGAATGTATGGGTTTGATGGTTTTGGATGATGGGGTTTTGTTCTTTGATGTCCAATGATACATTAACATGAAGAAATTTCATTGTTATGGTGATTTGGGGGCTAAATCAAAACCTAGGGTTTGAAGTTTAAGCTGTCAATGGAGACAGATTCGTAGGTCCTCTTTGTACATTTTTGTTGAGCTGTTTAACGTGTGAATCTGGAGAAACTCAAAACATAGAAGTTGTAGATCCAGATGTCTACTATCTCCCTTATTTTTTTCACGATTTTAGGGTGAGCCTAACTAATGTAAGAGGCCCTGAATTGACACTGGTTCAAAATACCAGCGGGATTGAAACGAGAACTGAAAGTTAATTGTTTGAAGACCATAGCATAGAATTAGAATTGGATGATGAGTTCTCTTAAGAAATGCTCAAATATGTGTCATCTAAGTTCTGTATAAAGGAAATTTTAATTTGATGAGTATTCTGTTAGATATTTCCAAATAAGTAAAGGGTGTTGTTAACATTAGTGACACAGAAAAGAATAGAAACAGGACAGGCTTATAAAAATCACAATAAATCCGATTTACTTCATTTTTTAGCCATCTTTGGATATGTGATATCCATATGAGTCTATTGAAAATGAAGTTTTGAATCGCCTTAATTAGATGAGAAATGAATAGGTTATAAGGTTTTAAGTCGGGAAGGGTCCAACTCATGACTGCATGTTAAAGCTGATTGTTAATGGGAGATTTGGATCTTCTTAATGACCGAATTAGAACATGGTCATAAAAGAAGAAATGTGAATTTATACGTTAACTAGAGTTCTGGAAAGTTTGAAAAACATTGGACCAATGTATAAGAAGTTATGCCTTCACGAATGAGACCTATGCTGATGGATTAGTGAATAAAATAGAATTTGTAATGTTATGTGTTAAGAAATGAGGTTTAAGTGAGAATGTATAATGTGGGTATATGTATTTGTTATGCATGTTACCCAATAGCTTGTGAAAATAGACGAGGAATAGAACTAAAAGTTGTACCTAGTACTTCTCAAGTTCAAGAAAATTAGAAAAGAGATCAGAACCATTGCGATAGTCGAGGTGAGTATAATCATGCTACTATACTTGTGTAGTAATCCTTTTCTTTTATCTTGTAGCTTGTTGAATTGTTCTCGAACCTATATGATTTGTTTGACATATGACTCCATGTAGTTGAGTCTAGCATGTTGTATGCCAGATTGACCAGATGATTTCAGATTCTTTGGATCTTCTGGTTCCCTTATTGTGTTGAGCATATTGATTGCGATTCTTTGATGAATCACGTTTTCTTGTTAGCCATGATTGATGAGTTCACATAATACCCAACTGATAGGGTAAATTATCAGACTATGTGCACATAGATAACCCGCCGGTGATAGGTTAGATCCGGGTCCTACCTGGAGAGGGCAGGCCTCTAGGGGCAAGGTTAGGCCAACCTTATCTAGAATCAAAAAAATGGGAGATATGACATACTAGCATGCCTTTGTCTCTTCCTAAGAAATTCAGAATTTAGAAAGAATCAGAACTCATAAATGAGAAAGCTCAGAATTAGGAATCTTATAGAAACCAGAACTCAGAAAGAAACCAGAATTTAGAAAGAACCCATAAAAGAATTCAAAACCCAGATTCATGTTTTATTTGAACAATTCATATTGAGCTTTATTTTGATACTCATGTGATTGTCGCATTTGATATTACTACATGTTCATTATTTGATCATGTATTGATGCTCAGAATGCCTCAGACCATTCTTGTGAAGCTAGCCTTGTGTTACCTAGCCTCACAAGCATGGTAGTATGTTTATATCTCACTGAGTCGTGTTGAACACTCACCTCTCACTATCACCATTTCAGGGGATTAGCAGATCGGACAAGAGAGAAAATCTAAGCCTTTTGAGACTCGCTTGGATAAGCAGACAAGTAATATTTTTGGCATGATGTAAATTTTCATTACTTCTAGATGCTCCATGGATTGTCATAATCATATGTATATAAAACAAGTATGGATATATTATGTTATTGAGAATGATGTCAGTGGATGATATGAGATGATCATAGATTGGTTAATTATAAGTAGATAACGTATGTGACAATTGCAGATTGGGATCCTTACTTCTAACAACCTATTAAGCAGGTATAAGGATTAATCAGATAAATGAATGGGTCATGTCGAATTTTTAGTAGAATATAGAAAAGTTAGGCTTACTACGGGTTTTGGTGACATTAAGCCTACCCATTCCCTAATGCCAACACGGTCCAAAAAGGCGGGTCGCGTCAAAAGAAAAGGCAAGTTTTGCTTTTATAAAGGATCGCCTTAGTAAGCGAATCGCAAGCTGGAAAAATAAGCTGCTCTCAAAACCAAGAAAAGAGATTGTTATCAAAATAGTTGCACAAGCTTTGCCTGCTTACTGCATGGGTGTATTCCTTATCCCCCTGGGCACCTGCAATGAGATCCAAAAAATGAACTCCTTTTGGTGGGGATCGGGCAACAGCAACAGGAAGAAAATCCACTGGGTGAGCTGGGACCGACTCTATGTTCCAAACAAATATGGGGGCATGGGCTTTCGAGACCTTTATTGTTTCAACTTAGTCATGCTTTGTAAGTAAGCCTCGCGGTTTATTGCCTACCCCGACTCCTTACCGAGCAAAATTTTTAAAGCCAGATATTTCCCTTCTTGTAGTTTCTTGGATGCAAAGGAATGGAACAATTCTAGTTTCATCTGGAAGAGTATTTTTTCGGCTAAGGATATATTACTTCATGGTGTTAGATGGAGACTGGGTGATGGATCCTCAATTAATGTTTTTATAGACCTCTGGATTAATGAAGCTAATAATTTTTTCATTACCTCCTCTCCCATCCTGGACTTCGGTAATATGAAGGTGCATGATCTGTTTAGTGAGTCTAGATCTGGTTGGGACGTACATTTGTTAGAAGGATTGTTAACTCCTTATGATTTAGGGCGCGTATCCAGGATCTCAGTCTCTCTTTCAAAACCCCCTGATAAATTGATATGGCACTATAGTCGGGATGGTCTCTACTTAGTTAAAACAAGCTACAAATTGGCTCTTAATCTGTTTACTGATATAGATAATTTCTTCGTGGATGGCCCTTGGAATCGACTTTGGAACTTGTCAATTCCCCCAAAGATAAAGGATTTTACATGGCGATGTCTTCGGGATTTTATTCTTTGTAATGATCGACTCCTTCGGAAGGGTGTCATGCTCAATACTGCATGTGATTATTGTGGCCATGCAGAAGATATAAATCATGTGCTGATGGAATGTCCTAAAGCTAAAAAAATTTGGTCCTCGGTCGATTTACATCTTTCAGATAATAGGATTGAGCATTTTATTGTGCAGACATTAAACAACTCGCTAGCAGCTAGAATATAATGTATTTTAGCTATGCTATGGAGTATCTGGTATCACCAAAATATCATAGTATGGCAACGTAAGAACGTACTCTCTCTTATGGTAGTTACTTTCGCTGATAATTTTCTCAAAGATTAGCAGGATTCACGCCAGATTTTTGAGCGGGTTACTGCCAGGTCTGGTGGCTCAGGTTCTACCAATTTAGCTTGGATTGAACTGCCGAAAGGTTTTCTAAAATGTAACGTCGACGCTTCTATTTTTAAGGACAAGAATGTTACGGAGTTTGTTGTTGTGCTTAGGGATGAAAGAGGTTGGTTTGTTGCTGGTATGTCAAGTCATTATTCTTCTCTTTTTGATTCAGTTATTGCTGAACTTATGTCGATAAGAGAAGCTCTGTCTTGGTTAAAAGAAAAACAAATTGATCACGTCATTGTGGAGTCTGGCTGTTTAATGGTTATTCAAGCTACTTGGCTCCATCTTCGAATTCTTCTGAGATTGAAATTTTATCCCATGATTGTCTCTCACTCAAGCGACATTTCCTTCATTTGTCCTTCCACTGGACGCATAAGATTGCCAATAAGGTGGCTCACTCAGTAGCCAGGGTAGCCTTATTTCATGCAAACCTTCATCACTAGAATGTTAGTCCCTTTTGTTTTGAGTCCATTTTAATTTCCGATAGTTCTGCTTGTTATACCATTGACGGGGAAAGGCTTGTAGGATCTGGGTGTATGGGATAAGCCTGTTGGCTTGGGTTAATTTCGTTTGCCTTTCTTGTCTATAGATATGCATTTTAAGTGTTTACTTCAAAAAAAAAAAAAGAAGTTCCAGATTTATTTACCAAGCTAGTAACATTGAAGAAATTCATGTATTTAAGAAACTTGTTAGTTGCTGGTGATTTCTACATTAAGGGCGAGTGTTAGAGATTAATATACAAAATTATAATCTAGTTTTACGTATTGATTACCTAAAAATTATACTCAAATATGATTTGTTTTACATCAAAAGACTTGAATTTGGGTTAGTGAGTCGTGGTGGATCATTGTTTTTGTTACAACTGGGCTGGTTCATACTTTGAATAGATTTAGGTTTTCCGGCTCACTTTTTGATATGTGCTTAATTGTTGATATTTTTAATCATTTACACTTAGCAATTATTGACATAAAAATACTTAAGATACTCACTTTAATTTATATTTGATTTTAGGTACGATTTGGGAGTAAAGAAATTAAAGTGAATCGAAAGTACTGCATTTTGGTTATTTTCTGAAGATTAATTTTAGCTGTTTCATGAAGCAATAAGAAGAATTTTTTAAAAGCAAGCAGCAGGAAAAAAATGCAGAAACGATAGCTCCAAGCGAATAAAATACAGCGTCCCATAGCATAAGAGAGCAGCCAAAAACAACAAAGCAGTGCAGAGGCAGAGACCTGCGGTTTGAGTGCGTTGTGCACAAAACGCAGGCAATGCCACCCTGCGTTGTGCGTTATGCGCTGTGTTGTGCGTTAAACGCACAACGCACCTGCGTTAAACGCAGGATGAAAACGCACAGGTGCAGTGCGCATAAGGATTTAAAAGCAAGCAAAACTTAATTGTCTTGTCAAGCAACAGTTGGGAGAAAAATAAAACAAGCATAAGAAGAGGAGAGGCGGTGCACCAAGAGACACAGGCGTGAAGGCTTCAACGTGAAAGCAGGAGTGACGGATGCAACTCGGCTTGGCTTGGTGGCCTGCTGGCATGGAGCTGGAGCTCGCGAGAAAAGGCGCGAAGAAGATGGCAACGCCTGATGGCGTTGACGGTGAAGGACATTTAATTGTCCCATCATTTCTGATGAAGGGCCAGCAATAAAGGGATATTTAAGTAGGGCCATTGGAAGGGGTTGAAGCAATTTATCGGGAAAGATCCATGAAAAGCTAGACATCCCGACACCGGTTCGGAGGTAAAGTCGACGCCGACGACCCGGGTTAAGTATTATTATTATTTTTTTGTTTCTTTCTCTTATTAGGAATTGATTTGGGTTTTGTGTATGGATAATCAAATTTTCGTTATTATTCGGTTATTTATGTATGAACCCGTCGGGTATTGTGAATTGATGATTTTAATGCATTCATTGAATCGTTAATTTCATACCCATTGCTAGAATTTCGATATAATCCGTAATTGTTATGTTGAAATTCATGTGTAGCGACTAATGATTCGTAATCATTAGGGATAACATGACTTCGGTTAAATGACCCAAGCGTATATGATTGTTGCCTTGATTAATCGGTTTTCCTAATTCGTAAGGCTACTGCCTAATTAAATCTAGAGATCGTATCTTAGGTTGTTAGGTGGTTAGGTTTAATCAACGATCGTATCTTGATTAAACAAGACTTAAGAAAAAACTCGGGTTAATTTTAATCCACGATTAATAATTTCTAGGAGAGGTTAAAGAACAACAAATTAATAAAATATGCTTAGTCATGGTATAGGCCAAGATTGAACCAAAGAATCGGGTCCCTACCAAATTCTCCACATTTATTATTTCTTGCATGTTTTCTTTATTTTGTTTTTATTAGATAGTTTTATTTTATTTTATTTTATTTTCTTTGAAAAGTCAACCCCCCCCCCATTAAGTGTAAACACCGATTAATTTCATTTCATAAATTTTACACACACTCTCTGTGGGATCGACCTAGACTTGCCACTGCTACAGTAGTAGTCTGGTTATTTTAATTTTGATTAGCGTTACGACGCTCGGTCAAATTTTGGCGTCGTTGCCGGGGAGTGCGGTGTTCTAGTTTTTGTTTATGATTTAATTAGTGTTTTGTATATATTTGTTCGTGATTTTTTTTTGTTATTTGGTGATCTTTTCATTTTCTTCTTTTGTGTTTGAAAAAAAAATCGATATGGACGGAAGTAATTTCTTTTATAATTCATATTCTCAATCCTTTAACAATGTTTGGACTGATCAACCTAACTTTTGTTGTGGATGGGATAATCAGCAGAATTACTTCCATGATAGTTTGCAGGACACACAACAATTCTGGTACAGACCAGAAGCTTCCTATCACAACTCCGGACCATCTCTGGAAGAGTTGATGTTACAATTACAGGAGAATGCTTTACAATTCCATAATGATGAAGGACAATTTTCAAAAGACACATATTCTAACGCCCAAGATCTGGAGAGCCAACATAATTCACTTGCATCTTTAGAAGAACTGGTTAATACTATGGCTGCTAACAATTTGCAATTTCAACAAGATATGTAGCAGGAGATGCAAGAATTCCGACAAGAGACAAAAGCCATCCCACCTGGTTCAGGTGCATCTTTAGAAGAAATTGTTAACAAACTTATTGCTTCCAACTTGCAATTGCACCAGGATTTTCAGGAAATGAAAGCAAGCCAACAGGAAATGACAGCACACCAACAGAGGATGGAAAACCTAATAGGTCAGATGGTAGTGAGCCTTGATCACCTAGAATCGCAACAAGAAGAGGCACAGCCGTATCAACCCGAGGTGTATCCAATTGAAGTCTGTCGGGAAAATTTGCAAAGTAATGAGGAGCTTGAGAATTTTGAGGTCAATCCTCAATGAATTGTTTGTGTTAAAGAAGTGAAGAAGGAGCTCAAAGCCACAAAGGACATATCTTTTAGCTCGGAAGTAAGTACTGAGTCTATAATTATTTTTGAAACTAACTCTTTACCTTTACATTACAGATGGAGGAATTGAATGATGAAGAAAAAGGTGAAGAGACGTTCGAAATATTTTCAGATTGTATGGACTCAGTCAAAATTGAGAAGCTGAGGATAGGGAAGATACTGAAGGAGGAGGATGATCGACTAAGGCCCTATCTGGAATTACCTCACGTGGAGGAGCCGCATGTGACACCTGAAGATCACAACTTTGTCACGTGAGGAGAAAAATGAGTCGAGTCAGCGACCCTAAACAAAAACGCTTCTTGGGAGGCAACCCAAGGGAAGTAAATTTCTTTTCCTTTACATTTCCGCATTACTTTTTATTTGCATGTGTGTTTTCGAATTTGTCTGTTTTGCTTGTTTTTAAGTTTTCAATCAAAATGAGAGAGAATAAAACAAATGAAACAAACATTTTCTCATTTTCTATTACTTCTAGGATTATATAGTCATGATTAAAGTGTGGATTGACTGGATAATTTCATAGCAACTTTAGCATGTACTTTTGCTCTTGTGATTGGTCGATATGCATTATCTTTAGAAGAGTAGTGACTAATGGTAGACAAAGCCAGTGAGAATTTGAGTCATATTAGACTAACACATCTATATCAGTCTCATTGTCTTTTGATAATGTGACTTTCATGACATGTACGTCCCAATTTTGCGTTTAATTTCTATTTGAGACTACATTTTTATCACATGCATTAACATGGATATGATTAGGCATTCTTTGTTTTTCATAAGCTACATTGGCCAAATGACCTACCCTAATGACATGATTTTTTCCTTGATAAACTCCTTTGAGTTTTATACCTTTCTTTTTGTATAAACTACATTTTATGCTTTTAAACTTAATCAAATGTCCTACCCAAGTCATAAAGCTAGTGGAACATTTGTGATTGTTGAGTTTGTGGATATACAAAATTCTAAGTGTGGGGGTATATATATGTGAGGTTTGGTTATAATATTGGGATGTTATTTTATGTCTTATCATTGAGATTCCCATGTTGATGTAGTTTATTTTAATTTTTACAAGGAAAAGAAAATGAAAAAAAAAAAGAGAAAAGAAAGAAAAGAAATTGAAAAAAAAAAGAAAAAAAGAAAAAAATTGTTTAAAATAATTATCAAGGAAGAATTGCATATGTGTTTAAAAGTTTATGCATCTTCCTAGAGTTGTAATGATTGAGTTATTTGAGAATGTTGAATACGAGGTTGGGGTTTGCTTGAAAGATTCACTCTTGTGATTTCATTGAGATAAATTGTATGAGTGATTCCTTTGGATTGATATATGCTTCATGTGGTTTGTGTATGAGAGTTTAATGGGGTTATGAAATGTAATGTTGCATTCGTTATAACTGACAGTACCCAGTTTTTGATTGAGTGTTACTTTTGTTTCACTAGCTTTGATGACTTTCATGCTACTTAACCTAAATATATCTCACCTTACCCTTGCCCACATTACAACCTTGAAAAGTCCTTTGATACATGATTTTGCATGTAAACATTAGTGGTGGAGAAATGAAATGATATGTAAAGTTATAAATTGTCATGATCATGAATGGTGTTGAGTGTACCCTTTGATATATTTTTGTTAAACAAATTTTTCGAGTCTACCATTAGATTGCTCAGTTTTTGAAGATATTGAATGTTGATTGATCATGAGTAAAACCTTAGAATGTTGATTTCTTGCTATGATGTTTGAAAGTTATTCATCTTTGCTTATGATTATATTGTCTTGAAAAATATGGGAATTGAGTAAATATTTCGGATCTTTGAGCTTAATTTGGATGTTTTGCCCGAGGACAGTCAAAAGCTAAGTGTGGGGGTATTTGATATGTGCTTAATTGTTGATATTTTTAATCATTTACACTTAGCAATTATTGACATAAAAATACTTAAGATACTCACTTTAATTTATATTTGATTTTAGGTACAATTTGAGAGTAAAGAAATTAAAGTGAATCGAAAGTACTACATTTTGGTTATTTTCTGAAGATTAATTTTAGCTGTTTCATGAAGCAATAAGAAGAAAATTTTAAAAGCAAGCAGCAGGAAAAAAATGCAGAAACGACAACTCCAAACGAATAAAACGCAGCGTCCCATAGCATAAGAGAGCAGCCAAAAACGACAAAGCAGTGCAAAGGCAGAGACCTGCGTTTTGAGTGCGTTGTCAGCAAAACGTTAGAACGCTAATAAGATAACGCACAACGCAGCGTTATGCGTTATCCGATGAAAACGCACAGTGCAAAGGCGATGAGGATTTAAGAGCAAGCATAACTTAATTGTCTTGTCAAGCAATAGTTGGGAGAAGAATAAAACAAGCATAAGAAGAGGAGAGGCGGCGCACCAGGAGACACAGGCGTGAAGGCTTCAACGTGAACGCAGGAGTGACGGCTGCAACTCGGCTTGGCTTGGTGGCCGGCTGGCATGGAGCTGGAGCTCGCGAGAAAAGGTGCGAAGAAGATGGCAACGCTACAGTAGCGTTGGACGGGCTGAAGGGACATTTAATTGTCCCATCAGCTACAGTAGAGGGCCAACAATAAAGGGATATTTAAGTAGGACCATTGGAAGGGGTTGAAGCAATTTATCGGGAAAGATCCATGAAAAGCTAGACATCCCAACACCGATTCGGAGGTAAAGTCGACGCCGATGACCCGAATTAAGTATTTTTATTATTATTTTGTTGTTTCTTTCTCTTATTAGGAATTGATTGTGTTATCCTGTTTAAATTGATTTGGGTTTTGTGTATAGATAATCAAATTTTCGTTATTATTCGGTTATTTATGTATGAACCCGTCGGGTATTGTGAATTGATGATTTTAATGCGTTCATTGAATCGTTAATTTCATACCCATTGCTAGAATTTCGATATAATCCGTAATTGTTATGTTAAAATTCATGTGTAGCGACTAATGATTCGTAATCATTAGAGATAACATGACCTAGGTTAAATGACCCGAGTGTATGTGGTTGTTGCCTTGATTAATCGATTTTCCTAATTCGTAATGCTACTGCCTAATTAAATCTAGAGATCGTATCTTAGGTTGTTAGGTTGTTAGGTTTAATCAACGATCGTATCTTGATTAAACAAAACCTAAGGGAAAACTCGGGTTAATTTTAATCCACGATTAATAATTTCTAGGAGAGGTTAAAGAACAAAAAATTAATAAAATATGCTTAGTCATAGTATAGGCCAAGATTGAACCAAAAAATCGGGTCCTTACCAAATTCTCCACATTTATCATTTCTTGCATGTTTTCTTTATTTTGTTTTTATTAGATAGTTTTATATTATTTTCTTTTCTTTTTTTTGAAAAAGTCAAAACCCCTGTAAACACCGATTAATTTCATTTCATAAACTTTACACATTCTCTGTGGAATCAACCTAAACTTGTCACTGCTACAGTAGTAGTCTAGTTATTTTAATTTTGATTAACACGGTCACTTTTATTTTAATTTTGATTAACACGGTCACTTTTCTTCCTGCCACTTGTTTGATAAAATTTCGCTTCTAGCATCTATTATTATCATTGGCTTGTTCTCTTACAAAATTTTTGGGCGATCAATTACTTTACCTTCTTTTTTCATATTTGATTTGCTTAGAAAGCTCAGAATTCCATGGCCTGATCACGTTAATTTTACATGCTTCTTGTCCTTGGAACCGAGAGATTTAGCATTAACGAGTGACAATATTATGATTTCTTACTCCAGACATTTGCAACTTTACTGGTTGGATGTGCAACAGATCTTAAGACTGACAAAGAAGACCGAGGTTCAGTCCCCCAACATATTCATCAAACGACAGGAAAAAAGCAACTTTCTTATTTGTCAAAATCATTAAATCAGAAAGAATATTGATTGATGCAAGTAAATGTTGGTGACTAGGAAATGGTTCTTCAGCAACCAATTCAATAACAGAGATTTGAAGGATATTTGCTGCTTATCTGTTAGAATATATCTAAGCAATTACCTGAAGGAATTCTTGTTCTGGTGATTAGAGACGGTGATATGAATGACTCATAAGCCATTTAGCCCAAACTAGATCTTGTAATTTCATATGCCAAGAAGCATGCTGCATTGGCGGGAATGCTACGAGCCATGGCAGGGCCGAATCCCTTGTATAAACCCTTTGCACCCTCTGAGGCCAGGATCTTCCTAAAAGCATGAATGGAGCCAGAGAACTTGGGATTTTTGAAATCATCAACCTGAATCACACTCTTGATAACATCGGTGGGATAGACTAATAGCCAGAAGGAGCCTCCAGCCAAGCCCCCAGCCAACATCAAAGAGCCCCTTCCGAGCTGAGAAGTGTCCTGGCCTCCTGCAAGCGACTGTTTTAGCAATTCATAGACACCAAACATAATGGCATTTCCAGGAACTTCACGTGCCAATGTGGGAACCAAACCCTTGAAGAGACCCCTTGCGCCACCTTCAGATTTGAGAACATGCCTAGCCACATCCATAGGTCCCCCATACTTCACTGCCACAGAAGCAGATTCTGAACCTCCTAATGCACTTTGTGCTTGCAACCTGTTCTCACAGTGAAATGCCAGAAGTCATTTCACAGATTAAATAGGTTCCTATAGTTTCTCTGTCTTGAAGAGATAAAATATATTGCAGCTTAAGCAATCATTGTAGATTATGAGTTACATAATTCTCAGTATTGCACAGACTTGGTAAACAACAGACAAATTAAAGAAATAGAAATTTCAACAAGTTCTTCAATTGGTTTTTATTCTCTTGAGAAATTTAGGCCAGAAGAGGTGAATAAAAATGAAAAACAGAAAGCTTTCTGTAAGGACAGAAAAAAAGTGCATTACACATGTTTAAGTGGTGAACAATTAACTCATAATTCAAGAGTAAATAATAAACAACATTGGGAGCAGCTGTCGATATCAATTTAAGGCTCCGCAATCCACAATTTGCAGGTAACAGAAAAAATGTACATACCATTTCAAAATAGGTTAAAGAAGAAATTGTCAGATATAGGCTTCCAGATTCATGAACAAGAATCAATTTCTAAAAGAAGTTGCTAGGGGACACCTCTACAGTTGGGATCATTATACTAACCTGCACTTAATCAATTCAGTTGGGCAAGCTAAAATTGAAACAGCAACTCCAGCCCCTGCTCCACATATGACCTGCTGATTAACAGTAAGTGGGGCACCAGGCTCCGACCTTAATAGTGCCTCCATCTGACCCCTAACTGAGAAAAGAACTGCATTGAAAGCTGCCACAGTGGCGAGTGGGGCCCCCATACCCTTATATAAACCCCTAGGACCTTCAGCAGCTAAAGTCTGCCTTACAGCATCCACTGCACCACTATACTTGGGAGGCTGGCCAGGCAGTGGAGCAGGCTGGCTTTGGAGCTTGACCTTGATAGTATCAAAAGGGTGCCCAACTATCAATTGTGCTGCTCCTCCAACCGTACCAGCAGTTAAGTCCTTTGCCACGTCTCCCATCTGCAGAATAAGTTGGAAAAATGAATCCAATTGTTGGAGAATGACACTGAAAGGTATTAAAACAGGTTTATATTCTCAGAGATTTAAGGCAAATGATACAAGAGAATAGACTCATTCCCTTTTTTTGGTTGTAAAATGTTGAGCTATGAAGCAAATGACATGGAAAGAAATACCATCGATACAAAATTTGATTTGATACAATGTACTAAATTAGACAGGAAGTTAACCATGTTAGTTTTTCTTCGGCAGCAAAAAGGTATGTGGCAAATGAGATACAAGAATGGAAGCTGGGATTATCTCACAATAGCTAGATAAACAATAATGGATAAAGAGGAATACAAAAACGGAGCAGGAATCAGTTAAAAGTTTTCAGTCAATAGAAGACAAAAGCAAGACTTGCAAAAAACAAACCCAAAAGTCAACATTTATATGTAAAGAATTCCATTAGAAGCATCCAATAACTGCAATTTGTAAAGTTTTTAGGGATCAGTTGGGGAATAAAGAACAAAATTGGTCCAATAATTCTTTCAACTCAATAGGCCTCCAATCAAGTGATTTCCTTTCTGTAAAAGAAATTCCTTTTATGCCTCAAAGTACTCTTATGCAAAGGTTAACCTTCTACAGAAACTCAAAAGAAAGGTTGGAAACCAACTTAAATATTTTGGGTTTTAAATCTTTAAAATTACTCATCTTATATTTGTGATTGAATTCTTTAAAGTGTAGCTGCAATACTCTGTTGGTTTTATGCAACAACTGACCTCTTCCTCTCCTGTTCTAACCTAACTTATGCATGCACTCAACATTTTTAGTTGCAAGACACTTTTTCCAGAATTGATAGACTTGAGAGCATGGGAATTAAATTTGTGGAAGACCAAATAAAAAACAAACATAGTAATCAAGTCTCAACCATAACTCAACTGAAAAAGAAAGTGAATACGCAACTAATGATCGAAAAGAACAATCATTTTTGGTAAACAGAACTATGTCCACAATCATTGCCAGATACAAATCCCAAATCTCACATTACACAAGTTTTTATACCAAATGAGCTGTAAAGCTTTAATGCTATGGAAGGGAAAGCGGAAGACATGATATAGCCAATGGATGCACAACTTGCTAAGTTATAGAAAATGGACAACAAAATAGATTAAGTTTAGAGTTCAGTAACCCTGTGCACATATCAAATTACTTCGCATAAAAAGAAAGTAGGGCGACCCAGGGTGACCCAGGGCGACCAGGGAAGTTGGAGGAATGGCTTGTTGCATGGTGTCGACAGAACGTGAATGTAAGAATTCCAGAGCACTTAATTGCCATTGGCATGTACTAGATTAACTGTTGCAAGTCTATACCTTTTTACTCCTCTCCTGATTCCAATGAGCAACACTTCTTCACCTACTTTTTTCATAAAGTTAGGAACTGCAGTCGATCTTTAACACTTTAACCATGAAGAAACAAATCCAGTTCTAAATGTTTTGTACCCAGATTCTTTACCCAAAAAAGGAAAAAAGAAAGGATGCCCTTTTCTCTTAAGGCAGTCAGATATCCTGAATACTAGTAATTATACGCATATCCAATAGAAGGCATTAGAGAGATGACAATGACATAACTTTTCTAGTAATACATAATGTTAGTCAAACATTAAAGTTGTGAAGTTGAACTATGAAGCATCCAAATACTAAATATATGGCGACTATGACATTTCAGGCGTGGTGAAAACAATCCACCAAAAACTTTGATGGTAAAAGTTTTGGGACATTGATTTCAACAACTCAAATTGACACGCTGTGCAAAATATCGTGGAGAAAACAGTAATCACATTGAAAGTTACCAGACTTTAGATTCATTGCTGAAAATGCCGTAAGAAACCAATGACGTTTGTATCTAACATCTGAGCAATACACAGAAACTTACCAGAGCCTGATTCTACAAGCACGAAACACAACAAACGAGATGAAACAACGAACGGAAAGTCAGTGACTTTAGGTTTACCCAGATGATATAATCTGAAGAAATAGAAAAACTGTTAGATCTAAATTGGATTTGAGATACACAAACCAAGGTGTAAGATATGGTAAACTTACCACATAAAAGGAGAGTACGACCTAGCAACAGAGAGCATGGTACTACTGCACACCCCGTTTGTCCAGGAAGATGGGGAAAAGAGGCAGACAAGAAATGGAAGGACTTTGGTTGAAAGCAGAGAGATTGGGCTACCAATATATAAGCCAACAAAGAATCTTAACACAAGACCAAGAAGGGAATGACCGGGAGAGATTATGAGAGCCACAAGCGAGTAGATAGATTCAGACAAAACAAAGCCACCCACTCCTACTCCATACCACCAAGAAACAAACTTGGAGAGAGGTGTGGCTGTGTTGTGAAGTTTGTGAGAAAAGGTGCGGTCTTTTTTCACGTAAGGACAAAGTCAAAACAACACACTGATTATTATGAGTCCAACAACGCATATGAGGCTGCTAATGGGGAGTTGGTGGTGAATTTTATATAGTGGACACGGAAGAAAAGATCAAATTTGTGAGCTGCATACTCAAAACATTGGCTACATTTGATTAGAATACAGTTGGAACATCCAGGCAGAACTCAGAAGCCAAAAGAAGATTAGCAGAGTGTTTTGTGTTGGAAAGATTGATTGAAAGATAAAATTGAAATTTTATTTAAAAATAAAATATTTGTTAAAAGATAAAATTTTATCTATTAAGATAAAGTTATTATTTAGCTAGGATTTAAATTTTTAATTTGATTTATTTTATCTAGATATTAGCTAATTTTATTATTTCATTCTTTATATATTTAGACTTTTATGTTAATGTAAAGTTAGACCAATCAATAAATTATCTCTTGTATTATCTATTTCTTATTCTACTATATTTTTATTAGTTTTAGTTCTAAAATCCATCAGTTTTGAATGATATGAATTGAATTCCTTTGCAACATTGAATTCAATTCAAGTGTTTGGAAACAGAAAAAAGAATAGGTTCAATTTATACATAAATTGAACCTCGACATCTTTTATAAATTGAATTTACTTGAAAAAATATCGAAATTAAATTACAAACGGAGACTTCAATTAATACTCATCTAATTCTACCATATATCTCTTCACCTCAAGCAGCTCCTCCTATCTCAAACAGCTCCTCTTAACAAAAAATGGAACAACAACTTCTTCACGAATTAGCACCTCCCACTATATTCAAGTTTTCCCTTTTCCTTGTTCATAAGTGTTTTTTTCTTTTTCGTTTTTTTGTCTATGATCATTGTTCTCCTTTAGATTCATCATTTGATTTAGCTTCTCCTTTCAAACTTGTTATGATATTATATTATTTGGAGTAAAATTTCAAAAATTGATAGTGCCTTGTCGTCGTCAACTCAAAAGAACTACTGCTCATTCATGCATTTTTAAGCTTCCAAATTATAATAGTTTTCTATTGTCTTCATAGCTCAGCCTAGTCTAATGTCATTTGCAATCAACTTTTTTTTTCATTTTAATATGACTTTTTATGATATCACTTATAATGAAATTGATGTTTATAACTTACTCTATATAAGTGTGAATGTTTATTATTTAATAAGATTATTTTTTAGTCAAGGATAAAAATGTCATGAAATAATTGAATTCATTTTAATTGTGTTCCAAACAGTATAATTAAATTCAATTATAATATTATTGGTGGTTTAGCCAAGTTTTGATGAGGCTGCACGTTGCCTTTTGGATCCATGGAGTTGGTTGGTTCTTGCGAGAGCTCCGGCTTGAAGGTTCCTGCAAAACAAGGAAGACACGTCGGGGATTGTCTCTCGATAAGCCCCTCCGACGCTCAAGTTAGTCTTTTTTGGTGGAGGTGAGGTTGCTGTGTGCAGAGAAAACTAGGTTATGATTACGTACCTTTGTTATGGTAGAATTATACCTTATATATAGAGCAATAATTAGGTTTAAGTCTTTACGTGTGCATGGAAGACTTTCACCTGCGAATGAGCCAAAGAGATCGTGGATTGGACCTAGGCTTGGCATAGGTATAAGACTGATCTTTGAAGAATCGACCGATCGGCCCGCGGGTCGTTATGACTGGAATCGGGCCCAGCACGATCGACCCGACCATAAGCCCCCTACTCCTCAAGTCTGAGCGAGGAGAAGGGTCGAAGGAGTATGTTAGGATTTTTATAGCTCGTTTGCGGGACAGCTCGGGGTAGGGCCGATCGGTCGGGTAACGAGTGATACTTGGCTGCCAGTGTTAGGATCGATCGGTCGAATGTCCTGATCGATCGACATCGGCATTTATTGCGGGACAGCTCGTATCAGGGGAGCTCGGGCGAACGCTTGCGTTGAGCGCGTGAGGGTACTTCACTTAATCAGTACTGACGGCGCGTGCCCTCTGGCAGATCTTCAGAATCTGAAACGAATCGTCCTCGTAACCGTTGTGCAGCTGTCATGCGTGTCCTTTCAACTGTCGCGCCGCTCCAGAATTTGAATAATCCTAATTCTCCTTGGCTCGGATTCTGCAGCGTGTCCGAGTTCGTTCGGATTTCCTCCACGCGTCGCGCTTTGATTGGGACTTCCGCTAGACCGATCTTCTATAAGTTCTCAGGATCAACGTACTGAGGGTTTTCTTCACGTTTGTTTCGTTCTTGCTTCCATTCTGCTTTCATTTGCTCTTTCTTGCTCTCAATTCTCGGAAATTTCCTTCAACCGTCGTCCGATTTTCCTGTCTCAAATCACTAAATAGGTACGTCCTTTTTCCTCGTCCCCTCCCCTAAAATTTTCTTTTCCACAAGTTCTCTTCTTGGTAAGTATGTCGACGGCCAGTTCTAGAAGTATGGTGGAGGGTGTTGAAGAAATATCGACGAGAGAAAGGAATGATGGGTTGGTGGTGAAAGCGCCGCCGAGGAATGAATCGACGATGACCCCATCTGAGCTGAGATGGTCGGTCATTAGGAATAACATCCCTACGGCTTGGGGGCCTAGGTTGGCCTTGGGGAACGAGCGAATCCACAGCAACTTGAGTAGATATTTCACTGTTTCTGACAGTTTTTTCTCGGTGGGCGGTATGAGGCTTCCATACGCCCCGATTGTTGACGAGGTGTGCGCTACTTATCAGCTGATGCCGAGTCAAATTCCTCCAAACAACTGGAGGTTTATCAATGGTTTGGCTTTGCTGTGCCACCAGTTCGGCTGCCCTCCTTCGATTGGCATCCTACGTCATTTCTTGAGGATGAGCCAGAGTCTGATCTCTGGGGCCGAGATCCCTTCTCTGCAGTATCGAGATGCCCGGTATCGGTCGACCGGGACGGCTTCGACAATCTCTTCTTGGCATACGAAGTATTTCTTCGTGAAGCCCCCAGGATCCTCCTGTGAGTCCCGGTCGTGGAGATATCCTTTGGCCGAGCGATGGAACGATACGTCGAGCGTATCCCTTAGTGGAGAGGAGTGGGGGGTGGTTGGTCGCATAAAGGCGCTCGGTCGATACAATTTCGCTCGGCTCGTTCAGGGCTATTTCGGGGGGGCGTCGGCCAGTTCTCTTCTCATCGACCCCCCGCCGCAAATTAGCGGGCTAGAAGAGGAGCCCGCCTCGACTGGTTGACCCTTCATGGTTCAATTACTAGCTACGTTTTTTGGGCATTAGTTTTGTTTTCTGACTTGTTTTCATTATTGTGCAGCCATGGCAAGGATGAATAATTTTGGCGGGTCCTTCTCTCCTTCCAAATCCACAAAACGGGCCAAAGGGAAGAAGCAGAGGGAGGCTGGGACTAGTGAAGGCGCTCCTCCTACAACGGAGCCCGGTCATTCTACGGTGTTGTTGGCCCCTCCACCCATTGAAGATCGTGCTGATGTATCGGGGTCTTTGCCGATCGTGCCAGCATGTGCGGGCTGAGCGGTTTTGGCAGAGGAGGAGGAGGAAGTGGAGCCTCCTCTTAAGAGGAAGAGATTGATCCGGCTCGGTGATCTACCATCCGGCCCGCCAAGTCAAGGCGAGAAAGAGAAGGAGAAGAAAGGCAAGGAGAAAGGGCGAGCAACTAACGCCGATCAATGGGAGTCTGCAATTAAACTGGCCAAAACTGTCTCGATCGGGGACCTCGAAGTGTCCCGCCATATTGTCGAAAGGATTACTCCCCTCGTGGACGAGCAGGTCATGGACAAGAAGAGTAATCTGGAGTTGGGGTCTCAACTTGTTCGTAGCGGTATACGGAGTGCGGCGATGTCCTTCGCAGTGGTGCAGCGTCTGGAGGCTCTAGACCGGGAAGTCCAGGACCTCCATGATGAAGGCTATGAAGGACGAGCTTTCAGGGGTGAAGGAGGAGAGAGACCTCTTCCGGGCTCAAAACTCTTCCTTGGAGGAGGAGAAGAAATCCCGGGAGGATGCGATGGGCGTCCTAAGGGCTCAACTGTCCACGGGGGAGGAGGAGAGGAGCCAACTGGTTATGGAGAGGGACGAGCTGAAGAAGGCAGTGGCGACGGAGCGGGAGCTTAGCAAAAAATTTCGCCAGGATTGTCAAGCGGCGGTGGAGGGCCGACACAGGACCGAGGATACGTTAAGGGAGGTGCGAGGCTCCATCAAGAAACAAAGGGTCGAGGCAATCAAGCGATGGCAGAGGCGGTTCCTCCGCAGGGAATGCTTGGAATATGCTTGCGACCTGGCCCTTTCAATCTTGAGGAAGTGCCATGAGGCTCACGTTCCTGAGGGGTCGGAGTACCATTCATTTGAAGAATATGCCGAGCCGATGCTTCCCGCTGGTCTCGGCCTTTCTCTAGAAGGAATGAAGGAGATGGTCGAGGGGGAGCAAGTGCTGATTCCGGATGAGGAGCTGGACTTAAGCTCGGAAGGGGACGACCTTTGCTCTCCGGACTCGGATGCTGGCCCTTCCTCTCCTGCTGACCCGGTTGCTCCCGTTGCTGGCCCTTCCTCTCCTCCGAAAGGATGAGAGTGATTGTTTTATTTTTTGTAAGGCTCATCTGGTCGGGCTTGTGGCTAAAACCTTTGTTCCAAGAAATGAAAGCTCGTTTTTTTATTATCTTTGATGTGTTAAATATTTCTCCCTTCGAATGGCAAGTCGCGAATGAATGCGCTCGATGCGCGACGACCGGGTGAATTAGGCCGAGTGATAATAGGGTCGAACGATTCGAGATTTTGTCTCGGGATCCTTGGTCGAGCATTAGTCGGGGTCGATCGATGGTTCCAAGGATCTTGTCTTGGCAACCTGGTCGATCTGTACTCGAGGCCGAGCTGTGGTCCCAAGGATCTTGTCTTGGTTACCCGGCCGAGCGATGTTGAAGTCGATCGACAGTTCCAAGGATCTTGTCTTGGCAACTTGGTCGATCTGTGGTCGAGGCCGAGCTGTGGTCCCAAGGATCTTGTCTTGGCGACCCGACCGAGCGATGTTGAAATTGATCGACAGTTCCAAGGATCTTGTCTTGGCGACTTGGTCGATCTGTGGTCGAGGCCGAGCGATGGTCCCAAGGATCTTGTCTTGGCGACCGACCGACCGTAGTCGATCTATGTCGAGGCCGAGCTGTAGTTCCAAGGATCTTGTCTTGGCGACCGACCGACCGTAGTCGATCTGTGTCGAGGCCGAGCGATGGTCCCAAGGATCTTGTCTTGGCGACCGACCGATCGTAGTTGATCTGTGTCGAGGCCGAGCTGTGGTGCCAAGGATCTTGTCTTGGCGACCGACCAACCGTAGTCGATCTGTGTCGAGGCCGAGCTGTGGTCCCAAGGATCTTGTCTTGACGACCGACCGATCGTAGTCGATCTGTGTCGAGGCCGAGCGATGGTTGATGGGATTTTCTGCGCTTTGCCAAATATAATGAAATTTTCTCTTGCCAAGAAATCCGAAAACCCTTTTATTGATGATAACGAGGGCGTGGGCCGTTAAAAAACCTGACTGGCAGGGTCAGGAAAAAGATACCCACAGGTTGTGTACAAATAACAGTAATAAACAAAGATTAACTAAAGTGAAACTTATCTACTGGTAGAAGGCCTTCAAGTTTAGAGAGTTCCAGGGCCTCGATAGTATCTTCCCGTTCGCATCGCGAAGAATGTAAGAGCCATGTCCGGCTTGCTTGACAACCTGGTAGGGTCCTTCCCACGCCTGTCTGAGCTTTCCAGGGTGTTTCTCAGCATCTTCGGGCTTTCGTAGGACGTACCCATCAACCTTTACGTCGCTTGGCTTTACTCTTCTGGTGTAGAACTTCATTGCTTTCTGCCTGACAGCTTCCGAACGAGCGACTGCCCTATCTCTGTCTTCACTGAGAAGCACGAGCTCGGCTCGGCGGGCTTCATTGTTCCGCTCCTCTTCGTAGCTCGATAGTCTTTGATTGTGTAACACCACCTCTACTAGAACTAGGGCTTCTGCCCCAAAGGTCATCCTGAATGGTTTTTCTCCAGTGGCTCCATTTGGTGTGGTTCTGTACGCCCACAACACTTCATCCAACTCTTCCATCCAAGTCTTTCGTCCGTCTAGGCGCTTCTTAAGAGCAATCATTATCTTTTTGTTTGTGTTCTCCGCGAGACCGTTGCTTTGGGGGTGAGCTACTAAGGTCAACTGTAGCCTTATCTTTAGTCGATCGCAGAAATCTCTGAACTTATCGTTATCGAATTGCCGACTGTTGTCTACAACCAGCACCATAGGCATCCCGAAGCGAGTTAGTATATTTTTCTTTACGAAGCTCTCCACTTTCTACTCGGTAATTGTAGCGACCGCTTCCGCTTCTACCCATTTGGTGAAGTACTCCACTGCCACTATCAGGAACTTCTTCTGTCCGGGACCGAGAGGGAAAGGCCCCAGTAAATCCATTCCCCATTGAGCGAAAGGGATAGGATGACTCACTATCTTCATCCTCTCGGTCAGCTGATGAGATAAGCCACTGTTTCTCTGGCAAGCCTCACATCAGTCGACTTTATCCTGGTTATCTTTCCTCATTGTCGGCCAGTAATATCCCTATCTAATCAGTCTATGAGTCAACATTCTACCTCCTACGTGATTTCCACACATTCCCTCGTGGACTTCGGCCATCGCTTGTTCGGCCTCTTCTTCATTCAAGCATCGCAGCAGTGGCCAATCGTAAGATCGCTTGTATAGGGTGTCATTAATGATCGCGTATTTGGCCGCCTTTATTCTCAGTTTCTTGGCCTCCAATGCTTCTCCCGGTTGTGTTCCCTCTAAGAGGTATCGTCTGATCGGTTCCATCCAACTTGATCGACCGGTATCTACATCAAGAACCTCCTTGGCTTTTTGAATGCTAGGGCGATCTAGTCGTTCGACCAGAACGTTATTTTTGGCGTCTCGATCGGAGGCTATTTTGGAGGGCGCATCCGCTTTAGCATTTTGAGCTCGTTCTATCCTGCTGATTGAGTAGTGCTCGAAATTACTTAACTCTCGCTTTATTAGCTCCAGATACTCGATCATGCTATTCCCCTTAGCTTCATACTGTCCAGTGACTTGGCTGACCACCACTTGGCTATCGCTATATATCTTCAGATGTTTCACCTCCATTTCCTTAGCCAATTGGAAGCCGACTATCAAAGCCTCGTATTCTGCCTCATTATTGGATGCCTTGAATTCTAGCCGAATGGCGTATTCTACCTTTTCTTCCATATGCAGGCTAATCAATACCACTCCTGCTCCGCATCCCTCAGCGTTGGACGACCCGTCAACGAATAAGCTCCAGGCAGGGCATTGCTCACTCTGCGGGCTAGGTTGGCTCATTTCTGCAATGAAGTCTACCAACACCTGTGCCTTGATCGTCGTCCGAGGCTTATATTGTATGTCGAACTCCCCCAGCTCTATCGCCTATTTTATTAGTAGACCAGAGGTTTCGGACTTTTGAAGGCACTGCCTGAGGGGTTGGTCGGTTCATACCTCGATGGTATGACTCTGGAAGTAAGGTCTTAGCTTCCGAGTTGCCGTTATCAAGGAGAGAGCCAGTTTTTCTATAGGCGCATACCGCGTCTCTGGTCCGGTCAACACCTTGCTGACGTAGTAGATCGGGCGTTGCTCATTTCCCTCCGATCGAACAAGTACTGCGCTGATCGACCCTTCTGTAACTGCTAAATATAAAATCAGATTCTCCCCCTCAACTGGGCTTTTCCGGATGGGCAGGCTAGACAGATATTGCTTCAAACATTAAAATGCTTTCTCGCATTCCTCCGGCCACTAAAACTGGGTTACGTTCGCTTTCCTCAAAATTTTGAAAAATGGGAGGCACTTGTCTCCCAATCTGGAAACGAACCTGCTCAGAGAGACTATCCGACCGGTTAATATCTGTACTTCTTTCAAACATTGCGACGAAGGCATTTGGATGATAGCTTCGATCTTCTCTGGATTAGCTTCGATCCCCCGTTGAGTAATCATGAACCCCAAGAATTTTCCTAATACCACACCAAAGACGCATTTTTTCGGGTTCAACTTCATCTGGAATTTGTTAAGGGTTTGGAAGACCTCTCTGAGATCCTCCACATGCTCCGCGACCGTCTTACTTTTGACCACTATGTCGTCCACATAGGCCTCGACCGATCGACCGATCTGTTTCTTGAAAACCTCCATGACGAGCCGCTGTTAAGTGGCCTCTGCATTCTTCAAGCCGAACGGCATTACTTGGTAACGATACGTGCCCTGGTCAGTTATAAAGACAGTCTTCTCTTCGTCTTCGAGGCTCATCTGAATTTGATGGTAGCCCGAGAAAGCATCCAAGAAGCTGAGAAGTTCATGTCCGGAGGTGAAGTCTACTAGCTGGTCGATCTTGGGCAGGGGGAAACTGTCCTTTGGACATGCCTTGTTCAGGTCGGTGAAGTCGATGCATATTCTCCACTTCCCATTCTTCTTCTTCACCAATACCACATTGGCGAGCCATTCGGGGTACTTGACTTCTCGAATGAACCCGGCTTCGAACAGTTTCTCTATTTCTTTCTCGATCACCTCCTGTCGCTCCTTGCAGTGCCATCGTTTATTTTGCCTAACCGGCTTGTAATCTTGTCGAATACCAAGGGAGTGCGAGGCAACCGATCGAGAAATTTCTGGCATGTCGCTCGGTACCCAAGCGAAGACCGATATATTTTCTACCAAACAGTCTGTGATTTCTTTAACTAGGTCCTTCTAAAGCTCGGAACCTAGATTTGTAAATTTGGAGCGATCTGCTTTATCCAATGCAACCCGTTGCGTTTCTTCGACGGGGTTTATTCTTTCTGTTTCTTCATCAGCTCTCACGTCAAGAGAGCTCGTCAATACCACCGCCCCGTCTAATGTCTTTGTTTCTGCCAAATAGCATTCTCTAGCGATTCTCTGTTGACCTCTAACAACTCCAACTCCGCGGGGCGTTAGAAACTTCATCGCTTGGTAATAGGTGGAGACGACCGCTCTAAGGGCATTTTAGGTAGCTCATCCGATTATTGCATTGTATGTCCCTTGAAACTTCACAACTAGGAATTCAACGTCCCTCTCTATTTGACACGGCTTCTGCCCGAACTTCACTTTTAAATAGACTCGGGCGAACGGGTAGGCTGATGCTCCAGTTACCCCTTTGATAGGTCCGTCTATAGGCAGTAGTCGATCCTCTGGTACCTCTATCTGCTTGAAAGCATCGTAATATAACAGGTCGACCGAGCTTCCCGTATCAATCATTACGCGCTTCACCTCGTTGCCGTTCATGTTCAGATTTACAACGAACGCGTCGTCATGAGGACAACTTACACCGTCAAGATCTGACTCATCAAACGATATTATCACATCGTTCCCCTTCTTTCTTTTGGTTGACGAGTCTTTGCTGACCTACTTAGCATATCTCTTTCTTCCTTTAGCAGTGGATCCCCCCGCTGCATTTCCACCAAATATCATGTTAATGAGCCTCACCGGTCGGTCATCTTGTTGCCCAGCACTCCTGTCACCTTTTGCCCTTGATTGTCCTCTCTTTTCGCGTCGATCGCCTGTATTCGTATTCTGCCTCCCTCTATCATTTCTATCATTCTGCCTCCAATACTGTCGTCTGTTGTTGGGCTGACCGCTCTTATGCTCGTTATCCCGATCGGCATTTTGCTCGTGTTTCATAAATCGGCTTAACCTTCCCCTTTGTATGAGGAATTCGATTTCTCTTTTCAATTGCCAGCAATCTTCCGTGTCATGATCGATGTCTTTGTGGAAACGACAGTATAAATCGGGGTTCCTATCCTTGGAGGGAGTCTTCATCTTATCGGGTTCTCGGATAGTTTCGCCATCCGCTCTCATGGCCGCCAGTACTTCTGCATATCGTCTATTGAGCGGGGTGAACTCCTGTCGATATCCCTGTCAATCGGTTGGTTTTCTCCAGTTCGACTGGCCTTTTTGTCGCTTGTGCGAACCACTCGCTCTGTCATTTGGCGAGCAATCATCCGTCTGACGTTTCATATTTTTCAGCACTTCTTCGAACTGAATGTACTTATCCGCCCTATTTCTTTTTTCCTGAATGGATCGGGGCTGATCGAGGGCTAACGACTTTTTGAACTCTTTATCCCTCGTGTTGTTGATAAGCGCTGTCAACATTGACGAGCAAGTGAGGTCGGGGACCTCGACCGCTTCATTATTGAACAGAGTGATGAACTCCCACAAACTTTCGTTCCTTCCTTGGGTCAATTGCATCACCTCCAAAGCTGTCTTCTACGGCCGCTTACTGGTGGTGAACTGGTTCAGGAATAATAACCTAAAATCTTCAAAACATGTGATACAGCTCGGGGGCAAGCTATTAAACCATCTCCGAGCTCCCTCTTGGAAGGCCGTACAGAAAGCCTTACACTGAATGGCGTCCGGAACGCAATGTAGATTCATCATAGACTGGAAGTGCTGTAGGTAGTCTAGGGGGTTGGTCTTTCCAGTGTATTTTTCAGACGTCGGTATTTTGGTGCCGGGCATCGGGAGGATATCCAAGATTTTTAGAGTAAAGGGAGAGCTGTACTGCGCTGTCGGACGATCTGGGCGGAAGCTCATGGCTGCGTTAATCCGATCGTCCACGATTTTCTCTAGGGCTTCAGCAGGATGGCGATCGGTTGTTATGCTAGTCGGCCGTGCGGATGGCTGTTGTTGTGCCGGTTGAGATTGTAAAATCTGGCGAATCAACAGATCAACCGCTTCCTCTATCTGTTTTCGAGTAAGGGTGTTGTGCACAGGCGCAGGAGGATCGGCATCATAGAGGTGCTGGAGATTCGGGCGCACGTTGGTTCCAGCGTTATCTTCCAAGGCTGCGCTTTGTTCTTCTTGTTCTGGGTTTTGAGGTTGCGGTTGATCATCCGGGTTCGAAGACTGCGTGCGGGAAGTATGGTGTGCCGGCGACAGGGTAGCAAGGAACTGCAAACCCATCTGTTGCATCGCCA
This sequence comes from Erythroxylum novogranatense, assembly GCA_029891385.1. Classification (NCBI taxonomy): domain Eukaryota; kingdom Viridiplantae; phylum Streptophyta; class Magnoliopsida; order Malpighiales; family Erythroxylaceae; genus Erythroxylum; species Erythroxylum novogranatense. The sequence goes on from CM057224.1 coordinate 56,284,003, forward strand.
GAGTCGCGACAGCGGCTATATCAGGGTTTGTCGCTGCCGCCTGACTGATCTGCGTGTTTCTGGACGTGGTGCCCTGAAGTCGGGCCCCACGGTGAGCGCCAATTGGTTCAGCCAAGTTTTGATGAGGCTACACGTTGCCGTTTGGATCCATGGAGTTGGTTGGTTCTTGCGAGAGCTCCGTCTTGAAGGTTCCTGCAAAATAAGGAAGGCACGTCGGGGATTGTCTCCCGATAAGCCCCTCCGACGCTCAAGTTAGTCTTTTTTGGTAGAGGTGAGGTTGCTATGTGCAGAGAAAACTAGGTTATGATTACGTACCTTTGTTATGGTAGAATTATACCTTATATATGAAGCAATAATTAGGTTTAAGTCTTTACGTGTGCATAGGAGACTTTCACCTGCGAATGGGCCAAAGAGATCGTGGATTGGACCTGAGCTTGGCATAGGTATAAGACTGATATTTGAAGAATCGACCGATCGGCCCGCGGGTCGTTATGACTGGAATCGGGCCCAGCATGATCGACCCGACCAATTAGGTTATTCCAAACAGTATAAATTGAATCCAATTCAATCTTATTAATATAATTGCGTCCAATTCATTAATGAATTTAATTCGAAAAATTCCAAACATTCTGTAAAAATGAGAATGATCAACTTCAAAAAAATATTTTCATAAAATAAGAAAATAATATGTGAACATTTATTTTTAAATAGTATTTAATTAACATTTTAATGAAACAAAATTAATATCTTAATTTTAATTTTTATTTATTCAAACTTTTTATAAAAATATGCTTATTAATTATATGATTGGGATTTGAAAAGTTTTTCATATCATAATATTCTGTCTTTGAATAAAAATATGATAATATGCGAGTATATTAAAATTAAAAAGGAATCACATAATATTTTCTTTATTTCCGTGATATTAAGAAAATATTTCATGAGTTTATAATTTAATTTTATAATCTCTAATTTCTAATTAAAAGTTCATATAAATTGAAATTTTAAAATTTTATTCTTAAAAATAGTTAAACTATGCAATCCATTCCATCCAAATTAAATGAAATAATTTGGTACAATATAAATGTTTATAACAAATTAAAATAATTTAGATTTAAAAATTTTGTTCAAACATACTAAATTGCTTAATATAATTGGGAGGGCAATTATTAGAGTAAAACTAATAAAATTTTGAATTTCAATTGAAGTTTAGATTCATATAACACAGTAAATATGGTACAAGGAATATAATATAAAGTAAAATACTTGTCTTTGTTATTTCTAAAATTTTTATTGTGCTATAAAATAATTTATAAATAATATTTTACTAATTTTATTAATTTAGACAAACATTTTTTTCTCTAACAAAATTATCAGTTTTCCTCACTAAGTTATAAGCTATTATCATCATCACTTAATCAAAATTCCATGCACCACCAAAGCCTAGCTATACTATGTCAGGTAAATGATCTGCTTCACTATTTTAGCATGTACAATCACATCTTTTCTGGGAAAAAGCTCACACTTTTATCAGACGTTTAACTTTAAGCCAACATTTCATCAATCAATTCATTTACGAGGTAGCTGAAAGGGAAAATTTAGATGCTCAAAGCTGAGATCGTTTTCGACAGATTTCTCTCAAGTGTCCTTGTTTCACTTCAAGTTCAGGGAGCAATTTATACAATCCAACCAGAGGTAGAGCCAGATTCAAAGGCAAGGCAAGTTCTCTTTTGACTATGCAAAGACATAAAATTTGTTTCCTGTTCCTGATGAACATGGATCAAACACTTACAGCCGCAGATTTTTCGCTATACATTTTGATATCCATACTAAGTATTTACAAAGGCACATTGCCCGAATCCTAACAGTTACGCGAGTTACCAAAAAGTGAAAGCGAAGTATCAATGCCATCGCATCCAGGAAACAGCTGCTCTACTTCTGAATCCGTCCTTGACACTGCCTTCTCCTCGGTGAAGGGTAATGCAAGAGAAAGGGAAAGACATGGTGAACAATCTCCATTTCCTACGCTTGTCATTGTACCAGAATGCTTATTCTCTTTATCTTCATGGTCCAGAATCTCAGGAAATAGAGTCATTATTCCAGGCTCTCTTGAGCTTCTTCTTTCAGCTCCTGAGGAGATAAAACTCTGGATTGTAGATTGCAACTGTTTCTTATGCCTCGCTGAGACTAATTGCGGAATTGTGTTGACCGCCGACCTGTTTTCTACCAAGCCAGAATCTACAGTATATCTTAAGTTATTATATACTCTGCCATCACCAGATGAGCCAAGGTCATCACATTTAACCATTCCACCGGATTTTCTCATTCTTTTGCACACTAGCTCTTCATCATCCTCAAAGCCATCTACATCACATTCTCGGTTCAAATCAATTTCATGTTTTCTCTTAGAATCTCTTTCCTTTCCCTGCATGAATCAATTAAATATTGTATCAGGAGGAGTTAGGTCTGTGGATGTATTTGGCCCAATAGGGTAACATATGGACAGAAAAACTAACATTAACAAGAAGAATGTAGCTCAAAGCTTGAAGAACATTACCTGGAAATACTGAAGCTCTATAGGTAACTGCTCATTCTTCACCAAAGCATCAGCTACAATCAGCTGTCTGTCAGATTTTTCACGATCAGAAATCTTACACTGAGGAGAAGTTTCTTCGTTCTTGCAAATCTTAGTTTGTCTTTCAGAAGAAAGTGCTAGCAATTCTGGTGCTGATAAGGAGTGTAATGTATGTGGTTCATCAGACTGCGAATTGGATGTATGCAAAATATCACTCGAGTGCAGAAAAAAAGACTTGTTCTGAGACCCAGATGGTGCCAGATTCAAGCTAGAAGTACAAGCTGTTTCTCGAAGAACTGCACCCTCTTGGCAATTTATCCTCCTTGCTTTAAAAACACCCCATAGAAAAAAAAACTTGTTCCATCCTGCAATAAACAAGTTCAGAGAACAAAATCTCAAGTAAGAATAAAATGTCTCCTATTCTTGCAGATAACTTTGATGTTCAGATTATGAAGGTCAATTTTTACTTTGGGATTTTTCTGGGAGCAGGGTAGATGAGAATATTAAAAGCTCGACTCCATTAACATTTCCTCTGAGACCTAAATCACCTCTAGTCATGCTCTCCAGCAAGCCCTTGTAATTTGTCTCATAGCTGCATACGAAGCATATGGAAAGAGTTAAGCAGATTGTTGAACTAACACAGAGAATCGTAACTGACATAAGTTCCCCAACCTCTTAAGGTCTTCGGCAAAAAAGTAGAGAGCAATGTTATCTTCCTTGGCCTGGTTTTCCTGGAACTGGGATGGCCACATTGATAAGCGAGGTACTTGCTCCACTAAAATCTTCTGAGGAAACTTTTCCACTACTTCAAGAACTTTAGGTGAAGCAGAAGTGGATAAGTGTGCCTGCATGCCGTCACAGGAACTGAGAGATCCCCTTCTCTGAATTTGAAATCCACCTCTACACAAGATAACAGAGATTCATGATAAGTCACTTAGACAGAGCACTCACTTCCATCAAATTAATGTTCTCGGCAGATTAAAATGCCATAATGACAAAAGAAATAAGGACCATACTGCCATATATAGTCAAGCCGTGGAATTGTAGACACCAAAGATGGAATATCTGCTATAAAAATGTCTTTTCCCGAAGAAAGTTGTCCAGAAGGAAGTGTGGGACTTGAATTATTTACTTTTGGGTGCTCTGCATCCTGAATTACATCGTTGGCGAGCCTGTATTGTTTTTCACTTACAGAATCTCTATGATGGTAACCACTGGCTGATTTTGGTGAGGAACTTGATTTAGCTTGACATTTAGGTCTTGATAATGGAACTAACCTAGTTTCAACACAAGGTTTAACTATTCTGTCCCCTGAACAAGATGTATGTGCAGCATATGCTCCAGGTGTTGTAGCTGAAGGACTGTGCAACCTTGATTCAATTTTTGTTACTACAGAGTTTCGCTCCTTTCCTTGTACTGATCTCTTCAAGTCTTCTATATTTGCAGACCTAAAAGGAAGCTCTCTAACCTTAGAATCACCAGTACTTATACGGTTGAAGCTGGCATTGTTGAGTGATTTAGATTTACCCAACACTCTGGAAATGCTCTTCACATTACCAGTGACAACAGATCCTTTAGCAAAATTTTGCTTTTCCGCACCACCATCAACATGTTGGAATTTCAATTTTGAGTCCACAGAATTGAATGATTTTGACTTGGAAAGACAACCTGCAAGTAAACAACTTAGATCAGAAAAAGGAAAGAAGACATGGAGAAAGTAACATTTGTGACTTATAAAAATGAAGTCCGGCATCTTTATAAGAATGCAGCCTCCATACATAAGCTACAATGATTAGTTAGCCCTTATCTCATTCCAACCCAATCCTGGGCAACTGTTGCCAGCCAAACTACCTATCAAGCTTTATGTTATGGTTCCCTTACCCAACTTCTTGAATGCATTGTCCAGATGTGCTCCAGCTTTGATAAAAAATTTGGATGGCTTGGGTGACGAGGCAGATTCTATTACAGCCCTTCTTTTTGTCATAGACATGTCTTCTGCATTACCCAGTGGCCTCTTAACAGGGAGGTGATATGAATTTTCAAATTTTCTAACTTTATTTCCATCCAAACTTTTGTTCTTCATTTCCAAAATTTTCTTGTCAGTGTTAGAATTCCCAGCATTTAGTTCAGTTTCAGTCAAGGATGATCCCTTCAACCTAACTGTTTTGTCTTTTTCATACTCATCATGCCTTTGCTTCGCAATTTCGTCCTCCTCAACGCATTCTTCACACATCCATTCACCTTCAGGAACTTTATTCAGCTTTACACGCATGCAATAACTGGAAGACAGATATCAAATGTCACCCAGAAAGGAAATTCATAGACAAACGAACAATATTAATTTCAAAATAAATGAACTGTATGTGACAATCCTAACACAAAAGAACAAATATAAAGGACCTACATGTGTTCTGCCCCATCATTACACTTGCTACAAATAGCAAGCATATCCTCCCGACCCACATCTCCACAGATATCACAAACTTTTACCTGTGACAATGAAGCAAGAATAAAATGAGAATATTCCAATTGAAGCAAAAATACGAAGGAAAAAGAAAGATGAAATATAGACATCTTTCATCCATAATGGAAAACAAAAAAGATAAAAGATAACAGCCATTAGCAAAAAGTGGATATGTCGGCTTTCTATAATAACAACAAAATGAAGCACCAAACAATCGATTTCTGAAACTTGCAAAATCAAGAAGGATTAAGCCATGACTTGGGGATCCTAGAACAATATAATCAGAAAAAATAGTGAATCCAACAAGAAAATAGTAACACAATAATAATATTAATTTCCAAGATAATGCAACATAACACAGATCAAACAATTTTTTTGTTGACAAAATGATATTCATTATGCAAGTTCACCAAACAATCAATCTCCATCTACCAAGCCCAAATACTAGCTTCACTATGAGCTGCAGGTCACAAAAATCAAAACATAGGCTTAATTGTCAACACATTCAGATGCCACACAACATTGAAACACACGAAACCAGAAACCAAATGCATAAATGCCTTACCATGTTGCCTCTCTCTTGTTAGGGCTTAATTATAGATGCTTTTGACCTCTAACTTTTCTGTCAAGTCATACGTATGCCTCAAATGTAAAATCATACTAAATGAAAGCCATTCAGGAAGTTCTACCTTTGCCGGTAATGTCTTTATTTATGTAACTTCTGTTCCAAATTATCCATTAACAAAATTAATGGTGATACTAAGTTGCTAGCCTTTGCAAAGCACTAAAAATTATCTATTAACAAAATTAATGGTCATACTAAGTTGTTTAGTGTTTGCAAAGCACTAAAAATTATCCATTAACAAAGTTAATGGTGATACTAAGCTGCTTAGTGTTTGCAAAGCACTAACTGTATGCTGTCCATATTCATTTAACTGAAACATGGATTAATACTAGTAACAAGCAGCAACCAACAAATTAATAGGCACTGAACCTTCCTGTTCTAACATACCTAATTCACCTCCCTCGTTATCATAGATACGTCAGCACAGGCCAAGCAGGCTTATCCTTATAAATAAACTCTAGCAAAGTCCATTCAAATCCCTAAATATACATGTTATGCTCCTCTCCCGGCTAATTTCATTCATTTTCTGCAGCCAAGGTGTACATTGCAAGAAAAACCATCTCAGATTTGCAGTCGAAGATTATTTCGCCTTGACTGTCTATTCATTCGTGCCAAGGAAGAAAGACGCAAAATGCTATCTTGGCTGTTGTTTGTTCAATCTTCTCTTTACAAATTTCACTTTTCCCAACGTCAGAAATTGTAGTCACTCAAGTTACAGAACATCAAATGTTACAAAGGTTCACTTTTTTCCCTAATTCACATTCTTATCACCTACAAATGGACAACTGGTACTTATTTAAGTTAGAACCTTATTCATTTCCACTTTAGCTTCCACAAACTTGTGCTCTATATACAGACATAATGCTCAGAACTCTTTGAGAGCTCTATTCAATGTGTAGCAAACCTATTAATGATGCCATACACAAGTGCAAGAGGAAAGTATAAGGTCCTGAAGAAGAAATTGAGGTGAATACACTTACTTCGTCCTCCAAATGACCTGATGCATCACCCTGGTTGACTTGCTGAGTTTGCCAGGCATTTCCACATGCATTGGATTCATCACCAATAGGAAGCTTAAAATTTTCCTTCTCTTGCAAAGATTTATCCAGTTCAGCAGCCACTTCTCCATCATTCACTTCACATTTTGTTGTCTTCATATAGCACTTAACATCATGCATTTGATTGTGAATCATAAGAGTTTCAACTCTTGCCAATGGAGGTTCAACTTGATCCACAGAGCACTCAGAAGGTTCTCCCTGGAACATTGAAAAACACATCAAATTTATTGCATTCTGATTATGCAGAAAATATTATTCGTTGAATAAAAGAGTCTGGATTAATCACCTTCATCGAACTGGCACCAAAATGAGAATTTTTCTCAGAAGAAATTTCTGATAGGTCTAATTTATTTGAAGTAAAATCAACTGCCTTCAATGATTCTTTATTGAGTTTAATTTGGTTTCTCGGGTAACTTTTTTCCATCACATCTACATGTTTTCTAGCCACAACGCAGTCAACAGCCTTTTCTGCTGAAGGATAACAATCAACTGAAGCAGAACTATGTTCAACATTTTTTTCTATGTCACTGTTGCTATCAACAGTAACCTTCTCAGAGCATTTTGAACCGCTGATGCAAGATATGTTATCACTAAAAGCCTCCATTTCTTTTGATGTCTGACATTGATTTGAAAAATGTCTTTCATGAGATTGAGCTGCTTTGAGATTTGTGGAAGCTGTTTGGAAACCATCGACTTTTACTTCTGTGCATACTGAGATATCAGATGCTCTCGGTGTGTCTTTACTTTCTTCATTTTCAGAGAATGAATCATGACTTGAACTTGCACTTGCGTGGTTACTAATTTCACTGCTTAAATGTTGTTTCCGATTATATCCACTGCTTGTACCAGACAAGATATCAGGATCCACATGAGAGCAAACCTTTTCCCTGGAGGTGTTATCCGAAAGATCTCCATCAGTCTTCCTCCCAACTGGTGATGCCTGCTGTTCAGAAAGCAGAAAAGATGAGCTTGGACTTGCACTCATGTCGCATGACCCAGATTCTTCCTTCACATGGAGTTTACCACTTGAGCAATGTTGATTTCCAGCTCCTTTCCCAGTGTAGTCTGATGGCTGCAATGTGAAAACAACTAAAAGCCATGAGCTAATTAGTAATGAAAAGGAAAAAAGTACTCGATCCTCAGACGTTAGAGAATTGACCGAGAGAATACGGAAAGAAGTGAGTACAAATTTGAGTTACCAAATTATAAGAGAAATATGATGTTCACAAAAAGAAAAAAAAGAAGAGGATCATCTGATGTATCCACCGTACACCGTACAGATTATACTGTTCTAGTAAAGCAACATTTAACACTGACCACTTGCCTTACACAAATGTCGACAAAATTAAACTAACGCCACCACAGTAGATACACAAAGAAGATTACCGCAATTAACTTTTCATTGACTTAGAATCCTACAAGATTTAAAATTGTCCATTACAAAAGCAAAAGTGGACCAATTTTGAAGTAATAAATGAAGCACATGAGAAATGTGCAATGAAGAGCTTTAATCAGAAAATGGGAAATTTATGTCCAATATGCACTCATAAGGGCAGCATATTTCGCGATCCTATTAAACCATGAGTAAAACTAAACATCTACACAATCAAAATTTATTGTAACTCGCTTATTAGTATAACCTGTGAAAATCAATATCAATCCTAAAGTAGGTGAAACGTTTCCAATGCTGGTAAATAATTTTGTCCCATTCAAAACTACAGACTGAAAATGTTCAAGCTCCCCGACAAAATTGAAGTCACCAACATTTTAAAATGATAAATTTTTACTATATTCCCAGATATATTCCTCACATGTTTTAAGTAATCGACAAAATAAGGCACCAAAAGAATCAAAATGAAACCATATTTGGAAAAAATTCCCACCATATTCAACTCAGCAATGTGATCTGCTGCATCTGCCGGTCCTTGCATCCGATGACTGCCGTTCCGTACAGGTGTAATCTATATAGCAATTATAAATTGCAGTAGATACGAATTAGAATTAGATTACCAACACTTGTCATATTTCCATAGCTGGAAGTAACCATTGCAAGACACAAAAGACAATATCTTTCTAAGTTGGTCATTCACACAGATGCAGAGTTGCAAACATACGACTGCAAGAAATAACGAATGACAGAAAACCATGAGAAAAGACTAGTTAAGATTTTCCTCTTATAGATTGTTGATAATACAAGAGGGACTATTGAAGAGACAACTAGTCAAGTAGTAATTTCACACCGTGCAAATTTCAAAGTTTACGGAAAGTGAAAACTGTAGGGGAAACTAAAAGACCTCAGTTTACTCTTGTTCACAAATGCAAGATGAATCAAAATCAACAGCATACTGCATCCAACAACTGGAGAACATATCAGAGGCTTGTTCAAGGAAGTATGGAGATATATAACGCGTCACTAAATTAAACAATTGAAACATAGAGCAAGTTTTCCCTGCATAAAAAGCGAGGGGAAAAGTTATCCTTAACAATCAAGTAATCAAACAAAGAAAATATAAAAGGAACCCAGAATTTTCTATCAACTGATCCAAATCCAACTCAAAAGAACATATATTTCAATGAACAAAATCAGAAGAACCCATGATCAATAAGAATTCCCATCTTAGAAGTAGAAACAAGCCAGTGATTATCCACAGAGCAGAGAGAGAGAGTCCAAAACAAAGAACAACCCATAAAAATTCTACCTTTGCATCAAAAACCTCACCACTAGCACCATAAAGCTCCTTCACATTCCTAAACTTCACTTTCTTCATAATAATTCCTAACCCCACCTCCTCTCAACCCAGAAAAAAGCCCCCAAGAACCAAACTTAACCTTTACTTACCTCATATGCCATCTCTCTCTCTCTCTCTCTCTCTCTATCTCTCTTTTAACAAGAGTAAAAATTGAAGCCCAAGAGAAAATTATTTATAAAATCCAGAAAGGCTTATGAGTAACCCCTCCTTCACTCTGTTTCAAATTCTGTTCTCTGCTTTATATTCTTCTGCACAGACTCAGAACAGACACAGCTCTCTCTCTCTCTCTCCCTCTATTTGTGTATGTGTGTCTCAATTCTCAAATGGCTGGAAATTAAATTAATAATATAAACAACTAGCAAAGGAATTTACTAGGTTTCTTTTTTAAGGGGAGATTTTTCTTGGGTCAGGTCAGGTGGCAATTCCGTGGATTTTGTAAGATGGGTAAACATTGCTGCTTTGAATGGTCATAGATACGTTGATGCGCTGTAGACCGTTGATGTGAAAACTCATAGGGGATCTGAGTCTCTGTACGGTCCAGATTTGAGTCGTGGGTGGGGCCGTGATGGAGGCTAGTGGGGCCGTTATTTATAGCTGCGGATGCCGTAAGCTACTATAACGTGGCAGTGGCATGTGCTTAACAACCAAAGGACAGAGAACGTAATGGGTAAATTCGTAATTTCATAAGTATTTAAGCTGATGTATATATATACTTTGTAGTTTTTTCCACACCACCTTAATATTTGCATTTATTGCTTTCTTCTAAAATAATTAATTAATTTAAAAATTAAAATATCTCCATTTTCTAAATATATGTTTTAAAATTATTATAAGAATTGACATATTATATATAGATTTATCATAAATGGTCTTTCTATTACGTGATGTTAGATTATATTTGAATTATTAAAGAGTAATCAATTTTATTTTTGTTATGATTAAAAATTAAGAGGTGAAATTCTTATATTATTATTAGAATAATAAAATTAGAAACAGAAAATCTAAAATTATTATTAAAGTTGTGTATTTTTGAGACAAGTAGCTGATGAAAATTCCTCAACTTTGTATACCAGCTCTACAGTCTTTTATTCTTTTTCTCTCAAGAAGCGACTACGTGTCACGATATTGGACCGAGGGAACACGGTGATAGCGGAGCACAGGATAATAACTACCACGAAGGGCGGTTAGGGACGTCACGCATATCCAAGGAAATTGTGGCTATAGCGTGCGTGTGTCAAGAAGGATTTTCCACCAGACAACCAATTGAACACAAACACGTGCAATTGACTTGGCCTGAGTCACAGTTTTAAATTGCTAAAAAAGTCTTGCTTGTGAGCTTCAACCTAATCGATCCCCATTGGCTAACGCGTGGTGGTGGGGCCCCGGCGAAAACGTGAATTCTCTTCTTTTTTTTTTTAAATCAATTACGGAAATAAATGGACTTATTATTAAGAAGAAAAAAAATATATATATATATATATATTTATTTATTTTATTTATTTGAGGACAAAAAGTGACTGTGGCAGCTCTTGGAACTTATACAATTAATGATGGATTTTGGTGTTTTCCAAGAAGATGAGCTCTAAGACACATAGAACGCTTGAGGTTGTGGATAATGTATAATGTGGACAACTATCCAACACGCACAAGATCAGCTTGTTCTAAATCCTATATAATACTAGTCCTTGGGTAAATCTTACAACTCTAATCTCCTCGCCCAATTAAAAGTTCACCCAACTTAAATTTTTTAAATCCATCCTATTTTAAAATATTTGGAAAATAGTTTAAGGAAATAATTATACTTATCTTAATCACATAAAATTATCAATTTTATTATCATTAGAGTAATTACGAAAGTTGCGTACTATTAAACTTATCTCGATGTGCATATCAGCAGGATTCATATTGAGTATTGTTATTATTGTTGTTGAAGTAATTACAAGGACAATAAATTCAATTCTTTCTTTATAAAAAATCTTGCTTTAATTGAATTATTTATAAACATATGATAACTTAATGACTAAGAATATAAGAAAGTGACCAAACTTGAGTTCACTAATTTAATTAATGGTTGACATCTTCAACTAAATTACCATGTCTAACCACTAAATTCACCGTTGAAGAAGGAAAATATGTTTAAAAGTAAAGTTTTAATACATCACTTTACGCATATATTCTTTGCATAACTTGTCGCTTTTTTCTTGTTTCAAATCACCATTTTTGCTGCTTCATTATGAATTTTTTACTTGTGTACGATCCAACCAATGCACTCCCAGTCAACAAATAATCCTCTTCTTAAACATATTAAGATGTTTGATTTATTTAAAATTGCCCTTGATTAATCCACCTCACCAAAGTCAAGTGAATCAACATACTAAAATCTACGATGATCAAAACTCTAAATTGCTTAACCACACCTAGTATAATTCAAGTCAAGTCAATCAACATTCTAATAGTCTATGATAATCAAGACTCTAAATTGCTTAACCACACCTAATATGATAGCCTTGACTCGATTAACATATCATAGACTTTTGGTCAAGTTGAATGGTCTAACACTCAAATTCGAACATGGAAAGCTTTGAATTGACATGGAAGCAAACAGATAGAAGTGTTTCTATTTCTATCGCAATTTGAATTTGAATAGGTGCATATAAGAGATAGAAGTGTATCTCTTTCTATTGCAATTTGAATTTGAATAGGTGCATGTATTACCTTCAATATAATATTACATATCGAGAAATAGCATTATGTCCTGTCACAATGTGTATATTCAAATAACAAGATTTGTATACACTCAATTAAAGATAATGACTTCTTCCACACTTTCTATGACATTGAAAATTTAAGGCATTCAAAGATTCGAATCTATTATATGTCCCATCTTCAAATATCGAGTCTAGTTCGTACCATGTGAATTTTAAATATGACAAATAAATATTTCATCCACACGTATATTTCACAGACTTGGATGGAATAATTTGTCTTGGAAACAATCTCCCCTAATACCGAATCATCTTGCTTTGCATTTGATACCTCATCACTTATTTTATATCTGTTTTGGGTCTGGATTCCTGATGTTATTTCTACTTCTGACTACTAATTCCTGTTATTCTCCTTTGCTTCATATCGATTTATTCTGCGAATGAATTTATGCAAACGTGACACTGTGAGAGAGTAGTGTGATGATTTCTTATTATCTGAACGCACTCTTAAAAACTTTGAAACCATGTTTCGTTCAACATAGACTTTAAAATGATGAAGGACACTGAAAAAGCTGGCATATGTCACATCTTGGACAAGAATTGAGTACGTTGAGCATAAACAATGGTGGAGATCGTGACATGACTGCCATATAAAGGACAGCATAGTTAGGTGCAACCCTAAAACTGAACTTAGGTTTTGATGTAACTTGGTTGCGAGGCTCCGGTTTCCGACTATCTCAAGCACTTAAGCTTCAAACACATGATTGAAGGAAAGAAAAATCTTCTGAGATGTAAACAATAAAAGTGCGAGTTGGTAAATATAGGCGTTAGGTCAAGATTTGTAGTTCAAGTGTTGATTTATAGGAGATAAAGAATAGGGTCGAACACATTTAGTAGATTACGATAATTTAGTACAATTAGAAGTGTTTTATCCCTCTAAAAATAATTAAAGTGTTGAAAAGAATTGTAAAATTTATATGAAATTGAGAAAAGTGAGTGTGAAGACACTCGTCTTAAATAAATGATATCTGAATTATGAATACTTGTATGTTAACAATAACTCAGATAAATTTGACTTATTTGGTTAAATTCTATAATCAATCTTTTGAATTTTACGAGTAAAATTGAGTATAACCCTTTTACGTATTAATAAGAATCGATTTTGAGACAACGAGCTTTCAATTTTAAGGACTCTTAAAAGGAATAATAAAATAGAATAAAAGTTATTTCATTTTAAATCATTAAAATTTAAATAATCAAATATTATTTGTGGGTTAAAATTAGATTAAAAAGAAGAAGATGATTCAAAACATAATCAATATTGGCTAAACTTAAATGGAAATAATAGACGAGGACTAAATCTTCTACTTAAAATTGTAGAAAAGTTTAAGCTATACGTTCAATTACTGCGAGGACTTAGACAGATTAATTGTATCGTTGTAATGTGATTTGTGTAGTTTTTGTTTTTTTAATAATAAAATTTATTTGTCAGACTCTGTATATAAATCACACTAATTCAAAATTATATAATTCTTAATTCATATTTTCAAATTTAAAATTAACTCACGACTTCGACCTAATTAATATTTAAAAATTTCAACATATCTTTGTTTTGAGTTATTTTTAAAATTATAGTTTTTAGGTTTATTATTGCAATTCAAACTTAGACTAGAAGACTCACGGGGTTGTTACAACTAAAACCTACTAGATTAGGAGGAGCTACTACAATAGATCATCAAAAACTTAAAAGTAGGATTAGGAGGGGCTGCTTCTATAAACCACTTGCTGGAACTGGAATCTAGTAAGTGTCCAAAAGAGATTGCGGGCATACGAATACTGTAGTTCTCAAACAGCTCATGACTTTTTAAAATAAAACAGACCATACAATAGAAAAATACTTTATTTGCTTTCATGAGCATTTTAAAAGTGATTTAAGCTGGAAATTTTGCAAAACGTACTACTAATCATGTTTTTTATATTACAACAAGCCAATATTTTAATATTAATAAATTTAAAAAAAATTCTTAACCGTAGATTTGGCATTTCCTAATTATTAATTTAATTAGAGTCGACATACAGCAGCTGAACTTCATTGGAAGCAGCTATGGCGGCGATTAGCGACACCACATCGCCAGTGGTGACAACTACACCGTGAAACAAGTTCTTCATATTTTTAAGGTCGGACCGGAGTGTGGGGACGCTTAAGGTGAACGTTTCCACCCTTTGAATACAAGCTATCCATTTTTTAAGTTCTTGCGTGTTAATTACCCTTTTCCTAGATACCAATTTCGTTGATATGCTATTTGCTAACTTTTCTTTTTGCTTATCACTTTTTAGTTCATCAGATTACGGACTGTAGAGTAAAGAAATTGCAGACAATTGAAGGCTTATATGCCTGTATGGTAATATGTTTTTATATATAACACCCGCTATAATATTACTCAAGCAATCAGGAAACAAGAAATTTTAAATTTGATTTTAGACGTATTTATAGTTTGACGATCAATGGAATATAAATAAACAAGACATTTTTCAATGTTTCAATGTGTGCTTTTATATAAATTCCGAGACGATTGAATTGAAAATTTTCTATTACATAATTTGTTCACCATAATTAATTAAATTAAATTTTGATTACTAATTAATGAATAATTTAAATTAAGATCAAACAAACAAAATTTTATTTACTGAAAATGTGTAAATTTTTAGTAAAAATGGAAATGCTAACTTTTTAAAATCCTCATACCGTCATTATCAGTAATTTGTTCTCATCCGTTTGGTGTTTTGTATAGGTTGAGACAGTCAAGCATATAAATAGTGAATACACATAACATATGTTGAAATCACCCACCACGGCACAATTATGATTTTTTTTCTCTATTTTACTTGGTCTTTATTTCCCTAGATTTTACACTCGTGTAGCAGCACAGCAGTGAAGAAATTTTCCGTAGCCATTTGCAAATTAGTTGATTTTAAAACTGGAAAGTGACTAGTTTGGTGATCTGCTTATCTTAAAATTTAATTTGTTGTTCAAATTTGGCTACTACCTCTCTTCTCATTTTCTGTAGTTAATAACTATACTTAAGCAGGCAGGTGGCTCTGCTTTCGATTGTTAAGGATGAGAAGGTACGATGATTGGCTTATGGCAAACCAAAAAAGTGGTTGGCACGAGAAAATCAAAGGCTATCAGGGTTGGATTGAACTCTAGTTGGCGACAATGCTACCTTAGCTTTCTTTTCTTTTGTTTCTTCTCTATTCTGCTTATAGCTGCCAAAGGGCTAAAATTTAGATAAAGCACTCAAAAGGTAGAATTGCCTATCTTAAGCGTCCTCACACTCCGGCTTGACGGAATTGTGAGGGTGATAAATCACGGTTTAATATCACTTAAGTTATTAGCAAGGCGGTCGTTTTTTTTTCGGTGTGCACAAGGAACCACCATATTGGATGAACTTCCACACTACCACTACTAAGACTCGAACCTGAGACCTTTGCACTCAACTGCCTTACCAATAACCAGTTAACTTCCTCTCAATTCTCAAAGCTGAGGGCGACCCTCACCTTTTAATGATATAGAATGGGTCTATAAATGCAGCTTCCTCCAACTAAGAAAGAAAATTAAGTGAACCCTTCTTAGTTATATTACATGTAAATAATAGAGAGCGTTAACTACTGGTCTACCCTTCTGTGCTTGAAAATACAATTTCTTCATGTTGTATTTGTTAGTTGGCTTTTCAATGCGAAGGTTCGTTATGTTTATGGAACAGTTTAATGAATATAATATTGTTATGTATAATCCAAATCTTAAACGACTTGAGGAGAAAATGAAGAGGTATCTTCCCTGAATATGCGTTCAAACTGGCTTATCTCCTTCACTGAGTATAATTTGGATTAACTTGAAAAGAGGTACGAAAGAATAACCACAAACAAAAAGAAAAGGACAAAAAGGATAGATGAATAGTTTTCAAAAATAAGCATGGAATTGTATTTGGAGTAAGTTAGGTTTTCAATAGTTGAATTTATTTCATAAATAATGTAAAATTGTTCAATTATAATTCAGTTGAGACCTAACAGTATATATATATATATTTGATGCAAGTTAGAATTTCAATAGATTGAATTTATTTCTTAAATGGATGCAATTTTGTCCAATTATAATTCACTTGACACCTGACAAATTTAATGAATATATCCATTTAAAAGAAACTATTAAGTACATTTAGAACTAAAGAGGTGCTTCTCTTGTTAACGACGTGTAATTGAGAAGAACCAATAAAACAACTAAATGAGAAACAAAAATATGATTTCATTAAATTATATTTTTAAATGAGACGATACTTGGTTCTGCCGAATTCTGACGGAACTGTACGTTGTTGTTTGGATCCATAGAGTTGGTTGCTTCTCGTGGGAGCTTTGACGTGAAAGTTCCTGCAAAACAAAGAAGGCACGTCGGGGGTTGTTTCCCGATAAGCCCCTCCGACGCTCAAGTCAGTTCTTTTAGTAAAGGTAGGTTCGTCAAACACAGAGAAAGCTAAAGTTTTGTGATCACGTACCTCTATTATGACAGAATTATACCTTATATATAGTGCATGTGTTAGGTTTAAGTCTTTACGTATGCATGAGAGATCTCCCTCTACAGATGGGCCATGGACGCGTGGACTGGGCCTGGCATAGGTATGAGACTGATCTCTGATAGATGGACCGATCGACCCTTGGATCGTTATATCTGAATTCGGAGCTAGCACGACCTACCCGACCAATACTAACTTTTGGTAAGAACCAATATTTTAAATGTCAAACTGGTTCGACAAGTTTAATAGGTTGGATACTAGTTTAATTCGTCTTTCAATTTTTTAGTTTGATTTAATTTAATATTTAAAAAAAACTAATCAATTTATTAATTAAAAATGGTTAGTTTTTTAAAACTAATCGATTTTTATAAACAAAAATAAACTAATTAATTTTCATTTATAATTTAATATTCCCTTTTTCAATTAAACTTTAACTTTTATAATTAAGAACAATTTTAATTATTTAATTTTATTATTCAATCTTTAACTAATTTCTTGTCAATCTAATATTAAATTAATCATTTAAACTTTAAACCATCTGGCTTGTGAATTTAACTTTGTTTTGAAAACATTGAAGAAAGTAACATCACATGGCATGTTGATGTAATGTTTTGTGTGTATATGATGCAATTTTCAATTTATAGCAGTATTGCGCGTAAGGAGTTGCTTGATGGTAAAATGAAACCAAAGCATGAAAAACGGCAAACGTGTTGCCTTTCAGGGAGCGTTGTTCCAACAGTGGGCTCTGTCTCTCTCCAACTCTTTGTCCAGGTATAGAATAGAAAGTACGTGTGTTACATGTGCTTCGTTTTAAATAAAAGTTCTTTCGTCTTCAGTACTTATACCTGAAGTTTTGTATTTTCTTTGCCTATTGAACCTTCCAATTTCATCAGCCACGCTTCAAATGAGTGCATTATCTAACCCATCAAATGGTCCTAGTATGGTTTGCCAAAACTTGATATTCTCTTTATCTTATGCTATGTTGAAACAATTTGTGATTGGTTTGATGATCATCATATTATTTTACATTCACTCATATATTTTTATTAGAATTTTTAGATATAGATAGAGTGTAGAGTTTGTTAATAATTTTTTATTTTGTAATAAGTAATAACATCATTTTATTTAAAACTTTATAATTGTTAAATACTAGTTTATTTAGGGATGTGTTTGGCTCTACATTATAATTAAATCTTGTTTAGGGAAAAATTTAATAAATTGAATTTTTTTAAAATGTACGAATTATACAATTATGACAATATCCAAAAGAGTTGGAATATAATATTAACCAAATTGAATAGTTTAGTCCTTATGCACACAAATGCAAATAACTTAATGTGTGTAAAATATTATAGGAGATACCTAAATGACTTCAAATATTTTTAAGACTATAGTACTATAAGGTATAAAATTATTTATTTTATGTTAATTCCAAATAATTAGAAATCACTATATGATATGGAGAATTTCGATGGGAAGACTTTTGATAATCACCTATAAAAGTGAGACGTGACATTTTCATTAATATCATAAAATCCTTATAAATAAAAGTGCTTAATTCATTTTAAAGGCTAAGAAATATTCAAGAACTCTGTTGCAATTCTACAAATACTTCCAAACTTCAAAATATATTGAAGTTTCAATAAACTTATTAATATTTATAAGATAATTAGTTAAGTGATCTTCACATAAACAAGATAGATTTTATCCTTGAACCCTCGCTAAATGATAAAAGGCAACGATCTAATTAATCTTTAGTCGCTAACGGAGTGTATACTGCTCATTTTGTAATAATTTAGGAGCAGAATGCTGAAGATCGAAGCAATTGTGATGTGTACATGTAATAAAGGGCTTGACTTTGTGCATCAACACAAATACAAAATTAAGGTAAAAGGCCATCATTAAATTATTTTGAAACAGCGAGACTTGCCTGGCAAATGTTAGAAGATTACAAGTAAAGTGCGATCGATTAACACAACTGACAGAGACACATTGCAATTAATTTACTCAGCTTGGTAGGCCAAGAGAAAGTGACTAGTACTATCTAAGGACCAATGAGACAACATTAAGATTATTAGCTGAGCCTGACATTTAACTAAATACATCCCCAGATGGTCCCAAACCAGCATATTTCTGATTAGCTACGTTAACCTTTTAATTTGAGCTAGATTGCAACAAGGAGCTCGAATCATCATTGTCAAAGATTTTATATAGAATTAAGGTTGGTTATTATGTTGAGTCTCTTGTGGTTTAACTGCTTATACGTTACACAACCTTATTTTATCAATTACACAACCTTATTTTATCATGTTATATTTGTTTGTTGTCTATTTCTTAACTAAAAAATATAATATAGTTGAGATACAAATGTATATTTACGTGTGTAGTAACTTGTTAAATACAAGACCTCTTTTCAAGCCAAGTATGAAGTGGAAAAGGAAATAAAAACAAAAGCAAGGTGGGAAAGCAAGGTGGGATTGTAATGTTATATTATTTTATGTCCCATATAATTTATCGATCGTATTGAGTCCTATGAAATGCACTCAAGATAATGATTATTGGGTATTATCGACTGGGTCTCAAATAGGTCACAGACCCTTTTCCTCTCGTCTTCTTTCGTTCTAATTTTTTCAATGGTTAAGAATAATAAGTTTCATAAGTGTTTTTCAACTTATATACCATGACCAAAGGAGATGTCTTTTGGAATTAGAAGAGAGATGAAAAAGGGTCTGTGACCTATTTGAGACCCAGTCGGTGATACCCAATAATCATTATTTTTGATGCGTTTCATAGGACTCAATACGATAAATTACATGGGACATAAAATAATCTAACATGTAATAGATCACACCAATGCTGCATTGGAATGTCAGTCGTAGAAGGTATGAAAGCTCTACAGCCGAGATTTTCTTTGTTAGGTATGCTGTACTAGGTTGATGATACAGATACTGTTTCTTTTTTTTCACTGATTCTTGAAGTTTAAGATAACCAAATAAAGATTATGTCATTTGATCACTTGGCATAATTATGTATGACTGGGTACGATAAAGCGTCATCATCATTGAATCTAATTGCATAATGAGGATTGATACATCAACTTTTAGCTCTTTCTTATTCACTTAAATTGAATGGCTCCATTACTGAATGGAAATTGAGGAGGGCGAAATGTCATCTCAGTAGCTCTTTGCAACCAACTTGTGAATGGTGTCATGGCGATGGCTCAAGTCTTCATGTGCAAGATCACTCTATGGATCAAGCCCATTTTGTAGACTGTAAGCCTCCAATTGTTCGAGAAAACCAACTTGTTTACTTCATTACAAACCTTCCTAATTATCACTTGTAATAGATGTTATTTCATGCTTAACAACAAAGAAAGTAAATTAATACTGTATGTGTTTCTTACTTGTTGCCATCGAGCCGACCTTCAGCCTACTTGTCTCTTGTTTGTATTTCTGGTCACTCCAAGTTGGACTATAACGAGCCAAATGGATGATGCAAGCGACTTGATGTTACAAACTATTAAATATCAATTGTAATCATGTTATAACACAAACGTTTTACCTTTATTTTTAAAATAACAAGGAAGTTTCCCAATAATAATAGGAAGGAAAAAAAAGTTTAAAATCATCATTTGCACGAGTGCCTATTCGATCCTAAACTTTGATTTCGAGCATCAGCTTAACTTTAGCAGAACATGAAAAGGGACGTTAGAAAACAATGATACTAGGGAACTTGTACATGACACTTGAAGCTTTTAGCTTAGTTATAGGGTTATGAGGACTTTGATATTTATAATTGGACTGTTAAAGAGTCCAATTATCTTTAACTTGGAAATTAAAAGAAGCATAATAAGATTGGCTCAAATCTTTGCATTTCAGCCAATCCAAAAGTTAGGTGTACTGAATCTGAATCTACTCGCGCATTCCAATTCCTAAAAAAGAGTCACTATAATTTCTAATATTATTTTGTTGATAGTATTGGTGATTTCTCTCACCACTATAATTTCTCCAATCGCTATTTGTTTCTTATTTTTATATTTTAATAAAAATTTTATTTATTTGAATTTTTATTTCTCCTTTTAATCTTAGTTTCTTCTGATTTTAAAATTTATAAAAACTATAAAATTAGTTTTATTTTCTGTTTTCCATACTATCAACTAAATATATATTATTGAATTATTTAATATATTAATAATTAATAAAGATTATAAGTAATTTAAATTTAATATTACATTTAATTAATTAAAACTATGAATAATTTAATTTTATTTAATAATTAAATTAAATTAAATTAGGTTAATAATTATCAATTAACATAATTAAATTTAAAATATCTTCAAAATATATAAATTTCAAATAAAATAATTAAAATATATTAAAATAAATATTAATTTTAATTAGATTTATTTTAAAATTTTCATTTTAATAAAATAAAATAACTTTTATTGATATTTTCATTATAAATATTATATAAGAGATTAAAATAATTTAATTAAGTAAAAATAATTTATTTTAAGTTTTATTTAGTATGTAATCGGTAACAAAATATAAACAAACAAATAAATTTTGTTTTTATCTGAAAATATAAACTAAAATTAAAATAAAATCATAATAGAAAATAGAAATGGAATTAAATAACCACTTAATTTTCCAACCAATAGTGTTAAAATAAAAGTCTGTAGTTTCTTTTGTCATATGCCTTACAACAACAACAATATCTAGTAAAAATCTTACTGAAGCGTGAGGTTTTGGGAGGTTTAGTAGTACCTAACTTTACCCTTAACTAATAGAAAAATTGTTTCCAAATAACCTATATGAAGCAACCAAAAAATCAAATCATATAAAAATATATAAAATAAATATTAAAGAATAAATAAATAATAGTAATGAAAATACTAAGTAAAATGATAATAAAATAAATAAATACAAATATATATAATAAAATGGTCAAAATGAAAATGAAAATTTTAAAAATACATAAATAAATTCAAATAATAACAGTATATAATAGAATAGAATAAAATAAAATAAAATAACTACAAAAATAAATATAAATAAATAAATAAATATGTATATATAATACTAATAATCATAATAACACGGATAATAATAATAATAATAATAATAATAAATATTATTATTAATGATAGTGGTAAAAATGTTGACGATGATAGCGATGATTAGATAAGAATAATAATAATAATAATAATAATAATAATAATAATAATAATAATAATATAAGTTAGTTACAAGAGATAAAAGTTAAAGGATAAAAAAGATTAGGAATTTTTTACGAGAGATCATTTACTTGAATCTTAGTATGCCAAAGTTTTTGATTATAGGTCATGTTTTTTGTAAGTTTTAACATTGTCATATTACCTTCGCTCAATTTTTCTTAAATATTTATACTTTTCTCTTACAATTACTAAATGTGGTCCTTTCATATTTTCTTATTAGGGTATTTGGATGTCTTCTCTTCGCTTAATCAAAACATATAAACCTTGTTACACGCCTTAAAGAGGACAATTCAATATTAATTTGAAGACTCTCATTTTCTTCGCCCAAAAAAGGAACGTTTTGTGTCCATTCAATGATTAAAAAAAAAAAAAGAGTTTTGTGTCCATTCAATTCTAGAAGGCAACGGTTGAGTGTTCAAAATTAAATTGCACAATACTAAATTGACATTTCATATGGTAGATGAGTGGGGGTATTCGTGATTATGACTTTCAAGTCTTTCATGTTCCAATGTAAACAGTTTGGGGTTTCGTGCATCAAGAATGGAACTCTTACCTTTCGTCCAGAGTTTTTCTTTCCAACAACTGCGATAAGACGAAGCTTTTTCACATGGTATGTCGCCCTTAAACCTACGGAAGAAAGGAATTAAATGCAACAAAGTTTGACAAATCAACATAGGGAAAAGCTAAACCCGTGAGAGAGAAGGCAGTTAAAAGAGAAATCGGAAATTTTAACAGTAGGAGGGATTTGAACATCAGCAGATGAATGAGTTTCTACATACAAATCCATATCAGAATATAACAATTTCATTGGACCATTCATGTCCTTTTTCTGTGGATCAAATGCAAATTTCCTTCCAACCCTTGGAATCTCGACAAGCATTTTATTAAAGTTAGATATTATAAATAGAAAAGATTAACAATTTTAATGTTTCTTCCTTATAAAAACAGAAATCAATCTCATAAATCAATGTATGAAAATACTTAAATAAACGTGTGAGTATTTGTTCAACAATAAACTCACTGAACTAATTTGATATGAGAGTTTATTTAAAAGATACGAGTTACAATAAACTCACTGAACTAATTTGATATGAGAGTTTATTTAAAAGATACAGTGATAATTTAACTTGAGATCTCAAAATATTTCGTATATGAATTGTTATATTTTAATACTACTTAGAACATATCTTAGTCAAAGGTAATTCAATTAGTAGTCCTTGGATAGATTAATTAATATGATTGGATTCAAATATAGTTGACGCTAATTTCATTTTCTATATTTAGTCATAATATTATATGATAAAATAATTAAATTATACAAAAGTATGTACATAAGCGTTAGTCAAAATTATTTTGATATTGTTAATGTATATTTAGATAGCTATGCTATGTTGCCAAATATTAATCTTGATCTATACATATAAATTGTTTAGTTAGTGAATTAAAGATGAATTAAATGAACTTAATTTATCTAATTCTAAATACGTTTTAAGGTTATAATTTATATCACTTACTAACATACGTATAAACATAATTGGTTACACATAAAAAGCAGTTCCAACGTTAAAAGATAATTTAATTAGGTTAGATTTGATTGTAAAGTTTGATAAACTTTAAAATTAAATATGAAAATATTTAATAAATAAAGATCAACATAAGATATTGAATCTTATTTGAGCCTAATTAATATTTAATTAGTATTGATTATAATTAAAATTAAAATTTAATCAAAATTATAACTATATTTCTATTAAGTTACTAAATACTCAAACCCTATTACAAATAGATATAGATTTTATAGGATATAATACTTCTTATTTACTCCTCTCTGCATTATTTGTGGAGTTTTCTTAATTAATTTGTGGGGATATTATTAAAAGTCAGAAGTTTATACATTTACATCGACGGTGATGAACCTAGTTTAAAAACCAGTTTGGGAGTAGCAATAAGAAAAGGAATAATAAAATACATATTGAAATTTATAATTTATTGTGTTTATACATTAATCAAGTTATAGATTAAAGTGACTTTGATATTTAAGAAATTCAACAAAAATTTATTTTCTTCTACTGCGTATGAGATGAAATCTTACTCCAATTTCCTAACAATTTCCATGTATGTATGATCATAATAAACTAAATATCTTAAATATTCATTAGTCCTTGTATAAAATCCTTTACTAATTTAGATATATATAAACTAGTTAACTCAATACATGTTAATTCTTTTAAAAATTATTCTCTTTCTCTAAATATATTAAAGTTACTTACTACCCATGAAAATGTAAATTAATAAATTAAAGCTGCTTCACAAACCAGAATATGTAATGAAGTGTGAACATATCAAATTGCTGAGATTAATCCGGAAAGGAAGACTGGAAAGTGTAACAGAAAGGATCCCCATCAATGCTTAGTGAGAAAGAAAGGATCAAACTCCTGCAAACACATCCAACATTAATACAAAATCGACAAAATTGTTGTGAATAATTCTAGCATGTTATCTGAAAGTAATTAATTAAGCCCGAGATATAAAATGTTACTCTATTAACCTTATGTTTTCAATTTCTTTGCAAAAAAACCCTTAGCATGTGTTGTCCTCCACGCTTAAGGAGCTGTGAGTTAATAAAATTTCAATTCATGGTGTTTTTTGCTAATTTTTATATGTCAAGATTTTTTTAGCAACTTTTGAATAACACAAAGTTATTAAGGTAATAAATTCATACAAAATCATAGTTTCTTTGTATCCAAGAAGGAACTAGGGGTATGAAATTTAGGGATGCTTTCAACAATAAATGCTTGTATCACTGACATGCTAAAAATTTAGATAAAATGAGCATCTCAATAAATGATTTCTCTTGAAACGGCCAAACCTAAATCCCAACGTTAAAAACTTCGACGGTCATGCAAGATCAAGAAAACAAATTGCAAAGACGAACAAGTCTACATGACAAACGAAAAACAAAGTGAAGCTCTAGCCAACTCAAATTAAATCCAGGAGAACGACGAAACGTATGTAACCTCAAACTGCAAAATCATCAAAATTCCGACAAAAATTCCTAACCAAACCCACTCGTTAAAAAGAGCTAAAAAAGAAGAGGGTAGAATCAAACCCACTCGTTAGGATCAGCAGTGATAACAGCCATGTGCATGCCAACAAAGACAATATCTTTCCAGGGTACTGCGCAATGAGGTTGCCTCTGCAAGGGAAATACGAGACATGGTTCCCAATCAATGTGCTCCTCCATGTCAGTGTTTTTACCAAACCTTACCTACCTACTGTACACATATGATTGTATGGTCCATTTAATTATTGAACCCTTAACACATGCAAATTTTGTTGCCCATATATCCAACCCTTCTTCTCTATGATGGGCAGAGATTAAGTAGGTATGGAAGTGGGTTTAAAACATTGTTTGGGTCCCTATCCTTCATTCAAGTTGTTTACACCATGGAAGTGGGTTTAAAACATTGTTTGGGTCCCTATCCTTCATTCAAGCTGTTTACACCGTCGGTTACGTGAAGAGCTAGAGGATAGAAGATTCAAACTTTATAGAGACATCCAGATCTTTGGTAGAGAGGCAATAGCTGGAGGAATTTGTTTTCAGTTCTGCTTCTATCGCTGTATATTGACATACGATCATATGCATGTATCTTTATGTAAATGTTGTTGTATAAGATGCATGTTATTGTTGAGTTTATTATTTCATTTGGTATCAAAGCCATGCTGCCTCTGTCTTTCCTTATAAATCGATGAAAAATTTGTCTCTACTTTGCTCTGTTTTTGTTGAGTTTTGCCGAAAACTTGAGCTTGGGATTTTTGAATTTTTTCGACACTTTTAACATGTTATGCACGTTGGGGTCGTGTTTTTGATGCTCCATGGAGCACTCGATGTTGACTAGACCATGAAGGAGGAGGAGGCACGATGATCGTACGTAAGGCTTCGACGTTTCCATTTGTGGAGCGTTGCATGGTGGGTTCTCCGACATCCTACGAACGTCGTGTGGTTGACGTTGTCCCATTGTCGAGCTTCATCCATTCTCAAGCGTGCTCTGTTGGTTTGGAGCGTTGGGGCTTCGACTGGTTCCAGCCGAGTCACACCTGACCCGGTTGGAGGTTGAAGATGACCTCGTCATTTTTTTTAAATATTAATATTAATATTAATATTAATATTGTTAATATTAATGATAAATTGGGTTAACTAACTCTTTAGGCTCTCAACTATTCTTCTTTCTTATAGAAAGATATTGCGAGTTTTGTTACAGAAAATATAATTCTCGTATTTTCACACAAATACAATGTTTAGCTTTTGAATATCACTAAGAAGAAAAATCATTAACTTTTTCAGTCTTCGATTTCAACTCATATTTATAATCTTCGTCTTCAGCTGCTTCTTGATAACTGCTTCTTTCTTCTTGATTATTGATCTTTAAAGAAATGGTTAATCAGTTGAGTTCTGTAACTAACTTAAACTGATTTGATTCTTCATCTACGACTCCTTCGTCTCATTTTCGCTTCGCTTCCATCTCATATTGCTTTCGTCTCATTTTGCTTTGCTTCCGTCTTATTTTGTTTCGCTTTCGTCTCATTTTGCTTCGCTTCCGTCTCATTTTTGCTTCCGTCTCATATTGCTTTTTATTTTCGTCTCATTTTTGCTTCCGTCTCATATTGCTTGTGCTTCCGTCTCATTTTTGCTTTCGTCTAATTTTGCTTCGCTTCCGTCTCATTTTTGCTTCCGTCTTATTTTGTTTCGCTTCCGTTTCATTTTTTCTTCCGTCTCATATTGCTTTCGCTTCCGTCTCATATTGCTTTTGCTTCTGTCTCATTTTTGCTTCGCTTTCGTCTCATTTTTGCTTCGTTTTCGTCTCATTTTTGCTTCCGTCTCATATTTCTTTTGCTTCCTCATTATTTGGTTTTCATCAAAATTAATCGTAAAGTCATTTTGACTTAACAATCTCCCCATTTTTTATGATAACAAATAATCATAAAAATTTATCTCCAATCTTCTCTTGTGTTCTCCTTTTCTTTTCTTCTTCTCCCCCTATCTTTGTCATTTCTTCTTCGTCTTCTTTCTCCCCCTATTTGTTATTGATAAAAAAGAATTATGATCTTAGATGCTTCAAAATTTTAGAAAACATTTTTCTCATCTCAATGCGAAGTGACTTGATATCTTGGCGAATATCTGCTACTTCTTTATGCAAGCCACCCACAGAAGCACATAGATAATCAACTTTCTCTTCAATATCTTCATCTGGCTTTTGTTGTACGACTTCAACACCAACAGTTGTAGTATATGCATCTGTAGATGTAACATGTGGTTCAATTATTGTAATGGTAGGAGGTTGAACAGATAGGTTGGCTTCTGGAAGATCAAGATCATCAGAGCCAATTAGACATAGAACTTGTCTTCCCAATAGGTGTAAAACATCACCAAATGAAGACACAGTTGATAAAGGTCTAATGTGCATAATAAGATGCACAAAGAACTCTACTAAGTAGCTTCGATCTCCAACCTTAATGGATCTGTATGGCCCTTCTAAAATTCTTCCACCTATTTGAAAAAAATTTTCAGTGGTTTGCTGACCACACTTGCTTCCTGAAGCTGCTGAAATGAAATAGGAAACATACGTTTCAGTCTACTGGTCTGCATGACATGCTTCATCAACGTTTCTCACTTCAGCTTCAATCTGTTCATCTGTCAGATCATTTATCCTTTCAGGATACATTTTCTTCTTCCCTTTATCCTCATTGCGAACAATGAAAGGTTAAGGTTGAATATCAGGCACAACCTTGATCACAATTTTCCTTGTGATTGGAAAAATAGTGTACTTCTGTTTTGTCATCTGTGTGGGGTACGATCTGGTTCCTTCATCCTTCAGAACATTATACATACTTTTTTCATCCTTACTCAACAGATGCATGGTATTACTATTTACTAGTATAGGTTGAAATTGTACCTTAACTGACCTTTTTGGGATTTCTTTGATTATTATTGAGTTGCTACTCCTGCAGATTGAATTTCTTCAATAATCTTGACTCTCAAGTCTTCTTTTCTTAATAATCGAGAAGTATTGACCTGTCCTGGACTGCATTCCATTGTCTTCTTCTTCTTCTGAACAGCAGTAGGAGTGCTCTTCTCAATACTAATTTTTTTTCCTTTTTATTCTCCTTAATCAATCTGGAAGTCTGTTGAGGTTGAGGTTTTACTTTCTCAAACTCCAATTTCTTCCTTATTTCAGTCACTTTAGGCAATTTTGGTGATTCTTCTCTCAAAACTGAAACTAAGGACCTGGTTATGTGAGATGTTGTCTTCTCAGAGTTTTCACCATGAATCAACTCTTTTCTTTACTTTTCTTCACTTTTCTTCTTGTTAACGCAAGGTTCGAACTCTAGGCGACCTTTTTGCTTGCTTCGGCTTCTCCAAAAGTAGCATATCCCCTTTTCTTTTCAGGGTTACTGTCTCTTTCTGTTGCACCTGGCTTCCTTCTTTAAAAGATATCATCCTTCCCATTGATTGTCCTGATGATTCCTTTTCTCCTTTTGCAGGTATCTTCTCAACATATCGAGATTTTGATTTTGTTGAGGGAAATTCTTGTCTAGCACGCTCCCCCTCAATCCCGGCTTTCTTCTTAGAATCAGCTTCTACTTTCTCTAGATTCTTCAAGCCCATTTTGCCAATTGTTGCAGAGTTGATGACACTTTTGATATTCATCATCATCCTGTTTCTCCTATCCAGACGTACTCCAGAGTCTCTGAATATCCTTGTTAGTATCATTCCGTATGGTAAAGTAGTTGAGTCTTTCTTAGACTTTACTATATAATGAAAGATAAGGAATGGTAGGTTGATAGGATGACGATTTAGTAGATGAAATAGGCATTGTTCATCTAATGTTGTTACCAAATGCCTTGACCCTATTCTCGGTAGTACACAATGAAAAAGAAGTGAGTATAATACCCTAGCCTTTGGAACAAGATTGGACGCTTTCTTTTCCCTTGGATCATTGCCTCCATATAACTGCAAATTGATCTGGGTTTCCTTCATACTGGCTTATGTCATCCATCTAGCTTTGCTTGTGAGCTTCTCTCCTTCAAATGGACACTCCGTGACCTTCTCAATCATCTTCATGGTCACAACAATCGACAAGTTATCCACTGAAGATACAAGTGTATCAGCTATCAATTCTATGTTCTTTCAGAAATCATAAACTTTGTTCATGTAGATTGTCTCTCGAATTGTAAAAAAATTCCTTCATCCGGCTACTGTAATCTCTGGTTCAATATCCATGTTGTCCTGCTTCAGGGATTCAAAGATGACAAGTTTTCCGCTTGTCATGTCTGTCTCCATTTATTATAGTTAACAACGAACTAAAAACAGAGAAGTTTTTCAAAGGAGTGAAGTCGGTTTGTAAGGTTGAGAGTGTGAGCAAGG
Organism: Erythroxylum novogranatense; assembly: GCA_029891385.1. NCBI lineage: Eukaryota > Viridiplantae > Streptophyta > Magnoliopsida > Malpighiales > Erythroxylaceae > Erythroxylum > Erythroxylum novogranatense. The sequence goes on from CM057224.1 coordinate 56,313,410, forward strand.
AAAGTTTGAACTCTAAACAGAGTAATGAAAGGTTTTTGTTAAGGGTTCTTCAAGGGTTGGTTGTCAGAATATATCATGAGTGTTCTAGAATAGGTGTTGTTCTCAAGGCTATGAGAAACCTTCCCTCCAAAACTTTCTTCTAACAGATGTTATTAGTTGTAACTCATAGATACGGTTACCGTTAACTTTTTCAACCTTTTCATCTAGGTCATGACTTGTCAGACGGTTGATTACTTAACATTACTATGTTAAGGTTTCGTCTGATTTATGTGAATCTTTCTTCACTTAATGGCTTAGTGAAGATGTCCGCCCATTGATGGTTCATCTCAACAAACTGAAGACTCACAATCTTCCTTTGAATGTGGTCTCGTAGAAAATGGTGTCTGACTTCGATATGTTTAATTCTCAAATGTTGTATGGGATTCTTCGACAAATTGATGGCACTTGTGTTGTCACAGTAGATTGAGATTTCTTCTTCTTGTACTACATAGTCCTCTAACTAGTACTTAATCCACAACGTTTGTGAACAGCAACTTGCGGCTGACATATACTCGGCTTCCGTTGTTGATAGAGCAATTGAGCTTTGCCTCTTATTTGATCATGAAACTAGATTATCGCCAAAAAAGTGACATCCTCCACTCGTACTTTTTCTATCAATCTTATCTCCGACATAATCCACATCACAGTAGCTAATCAACCTGAAATCTTTACCTTTCTCATACATTAAACAAAGATCAGTAGTACCTAATAGATATCTCAAAATTCTTTTGACAGCAATATAATGAGATTCTCTAGGATCTGCTTGAAATCTTGCACACAAACAAACACTAAACAAAATGTCAGGTCTGCTTATTGTAAGGTAAAGTAAAGAACCAATGATCCCTCTGTACAAAGTTTGATCAACCTTCTTGCCAGATTCGTCCTTGGACAAATAGTTTGAAGGATGCATCGGAGTTGACATTGGTTTTACTTTTTCCATATCATACTTTATCAATAGTTCCTTCACATACTTCTGTTGATGAATAAAAATATTTTCTTCAGTTTGCTTAACTTGCAACCCAAGAAAGAATTTTAATTCACCCATCATGCTCATCTCAAATTCTTTTTTCATCAGATTTTCAAAATTAGCACATAACACTTCAGAGGTAGCACCAAAAATAATATCATCAACATAAATTTGAACAATAATAAAATCATTCTTCATGCACTTTCTAAATAAGGTTTTATCCACCCGACCTCTAGTGAACTTATTCTCAATAAGAAAAGAACTCAGATGATCATACCAAGCTCGAGGAGCTTGTTTCAAACCATACAAAACCTTATGAAGTCTATAGACATGATCCGGTTTCTTAAGATCTTCGAAACCTGAAAGTTGCTTCATATAAACTTCTTCATCTATAAAGCCATTTAGAAATGTACTTTTCACGTCCATTTGAAATAACTTTATATCGTGACAGACAACATATGCAAGCAATATCCTAATAGCTTCTAGTCTTGCTACAGGAGCATAAGTCTCATTGTAGTCTATTCCTTCCTGCTGATTATAGCCTTGTGCTACTAGTCTTGCTTTGTTACGACTCACTTTACCTGATTCGTCTATCTTATTATTAAAAACTCATCTAGTTCCTATGATGGATTTTTTCAGTGGTATGGGAACAAAGGACCAAACTTTATTCCTAATAAACTGATTCAGCTCCTCTTGCATGACTAAAATCCAAGCTTCATCTTAAAAAGCTTCATCAATTTTTTTAGGCTCTATTTCAGAAATAAATGCACTATTTGCTTCTCTTCTAAATTTGGACCTAGTCTGCACTCCTTCTAAGGTCTCTCCTATAATCAACTCTTCTTTATAAAAACTCTTATATTTTCAATCTCTTTTCAAAATAAAAGTCTCAGGAATATCTTCAACTTTGTCTAAGGAAATTTCTGATGGTGATACTTCTTCATTAACAACCAAGGTTACTAAAAGGGTTTCATTATCAGGATCATCTCTCCTACTTGGTTAAGAACTATCATCAAACTTGACATGAATGGTTTTCTTAACAGTCTTAGAGGTAAGGTTGTAAACCCTATAGGCTTTTGATGATAGAGAATAGCCCAAAAAAATTCTAGAAGAACTCTTAGAGTCGAATTTATCCAGACTTTCCTTTGTATTCAATATAGAACACTTGCAACCAAAAGGATGGAAGTAGGATATATTAGGTTTCCTGCCATTCCATAACTCATATGGAGTTTTCTTCAACAAGGGTCGCAGAAGTATTCTATTTTGAATATAACATGCTGTATTCACAGCTTCTGCTCAGAAGTACTTAGGAAGATTCTCACACAACATAATCCTAGCCATTTCCTAAATCATCCTATTCTTCCTTTCAACAACTCCATTCTGTTGTGGGGTTCTAGGGGCAGAGAAATTATGAAAAATTATGTTCTCTTCATAATACATTCTGAACTTCTCATTTTCAAACTCAACACCATGATCACTCCTAATACTTACTATAGGCATTCATTTCTCAACCTATAACTTTTTGGATAGGACCTTAAAACACTTGAAAGACTCATCTTTATGCTATAAAAACAATATCCAACAAAATCTAGTAAAATTATTAACAATAACAAGACCATACCTCTTTCCGTCAAGACTCAATGTTCTAGTTGGACCAGATAAATTCATATGTAACAACTCTAGAGGTCTAGAAGAAGTTACAACATTTTTAGAAGAAAACTTTGTTTTAACTTGTTTTCCTTTTTGACAACTTTCACAAAAGAAATCTTTATTAAAACATATTTTTGATAAACTTATTACCAAATCATGTTTAATCAATTTGGAAATATGTTTAAAACTGATATGACCTAGCTTTTTATGCTAAATCAAATTTTCTTGATCAGTACATATTAAACAAGAAATATTTTGATTTTGAAAATCTTCCAAATTGATCTTGTAAAGATTGTTTCGTCTCTTGGAAAAAAAGAATATGGACCCATCCTTGTTTTTGACTTCACAAGAATTTTGATTGAAGGACACTTCGAAGCCAGAATCACATAATTGACTGACACTAATCAAATTGTGTTTTAAATCATCAACTAGCAACACATTATCAATGCATGCAAAGAAATCTTTACCTATTTTACCGATTCCAATTATCTTGCCTTACTGGTTGTCTCTAAAAGTTACCGATCCTCCCTTCTTATATTGAAGATCTAGAAACATAGACTTTCTTCCCGTCATGTGTCGCGAGCATCCATTGTCCAAGTAACAATGGTGCTGGTTGCTTTTTTCCAAGGAAGGATATCTCCTCTTCACTTTCTTCCTTAGTTACCAGGCAAATATTTGCTTGCACCGATGCTTTTGAGTCCGTATCTGATTCAGACGAATCTAGATCTTCTCAGGTTGCCATCATGCTTTTCTTGCCTTCTCTACTCTTCTTTAGTTTTTTCTTTAACAATGGACACTCAGACTTGTAATGTCCCGGTTTATTGCATTTATAGCATGTAATGGATATTTTCTCATTCTTCCCTTCATCTTTGTTATTCTTCTTGAAGTAGGATTCTTTATTTCTGTTAGCCTTTTTCTTCCACATGCGTCTAATTTTCCTTGAAATAAAGGATAGTTCATCATCTTCCTCGCTTGAAGTATGATATGAGTTACTAGAATCATCATCCATGATTGCCTCAATCTTCAGCGCTTTTGACGATGAACTTTTCTTCTTTTGATTCTTCTGTTTCTTCTGTCCAGCCTTCAATGCTATGGATTTATCCCGTCTGGGCTTATCTTTAGCATCGAGTTCTACTTCATGTATTTTTAGAGATCCAAGTAATTCATCAAGCTTTAATACGCTTAAATCCTTAGCTTCTTGTACTACTGTAATTTTTGGTCATCATCTCTTCGGTAGGCTTCTTAATATCTTTCTAACGTGATCTTGATTGTCGTGCGTTCTACCTAGAGCTTTAATTCCATTGATGATAGTTTGAAACCTTCCAAACATCTGATCGATAGACTCTTCATCCTTTATTTTGAACAACTCATACTGGTGTACAAGAATGCTTATCTTGGATTCCTTTACTTGATTTGTGTCTTCATGTGCGATGGATAGCGTATCCCACATTTTCTTCACAGTATCACATCCGTGAACTTTATCGTACTCACTTCTGCTTAGGGCATAGCTTAAGAAGAACTTGGCCTTTGAATTCAACTAGAATCTTGCTTTATATTCTGCAGGTCATCTGATTCGTGGAATGGCATTTCCTTCTTCATCTACCGGTGTGTAAGGACCATTTTCTATTATCTCCCAAAGATCAATATGAGTAGATTAAATGAAGAGCCCTATCCTATCTTTCCAGTAATGATAGTCTTCTCCATTGAACGTCGAAGGTCTAGTTACCGAGGCATCTTCAGCTATGTATACGTGTGACTCCGCCATGGATCTTTTGTTAAGTCCAAATGACTTTACTTAGATATGATTTTGATGTATAACAAAAGAGCAAAATAAAAGAAAAACAAAAGCAGACGAAGCGACAAAGATACAGACATGAATTGAAAGAACAGACGCAAGCAATATAGAAGAAGCAAAACAGACGAAGTCAGACATACAGACGAAGTCAGACAAACAGACGAAGTCACAAAGACGAAGGAACACAGACGAACAAACACAAAAGCGAGGCCTTGACGCAAAGCGTAAAAGCGGATACGCAGCGAAGTAAAGCGGATCTGAAGCAAACATAAAAGCAGATTTGCACGCGAAACACGAACGATAAAAATACAGACGAAGAAAAACAGATGCGAAATTCGAAAACGAGACGAAGGAGTCAGTTCAAGTTAGTTACAGAACTCAACTGAATAAATGTTTCTTTAAAGATTCAACAAACAAGAATCAAGAAGCAGTTGGAGACGAAGGTCATAAATACAAGTCGAAGTCGAAGATTGCAAAGTTAGAAAAAGTTAGTGAAGTTGAAAAATTAGCAGATTTACATCTACGTGATTGTAAAAGCATTCTGTTCAATTTAGTTGAGAGCTATTTTACTGTAACAAGTGTTCAAATACTTATCTGAGAGAAAGTAGTGCAGATAGCCTACAGAGGCTAAGTGTGAAAGAATACTGGTTGTAGAGACCTGAAGAGGCTGGCAAAGAATACTTGTAACGTTGAAAGAGATATTGGAAATCTCATAAAGAACTTCGAGGACTAGACGTAGACCACGGTTTGGGGTGAACCGGGATAAATTGCTGTGTCAACTACTCTCACTCTATCTCTATTTTAGATTCAAGTTTTATCAGTACTTAATCAGTAAACCAAGTTTTCAAAAGTTTTGATTAATTAGAATTTATCGAAAGTTCTGTAAAGAATTTTATTTCTAACAAATAGTTTTGAAAGATTTTTCAAAAAGGGGAATACACAATTCAACCCCCCTTCTCGTGCATTCTATATTGTTTTATAAGTGTTGTATTAACGTGTGATTCACTTCAATTGGTATCAGAGCCTGGTATCCAAGGATCACTTTAGCAAAGTGTGGATCAAAGATAATGACGGAATCACATGTCTAAAGGAGCCTCAGTCACTAGACCTCCAGCATTTAACGGAGAGGATTATCACTATTGGAAAGATAGGATGCGGCTATTCATAGAATCTACTTATGTCGACCTTTGGGACGTAATAGAGAACGGACCTTATACACCAGTAGACGAAGATGACAATTCCATTCCACGAGTCAGATGGACGGCTGACCAAAAGGCGAGAATATAACTGAACTCAAAGGCGAAATTTTTCTTGACGTGTGCCCTAAGCAGGAGCGAGTATGACAAAGTCCACGGATGCGATACCGCGAAGGAGATATGGGACACATTGTCCATCGCTCACGAAGGCACAAGCCAAGTTAAAGAATCTAAGATAAGTATTCTTGTGCACCAGTATGAACTTTTCAGGATGAAAGATGAAGAATCTATTGATCAAATGTTTGGAAGATTTCAAACAATTGTCAATGGATTGAAAGCTCTTGGAAGAATGTACAACAATCAAGACCATGTTCGAAAGATCTTAAGAAGTCTTCCAAAGAGGTGGAGACCTAAAGTTACTGCGGTGCAAGAAGCCAAAGATTTGAGCGTGCTAAAACTTGACGAGTTGCTTGGATCCTTGAAGATTCATGAAGTTGAACTCGATGCTAAAGACAAGCCCAAACGGGACAAGTCGATAGCGCTGAAGGCTGGACATAAGAATCACAAGACTCAAAGACGGAGGAAATCATCAAAAGCATTAAAGATTGAAGAATCAAAGGATGACAACTCCAGCCAATCAGAACCGGAGTCAAGTGATGAAGACGACGAGTTATCTTTCATCTCTAGAAAGATAAGACGCATGTGGAAGAAGAAGTCCAGAGCAAACCAGACTTTCAAGAAGAATGTCAAAGATGAAGCTAAGCCAGAAAAGTCATCTGTCATCTGCTACGAGTGCAATCAGTCTAGACACTACAAGTCCGAATGTCCTACTCTTAAGAAGAAACCAAAGAAGAGTAGAGAAGGCAAGAAAAGCATGATGACAACGTGGGAGGACCTAGATTCATCAGAATCAGATACAGGTTCCGAGTCATCTGAACATGCAAACATCTGCCTGGTAGCTGAGGAAGATAGTGATGAGGAGGTAAAATTTGACTACGATAATTTGCATGATGCCTACTCAGAATTGTTAGAAGATTCTCATGCTATTCTGAAACAGTACAAACTGTTAAAGAAAAAGTATGCAGAAAATATTAGACGTAATGAAGTAATAGAAAGAGAAAATGTCTGTCTAAAGAAGCAATTAGAGGAGAAAAATAAAGTCACAGATAGATCAGAAGAGATTAATCAGCTTAAAATAATAATTAAGAATCTGTCAGCTAATTTAGCTACCTTCACAGAGAGCACTAAAAAAATGAATGAGATACTTGGAAAATGTAGACATCCGAGTGATAAAACCGGATTAGGGTTTACAGGTAACAAGACTCAGTCTCATAAAAAACCTTTCGTTCAAAAGAGAAACCATAATAAATCTCATTTTAATCAACATTCTAGTTATATGCATCAAAGAACTCATCATATGCATACTACTAACCATAAAGGACCCAAGAAAATTTGGGTACCAAAAAATAAAATAGTTTCTCCTGCAGATATCCTTCCTTGGAAAATACGGCAAGCACCATTGGTATTTAGACAGTGGATGCTCGTGACATATGGCGGGAAAAAGGTCTATGTTCCTAGACCTTCAGTATAAGAAGGGAGGATCGGTAACTTTCGGAGACAACCAGCAGGGCAAGATTATTGGAATCGGTAAAATAGGTAAAGATTCCTTTGCATGCATAAATAATGTACTGCTTGTTGATGGTCTGAAGCATAACTTGATTAGCGTCAGTCAATTGTGTGATTCTGATTTCACAGTCACATTCAATCAAAATCTTTGCGAAGTCAAAAACAAAGATGGGTCTATACTTTTCTCTGTCAAGAGAAGAAACAATCTTTACAAAATTAATTTAGAAGATTTTTAAAGCCAAAATATTTCATGTTTTCTATCTTCCGAAGAAGAAAGACTAATCTGGCATAAAAAGCTAGGTCATGTCTCTTTTAAACATATTTCAAAGTTGGCAAAACATGATTTGGTAAGAGGATTGCCAAAAATAAGTTTTGACAAAGAGTTTTTCTGTGAAAACTGTTTGAAAGGAAAACAATTTAAAACTTCTTTTTTCTTCTAAAAATTTTGTAACATCATCTAGACCTTTAGAATTGTTACACATGAATTTATTTGGTCCAACAAGGACAATAAGTCTTGGCGGAAAGAAATATGGACTTGTTATTGTTGATGACTTTACTCGATTTTGTTGGATATTGTTTTTATCACACAAAGATGAATCTTTTAAGTGCTTTAGGACCTTATCCAGAAAGTTACAGAATGAAAAAGGAGTGTCTATAGCCAGTATCAGGAGTGATCATGGTGGAGAGTTTGAGAATGAGAAGTTTAGATTATTCTGTGAAGAAAATGGAATTTTCCACAATTTCTCCGCTCTTAGGACTCCTCAACAGAATGGAGTTGTTGAAAGGAAGAACAGGACGATTCAAGAGATGGCAATGACCATGCTGTGTGAGATGAATCTTCCTAAATACTTAAGAAAGCGTGAATCTGAGATGCTATATTCAGAATAGAATTCTGTTGCGACCCATGTTGAAGAAGACTCCTTATGACTTATGGAATGGAAGAAGACCAAATATATCTTACTTTCATCCATTTGGGTGCAAATGCTCTATTCTGAATACAAAGGAGCTATTGGATAAATTCGATTCAAAGACCTATCCAGGAATCTTTCTAGGCTACTCATCATCGTCTAAGGCATTTCGAGTGTACAACTTTACTTCAAAGACAGTTGAGGAGACCATCCATGTCAAGTTTGATGATAATTCCCAACCCTATAAGGAAGATGACATGGAGAATGAAGGTCCTTCAAAGAACTTAGATGATAGTACAGAAACTTCATCATCAGGAACTCAAGTAGACAAAGTTGAAGATATTCCAGAAACTATCGGACTAAAAAGAGACTGGAAATATAAAGGTTCTCATCCAGAAGAGTTGATTATCGGAGAGACCTCAGAAGGAGTCAGAATAAGGTCCAAATTCAGAAGAGAAGCTAATGTGGCCTTTATCTCTGAAATAGAACCTAAGAAGGTTGAGGAAGCTCTTCGAGACGAAGCTTGGGTGTTAGTCATGCAAGAAGAGCTGAATCAATTTACTAGGAATAATGTCTGGTCTTTAGTTCTGAAATCTCCTAAGAAATTCATCATTGGAACTAGATGGGTCTTTAAAAATAAGTTAGACGAATCAGGAAGAGTGAGTCGAAATAAGGCTAGATTAGTAGCACAAGGCTATAATCAGCAAGAAGGAATATACTACAATGAGACATACGCTCCAGTAGCAAGACTTGAAGCCATTAGGATATTGCTGGCATATGCGGTCTGTCATAATATAAAATTGTTTCAGATGGATGTAAAGAGTGCCTTTCTGAATAGTTTTATAGACGAAGAGGTGTATGTTAAGCAACCACATGGTTTCGAGGATGTTAAAAATCCAGACCATGTCTATAGACTTCATAAAGCCTTATACGGCCTGAAGCAAGCTCCTAGAGCTTGGTATGATCGTCTGAGTACTTTTCTCTTAGAGAATGGTTTTAGTAGAGGTCAAGTTGATAAGATGCTCTTTAGGAAGAACTTTCAGAATGATTTTATTTTAGTTCAGATTTATGTTGATGATATTATTTTTGGAGCTACTTCAAACAAGCTATGTATGAAGTTTGAGAGTCTAATGAAGAAAGAGTTTGAAATGAGCATGATGGGTGAATTAAAGTTCTTTCTTGGGTTGCAAGTTAAGCAGACCGAAGAGAAGATCTTTATTCATCAACAAAAATATGTGAAAGAATTTTTGAATAAATTTGGTATGCAAAATGTGAAGTCAATGACTACCCCGATGCATCCTTCAAACCTTTTGTCGAAAGATAAACTTGGTAAGAAGGTGGATCAAACCCTGTATAGAGGGATGATTGGTTCTTTACTATACCTTACAGCAAGTAGACCTGATATTTTATTCAGTGTATGCTTGTGTGCAAGGTTTCAGGCCGATCTAGAGAGTCTCATTTTATTCTTTGTTAAAAGAATTATGAGATATCTTGCGGTACTCTTGATCTTTGCTTAATGTTTGAGAAAGGTAGAGATTTCAGGTTAATCGGATATTGCGATGCGGACTATGCCGGAGATAGAATCGAAAGAAAGATCACAAGTGGAGGATGTCACTTTCTTGGCACAAACCTAGTTTCCTGATCAAGTAAGAGACAAAGTTCGATAGCTCTATCAACCGCCAAAGCAGAGTATATGGCTGTCGCAAGCTGTTGTTCACAGACGTTATGGATCAAATATCAACTTGAAGACTATTCAGTTCGAGAAGAGGAGATTCCAATCTACTGCGATAACACAAGTGCAATTAATCCGTCGAAGAATCCGATTCAGCATTCTAGAGTCAAGCACATCGAAGTTAGACACCACTTTCTGAGAGACTATGTTCAGAGGAAGGTAGTGCACCTACAGTTCATTGAAACAGAATCTCAGTGGGCAAACATCTTCACCAAACCATTAAGTGAAGAACGTTTCCAGAAGATCAGACGCAACCTTAACATGGTTATGTTAAGTGAATAGTCAGGCTAAAGGGACGTCAAAACTAACGGCGTCAGGAACAGTGAGTTACAGCTGGTAACTTCTCTGACAAGGAAGTTTTGGAGGGAAATGCCTCACGATCTTTAGAATCCCTATGATTCTAGAATACGCGTGATAAGACCCTTCAAGTTGCCTGAAGTTGATATCATTGCGGTTATTCTCATATCCAGACGGTTCATCTTATTCTCAAATTCTATCAATCATCCTACCCTAGAAGAAAAGCTTACCAGAGACAGTTTTTATTATGAAACAATGGAAGCAGCTATGATATTTGGAAGACATGTGGATTTCGAGTCACTAAGGAGGGATGGTATGGACGTAGAACCTGAGATTGAAAGAGCTGGTTGGAGGAATTTCTTCCAGGTACGAGAACCAGTCTACACCAATGAGGTATTCGATTTTTGAAAAAACGCTCAACTTGTAGACAACACTATTGTATCATCAGTAGACGGTATAAATGTTGTTGTGATTAAGGAGCTGATAAGGAAGGTGACCGATTGTCCATCGGTTGGTGAGACTTTGTCAACTAAAGTTAAATGGATGACAATGATCAATATGAAGGAAGAAGATGTTAGCAAACAGTTATATGGAGTGAACGACCCTTCGGAGAGAAAGACTTCAAGTCTGGTCCCAAAAGCTAGGATTCTCCATACGATTTTGTTTAATTGCATCTTACCCAGAGTAGGTTCCAGACATTTGGTGACTACCCTGGATGAACAATGCCTGTTCTACCTGCTGAATCGCAATCTTGTCGATTTACCCTTCTTAATCTTTCATTATATGATTAAGGGGATGAAGGATACAAATAGCTATCCTTACGGCATGCTTCTTACAAGGATTTTTAAGGAATCCGAAGTCCTTCTACACAAAGGAAATAGAAGTATTGTACCAGTTAAAAGTAAGATTGATTCAATCACTATACGTCGAATGGGTCTGAGGACAGTGATCAAAGAAGAAACAGACTCTTCAAGGAGAACAAAAACTGAGGGGGAGCGTGTATCGAAGAAGTCTCCCGCTTCAAGTCTCCGAACTCAAGTGAGTATAAGATCGCCTTCAGAAGAAATAAAAAGATTGACAGGAAGACCGCTGATAAAACGGGCAAGTCCTCAAATCGAAGTAAATCTACCTTGAAGGACAGAAGAAGGTGCGCCAAAAAGACAAGGAGAAAGTCTTTTAAGTGAAGTTACGAAGAAGGCGAAGAGATCACCGAGGATTCGGACTCTAAGGCAACAAGAAGAGAAGAACGCCAGAAAACAGAGTCAAGAACAAACTCCTCAATCTCGTGCATCTAAAGAGACAAGGTCGTTAGTTTCTATTCTGGAAAAGGATACAGCCAGAAAAGCCAAAGAAACTGAAGAGAAGAGAAAATTAGAATCTGAAAGAGAAAAATCTCAAGTACAGAAATCTTCAAGACTGACTGAAGCAGAAGACAAGACTAAGAAGATTAGTCGGAAGAAGATTGTGTCAACTGCTGGGGAGGTTAGTCGAAAGAAAGAAACATTTGATCTTTGCTCAAAAGAAAAAAAGCGAAAGCGAGCAAAGTTCAGGAAATCCCCATTGCTCAACAGGAGGAACCAGTAGAGCAAAGCCTAGTTCAGGAGAATTCTATTGAAGCTCAACCAGAGGCAACAACAGAATCAGACTTAGATAATGATGAACCTTGTCTGATGGTATACAATTATCATAAGTTTTTGAGAAAACATAAGTTGAAGATCAGAATGATTCATTTTGTTACCAGGAGAAATGCTATCGCCATCGGTAGTCAACCAATGAAGAAGACAGTGGCTGTCGTACAACCTATGTTGATAAATAGTGACCCATGGGACTTACTGAAAGAAGATGAAAAGATGTTCTACGATGCTTTGAGGGATGCTGCTACGAAGTCATACCCTACAAAAATTCCCAGCAGATCGTGTACTATTTTTTCGATCATAGAAAACACGAAAATAAAGGTTGTACCGGATATCCAGCCAAGATATCCTTTGGATTTGACTAAGGGGAAGTCGAAGCTATTTCCTGAAAAAGTTTGTGATGATCTGTCTGCAGATCAAATTAAAGAAGAAGTGCGTAGAATTGATGATGCATGCGCTTCGAATGAGAATGAAGTTGGAGCTAGTTGTAGCTATATTGACAAGCAAGAAGACTGTCCAGTAGGGGGAAGAGTTATCACAGGGACGTTTATAGAATTCCTTGTTCAGACAGTTTTGCGTATTAGACCTTTATCTGGTACACTATCTATTGAAGCTGAAGGCATACCCCTGCAAGGAAGACAGTTATTGATGTTGCCTGCTCCGTTTGACTTAAATCTTCCTGAGTCTGATACATTTATTCGTCCACTAACTATTGAGATCAATGATGAATACGTTCCTACCTCTGATGCTTATACTACGACAATTCCGTTCACTGCTCCCTCAGCAGATGTTGATCAATCCTCCTCACCGTTGGACTCACAAGCTGAAATCAGCAAATTACGTGGTGAAGTCAACGAGATCAAGGAGACGATGAATGACCTGAAGAAGTGTTCAAACACTTATCTGAGAGAAAGTAGTGTAGATAGCCTGTAGAGGCTAAGTGTGAAAGAATACTGGTTGTAGAGACCTGAAGAGGCTCGCAAAGAATACTTATAACGTTGAAAGAGATAGTGAAAATCTCAGAAAGAACTCTGAGGACTGGACGTAGCCCACGGTTTGGGGTGAACCAGGATAAATTGCTGTGTCAACTACTCTCACTCTATCTCTATTTTAGATTCAAGTTTTATCAGTACTTAATCAGTAAACAAAGTTTTCAAAAGTTTTGATTAATTAGAATTTATCGGAAGTTCTATAAAGAATTTTATTTCTAACAAATAGTTTTGAAAGTTTTTTCAAAAAGGTGAATACACAATTCAACCCCCCTTCTCGTGCATTCTATATCGTTTTATAAGTGTTGTATTAACGTGTGATTCACTTCATCTTTATCCACACTTTGTTACCATGGTTCTTGGATTTCGAGCTTTGATACCAATTGAAGTGAATCACACGTTAGTATACGATATATAAAGTGCACAAGAAGGGGGGTTGAATTGTGTATTCGGATTTTTTAATACAATACAATCCCCTTCTTTAAAAAATTTGCCTTCTCAAAACGATTGACAAATAATATTAAAAAAAATATTTATGTCAGCAATAGAAACAGGAATTAAAAGTTCAGAGAAAATCGACACAACAATTTTATATTGGTTCACCCCAAACCGTGGGCCACGTCCAGTCCTCAAAATCCCTTCTGAGATTTCACTATACTTCACAACAGTACAAGTATTCTTTTCACTGAGCCTATTCAGGTCTCGTACAACAAGTATTCTTTGTTGGAACCCCTCCCTGGTGCGACACGTGTCCGACGTCCTGCGTGACATCTGAATGCGCATCCCACGAGGAAGGGATACCTCACCTCTGAGGAAACCTCGAATGGAACTTAAGTGCATGTCATCCGAATAAACTGGATAAATTTACCCTAATTATCCTCCAGTAAAATTTGATCTGCTTAGGGCCCATAATTACTCCTATGCCTAAGCTAATCTGAAATTCCATGCCACTAGGTCAAATGAAAACAGAAAACGCCTCAATCGGATCTTTATATCTTACAAAAACGCAATTTCGCACAAAACAGACACACATCGGCCATAAAGTCCAACGAAGACCCGACACTCTCATTTAACCAAAAAGGGATGGAAAATGTTAGAAGGATTTAACGCATACATCCGTTAAGAAGGTCATAAATGGTTTTCACATTTTAGCCCAACTCAATTTAAACACACCATGCCAAAAGTTTGAAAATTCATATCTTTTGATATCAAAAGCGAAAATTGTCCTATTTTACCTTTGGAAAGATTAAAAGATGTTTTACAACTTTCATAAAGAAAACAAAAGTCATTTCAATCATTAAAAGAAGTAGAAACTTGATTAAAGGTATTGTCTAGCTAATTACCAAATGAATAGTAAAAATGACCAAATGAATAGTAATCAGAAATTTTCAAACGCCCATAACTTTTTCATCTTAAGTCGAAAATTAACCCATCTTATACCGTTTTAAAGATCTTGACAAGCTATATAAACTTTAAGAAATACCTCCCGCTCAAAATCCTACTCTAACATGCTCTAAAAACAAAAGCAAGGTGGCTGCCCATTTTTTTAAAAAAATGGACAGCACCTCCCCTAAAAAATGCTCTAGCCAAATTTTCAATTCAACCCAACTTCCACCTACAAAAAAAAAAAACTTCTATCTTCCAATTTTACACAAACATCCAACTACAATTGTCCCAACACCAATTCAAAAGGCAACAACGCAATCTTAGGTATCTAACCTAACTCCTAAACATCAACCCATTTCCATATCATAAAGAAACTACAAGCTCATGCTTGCTTTAACAAACATACAACCATACATGCTTAAACATATACAATATACAATGGAAACTTCAAAACCTTTAATATTTACATGAAATAAGCAAATACAATGCTTTAAAGAGCATTTTAGCCCGGATACATCAAAATTCCAAAGAAAGGTTACAAAGTCCAATCTTTGTCTAAAATGCTAGCCAAAGCATTGTTTTCAAAAGTATGACTTCAAAAACAAAAGCGTCGGAGTAATGCCTTATTCCCGATGCGACGACCCGATTTCTCGCTCAATACCTGTGGAGGGAGGAAGGGGGTGAGCACGACGGCTCCGTGGGTAACAGGTTAATAATTAAGCATAAGCTAAAGCATGCATCAACAATTTAATTTCAAGTCAATATTCAACAACTTCAGTTTTTAATACAATAAAACATTTACAACAAAATCAACGAATGTCATATAATAACACAAAATCACATATCAGATGGTTTGAGTGATCCTAACAGGACGTACTACACATGTCCGACAAGCGACCATGTGTAGCCGTGAACAGAGAGGAGTCCGATTTCGGAACTCCTATGCCACTATGAGCGGTAGGAGAAGCCTAATAGACAAGTGCGCACTTGCTAATGAGAGGATCACTACAAACCCAAGTAATCATGCAATTTCACCTTAGGCATTCATCCAAAATCACATATTCAAGTCTTTTCACTTTCAATCAATTTTCCAAACATTACACTATTCATAAAGATTGGCCACAATTGGCCCTTACAACAATTCACTTCACATAATCTTGACAAACAATTTATACATAGTTACACAATGTATTTACATAAAAAGGCACATAATACATATTTAAACTATCATAATTACCACTTCATTCAAACTTTGAAAAACATAGGAAACCATTTAAGAGATATTTAAGTAGCTCATTACTCAATTATTAAAAAGTTACCCACCTTGACTTCTTTGGCTTGGCAATTGATTAACTTGTCCTTCCTCAAGCTCCAAATGTCTTAATTGACCTTAATCAAAGCATAACAAGTCTAATTAATCAAAGAGCACAATGCTGGAATTTTCAAGAATGTAAAAAACTTGACTTTCAATCTACATAACCTCACCTAAACCTTTCCTATACCATTCCTATGCTATATTAACTCAAACTTCTCTCAATTTAATCCTTTATTTTCGATAATTCTCAACCTTAAAGCCATCCATGCATGCTGATTTTTTTCACTAAGCTTCCCTAATTTTTCTTCTTTCATTTTTCCTTCACAACACACTCTCCAAACCACCATTAGACAAACCCTAATAATAAAGCCATGAAATTTCAACTTCTCCTTCCCTCATGAAACCCACGACATCACCCTCCTAGTTTCTAATGATAGGAAACTCTTTCCTTTCTCATTCTTTCTCTAAAACCTCTTCCAATCATCCATTTAAAACATGAAAAACAAAACTTTAACAAATCAATTCATAAATTTCGAAACCCTAATCCATACACAATCTGATTTTTTTCTCCTCCAACAACATCTCCTTCTAATCACTCTTCTAATCACCAATATGAAACAAGAAAGATAAAATCCCTAACAATATAACCAAGAAATTCGAATTTCCTTACCTTGTAGGAAACCCACGAAATCTTCTTTTGCTTGCTAAAGATGGAGTATCCTCTTTCTCTTCCTTTCTTCTTACATAACCCACTTGAATCCTTCCTTGCTAAAGCTTAGAAACCCTACCTCCCTTCTTCTTCTTTGATGGCCGAAACCTACCACCCTTCTTTCTCCTTTGATTTTCGAAAACTTCTTCACACTCTCCTCTCTTTGTAACTTTCGGATGACTAACCCAAGAAAGACCTAATTTACTTCTTTCTCACTTAATCCCCTAAGCCAAAAACGACATCACTCCACTCAAGCCTCCCTCCATGCATTTTCGTTAGTCTCTTTTAAGCATTAAACTTCCTAAGCTTCCTTACCTTAACCTACCTCTTTAACTTAAAACCTAAGCCCAAGTCTTCAAGCCCAAGTTGTTTCCCTCCTTATAACCTTTCCCAAATTTTCATTTTCCCTCCTTCCAACTTAAATTTTCGTGGGCTCCCTCTTAAAAGCCCACTTGCTTCCTTTCTGTTGGGCCCGAGCCCGAGCCGAATCCGGCGACCCTCATTTGCGCCTCAGCAGGCGACCGAACCGTCGGACTGATCCCAACATTTGCCTGACAATCGATTCGCACATGCAATTTATAACAAAATCATTAGCATAATCATTTAATCCGGCTAAAAGCCATATCAATCCAAAATGAAATTCAATAAGTATTGTCATAACACCATACTAAATCTAAAGGAAATCCAAAATCTGAGAAATATGCTCCATGATAACATACTCGATGGGCCAACTAAAATACTAACTTAATGAAATAGTCTTTAACTACTATGGAGTTCTTTGAAGTCAGCAAGGATCACCCGAGGTCTTGAGTTGCACTGAGGAGGGAAAGATAATGGGTTGAGCTACACATTTCGATGGCTAATATAATTATAGCCATCGGTAATTAGAACAAAAATCAAGCATATGTATAAATATATATTATACTAATATACTTATAGCAGTTCTAGTGTTCACATGCACATCAAGAAATACGAAAATTTACCACATGTCACGATATATGCTTCATCAGCGCAATTCAAATATCGATTACAAAACAATGGCTCGAGGGTCCATGGAATCAAAAGGAAGAAACCGAAGTTTGCATCCTGAAGCAAAGGAAGAAACCGAAGTTTACATCACAGAGCGAAATGAGTCCATTAAGACTCATAGGCCAAGCGGGCAGTGGGAGAAGGCTTTGTCGGCGTGCGTGACTAACGAAATGGTTCCACTCTTGCCCAAACAAAGCACATATTCATATTCATAATCATTTCATCAAAATGCCGTGACCGAGGTCCCGACATAACATGCTCGAATCATAATTCATGCTTATTTCATGGCATAAGAAATCCATATCATTTATTATACATGCATATTAGACAACATATACTCATGCATAGTCAAGAAATTGCCTAATCACGCAATAACTATAAATATATCACCCACCTAGAATCGCACGAGAATCCGACTCACGATGATCGTCCTCTTTGCGATGGAAGGCGATCGCTTGGTTGCCTATATTAAACCAAGTCTTAAATCAAATAATAATCAAAGAAAATTAATTAAAAAACTTGAAATCAAATAAGCAAATTTACGGAAAGGGGAGTTCGCGCGGAGAAGGCCTTTGCTTTCGTCGTGGGCGTCGCCATGACGAAGGCTAAAGCCCAGCGGATATCGCGCTTGTCGCGACGATACCGCGTCGTCTTGACGCTGAAGTCCTTGGCACGCGCCATGACGAAAGCACGCTGGCGTGCACAAAATTCGCTGCCGCCGCTTGGCGTGCTCTTTAAAATAAATCACACGTTAATATATTGAGTAATAATATGACCAAGATACCTGAAGGGGTTGAATTGTGATAAACTTTTCTTTAATCCCTTGATAACAATTGCTTGTTCTTTTAGAAAACTTATTGTAAATCAATTCTTAACTAGTTTGAAAACTTTGTTAATAATGAAAACTACGATTTAATAACGATAAGAGTTAGAGAGAGAAACACATGCAATTTTATCTGGTTCATCCCAAACCGTGGGCTACGTCCGATCCTCGATATTCTTACGAGATTTTCACTATCTCAAGCGATTACAAGTATTCTTTAGATTGAGCCTCTTGGTCTCTCAACAGCAAGTATTCTTTTACTCTTAGCCTCTTCAGGCTATCTCAGCACTTTTCAAAATGAAAAGCGATAAAGAGCTTTTACAAAAGAATTGCTCTTCACTGATATACACTCGAAAATAGTTCGCAATTTTCTCGAGATGAGCAGATATTGAATACTCGAGTTTCATTCACTTTTCCAAAAGTTATTTCTTATTCAATCTAGACTCTTATTTATAGTGAACTTCATTTGTTTCTTGACTATCGCTTCTTGAATCTTTAAAAAGCGGTTATTGAGTTTAGCTCAGAACCGTCTTAAGCGATGTTTCTTTCTTAGTCTTATTTTTCTTTAAATCGCTTTTGTTTTCGTAAAGCTTCATACGCTTTTGTATAAATACCTTTTGTCTTCGTAAAGCTTAATGCGCTTTTGTATAAATCGCTTTTGTCTTCGTAAAGCTTAAAATGCGCTTTTGTATAAATCGCTTTTGTCTTCGTAAAGCTTGGCCTCGCTTTTTATATCGCTTTTTCTTAATACATTTTTCTTTAAATGCCTTTTCTTAGTCACCTTTTTTCCGTCTGTTTCTTTAAATCATTTTTTCTTCCGTCTGCTTTTCTTAAATCGCTTTTCTTTCGTCATTTTTCTTTAGTATATTTCTCTTTGTTTATTATCAAAATTATTTAATCGTGAAGTCTGGTTTGACTTAACATTCTCCCCTTTTGATAATAACAAATACTTGTGAGAAATATGAAAAGTATCATATACTTATGAATTATATGAAGTATTGAGATAACAAATTATCTTCATCCTTCAAATTGATCTCTTCCTTCTCCTTCTCTCTTCCTTCTCCTTCTCCCCTATTTGTTATTGATCAAAAATTATTTTCCAATCTGCTTCACCAACTTTTTGACATCTTCTTAATCTTCTTCATATCTTTATCAAGCTTGAACATGCTTCTTTAGAGTTGATGATTCATCTGCGATCGAAGTCTTGTCTTAACAACTTGCTTTTCAGCGATAGCCCCTTGTTGTTGTATAAGCTTCCTTGTTAAAGATATTTGGTTCAATGATTTGCGAAGAGGAGGAGGAACAAATCTGACTTGTTCATTGATATCAAGATCATAGGAATCTCTTATTCGTTGAAAATGCGTTCAAACCATGACATAGCTTCGAATTGAAGTGATCTCCCACGAGGTCGATTTGCGAGAATGTTACGTATTATAGTAAAACAACATTACGAGTTGCCAATCGAGCGAACAATCTTGACCCATTTCGATATTGCCTCCCTGTGGATCATCTGCTTTGTGGCCTTAGTTAGACTTGGTCTGGATCTTGATATCGCAGATGGATTTACCACTCCTTTTCTCCTTACATGCTTCATCGATCAATTTACGCCTCTGCAATCGATCGAAGACATGTCATCAATCTTGGCTCGGGTTGAACTTTCGACTTTAGCTTCTCATAATTGAGTTCAACAAAATTTGGTGGTTGAAGATCGGTACCACCTTGATTCTTTATCTTGCTCGATATAGGATAAGAAGTGAGGCAGCTCTCAAATGGCTCTGGTGGATATGGTTCTCTCTGACTCTCTTGATTGATCATAGAAATTTTGTAACCCTATCCAAGCGGATGAAATGCCATTATCATATTCTCTGATTTGAAGAATGCTTTGACAAATCTCTTGGGTTTGTCTCGATGATGGTGACTTGGTCTTCTTCTCCTCTCTTACAACCAATCTATGTTCCCATCTTTCTCTTTGAGAAGTTAAATACTTGGATGGAACATTAGTCATCACACTTACAACTTTTGAAATAGCCTTACGTCCCCAAAACATGTGTAGCAACTTGTTTACGGACAAGTGTGGACTGAAAATAGTAGGAACTATTTCTTCAAAATTGGATTATTAAAATTATGTGAGAATCCTTAATATTACCCTTAACAGCTTCCACAATCGCTTGAAGAGACTTCCATATTAACTTCAGCTGACATCATAAAGCCTTAAAGACATGTCGCAGATTTTTTGAAATGTCAACAACAGTTTCTTCTAGCCTTGTCTTCTTAGCCTTTGCCTCTGTTGTTGGATTTTCTTCTTTGCTTGCACTCATTTTCTTTCACCTTGGTGACCTCTTGGATTGAACTTTCTTCTTCTCGGGTTCTTACCTTTCCTTTTCCTTCATTTCCTTGAGATTGAGTTTGAAACTTTCTCGAGGATTGGCAACGATGATTTTGTAGCTTTTGATCTCATCGTTCATAATGCTTTAGTTTGCTTGAATCTCTGGAAGGATCGGCTTCTTTTACGTCGCACGATTTCCTTTGTGGGTGGCGTTCTTGCTTGCTTATGAATGTCACTCACCAAAGGTTCCTTCCGCTTTAAGTCACTGATTCAAAAATCGAGCAGATCTTGACTTCGACTCGAGAGTGTGATCTTCTCTCCTTTATAGAGGATTTCTTGGTTTAGGCTCCCCTCGGTTGTTGCTTTCCTTGATTCTTACGCTCCTTGTTTGTGCGAAAATCTCGGACCCATTTTGTGTCGATGTAGAATCTATATAACTTCTTACAGATACCTACATCCGACTCCCAACTCAATCGATTCCGATTCTTTAAACATCCTTGTCAACAACATCCCATACGGAGAGTGTTTGTATCCTTTATTGATTTACCCATATATTGATAAATCAAAATGGTAAATCTATTGGTTGGTGATTCAGGAGATGAAGGATACATTGTTCATCAAAGTAGTGACTTGATGTCTTGAACCTATCCTAGGTAACACACAGTCACACAAAACAGCAAACAAAACCCTTGCCTTTGGTACAAGCCAAGAAGCTCTTCTTTCAGTTGGGTTGTTCTGACCATAAAGTTGACGAGTAACTTCATCTTCGTTCAACTTGACTTAGTCATCCATTTCACCATGTTAGTAGGTTGAACTCCACTACTCGGACATTGGTGACTCTTTCCGGTAACTCTTGGTTACTATAACGGAGTGTTTCTACATACGATCGATTGTATTATCCACGGTTTTAGTATGTTTCGAACTCATAAACTTCTTTGAGATAGACTTGCTCTCGTATTTGAAGAAGTTTCTCCATCCCGCCGCTATTATCTCGGCTCTATATCCATTTGTTCCTTCTTAGATCTTCAAAGTTTACAATCTTTCCCGGTTTGCTCTGGATCAACTTCATAAAATGGGCGACATTCATCTTGTTGATTACGAGTGAATAGGAACTCGCTTGAAGAATTTTCGAGAGATTTGGAGAACTAGCAATTTCTGAATTTGTTAGAGATCCCAAATGTCGCTTTTAGGGATTTTATAGCAAATTCTAGAACGATTGTACTTCTCGATGATCGATGACCTTTTCCTCAAAATTTTTCTTTGTGAAAGAAGTTTTAAGTGCGAAACCGTCAGCGCCGTTTAACTCCACCGTTTCATTGTCTTTCTTTTTGACTTTAAAAAATCAGATGAATGATCCGTTAACTCCTCCGTCTATCTGTTTCTTCTTTGCGAAAAACCAGATGATTGGTCCGTTAACTCCTCCGTCTATCTGTTTCTTCTTTGCGAAAAACCAGATGATTGGTCCATTAACATCACCATATTGAGGTTGCGTCTGATTTCTTTAAAGCGATCTTCACTTAGTGGTTTTGTGAAGATATCGCTTGCTGAAATTCGTTTCCACGAATTGTGGTGACAACTTTCTTACGAGCGTAATCTTTCAAGAAATGATGTCTAACTTCAATGTGCTTCACCCTTGAATGTTGAATTGGATTCTTTGACAAGCTGATGGCGCTAGTGTTGTCGCAGTATATTGGAATCTCTTCCTCTTGTATTGAGTAGTCCTCCAATTGATACTTGATCCACAGTAATTGTGAACAACAACTTCGGCGGACATATATTAAACCTGCGGTTGATAATGCAATCGAGCTTTGTCTCTTGCTTGACTATGACACCGAGTTTGGTCGAGGTAGTGACAACCACCACTCGTGCTCTTCCTTTCAATCCTATCACCGCATAGTCCGCATCGCAATATCCATTCAACTGAAATCTTTACCTTTCTCATACATTAAGCAAAGATCGGTAGTACTGCGAGATATCTCAAAATTAGTTTCTGACTACGTAATGAGATTCTCTAGGATCGACTGAAACCTTGCACACAAGCATACACTGAATAGAATGTCAGGTCTACTTGTTGTAAGATAAAGCAAAGAACCAATCATCCCTCTAAATAGGGTTTGATCCACCTTCTTACCACTTTCGTCTTTCGACAACAAGTTTGAAGGATGCATCGGTGTATACATACTTTTAACCTTGCACATATCAAATTTAGACAACAATTCTTTGACATATTTTTGTTGATGGATAAAATCTTATCCTTAGTTTGCTTTACTTGCAATCCAAGAAAGAATTTTAACTCACCCATCATGCTCATCTCAAATTCATTTTCATCATATTTTCAAAGCTTATGCATAACTTTTTGAGGTGGCACCAAAATAATATCATCAACATAGATTTGCCTGATAATAAAATCATTATACAAGTTCTTCCTAAAAGAGTTTTGTCAACTTTACCTCTAGTAAATCCATTTTCAATAAGAAATGAGCTCGAGACGATCATACCATGCTCTAGGAGCTGTTTGATCCATATAAGGCTTTATGAAGTGCATAGACATGATCTGGATACTTTATATCCTCAAATCCGGAGGTTGCTTGACATAGACTTCTTCATCTATAAAGCCATTCGTAAATGCACTTTTACATCCATCGAAAAAGCTTTATGTCATGGCAAACAAACATATGCAAGCGGTATCCTTATTGCTTCAAGTCTTGCTCTTGGAGCATATGTCTCATTATAGTCTATTCCTTCCTGCGATTATAGCCTTGTGCTACTAATCTTGCCTTATTCGACTTACTTTTCTGATTCGTCTAGCTTATTCTTGAATATCCATCTAGTACCAATAATGGATTTCTTTTGAGGTTTAGGAACTAAGGACCGGACTTCATTCCTCTTGAATTGATTCAACTCCTCTTGCATAGCTAATATCCATGCTTCATCTTTTAGAGCTTCATCAATCTTTTTAGGTTCTACTTGGATATAAATGTCACGTTGGCTTCTCTTACGAACTTGGACCTTGTTCTTACACCTTACGAGGTTTCTCAGATAATTGACTCTTTAGGATGAGAGCTTTTGTATCTCAATCTTTCTTTAACTCAAAATTCTTAGAGATATCTGTCTTTTCATCATGAAGTGTTCTGATGAAGATACTTCCTTACAACTGCGTCAAGGCACCTTTATGAGCATCATCTTGATTCCTCTTCCTTATTGGGTTGAGAGCTATCATCGAACTTAACGTGAATAGTTTCTTCACAGTCTTTGAGGTGAGGTTGAAGACTCTAAATGCCTTTGAAGTGAGAGAATAGCCTAGAAAAATTCTTGAAAGTGTCTTAGCATCAAATTTGTCGAGCTTCCTTTGTGTTGAGAAAAGTGCACTTGCACCAAAAGGATGGAAATAAGAAATGTTTGGTCTCCTTCCATTCCACAACTCATAGGAGTTTTCTTGACATTGGTCGCAAAGAAGACTCTATTCGAATGTAGCATCTTTGTATTGATGACTACTGCTTGAAGTATTTAGGAAGATTCATCTCACTGACATTGTTCTTGCCATCTCTTGAATAGTCCTATTCTTCCTCTCAACAACTCCATTCTGCTTGTGGAGTCCTTGGGGCGAAGAAGTTATGAAAATTCCTTTTCTTCGCAGAATACTCGAACTTCTCATTTTCAAATTCTCCTCCATGATCCTCCTTATGCTTGCTATAGACATTCCTCTTTCATTTTGTAATCTCATGGAAAGGTTTCTAAAACACTTGAAAGACTCATCTTTATGTGATAGAAAAAGTATCCAACAAAACCTTGTAAAATCATCAACAATCACAAGTCCATACTTCTTTCCACCAAGACTTATTGTTCTTGTTGGACCAAATAAATCCATATGTAACAACTCAAGTGGTCTAGAAGAAGTTATGAAATGTTTTGAAGAGAAAGAGGTTTTAACTTGTTTCCTTTTCGACAACTTTCACAAAAGAAATCTTTGTCAAAAGCAATTTGTGGCAAACCTTTTACCAAATCATGTTTCAAAGTTTTGAAATATGTTTAAAACTGACATGACCTAGTTTTTTATGCGGATCGTCTTTCATCTTGATAGATAAAAACATGAAATATTTTGAGACCGAAAACGCGTCTAAATCAATTTTATAAAGATTGTTTAGTCTTTTGGCTGAAAAGAAGATGGAACCATCTTTGTTTCTGACTTCACAAAATTTTTGATTAAAAGAAACTTCAAAACCAGAATCACATAATTGACTAATACTTATCAAGTTATGCTTTAAACCATCAACTAGTAGTACGTTATTAATGCATGCATGAGAATTCTTACCAATCTTACCAAACCCGATTATCTTTCCTTGTTGGTTGTCTCCAAAAGTTCTTGATCCTCCTTTCTTGTCTTGAAGATCTAGGAACATAGACTTGTTTCCGTCATGTGTGCGAGCATCCTTGTCCATATACCAATGGTGCTTGCTGGTTCTTCCAACGAAGGATTTCTGTAGGAGATATTATTTTATTTTTAGGTACCCAGATTCTCTTGGGTCCTTTAGGGTTAGTACGATGTAATGAATGATAATGATGTGTAGAATGATAATGTTGATGACTTTTCTGAAAATCTGATTGATATCTTTTCTTATTTTTTTGAGCAACTGATTTTACTACGTAATGTTGAGGCTTATTTTTAGTAAACCCTAATCCAGTTTTATCCCTCGGATGTCTATATTCTCCTATCATTTCATTCATCCTTTTTGTGCTATCTTTAAATTTAGCTAGATCAATTGAGAGATTATTAATTCTCAGTTTCAATTGATTAATCTCTTCAGATCTATCTACAACTTTGTTGTTATTCAATTCCTCAACTTGCTTTCTCAAATTTATATTCTCACTCTCTATCTCATGAGTATGTTTGAGGTTTTCTACATATTTCTTCTTCAACGGCTTGTCTTGTTTGAGAATAGCATGAGAATCCTCTAACAATTACGAATATGCATCTTGTATATCATTATAGTGGAAGTTACCTCCTCATCACTTTCTTCTTGTTACCGGACATATGTTAGCATGTTCGACGCTTGTGAACTTGTATCGATTACGATGAATCCAGATCTTCCCACGTAGCCATCATGCTTTTCTTGTTATCTCTACTCATACGGGTTGTCTTTTCAACATTGGACACTTCGGACTTGTAATGTCCCGACTTCTTGCATTCATAACGGTAATGGATGCTTTATCGACTTTTCATCGTCTTTGCATTGTTCCTTCTAAATGTTGAATCTCCTTTGGACTTCTTTTCCACATTTTCTTATCTTTCTTGAAATGAAAGATAGCTCATAAATCTTCATCACTTGATTGATTACGACTTCTTTGGAATCATCATCCTTTGCTTCTTCAATCTTTCGCGCTTTGATGTATTCCTTTTGTTTTCTTCTTCGGATTTTGTGATTCTTTTGACTTGCTTGAGCGCTATGGACTTCTCCTTTTTGGGCTTATCTTCGCATCAAGCTCTACTTGTGTATCTTCAACGATCAAGCAATTCATCAAGCTTGATGCGCTTAGGTCTTTGGCTTCTTGTCTGCGATTACTTTGGGTCTCCATCTTTTGGGCAGACTCCTCAAAATCTTTCGAACATGGTCTTGACTGTTATGCGTTCTTCGAGCTTTTAGCCCATTAACAATTGTTTGGAATCTTCGAACATTTGATCAATAGTCTCTTCTTCTTTCATCTTGAATAACTTCGTCTTGATGCACCAAAATACTTATCTTGGACTCCTTCACTTGATTTGTTCTTTCATGTGCAATTGATAATGTATCCCACATTTCTTTGGCGATATCGCATCCATGCACTTTGTCATACTAAACTTCGCTCGATGCCTGACTCAAGAAAATTTAACTTTGGAGTTTAGTTGAAATCTTGCTTCGCTTTCGGTGTCCATCTTTCTCATGGAATTGGATTTTATCATCATCTTGGTGTGTAAGGTCCATTCTCGATGATGTCCCAAGGTCAATGTGAGTAGACTCGATAAACAATCTCATCCGATCCTTCCAATAGTGGTAGTCTTCACCATTGAATCTTTGGAGGTGCGGTGGTGAGACTCCTTACGCAATATCGTGTGTGATTCCACCATTTTCTTTAGTTCACACTTTATTAGAGTGATTCTTGAACACCTCGCTCGATACCAATTGAAGTAAATCACACGCGTTAATATATTGAGTAATAATATGACCAAGATACACAAGAAGGGGTTGAATTGTGATAAACTTTTCTTTAATCCCTTGATAACAATTGCTTGTTCTTTCGGAAAACTTATCGTAAATCAATTCTTAACTAGTTTGAAAAACTTTGTTAATAATGAAAACTACGATTTAATAACGATAAGAGTTAGAGAGAAACACAGCAATTTTATCTGGTTCACCCCAAACCGTGGGCTACGTCCGATCCTCGGATATTCTTACGAGATTTTCACTATCTCAAGCGATTACAAGTATTCTTTAGATGAGCCTCTTGAGGTCTCTCAGCAAGTATTCTTTTACTCTTAGCCTCTTGGGCTATCAGCACTTTTTCAAAAATGAAAAGCGATAAAGAGCTTTTACAAAAGAATTGCTCTTCTGATATACACTCGAAAATAGTTCGCAATTTTTCTCGAGATAGAGCGAGATATTGAATACTCGGAGTTTCATTCACTTTTCCAAAAGTTATTTCTTCTTCAATATCGACTCTTATTTATAGTGAGACTTCAATTGTTTCTTGACTATCGCTTCTTGAATCTTTAAAAGCGGTTATTCAGTTTAGCTCGTAACCGTCTTAAAGCGATGTTTCTTTCTTCCGTTTATTTTTCTTTAAATGCCTTTTGTCTTCGTAAAGCTTAAATACCTTTTGTATAAATGCCTTTTGTCTTCGTAAAGCTTAAATCACTTTTGTATAAATCGCTTTTGTCTTCGTAAAGCTTCCGTCGCTTTTGTATAAATGCCTTTTGTCTTCGTAAAGCTTAAAATGCCTTTTTGTATAAATGCCTTTTCTTGATCATTTTTCTTTAAATCGCTTTTCTTAAATACCTTTTTTTAAATGCATGTTTCTTTAAATACATTTTCTTAGTCGCTTTTCTTAAATCCTTTTCTTCGTCTGTTTTTCTTTCGTATATTTCTCTTTGTTTATTATCAAAATTATTTAATCGTGAAGTCGGTTTGACTTAACACTCTTGAGCACGTCGGGGACGTGCGGATCGAGATTCGTTTCGAACCACAAAATCTCAGATTTTCAACTCCCAATCGTTCCAAACTCGGATGTAATACTCCCAAGCCATAGATCCAACCTTCTACCACAGTTCTAACCCATTCTCTGCTTCCAATTCGTCTAAAATCATCAATCTAAGGATTTTCCCAATTTCTCATCCTAAAACCCTAATCATCGTTTCTCTTAATCCCAACAATCTCAATGCTTAATCCATTCGAGAAATAAGATAGAAAGGTCATAGACTTACCGATTGAAGCACTAAATCCTTGAAATCGGCGAAGTCATGAATCCTTCTCTTCCTCTCTTCTCCTCACCGACAATGACCTCTCTTCTTCTTTCCTTTCTATTTCTATTTTCTTTCTTCTTTTCTTTTCCTTTTTATATCTAGGTCTTTTAAAACCTAGGGATGGTCAAAGACCAACCTACCCCTCCTTTTAAGCCTAACTCCAATTCAACTTAAGTGAACTTCCCGAAATACCCTTACACAATTTAATCCTCTAATTTATTAATTAAACCTCGATTATACTCCAATTAATCAATATCAAGCCCAATTAAATCAAACTAAACCATAAACTCATAATCATCAACAATGCATGCTTAATCATCAAAAGAAAAAAAATATTCGGGGTTTAACATTTCTCCCCCCTTAAAAAAAATTTCGTCCGCGAAATTTACCTGAACCATCGAAGAGATACGGATACTTCTCCTTCATAGTGTCCAATGGCTCCCATGTAGCCTCCTCTACTGAATGATTCCTCCATAGGACTTTGACTAGCTGAACCGTCTTATTCCTGAGGACTTTATCCTTACTATCCAAGATCTCTACTGGTAGCTCCTCATAAGTCAGATCATCCCGCAGCTGAACCTCACTAGCCTGAATGATATGAGAAGGATCTGATCTATACCTCCTCAACATAGATACATGGAAGACATTGTGAATCTGCGACAACTCCGGAGGTAACGCCAATCTGTAGGCGAGTGGTCCAATCCTCTCAAGGATCGCATAAAGACCCACATACCTCGAACTCAACTTCCCTTTCTTGCCGAATCTCAATACTCCCTTCCAAGGAGATATCTTAAGGAATACCTTCTCACCGACCTCATACGCCATCTCCTTTCGGTGAGCATCAACATAACTCTTCATCCTGTCTTTGCGCTTAAGCCTCTGCTAACAAATTGACTTTATCATTCGTAAATCGAATCAATTCGGTCCTTCAATTGTCTATCTCCTTCCTCATCCCAACAGATCGAGTCCTACACCTCCACGCCATATAGTGCCTCATACGGAGCCATCGAATACTGAAATAATGCAATTGTTGTAAGCAAATTCGACCAACGGCAAATCTCATCAAGCTCCTTAAAATCCATCACACACGCCTTGAAACATCCCTCAAGAGTCCGAATGGTCCTCTCGGTGACCATCCATCTGCGGATGAAGCAGCCGTACTAAAATGCAGACTTAGTACCCAAGCATCCTATGGCCGCCCCAAAACCTCGAAGTAAACCGAGGATCTCTATCCGCACAATCAAGTCCGGAATCCCATGCAATCTCACGATCTCATCAATATACTTCTTTGCCCGACGTGCAAAGAATCGGTCAACAATCGCCAAAAGTGTCTTGACCGTCAACCGATCCTGATAACCCAAATGGCATCGTGCCTCCTACTGGTCTTAGGCAAACCCATCAGAAAGTCCATAGTCACTCGCTGCCACTTCCACTCCGGAATGGACAATGGCCTCAACATACCGGAAGGTGCCTGGTGTTCAACCTTGACTTGCTGACACACAAGACATATACTAACAAACTCTACTACATCCCTCTTTATGCCTTTCCACCAGAAATGCTCTCTCAAATCCCGATACATCCTGGTACTACCTGGATGCATGGCATAAGGCGCATTGTGTGCCTCATCCAAAATCTCATCCTTGATCTCCTGCACATCCGGAACACACAACCGGGTACCCAATATCATCAGTCCATCATCCCTCACCTCTATATCCGAAACCTTACCATTTCGAATCTCATCTCTGAGCTTGCTCAAATCTGCATCCTGAGCCTGCAAAACCCTAACCTTTTCCTTCAGCAAAGGCCTCACTCGAAAATTAGCCAGAAGACAATCCGGCTCTTCCTGCGTCAAACTTATCTTCAGCTTGGCCATTTCTTCCAATAAAGGAAGATACACTGCCCGAACATGAGCAATCAAAGACTTTCTGCTCAAAGCATCCGCCACCACATTGGCCTTGCCCGGATGATACTCAATCAATAGGTCATAGTCCTTGAGTAATTCAAGCCACCGTCTCTGCCTCAAATTCAGCTCCTTTTGACTCAGCAAATACTTAAGACTCTTGTGATCGGTAAAGATCCGAGTCTGAACTCCATACAAATAATGCCTCCAAATCTTCAAGGCAAAGATCACCGCTGCTAACTCCAAATCGTGCGTCGGGTAGTTCAACTCGTAAGGCTTCAACTGCCTTGAAGCATAAGCAATCACCCGATCTCTTTGCATCGAACACATCCAAGTCCCTTCCTCAAGCATCGCTGTACAGAATAGCCCTCATCCTCGAAGGCAAAACCGAGCAGGAGCACTCGTCAGCGGTGCTTAAGCTCCTCGAAACTCCTCGACACTCATCACTCCAAACAAACTTCGATTTTCCTCAATAACCGTCATCGGAGCGGATATCATCGAGAATCCTCCACAAACCTCCTGTAGTAACCAGCCAATCCTAGAAAACTCCTCACCCGCCACATTCTTTGGGGCTTCCTAACTAACCTAGTTTTTCTATCTTCTTTGGATCCACATGAACTCCTTGATCGATATCACGTGACCAAGAAATGTAACTTCTTTCAACCAAAATTCACATTTCTCGAACTTAGCATACAACTCATGGCTCCTCAATGTCTCCAAAGAAATCTTTAAATGTTCCTCATGCTCCCGATCACTCCTGGAATACACCAATATGTCATCAATGAAAACGATGATGAATTGGTCTAAGAACGGCTTGAAGACCCGATTCATCAAATCCATAAACGCTGTCGGGGCATTCGTCAATCCGAACGGCATCACCAAAAATTCAAAGTGTCCATACCGGTTCCTGGCGCGTCTTTGCCATATCCGACTCTTTAACCCGCAATTGATGGTATCCGATCTCAAGTCAATCTTGGAAAAGACTTTCGCCCTTGTAATTGATCAAACGGATCATCAATGCGAGAAGCGGATACTGTTTTCACCGTGACTGATTGACTTCCTATAGTCCACACATCCTTAAAGAGCCATCTTTCTTCTTCACAAAGCAGGCAAAGCTCCCCAGGCGAAGAACTTGGCACGATATACCCTTCTTTAACAGACTCCTCTAATTGCTCCTTAAGCTCCTTGACTCACGGAGCCATCCGATAAAGCGGAATCGAGATCGATGGCGTGCAGACAAAAGCTTGATCGAAAACTCAATCTCCCGGCTGGTGGTAGTCGGGCAATTCCTCGGGAAAGACATCAGAAATCACGACTCTTTGGAATGTCCTCCAACTTCCCTCGTAAACGAATCCACCACATAGGCCAAAATGCCTCACAACCTCCTCTCATCGGCTTCTCCATTGCCAAAGCCGAAACAAATCTGGCGGACCGGCCTTCTGTCCCTGCAAACACAACTCTTCGCCATCGTCGAATCCGAACTCTCTCATCTTCATCTACAATCCAGATGAGCATTGTACCGCCAGCGTATCCATACCGAATTACATCTAGCCCTCGCATCTTGGTGGCATCGGATCTACTACTAGACATCCTCCACCAATACTAAGCTCACAACCCCTAAACATCGACTAATCACAATGTCTTGCCCGATCGGAGTACTCACCATCACGGAGTATCCAACGGACTCATGACTCTATCACAAACAGTCTACTCGACGAAACAAACGAGTGAGTAGAACCTGGGTCAATCAACACAAGCACATCATCAGCAAATAAGTGAGCCATACCAGTAACAACATCTGGCGCGGCCTCTGCATCCTCACGCGTCATAGCGAAAACCCTAGCCGGTGCCTGCCCTCTCGGTCTCCCCGGAAGACTCGCCCTCCTAGCAGCATCAGAACTGCCCACCTGTGTCGAAGTCCCCTGACTTACAGTCTCTGTCCTTCTCGGAGCCTGCATCTGAAATCCCTCTCTCCTGGACGGCTGAGGACACTCTCTGGCCCTGTGCCCCTTCTGTCCACAGTTGAAGCATGCACCCGTCAATCGGTGACACTCCCCGCTATGGAAATTGCCACAGTGCTCGCACTTAGGGATAGACGACTTGTCCCCGTCTCCCCTCCTGTTGCCTCCTGTCGCAGACGCCTGATGAGAAACAGTAAGAGTCCTCATCGGTAGAGACTTGTTCACATCACTACTCCTCACCTCCGACTGCGGAGGAAAGCCCCTAGTACTCCGCTCAGGCATAGGAGCACTAGCACTACCTCCTCTTCTGAACTGCTCCCTGTTCTTTCTCTTCTTATTCACAGCACTCTTAATGTTTTCTATGCTCTCCACCTCAAGCTCGCTTCCACTAACTGCTGGAAGTCACAGATATTCAGCACAAATAACTTTTCCTTGATCACCAGATGTAGACCTGACTCAAATCGGTGACATCTCCCAGTCTCGCTCAACATCAGATCGGAAGCATAACGAGATAAGCTGCGTGGCGCGCTCATCATGCCACAGTCATATCCTCTGTAAGGCTCGAAACTCCCTCGCCTGCTGGACATAAACCTCTGACATGTACTTCTTCCTGAATGCAGCCAAGAAGTCCTGCCATGTCAATACTATCGGTCTTCTCGATCGCACTGCACGATCTCCTACCAATCAGGCATCTCCACAAGTAAGCGGCGGCATACACAACCCGATCCTCCTCCTCACACTCCATCTAATCCAGCACTCGCTCTGTCCTCCGTAACCACGTCTCAGCTTCCTCAGGATCTGCTGTCCCGAAGAAATCAACAGCTCCAAATTTCCTCAACTTATCAAACTGTTTCCCCCTCTTAACTGGGCCGGGCGGAAAGGTGAGGCATCGGCCCATGCTTTGAACAAGCGCTGGGTGAAAGCACGAAACATCCTCGATCGAATTGAGGCACTTGCTCTGCGAATCGGCGATTCTGCGATTGCGATAAACATAGGCTCATTGCCAAACCTACGAAGCCTCAACATTCCACAGGGCTCTTGACTCATCGTTCTCTCTCTCTAATCGGAGAGTCGGATGTAATCGATCCTTGCAGAACTCCTCGAGTTCTTCTACGATGACATCGTAATCCTTCAAAGGAAACACTACGGATTAGCTATACGATCGAAATCCCTATATGTATGCATGTCACTTAATGCAATAAATCAAATGCAACACATAACACACAATTCATCCTACGATGCATTCTATGCCGAGGACACACTAACCTAAGGCTTTGATACCAAACATGTTGGGCCCGAGCCCCGTAACCCGAATCCCGAGGCGACCCCTCGAGCTGCGCCTCAACGGGCGACCCGAACCGTCGGACCCGATCCCAACATTTGCACAATAATCGATTCACATATGCAATTTATAACAAAATCATTCGCATAATCATTTAATCCGGGGCTAAAAGCCATATCAATCCAAAAATGAAATTCAACAAGTATTGTCATAACACCATACTAAATCTAAAGGAAATCCAAAATACGAGAAATATGCTCCATGATAACATACTCAGTGGGCCAACTAAAATACTAACTTAATGAAAAAGTCTTTAACTACTATGGAGTTCTTCGAAGTCTGGCAAGGATCACCCGAGGTCTTGAGTTGCACCTGAGGAGGGAAAGATAATGGGTTGAGCTACACAGCTCAGTGGCTAATATAATTATAGCCATCGGCAATTAGAACAAAAATCAAGCATATGTATAAATATATATTATACTAATATACTTATAGCAGTTCTAGTGTTCACATGCACATCAAGAAATACGAAAATTTACCACATGTCACGATATATGCTTCATCAAGCGCAATTCAAATATGCGATTGCACAAAACAATGGCTCGAGGTCCATGGAATCAAAAGGAAGAAACCGAAGTTTGCATCCGAAACAAAAGGAAGAAACCAAGTTTACATCACGAACGAAATGAGTCCATTCGAGCTCATAGGCCACAAGCGGCAGCCGGAGAAGGCTTTTGTCGGCGTGCGCGTGACTAACGAAATGGTTCCACTCTTGCCCAAACAAAGCACATATTCATATTCATAATCATTTCATCAAAATGTCGTGACCGAGGTCCCGACATAACATGCTCAGAATCATAATTCATGCTTATTTCATGGCATAAGAAATCCATATCATTTATTATACATGCATATTAGACAACATATACTCATGCATAGTCAAGAAATTGCCTAATCACGCAATAACTATAAGTATATCACCCACCTAGAATCGCACGAGAATCCACTCATCGATGACCGTCCTCTTGCGATGGGCGATCCGCTTGGTTGCCTATATTAAACCAAGTCTTAAATCAAATAATAATCAAAGAAAATTAATCAAAAAACTTGAAATCAAATAAGCAAATTTACGGAAAAGGGAGTTCGCATGGCGCGAAACCTTTGCTTTTCGCATGTAGCGTCGCATGACGAAGCCAAGCAGCGAAGGCGCCACGCGACGTCATCGCAAGACGCACCCGTCGCGCCCATGACGCAGAATCCACTTGGCACGCCGCGACGAGCACGCGGCGTGCACAAAATTCGCACGCTGCGGCGTGCTCTTGAGCACGTCGCGATGTGCGGATCGGGATTTCGTTCCCGAACCACAAAATCTCCAGATTTTCAACTCCCAATCATTCCAAACTCAGATGTAATACTCCCAAGCCATAGATCCAACCTTCTACCACAGTTCTAACCCATTCTCTGCTTCCAATTCGTCCTAAAATCATCAATCTAAGGATTTTCCCCAATTTCTCATCCTAAAACCCTAATCATCGTTTTCTCTTAATCCCAACAATCTCAATGCTTAATCCATTCGAAATAAGATAGAAAGGTCATAGACTTACCGATGAAGCACTAAATCCTTGAAATCGGCGAAGTCGCGAATCCTTCTCTTCCTCTCTTCTCCTCACCGACAATGACCCTCTTCTTCTTTCCTTTCTATTTCTATTTTCTTTCTTCTTTTCTTTTCCTTTTTATATCTAGGTCTTTTAAAACCTAGGGATGGTCAAAGGCCAACCTACCCCTCCTTTTAAGCCTAACTCTAATTCAACTTAAGTGAACTTCCCGAAATACCCTTACACAATTTAATCCTCTAATTTATTAATTAAACCTCGATTATACTCCAAGTAATCAATATCAAGCCCAATTAAATCAAACTAAACCATAAACTCATAATCATCAACAATGCATGCTTAATCATCAAAAGAAAAAAATATTCGGGGTCTAACACTTTCTTTTTCATTTACTTCACCTTAATAACCCTAGCCTACTTATTTGCTTTCCCCTTCATTTAAATAACATTCCAAAGGCCTAAAAGCCCACTTAAGCAACCTAAAGCCTTAAAACCTTATAAACACTTCCTAATTTATCCTAACACTATTTTATGGCCTCATTACCATTTTCTTATTCTTTTAAAATCTAACACCAAAATTAAAATTCTAATTTAACTAAATTCCTTCAATTAATAATTATTGCACTAAAATCTCAAATTATGCTAACCAATAGGAAATCTAATAAAACCCTAATTTCATACTAACCAAAAGACAATTTAAATTGCAAACCTATATAATTGGGAAAAAGGGATCGGGGTCTAACATTCTTTATCTCACTTAACCTCTTCAGGCTCTCAGCTATTCTTCTTTCTTACAGAAAGATATTGCGAGCTTTGTTATAGAAAATATAGCTCTCGTGTTTTCGCACAAATACAGTGTTTAGCTTTTGAATATCACTAAGAAGAAAAATCACTAACTTTTTCAGTCTTCGACTTCAACTCATATTTATAGTCTTTGTCTTCAACTGCTTCTTGATAACTGCTTCTTTCTTCTTAATTCTTGAACTTTAAAGAAACGGTTAATCAGTTGAGTTCTGTAACTAACCCAAACTGATTTGATTCTTCGTCTATGACTCCTTCGTCTCATTTTTGCTTCACTTCTGTCTCATATTGCTTTCGTCTCATTTTGCTTCGCTTCCGTCTCATTTTTGCTTCCGTCTTCTTTTTCTTCGCTTCCGTCTCATTTTCCTTCACTTTCGTCTCATTTTTGCTTTCGTCTCATTTTGCTTAGCTTCCGTCTCATTTTTGTTTCCGTCTCATATTGCTTTTGCTTCCATCTCATTTTTTTCCGTCTAATTTTACTTCGCTTCCGTCTCATTTTTTCTTCCATCTTATTTTGCTTCACTTCCGTCTTATTTTTGCTTCTGTCTCATATTGCTTTCACTTCCTTCTCATTTTTTCTTCTATCTCATATTGCTTTTACTTCCGTCTCATTTTTGCTTCGCTCCTGTCTCATTTTTGCTCCCGTCTCATATTTCTTTTGCTTCCTTATTATTTGGTTTTCATCAAAATTAATCGTAAAGTCATTTTGACTTAACATAAAGGGTGTACGTAATCATATTATGCATATGAGGAACATAGCGGCTCAGTTGAAAGCGTCGGAGGTTACTACATCGGAATCTTTCTTAGTACACTACGTTCTGTGCACTATGCCTCAATAGTAAGGTCCTTTTAAGATCTCTTATAACAAACATAAGGATAAGTGGTCGATCAATGAATTCTTCACCATGTGTGTGTAAGAAGAGGAGAGGTTGTTGATGGAAGAGGATGAAAGGGTCAATTTGACCATTTCAGGAAAGAAGAGATAAGATGATGCCAAAAATAAGGGAAAAGGCAAAGTTGCTCCTCAATTCGATATAAAGAAGCCGTCAAAGTGTTTCTTCTACAAAAAAAGGGGACACATGAAGAAAGATTGCACTAAATTTAAGGACTGGCTTGAGAAGAACGATACTCAAATTTTATTTGTTTGTTATTAGTCTAATATGGTTAATGTTAATCATAACACAAGGTGGATTGATTCTGGTTCCACAATCCATGTTTCAAATACTTTGCAAGGCATGCAAAACCTAAGGAAGCTGGTGCGAAGTGAACAATTCATTTATCCAAAAAGTAACACGAGTTCACATGTGGAAGTAATTGGCATTTGCAGTTTGGTTTTGAGCAGTGACTTTATTTTGTGCTTGGAAAAGACCTTTATGTTCCAAATTTCTCTAAAAATTTGATTTCTGTATCAAGACTTGTACCTTTTGGTTTTTCCTTTAACTTTTCGGATTCTGGTTTCAGTTTATGCAATGGATCTAAAGTTATTAGTTATGGTACATTATCTGATGGTCTTTATTCCCTTCAGTTACAAAATGATGATGCCTATAATTTGATGCATGTCATTGCTGGATTGAAACGATGTGTTGTGAATGAAGAATCCTTTATGTTGTGACACCGTAGATTAGAACACATCTCCATTTGTAAATGAAGGGGTACTTAGTATTTTAGATTTTGTTGACTTTGAGACTTGTATAGATTGCATTAAGAGTAAAAAAACTAATAAGTCTAAAAGGGGCATCAAGAGGAGTACAAACCTATTAGAAATCATACATACAAATATTTATTGCTCAGATATGGACGCAAATAGTTCAAAATACTTTATCACCTTTATAGACGACTATTCGTGATATATGTATCTCTATTTATTTCGTTCTAAGGACGAAGCTTTGGATGCCTTTAAAATGTGCAAGGCTGACGTGGAAAGTCAATGTGGAAAGCTGATTAAAATCGTGAGGTCAAATAAAGGTGGAGAGTAATATGGTAGATACACTGAAAGCGGACAAGCACTTGATCCTTTTGCGATGTTTCTTTAGAAACATGAGATTGTTTCCCAGTACACCATGCCTGGTTCACCGGATCAAAATGATGTGGCAAAAAGAAGAAATTGAACCTTAATAGACATGGTGAGAAGTATGAGGAGTAACACAAAACTTCCTCAATTCCTGTGGAATGAAGTTCTAAAGACGACTGTGTATATATTAAACTAGGTTCCAACCAATACTGTCTCAAAGAAACCTTTTGAGTTATTTAAGGGTTGGAAATCGAGTTTGAGGCATATACGAGTTTAAGGATGTTTGTCTAAAGTGACAATTTACAACCCACAGGAGAAGAAGCTAGACCTAAGGGCCATTAGTGGGTATTTCATTAGATACGTTGAAAGATTTAAGGGGTATAGATTCTATTGTCCATCTCACATCACTAGAATTGTGGAATCAAGAAATGCAAAATTTTTTGAGAATGACTTGATCCGTGGGAGTGGTCATTTTTAGACATAGTTTCTGAAAACGGTCATTATGAAGGTCAACACTCTGTTTCAAGTGATAGATTGATTGTCATTCACACCCCTCAAGTTCAAACGGTGTGGGACAACTAGTCACTGAAGTTCCACAAGCTGTTAATACTAATCTAGTAGATCAAGTTGTAAATGAGAAACAATCAGAAATTGTTAAGCAACCAATTGAGCAATAAGTTCCTCGTGAGGATGATAATACAACATTGAGGAGATCCACTAGGGTTAGAAGGTCAGCAATACCTAGTGATTATTGTGTATCTACAAGAGTCAGATTACAACGTTGAAGCTGAAAATGATCCTGAAATATTTTCGCAAGCCATGAGTTCTAAGGAATTGGACTTGTGGTATAAGACAAAGCTATGAAGGATGAGATGATTCTATGACATCTAATTAAGTCTGGGATCTCATTGAGTTGTCAAATGGTGTGAAAACCATTTGATATAGATGGGTATTTAAGACAAAGAAAGACTCACGCGGCAACATTGAGAGACATAAAACAAGACTTGTTACCAAAGGGTTCACTCAAAAGGAAGGAATCGACTACACGAAGGCATTTTCTCCAGTGTCATAAAAAAATTCTCTTCGTGTAATCATGGCATTAGTAGCCCATTTTGATCTTGAGTTACACCAAATGGATGTGAAAATGGTGTTCCTCGATGGTGAACTAGAGGAAAAGGTTTACATGAAACAACCTAAAGGATTCTCCTCTAGTGATGGTAAGCATTTAGTTTGTAAGTTTAATAAATCCATATATGGGTTAAAACAAGCCTCTCGACAGTGGTATTTAAAATTTCACGAGGTTATCACTTCATTTGATTTTGAAGAAAATATAATGGACCAGTGTTTATACCAGAAGGTCAGTGGGAGTAAGACTTGTTTTCTTGTGTTATACGTGGATGACATTTTGCTTGCGATTAATGATAAGGGTTTGCTATATAAGATGAAACAATTTCTCTCAAAAAATTTTGATATGAAAGATATGAGCGAAGCATCTTATGTCATTGACATTAAGATCCATAGAGAAAAATCTCGAAAAATTTTGGATTTATCTCAAGAGATCTATATCAACAAAGTTTTAGAGAGATTATGGATGAAAGGTTGTGCATCAATTATAGTAGCTATAGTCAAGGGTGATAGATTCAATTTGAATCAATGCTTGAAGAATGACTTTGAGCGGGAACGCATGAAGAACATTGCATATGTTTTAGCTGTTGGAAGCCTTATGTATGCTCAGGTCTGCACCTGATCTAACATTGCATATAATGTTGGAATATTATGAAGATATCAGAGTAATCCAGGTATTGACCATTGAAAAGTTGCAAAGAAGGTTATGAGATATCTTTAGGGTACAAAGGACTACATGCTTTTGTACAGACGAACTAAAAACTTGGAAGTAGTTAGATACTTCGATTCAGACTTTACTGGATCCATTGATTCAAGGAAATCAACATCTGGTAATATATTCATGTTAGTTGGTGGAGTTGTATCATG
Organism: Erythroxylum novogranatense; assembly: GCA_029891385.1. Classification (NCBI taxonomy): domain Eukaryota; kingdom Viridiplantae; phylum Streptophyta; class Magnoliopsida; order Malpighiales; family Erythroxylaceae; genus Erythroxylum; species Erythroxylum novogranatense. Next base: position 56,352,882 of record CM057224.1, read on the forward strand.
AAGAAGTGCCAAGCAGACTATTGGACCCGAACTTTTCGTGAAAATTAGAATTATTAAATAAAATTAAATGAGAAATTGGTGGTGATTTATCCTTGTGCAAAGAAAAAGAAAAATGAGAGTTCATGAATTTGCATGATATACAAGATTGGGTAGTGAATGCAGTAAGTTGTATTTAATGTTTTATTTGGGTAATGCTAATTGGAGCAATTGCAATGATATTTTGATGTTAATGCATGAAATGGGGGTTTTGTGTATGTATGTGTTGTTGATGGTTTTGAGCTTTAATGGAATTGATGTGAAAAGAATTGATTTTGATTTTTGATGAATTTGAGATTTTAAGTAAATTTGTATGTGCTATAAAATTTATAGTAAATGAGTTGATTTGAATGGATTTGAAAAGCAAGAAATAAATAGTGAGAGTGTGAAATTTTGGAGAATAGGAATTCTGAAATTTTTGGGATGAATAGTAGTGGAGAGTTGGATGTTTGATCTGAAACTTTTGTGATTTTTCTGTACTAATCTAGAGAGATTTTGATAAAATTGTCTGCATGAAAGTTGTAGCTTATCTTTTTAGCTTTCTAACGCTATAAAGTATGACATTTTTCGATATCGGAGCTGGAAGTTATAATTATTTGAAATTGGATATTGTTTAGGGTGAACTTCAGAACAGGCACCGCATTGATGTGGAATTTTGACCCATATAGAGATAGAATTTGCTTTTAAGTTCTTCATAAAAGTTGTAGAATGTATTTTTATCTTTCCATTGGCATAAAGCATGAAATTTTTGGACAATAGAATAGGAAGTTATGATTTTTAGAAATTGTGTTACTGTTTAGGATGACATTTTTTAGACAACCATATTTAGGTGGAATGTTGACTCATATAGAGGTAAAATTTGCTTTTGATTTCTTCATAAAAGTTGTATATCTTTCTTTTAGTTTTCCATTGATACCAAATTTGCAAAATTTGGAGTTCTGGATCAAAAGTTATGGGGTTTAGAAGTTGGGTTGTCAGTGAAGGAAAAAGAGCGCAAGACCACTCGAATTTCACGGTCGTGCATGCGCACGATCGCGACTTTGCAGGACCACCAAAATGTTGTGATCGTGCATGCACACAATCACAACGCCGCTGATCCATCCGGATATTGTGGTCGTGCATGTGCACGATCGCGACTTTCCTATTTGTTTAAAGAAGGCTATTTTCTGAACATGCTCTGATCTTTTTGTTATAACTTTTTCGTCCGACCTCTGATTGATCTGATTTTTGAAGCGTTGGATTCCTAAAATATTCCTCTACCTCTCCATAAAAATTTGTAGGTTTTGATATTAATTTGAAAAGGATAGATTGAATCAAAGTAAGGGGATCGGTTAAAAGAGTATGAGTGAGATATTTTTCTGAATATGTTTCAGTATTTTGGAAATATCTCGATATGTAGAGATCCAAATGAGGTGATTCTTATTCCTAATTACACTAGAGACATGGATCTACAAGTTATCTGAAGGAATTGAATTTCAATTCAGTCCCTAAGATTTTCAATTTCTGAATATAAGTTGGGTATAGTGTTTAGTCTCAGATTAGTAAGAGCTAAAAGTGTTTTGGCCATAACTTTTATTCTAGTCATCCAAATGAGGTTATTCTTAATTTGGATTAAACTAGAGAGATAAGGCTACAAATTTTCTGATAGAATTGAGTTTCAATTAAGTCTCTAAAAATGTCAATTTTCGGATGAAAATCAAGCGAAGGATAATGTTTTAGTATAAGAACAGTTTGAAAAGGTTTGGGGTATAACTTTTGGAGTATTGAACCAAATTGAATGATGTTGGTGTCATTAGAAAATTGAGACAATGAGAAACAATTCTCTAAAAGGAAGTGTGAGCAAATTCCTTCAATTTGATGATTAGAAATTTTTTTTAAGTTAAGCATGATTTTAAGGTTTTGTTATATTATATGATTTTGGAGAATTAATTAGCATGTTAATGTGAGTAATTAGCATGTTAATATAAATAAGATCATATGACATGGATTAAATTGGATTAAAGTGTTAAGAATACATAAGGAGCAAAATTGGAAAGCCACTTACGCTTTTAAGGTTATAAGGCTTATATATAAGGGCAAAGTGGTCTTTGCTCTTTCATTAATGACATTTTTGTAATTAAAGGATGGTCTTGCTTCTATAAGGAAGACAGTGCACGAAATTGAGAAAAGAACAAAAGAACAAGAAAAGAAAGAAGAGTGTGTTTCGGATGGAGAAGAGGAGAAAGAAGAAAGAAAATTAGGGTTTTGATTTTTCTTGGTTTTGAAGAGGGATTTTGATGTTTATTCAAGGAGGAAAAAGGAAGAGGAGCATGAGAGTTTCCATTCAAGCCAAGGAACTCAACATTTGGTGAAAGATTAAAGCAAGAATAGGTTTGATTTGTTGGATTTATGAAAGGGTTTTTGGTTTAGATAGCTTAAGAATGATATAGGTTTAAGTTTTCTAAGATTAATTTTGGTGATTATGTCTCATGTATTGCTCAATTTTGGAATTCCTATTGATTAGAGATTTTGTCTTAAATGAAGGAAATTAAGAGAGGCAATGGGAGTAAGGAAAGATGAGTGTGAACAAGTCTCAAGCATGGAAATAAGGTGGATACCATGTTTATAATTTGAATTATGAGCCACTAATATGTTTTCGAAAAATCAAGAAGATAAAATGTTTTCGAATTCATTGTTTTCGAATGATTTGATAAATTGCTACAATGGTTAAATTCATTGTTTTTGAATGATTTGATAAATGTCTACAATTGTTGCATTACTTGTTTTTGAATGATTGAGAATTTGCTATGTGAATTTGATTGAAATTGTGAAATTGTGAATGAAAATGTGTTTGAAATATGACATGCGTATGAAAACTAAGCTTTTGAAATGTGCCTTTGGGCAATCCGATTTCAAGTGTGAAAATATGTTATGTAGGTTTGGTTAGGTCCCATAAGATGTCAAGTGCACTTGTCAAAAAGGCTTCTCCCGCCTGCCTGTGAAATTACTATGAAATGGCAACGAGTTTTGAAAATAGTTTTTGCTTATTTTCTGTTATAAGCATGTTACTCACGGGCTATAAAGCTCACCCCCTTTCATTCCCATCTCCATGTAACGAGCAGGAGATGGGATGAAAGAAAGTCAAGGCATCCGTTTTTTTATGTATATGATGTGTTTTTAAGTTAGATTGTTGTAAGAATAAGATCTGAGACATATGTTAAGAATTTATGGGTTTTTGTATCTTTTGTATTTGGATTTTTGATATTGGTGATGTAATATGGCTTGGAATGCCATTAAAGTTTGTAAGCATTTATTTTAGGAAGTTAATGAGATATGGATTTGAAAGATTAATTTGTGTATGTCATATGAATTTGTATATGGATGAGATGAGTTGAATTCGAATGTGAGGCATCGGAAGAAGTTTTTCGTTTAAGTTGTTGAGTTTTGTATATAAATTGTGGGTATATATACGTGTGTGGGAGATTTTTATGGAAAAAGAAAGATAAGTGTTTTTTTTTTAAGATGAGATATGAGATATGATTGAATTGGAGGAATCATATAAATTGAGGCTTGAGTGGGATTGATAAAGTCCATTTGGCAATTGAAGTTGCTTTCAATGAAGGTGGATGAATCTCACATTTGAAATTGAAATTGTTTTGAATGATATTGAAAAAAAAATTATACCGATTTGGATTGTTTTAGACCAAGTGTGTCTTTACAGTTTCCAACGTTTTTCTAAAGTATGCGTTCTCAGATGTCGGAGTTAAGAGTTTTGTCCTTAAGCGTTTTGTTTTCCTGGTTTCGAGCTTTTTGGATTTCTTTGGTTTTGGCCAACACTTTATGTTTTCAAGATCTGTTTTTCGAAAAATTCTGTACGCACGCTTTTGATTCCAAAAGGTTGGGTTTCAGAAACGGGTCCCAACACAGACCCTAATTGCTACTTTTACTATAGAGACTGAGTTCGTATCATATTTTGAGGTCACATCGCATGGTATACGGTTGAAGAGTTTCATATCTAGGCTTAGAATTGTTGATTCAATTTCTAAGTCATTAAGGTTGTATTGTGACAACTCCGTTGCAATCTTTAAAGCTAAAAATAACAAGAGTGAAAGTCGAAGTAGGTATATCAACATTAAATATTTAGCCAGAAGAGAACGTGTTAAGGAAAAAAAAGTTGTCATAGAGCACATTAACACTGATTTGATGATTGCGAATCCTTTAACTAAAAGCATGTTACCTAAGCAGTTTAAGGATCACATAGTGTAAATGGGACTTGGTTCTATAAGGTGATTTTGTTGTACATTTGTTGATTCAATGAAACTCTTATACAATTTGATATTTTCTTATAAATTTTGTGCACACATATTTTGATTGGTTTTGAGAAATGTCATTTAATTTGGACCTAGAATAAACATATGGTTTATTCATTAAGTTGAAGAGCTAATAATGAAAATTTTTGTATATGTAATATATAGAAGATAATACTCACTAGAAGAGGACCTATTGCCATGATTCATATACTTGCTTTCTTGTTACGTGTGGTGTTGGGTTAAATAGACAAAGTAGAAAAATGTAAGATTTTTACCGAACCTTACCTACCTACTGTTCATATATGATTGTATGGTCATTTTAATTATTGAGCCCTTAACACACAAATTTTATCGCCCATATACCCGACCCTTCTTCTCTGTGATGAGCAGAGACCAAGTAGGTATGGAAGTGGGTTTAAAACATTATTTGGGTCTCTATCCTTCATTTACGTTGTTTACACCATCGGTTACGTGAAGAGTTAGAGGATAGAAGATTCAAATTTAACAGAGAAATGCAGATCTTCGGTGGAGAGGCAATGACTGGAGATATTTGTTTTCGGTTATGCTTCCGTTGCTGTATATTGACATACTATTATATGCATGTATCTTTATGTAAATGTTGTAGCATAAGATGCATGCTATTGATGGTTTATTATTTCACTCCGAGAAGAACATCCAACGCATGCTTCACCACCCTGTCCTCTTCTGTAATAAGTTCTCCAAGAGTTTCTTCAATTCTAGCCACCTCAGGAACCCGTCTGTTTCAGTTGAAACAAAGTAGTTGAGTTTAGTTTGCTTCCACCTTAACTTCGAGAATTCCCGTTGTAAGATTCGCTAGGTTTGGCCCAACCCAACTTCACTCTAATATACAGTATATGGGTATGCGTATGCCATTTATTTAACCTGATTGTTATTAGAAAGTATAATTGTCTTCATTTTTTCAAATTGTCAATTAAATTCTGTTAATAAATCTAAGTAGGTTAACGTTTTGAGTTTAGTTTTATAAATTCCTAACAACTGTAAAAATTAAAATATTATGAAAGAAAGAAATAGAAAATATAAAATTAACACTTAAAATTAGATTTAATTGGCCTAACTTACAACTATTTACAGATGTACGTAACAAGCCTAATTCTTAAGAGAACAATGATGAAAACAAATTGCCGATGTCATCTACATCTAAAAGTAAATGATAATAAACAACATTTAAAGATAAAAAGTTTTATTTTATCTTAGTTATTTATTTATCATTATAATGTTAATAAATTATTTGGTTAAATGCAACGAGAGTTTGGATTTTTAATTTTAGCTTTATATTTTAAAATTATCACTTGTTTTCTTATGGTATTGATCGGATATTTTGCACATAACATAATACAATGGTTTAAATATAATGCTGTTCTAAATTTATGAATAGACAAATAAAAAGTATAGTGAAATGAATAGTAAAATAATTGAATAATATTATACGAAAATAAATTATAGTTTTTTAAAAATATAAATTACAAGAAAACCTAGTATAATTAATTCTAAATTATTTTCATTTTTCAGGTCTTGATTCGTCCAGGCTAATTAACAAACGGCAGCCAAGCTTCCCAGGCCTGTTTCTGTTTACAAATTTCGTAACATATCTAATTAGACCCAAAAGTCGCATCAAACTTCTTCAAGTTGATTCTATATGAAAGATGCTTTGACCCTACATTTAGCTAGCAAGTATACATTAACTTGGATTAAAGAATCGCATTTTCCTCACCTTTCAACTTTCACTAGTTCATGTCTGGTAGTTAGCTTTCCTTTCATTTTGACATCGACTTTAACAATTTCTATTATCTCAAAAGATGTCTTTTTTGGTTGAAAGTAAGGAATAAAAGCACGAATAATGCTAACTTTGAAAGCCCTAAATTTCTTCATCATCATCATTTCAAATTGTGGTCTGTTTGATTTTGCGGAAATACAAAATTGTTGGGATATTAAACTGTTTGATCACAATCTTCGTGAAAGGTTATTTGTTTTAATAACGAGAGTGGGCCTAACTAATCCAAACTTAAAAGGAGGAAACCAACAAGGCACTACCTATTAAGAGATTAAAAAAATCATAAAACCAAAAGCTGAAGAGAGGTTTAGAAAATGATTCAAATGGTTTTTTAATTAATGTCATGTCGAAGAAATGTGGACGCATCATTACGAGGAAGTGTTAAAAGATGATGTAAACAAATATATTGTTGCTTATTATAATGACTATCAAAATTTTAAATTATAATAAACTACAGCTTTGTTAATATACCATAAAATAATGAATAAATAAATTTAAAATTTGACGAGGGCAAAATATGATTAAAATATTGACTAACAAACTTATATCAACTTTAGTGTTTACCATAAATTAATATTCCCAAAATAACTAATTCATACTATATTTTCTTGTTAAAATTGCAATCTAAAACGAATACTATGTGATAAAAACTAGAGGTCCCTTTATTACAATTAAATTTTGGAAAAATTGAACTATAATTTTAACCTTATCATATGTTTCCTACACCAATTTAAAGAGGCATGTATATAATATAGGTAATTCTTAATCAGTTAGAGTCATTTCCTTGTCACAATATTATAAGTTACCAAAACTGCAATCAAAGGTGAACCATTTAGATCTTAAGCACTACATTTCATCTTAAAACACAACAAGAAATCTGCTGTTTATTGTCGGTTATGCGGCATAAAACGACAAACAAAGGCGTTGTTAATATGACCGTAGGTAATTTTAACGATGAAATTTTTACGTGTCCTTCCGTTGAAAAAATATACTGACGGACAAACGTAATCGTCGGTAAACTATACCGACGAATGGGTTTTCCGTCGGTAAACTGTTGTTAAGATAATCGCAAAGGTTTCAATATTACCGATAGAAGAAGAAGAACGATTGGTAAATATTGAATAATTTTCCGACGGTTTAAGATATTCCGTCTTTTGCAACGATCTTGTATATTCCGTCAGTAATTGAAAGTAAAAAATATTTTAAAAAATCTTGACATTAAATTTTATTTCATGATCTTATGATAAATGCATAATTTTAAAAGTTATGAATTATTTGTGCATAATAAATTTATTTGTTTATATATTTAATTGTTTAAACAGAAAGTTGATTGATGATATAAAGTTAAAATTATCTTAATTGATAATAAAAACATTATAGTGTACATAGTAAATCTTTGTAATTAAAAGCAAATGACTACAAACAATTCTAATGTCCTGGTGCTCGCGGGTGCTTTGAGGTGCTACCCCTTTCCTTCAACTCCTCCATCTCCTATCTCTATTGAGCCATCTGCTCCATCAATGTCTATACTGTGGTTCGAAGCTCAATGACTTCATTGGTTCACGTTGGTCTAGTAGACGTTGTTGTATCGGACATGAAAGATTGCAAATAACATGTGTTCGCAAATGAACCTAGCCCGAATATCCTTTCATGATGATCCCTACCACCGACAACATCAAGCTACATCTGAGTCTCATCAACGGGTTGTTCCTTCTAAGACTGTCGTTGAATGGTTTGTTGTATTTGGTCCTATTAGGAAGCAATGTTTACATTAGTAAGAGATTATTATTAAGAAATAATAATAATGCATTAATTTGTTCTCTACATCGGTTGTTGACGAATGTCACAACGTCATGTTTCTTCGTGTGAGTATGCAAAAACAACTGAATAGGTGTAGGCCTCATGCCCATAGACTTTTCCTGCATATTTAACCCAAATTGTTAGAAGTGAACTTCATTTTATAAAAATTTTGACAGAGTTTCCTCTATTTTAAAGATATTTCTCCCCTGTCGAACAAATAAAATCACTTAACACAGCCATATATGACACCGGACATTTATACCATTATCATTATCTAAAATACAGCAAAGTAAAACATTTACAATATAAGTGTCAAGTTTAGATACTTATAAGTCTCTGTGGATGTTCGTGGTGGGTTATTGATCCTCTCGTATGTCGGAGAAGACTCTCTGCCACCACATCTATTAGTGGAGTTACGCCTTGAGATGGACATTATCTCAAGTGATGTTTAATACTCTTGCCAACGACTCCATATTTGCTTTAAAATATAAGGCGATCGTACACTAGCCTTGTGTATCACACCAATAAAGTCACGATAATGTGTACGAACTCGCCTCTCGCATACTTTATGTATATGGCATCGAAACTAGAATTCCAGAAAAATTCTTTATGAAATAAGAAGAAAAAATTTAAACTACTATAATGTAAAAATATTTATCTAATTAGTGTTTATAAGTCAATATAAAAAGAAAATAAATCTTTATTGTACCTCAAACTCTTGAAAGTAAAATCCCTTTGTGGCCTGAAAGATACTTTTTCACACATAATCCTCAAGATCAATCATTTCCTTAAATTTAGAAGTTATATTTCTAGAACACGGTCCATATGGAACCAACCTAATATAAGAAGTAATTTTATATAATGAAAAAACTGATAAACCTATAACTTAGGAAAAACTGATAAACCTATAACTTAAACAAATAGTAATTAATGTGATTTCACTTATAGATTATTGAAAAATTGTTATGTACTTTCTTTTATCAGGTCTCTCAGCTCCAAGCTGACGGACGTCTCCTCCATCCGATAAAACGGTATTGGATGATATATGAGTTGGGGATGAGGATGATGTAACATGAAGAGCAGTAGGTAATGCCTCATCTGCAACTGTAGGCCGTGGAGGGGAAAGTGGTGAGTCAGTGCGAGTTGCAGACTGTGACGATCCACCTTCACAGTAAGTACCTCCAAACACGTCTCTAAATCTAGGCCGTATTACCACACGTTGTCTCTTTGCTCCCATATTTTTACTTGAAATTCATTGTTTATCGAATTTTCTACAAATATAAGAATTGAATTCAATAGTTTACACAATATATGAAAAAGGAAATAATGCGATTTGCTGAATATCATATTTAAGTACAAACAAAGAAAATGAAGGTTAACAATTGTTAAATTCATAGAACAAGAACAATAACAGCCCACATTCAATAGGACGCAGGTTGATCTCTAACTAATAGGGAGGTTGTTTGAAAAATTCTTACAGATACAACAATAAATCAACTTTAAAATTGAGTCTAGTATATTGCATCGATAATTTACAATGATATAATTATTTTGTTTGTTTCTATGTGACATAGGAGTCGGTTAAGTTAAACGAGTTCCTAATATTTGGATTCCTAAAAAGGGTCCTGGCATGTTCAAAAGCACAAATTGAAACAATGATACTTCTTCCCTCAAGTGTAGGCTTTAAACACCTTCTTACAACAACATTTTTACTATACCTAAACTTGTAGAGGATACAGTTAATGAGTCGCCGCTCTTAGTATGAAAAACTAACTCTCCAGATGAACTACTAGTGGGAACATATTTACCTAAAACACAATCAGTATAGAACTTTCATAATGTCATATTAGAAAACCATTAAACGATCCAAAATTGGATATTAATGCATACGTGAATGTCCAGACGAGGTTTGTAGAATTGACAAATTTTTTAAAAGAACTGATCTCCCTAATCCTTTATAGACTGTTATGTCATCGCTCTAGCCTTTATCGGCATACATGTCATACTCGAGATTCAAGGAAGCTTAAAACAACATGTGGTATAGACCATCAAATGTGAATATCCATCAAATGTGAATATATATACTAACTTCATAAAAGGAAATGAGATGTACATAGTAAGGAAAGAGACTTTGTTCAGATCATACTAAACAACTTGAATTAAAAGATAGGCCATGGAAGGCAAACGATCCTTAGTGTATGAAGTGACGATTTTTCTGTATTGTTTATTTCTTGGGTTGGGACAATTTTGCCACATTCCTCTTAACGGAAAGAATTACTACCATTCACAACCATTCGCCATGTCGACATTCCTTAAATAAGATTTTGAATGAAATACTTTATATAATATACTGAAAAGGAAATAATTTATTTGTTGATTAAAATATTCAATTACAAACACAAACTAATTGCTATCATAACTTAAATGTAAATTGCAATCTTCTTCTTCAGAAGAATAAGGATCAAACTCTGGCTCCTCTTCATATTTTTGACCCTCGTCATCCTCTTCAGATGAAATTTCAACATTTTCGTTAGATGAATCGTTCAAAGGTTCATTATCGTCATATGTGATAGATGCATTTATAAAAGTGACATCTTCCTCAAACGCTTCACTTCCAATTCTTTGCTCTCCTTTTTCACGTGATTCAAAAACATCTCTAGGTTTAACTTTGCAAACCGCCAACCAATCTGTCTTATCTTGTCGTAAGCTTAGAAAAGGGACATAACACACCTATTTCGCTTGCATCGTCAACACGAAAGATTCAAATTATCTCAATCTTCTTCGGTATTTGATTTCAATTAGATTGTAGCAGCTATGTACTTTTGTTCCAACATTTGGAGTCGGGTCATACCAATTATATTTAAATATCACTCATCACTTAATTGGCAATGCAGGGTACTCAACTTCAAGTATTTCAATAATTTTACTATAGTAATCCATCAATTCTCCCTGTATGGAAATTCTACTGTTTATTGTTGCCATACTATGACGATGATATTCTGTATGGTATTTGTATCTATTCACGAAATACATCAGATATGATTTAACAGTTCGCAGAGGTCTCTTTGCAAGATCACAAATGAACTTGTTCTCTATTATATTTTCTAAAGCCTACATAAAAGAAATTATCATATCAAATAGTATAATGTCATGAGAACACTTAAATATGGTATTGATCTATAAGAATATTTGTAATATAATGAATAAAAGCTTCAACTCTGGCAACAAATTCAGGATTAATGTACCATCAGGTGTTAATCGTCTATACATCCAAGATCTATCAACATAATTCATTTATGCAAAACTATTAATTTAAAATAATGATTTCATAGTTAGTATCATTCATGTTCGCCAAATATTACAAAGCATCTAAGATAAAACCTTGTGACTCCTAAGCTCTTCGTATATTTCACCGATAAGCCTTACAAGAGCTCCATCATGGGTTATAGGTTAAGGTTTATGGGTTCAGATCTAAAATATTTGTAAACTTAAGATCGAACATATATGTTTGTAATCATATATGTTACATAATAAGTTTGATATTTAACCTATATTAAATATGTACTAGTGCTAAATATAATAAGTATTCATAAAAATATAAATACTTATTTTGATAAATTGTTTTAACATATACAATTTTAAAAAGATGCGTGTAAAAATTTACACATGAAAAATAAAGAGAAGCTAATAAACGCAAAAAGAATCAACGAAATATTGGATTGACATAATTAAGGTAATTGGAACAATAATATAAGTCAAACCCATCATATATTAATTCATTGATAAATCGAAGTTTATATCACCAATAAGTTTCAATTCGTGCAGGCCAAACATCAGCCATGTAATACGTTCAAATGGGAAGTTCAAATCGCAAATAAAAACTCAAATTAAACTAAGTTCAAAAAAAGGTAGTTAAAAACAAATTCACTTACCTCAACTGACACACATAAGGTTTTTCCTGAACATACGTGGAATAAATGGATGAAGGAGCTAGAATGAAAAATAAAGTAGATGTATATAAATTTAGATGAAGCAATTTCACTTAGAAAAAAATAAAGGAGAATAATATGATATTTAAGATACATGAACCTTTTCAACTTTTCACATTAAACATTGGTCATATTAAAGTTAACAAGTAGAACTCACATCTTCACTGTAGTATGGTAATTTCATTAGTGAGCAATCACAGATAAGCAAAGTACAAAAGAAATTAAAAGTTTTACTAGAAACTAAAAACACTAAATCAAAGTATGAAGCAATCATGAAATAAAAATAGAGAACAATACAAACAATATATATAATGAGTGATTGCTAGTATAAATATCAAGTTTAATGTGCTAAAAGAAATACAAAACATAAGATGCATGTATATTTATGTACCGAACTAATAAGCTCTGCAAATGCAATAGAAAAGTTAAAGAGATGTTAAAAGTTGTTCAAAATATAGAAAAAGTTTAAGATAACGAATGAAATTTAAACATAAAACAAACAAGGTAACAAATGATTATATTGTTTCTTGGAAATAAAAGGATATGGATTTTGAAAAAGTGCAATCACGTTGAATTTAAATTTAATGTCACTTAAAATTAAATTTATAAGTAATTTTCTTAAAATACATAATTTATGAAATATTTCATGCAATGTAAAATTTATCTAGTATGTATATGAAAATAATAACATTGCATTCCATTAATGTATAAAAATAAATTAAGCATTATTATATAGTTATTCATCCTTATTTATCTTTAATTTGCAACTTGTTTCCAAGTTATTCTAGTTAAAATTTAATAATAATTAATTGTGATATTTAAATATGTGAAATTGCTATAATATTATGGCATTTATTTAAGTGATGTTAAGACATTGTTAGAAAAACCATCCAGCTTTCTATCTACCAGTCTCAAATTTGTACATGATCATTATCATGAAAGTAATTGATAATTATCCTGTTATTTGTATTGTATTTAGACTTTTGGCAATCACCTCTCTTTTAAATCTTAATTATTTCTTTAACTTCAAATATTATTTATTTTTCCTACTTACAACTACCAATCAAGCAGTGACAACTCTGAAAATGCTAGGAGGAAACAAAAACAAGTATAATCTTATTATAAGTGATGTTAGCATGCTAGACATGGATATTTTTAAGCTTCTCCAACTTATGGGCCTTCAAATGGACTTATCTGTCATCAGTAAGCAAATACTCTATTTTGCTAAGTTTCTATTTCTTTCTTTCTTTTTTGCAATGATATTAGTTATTTTAGTTCAGTTGTTTCTCTAAATTATAAAAATTTTATTATTTTAGAAACGTGATTTTTTGTTGATTATTTTCTATTATAATGATCATCCTTATTTAAATCCAAATAACTTTTCTATGTCATCTTCATGCTAAGTTTAATATCTACATGACATATTAGGAAAACAACTGTTGGGAGATGATTAAGAAACTCAAAATTAAGCTAAGAACATTTACATATGCAAGTTGAATCACTTCACAAATAAGGCTAAATTACTTCACAAGTAAGAATAAAATCATCACATAAGGCTAAACCCTAAAAAATATTATTTGATACATTATCCTTAATCATCAAATAGGCTCACCCATTAACTCATTCTCTGATACAAATCAACTTCATCTTCACACATTAACAAAATTTTTAAGCAAGAGACATTTTATCAAACACTTAATGTGCATCAACAAATCATCCCAACTTCACAAGCAAATTTTAAAAATGAACTTTCTAATACTAACACAAGTATCTTAAATGTTATTATCCATTCATAAAAATACTCAAACATACAAAACAAAATACTCAAACATACTAAAAAAAACTCAAATCAAACCAAGGTGAAACTTTATACCTCCACGAGTTCGCAAATGGTGGGAGAAGAAACCGAGTTTCCGATGCACCACCAATTGACTACAACGCTGACGACAACGTACAACAACTTAACGGAGAAGAAATCACAAAACGGAGGAGAAGAAGAAAGATGAAGCAGAGCCGATGGTAGAGGGGGGAGGGACGCTCGGATGTGTTTAACTTAACTGAAATGATGTCGTTTGGTGTTCACCTCCAACTAGACGACGTCGTATTGGTTTTGAGAGTAAGCGACTTTTCATCGCTAACACTCTGTCGGAAAAAGACAAAACTTCACCATTTCGCCACAAATTCCCATCTTAATTGTCGACTGTATTTTTCCATCGTTAAATTATATTTTCCCTCAACTTTTCCGATAGACAAGTAAAAACCGTCGCAAATTTCTTATTTTCTTGTAGTATTTACCGACGCACACTTTTACCGTCGCAAAATTTCATCGTAAATTGATTTCCCGAATAATTTTCCGACCGATATTTCATCCACCAAACAATCTTGCTGATATAAATTTTATTTCCGTCGGTAATATGCAACGGTTTAGATTCTGTCAGTAATTCTATGTTGCAAATTCCAACTTTTCTTTTAGTGAAAGGAAGTTCTTTTAAAACATCAGCTAGGAATTAACCCCTCTTATAATATTTCACTTTTATTACATAAGAAGGCGTAATGCTAACTTGAGTTTAATAACTAAATATTTATAAAATAACTTAAACCATAAATTTATTTTTAGAATAAAATTAATGAAAGTTTTATTTTTACCTTTTATTATTTTTGTTCCTTTTATTTAAATTATTCGTAAAACTTTTAAAATTTAGTGAATTAATATCTTTTATTTTAATATAATTCACTATTAAAATTAAGTTAAAATGTTTTTCCAGATTCCTTAACAATCAGTCTCATAATAAAATGTATTAAAATAATTTGATAACCTTTTAATAAAATATTATATTTAATATTTCTAATATAAAATTTAAAATAATATCAATTTTTGAAAAATAAAACTTTAGATCTTTTATCATGTATAAAAGCACAAAAAATTCTGAATTTTACTTAAAAATTTTAAAAGCAATTAATATTTTCCAAACTTTTTCTGTTATAATTATTACCGACTAATATGAGTATATATACGTATTAAATAAAATAACTCTTATAGAACAAAACTTAATAATAATAATAATATTTAATTTTGAAAAATATTATTATGTTTTGATACATGGAAATGATGTATTATTAAATTAACTAATTACACATTTAATAATTTGTAATATAGTTAAAGATAATTATACATTTAATAGGTCCATGAAATGAATCCATGATTTTGATTTTATTAATTTTGAAAATAAAATAATATTTAAATAATGATAATAAGAATATTTAATATATAAATTTTAAAACATTTTTTTAAAAAAAATTTAAAAAGCGTTCATAACTCATCCATGTCTTTTACCTTATCTGTATCTTTAACCTTTTCCGCGTTGTTTCAGAAGTGTCACCGTAGCAACAGTGACTGTTTGAGCAAACCTTGAGAGAAAAGAGACAGGGTTCCACGCGAACGAGGGAAAATGAGAAACGATGAAGACAATGGCAATGGTTACTGATTTTGGGTAGAACTTAGAAATCTGAGCCCCATGCCAGTGATCCCGGCTGGTCCTCACACCAGCTTCCTTCCTCTCCCTCTCTCTCTGTTTCTCATCACCATTCACCATATCTCTGTCTCTTTCTCTTGCACACGCACATACGCCAATCACACGATAACATGGACCTCATTTGCTTCGATTTTGATGCATAAAACTTTTTCCATCTGAAGAGCTCACATGCTGTCCTTTTTTAATCTTATTTTTCATGATCTCATCCGTGACAGGTAAAGTGAAAGAAGGAAAATAAACATATATATATATATATATATTAGGCTTTGTCACTTTCATTACATGGGCTCTACAGTTTCTCTGCATGAAGCTTTATATATATTTGCAGAGAGAAAGAGATAGAACTAAACCATGGACACTGAATTCATGGTTGTTAAATGTTCTGATCATATGTTATATATTTATGTATACATAATACCATTCACCAACCCTTCAAGAGAGAGTTATACGGTAAAGAAGAAGCCAAGCAAGATGGGAAGAAGCAAAGAGTACTGAGAGGGGACCAGAACAGTGTGTTCTTAATTAGAATTCATTCATGACTATAAATGTGCTCTCTTAGCTGGCTTAGCCTGTGGAGCTACAGATTTTAGTTCTGGGTCCACGACAGAGAGTAAGGTTCAAATTAAGGGTTTCGAGAAGTAGAGGAAACAATAATATGAGATCTCATCTTCAGATTCCATGAAGATGGTGTTCAGCAATGTACGATCACTACTACAGAGAAGTTTACCCTACCAACTGCCGTTCTGTATACAGCAAACCAAAATTTGCTACCAATCAAAGCAAAGAGTACATAGTTGTTAGTGTATGAAATGAAACTGAATATCAGAATTTGAAGTGATGATAAGTAGAAGTTTTTAGATGATTAGTAATCAGCTTCTTACTGAATTGTACTATATATTTCATAGATGCTGGGACATAGGGGTATAGTGTAGTCATGCAGATCACCTTTGGCAATTTTAGATGGGACTTAACCAGGAGTTGACCTACAGTGCCAGCAGGCAGGTGCGGAGCCAGGAATTAGCGGGGGCAAAATTCTTAAATCTTAAATCCAATTTTTAACAAAACTTTATATTTTATAACCTGGCTCCTCCTCCGCCCACGCCATTAGCGTTAGGTCTGTGTCAAATATATTTTAAACTCCTGCTTTTATTACACTATTTAAATAAAAATAATCATATTACATTTATCATGATTGACTGTGAAGTTAGAGTTTTAATATTATATTAATTCTGCGTAATACAATAACATTAAATTAGATTTTAGAATTTCTAGATTTACCTAACTTTTTTTTGACGGAAGATTTACTTAACTTATGTTTTAGAAACTTCCTAAAACATGGTCAATGACAAGATCATATCTCGACAAGTGATAAAAACACATGCAGTTAATTTATATGCAAAAATATACATATCTCTAACTGTATAAAGACTAGGGATGCACTGTAATTATGTCATACAACATGGTAATGTCCTTCATTTTATTAAATCAAGAAATTCAAACCTGGGAAATAAAGTTGAATAAGTCCCCCCCCTACCACCAGAACTAATTTCTGAAGCCCATTTAACTTAGAGTGAATTCACATCATAATTTGGAAAGCAATTATTTCAACATAGCCCTATGGCCTACCTCTCAGTAAGACTCTTACACAAATTAATGGGGGGCATTACTCTTTTGAAAAGTAGAACCTGCAAAGTCGTCTGAGCATCTCATATGACAAGAGACAATTGATCTCCAAATGAAGATAACTTTGGATCCAGCAAGGGCCTTAGGAACCATAACATTGACATTCCCCGGAATTCGAGGCATTCTAGAAAGGGAAGTGAAATGGTCCATAGATATCTACTGAGTACTGACATTGTCAAGCTATAGCTGTCCTACCCATAAAACTTTCTCATGTTTTGCTCGTTAAATCAAACGTTACTCTGGTGCAGGTGGAAAAATACGATTTTTTATTCTTAATTAATCATGTATCAACAAAGCGCTTTTTACTTGAGATCTGCAGGCATAGATTCCTAATTGAAGATGAGTAAGTCGAAACATCCAAACGCTAAATCCAAGCTACATTTCATCTTCACTTATATAAGAATACTAATTCATAATCAGGACATAAATTCCAATTATCACTGTGATTAGATTTGACAGTAATTAAGTAGAGAAACCTGCATGACGCACATTTTTAGGTTGTGGTACCGAAGCAACTAGAAGAAGACTTATCATCACTTATGTCTACTGCCCTTGGAGGTACAGACCATATGTATGTATTCATATAGACAAGATGCTAGAACACCTATGCAAGACTTGGTATGAGCGATAATTCAAGATTGGGTTTTTTTAACTCATTTTATCTAAGACTAAAGACCATATTTTATGTCTATATAGAGTATTATTGGAAATTGATCTAAATATGCATTGCTGTGGAAAGAGTAAAAGTTTTATGGAACAAAAAGTAACCAAGCAACTTAAGTTACAAATTGGAATTAGTAATAATAGAGCATAGCTAAGCTAACTATGAATGAATGGCAAAAATAAGCATGTTAATACAATACTATTGAAATAAATATTATGAACGTTTACAACTCTAATAGTATCAACTTGAATTCTTGTAGTAGTTTACTAGTGGCGAATACATATTACGAATGTTCTTTTTATTTTTTCGTTTAATATATGAATTAGGATATATGACAACATAACTTGTTATAATCTCTAATGTCTCATGAAACTTTTTGTCACATTTTCTACTACTGGAACGTTGATTAGCTATCTCAAATAGCTATATTCTTATGTCTTATATGAGGCTTAGCAAGCCAAATATTATAATACATAACAAGTTTACAACAAACAAGGTAACATGATTTATACTCGAATCCTTTTAAGATTCAAACCGTCTTGTTGTCCTCGTTTGTATCTATTTGTTGTAAATAAGCAATTTTTACATTTGAAAGCTCTTGAAGTCAAGTTAGGATACTCTTATTTTTAATTCGTAATTTATTATGATCTTAACCTTTTATCTTAAAGGGTTTCTTGAAAATTCCTTTTCAAGTTTAAGTGCTGTCTGTTCACTAATCAAGCTCTTCTTTTTCAATTTTATGTAAGTTAAACACGAGCAAGCATATTTTGGCTAAGTGATGCACTTTGGAGTATCTCTTTGCGTTGTCAAATTGATGCTAAGATACTAGTAAAAGATGGTTGCTTAGCCTCACCGTGATACGTAGCTACGTTGACATGTACCACTTCACTTAATGTACAAGTTGGATGGATGAGTGGTCTGCGTTTATCTATTTATAAAATTTTATTATTAATTTATTACTAATAATTAAGGTAAAAGTATCTAGTTTTAACAAGTAATACGATATTAAATAGGAGTTAATCTTTTGAACAAGCGATATAGATTAGAAAGCTTAAAATTACCACTACAAGAAAAAGGTCGTTTAGTGACGAAAACTACCAACAGAAAACGTTTACATTCTGTCGGTAATATAAAATAACAACAGAAATTACAGACAGACAATGATGTCGTTAAAGCGGCTGTAAGTAAATTTACCTACGAATTCAAATATTCCGTTGGCAAATTTACCTATGGATCTAAATATTCCGTTGGTAAATATCGATCATTTTACCAACGAAATTTTATTTTTCATCAGTAAATAAAATTAATTTTTTTAAAAAATAACCCCATCATTATTGACGAGGTGTTCTTCAAGATTCTTCCTTTTATCTTCAGCATAACTAGTCACAAATTTCTCAACCTCTTTGAGCACACAACCAATCATCTTTTCATCAACATCTTTCTCTCAAGCCTCTACAAGAGACCGCACACTCCTCTAGTCTCTTAAGTGTTTGCTTAACGCTTCTATAGCTCCAATTCCCCTGAAACGCATTACCGAATCAAAACAAGAAGGAAAAAGAAAGTTAAAATCACAAAACCTCTCAATAAAAACTCCTAAATGCAACAGTTAGCTTATTACAAAAGAGTATAGAGAGCACGGAGAAGACAAAAATATCTTGACGACATAGCAACGCCAACAACTTAGCGGCAGATCTGGGGGAGGAAGAAGGAGGAAACAGTAGGCAGGGTCGGTCCTGGGCAGGGGCCAGCGGGGCACCCGCACAGGGCCTACCATGAGAGGGGGTCCCAAGGCCCCCTCTTCCCAGATTAGCTGATGAGTATGACTTTTACACCTTCCCAGATTAGTTGATGAGTATGACTTTAATGTTAATAACACTATAACGTTAATGTCATTTATGAGAAGGGTCCCACTTCAAAAGCTCCTCTCTAAACTGTAAGAAGTGACGCAGCTAATGACTTTAACGTTGGCTTGCATCACTTGAACAATTTACAACACACATTGCAAGCCAACAGCATAAACCCAATAATTGAGTAACATGCAGGCCTATAATGATGTATTTATCATGTTCTTCTTCTTTTTGGAGCTATTAATACATTCAGTGCCAAAAAGGGGGCCCATTCTCAGCCCTTTCTTAGACCTCTTCAATACATCCAGTAGCTTAGAAATCTACATTTCCGATAGCCAGAGAAAATATAATTTTACCATCTTTATTTCGACATCATCGCCTTTTTCCTAAGAACATTTAGAAAGGAAAAAAAAGGCTGATATGTACTGAAAATGATATATTGAATAATATTAATCTTGATAATATTATTAATAATTTTACATCAAAAAATGTACAGAAAAATTGGTTTTCATAAATCATGACCTTCTGTGTATTTATTAGTGTAATTTTCTTAGTGTTTTGCAATCTAATATTGTTGTTTGATTGTTGTTATTGTTATTTTTTGTTCTTGTTGTTATTTTTGGTTATTTTATTATTAATGATAGTTATAAGATATTATTAGTTGATATTATGATCATTTAATATTTGGTTGAGTATATACACTTATAAATTGAGTCATTTATGTTTCATAAAACTTAAGTATACTGTCGATTTATTAGAGCCTTTTTTTTAATTTTATCCAATTTATTATGATCTTTTTTTATTTCGCCCCGGGCCTATAAAACAATAGGAATGACCCTGACGGTAGGTGGGACACGATGACAATGACCAGAGAAGACAACGCCAACGAGCGAAAAATGAGTCTATAACAGAGAAACCGTAGAGAAGAAATATGAAGAGGAGACGCAAGAAGAAGGAATAAGAAGATACAAGTGGGAGGAGAGATGTCGGGTTGGTTTAAATTTAAAAAGAATTTACTGACGAAAAATTTCGTAGGTAAACTCAATTTTTTTTATTCTGCCAATATTTCCTGCCTTATTACCAGCGGATATCTTATATTGTCGCTAAATTTACTGACGAAAAATTTATATTGTCACTAAAATCCACTGCAAAATTTGCCGAAATGATTTCCCTCCATATTTAACGACGGATATTAGTACCGTCGCTAAAATTTTCTCGTCAATTTTACTAAAGAAAATAGATATTCTGTCGATAATTTTTGCTTTTTAACCAACGGATATCTTATACCGTCGTTAAAGTTCATTACAAAATTTGTCAGGATGATTTCCCTCCATATTTAGTGATGGATATTAGTACCGTCGCTAAACGAAAATTTTTTAGTCAATTTTACCAACGAAAATATATTTTTTGTCGGTAATTTACAACGGTATATTTTCCATCAGTAAGTTTCCGTTGCTAATTCTTTCTTTCTTGTAGTGTACTAATTAGTCTAAATTAAAATAATAAAAGTAATAACAGTAATTTAAATTAATATAATTTAAATTGGTACTCAAAAATCAATAACTATGTAAGTTATTAAAAGAACAATTAATCAAATATCAATGTTTAGACAAGTGTTTTCTTTAAAATTACTTTTGATTTCATAATTCAATTAATATAGAATGGATATATTAATATGGACAAATAGGATCTTCTAAACATTGAATCTATACTCTAGAAATTTAACTATTTATATATACAAATATAATATCTCTTTAAGTACATTAAGATATGTTAAATCTCATGAAAGGCTTTACCTTAACACAAAAATCATGTAAGTTTCTTTGTGTACTTCATTTAAACCCTATTTCTTGAGCCATGATTCACTCATAAGTAAGTTTGAGGTGTTAATAAGTGAAATATAACAAAGTATAATTGCTACCATAATTAAATCATGCATTAAAATTAATCAAAAGTAATTCACAAAAATCTCATTTCATAAAATAAAATGAATCAATCTATGCAAAAATAAAAGGATTTTTAATCTAAAAATAGAAGAACATTTATCCATGAATTGTAGCTAAACAACAAACGAATAGATAATAAACAAGGAAATCATAGTATATATATAAAATCCTGATTCAAATGACATCTTAATCCATTCAGATGATGTTTGAATCTTGATTCTTTGATGAAATAGTCTTGGAATAAGCCTCTTGTGAGTTCTTAGACTTCCCAATGGCTCACCATCACCTTTAGAGAGGAAAAAATGTGTAAAGTGTTCAAAAGTTTGTTCAAAAATTAGGGTTTTCATATTTAAAAATGATTTAACTCTCGTGGACACACATTGGGCCATGACTGTGGCCTAGGTTGTGGATCCTTATGTTTTTTCGAATTAGAGATATGGTCTTTGATACGCCTATGTCCCTAGTGGATCCTCCTATGTCTCTTATGATTAGTACACTATTTATGACATCATCACAACTTAATCATATTTCTCTATAAATTGTTCCGCAATATGATGCAATTTCTCTCTAAGTCATGTTTTAGGCTATCTCTCTTTTTGCATATCCATATAGGACACATGTTGACATAAAGGCATTAGCTAGATTATGTTCCTTTAATAATTGTGACTTTCTCCATATCTTTACTTAAAATAGCCTCCGATTTTGAAATAATCTCATCTCAAGATCATTTTAACATAATTACCTCACAATTAAAAAAATAAGTAAAATAAGGTAATTTGACATGGAAATCAAAGAAAATGCTTTAAGAAAATATACACATAAAATTTCTCCATACTAAAGTTTTTACTTATTCTCGAACAAATCAATTTCAATCACTCTTAACTTAAATAGGTAGGATTTGATAAAAATTTTAACAAAGGGAAATCAAGATTATCCATCATCCATCAATTGTATTGTTTATCAACTTGTTAGGAATTTATATGCTTACACTAAATCATAAATCAAACCAATTCAATCCAAAAATCCTTTGTACATCAACTTTCTCCACATTATTCAATCTAATATATAAAACAAACATAAATAAGTAAAGAAGTTTCTATTTTAAAACATTTTTGTAATCCAAATTAATAGAAAAATAAAACTTGCTAGCAATTATCTACAGATATACTACCTGATGTGCTGCGGTCTGATCTCCTTTGGGGAAAGGTAGTGTGTCCAAGGGCTCTTTCATCTCTTGGTTGACAATCAAGAATAGACTTTAGATCAAGAGCTAATAGTATGATAATACTGATACAATTTGTTTATTGTGTACTATTGCTGTTGAGGACATGGATCATTTGTTCTTCCAATGTTCCTATACTAAGGTTATCTGAAGTAGAATCTTACATATGTTGCCTTATAATTTTTGTGTTTATAATTGCAAACAAATATTACTTTGGATCATTGACAATTTGACATGGAGGAAACCCAATGCTCCTCTTTTCAAAGTAGCATTTACGATTCCAATATATATCATATGGAAAGAGTGGAAGAACAGACAGTTTATTGATAAGAAGATAAAGAAATACCAATTGGTTGATAGAGTTATCAATAGTATGAGAGCTTGCATCTATTCTAAACAGTTGCAAGAGCTTTTGACTATAGATATGAAGAACATGCGGGGCTTGTAATTTGTACATTTTCATACTAAAGCTATTTTTCTAGCTTTGCTATGTGTAACTAGTTCTCCTTAAGAGTAAAGGTGAACAACCTTGAACTCTTTGTAATGTAGTATTAGTTTCATCTATATAATATTTTATTCATTAAAAAAAAGACTTGTTTACAGATCCCCTCATCTTTTGATGCAAAACTATTCACCTTGTCATGAATACTATTGTTTACTAGGTTAGTTATTGGTTTAAAAATTTACTCATACCACTCTTTAAAACTTTTTACTTGAGTTAAATTTAATAGAGTGAATTTATTTATACTCACTTTATTCACATATTTAGTTTTTATTTTTATTTTGTAAGAAACTAAAATTATTTAAAATCTACTTCGGCTCAAAATGCCTAATTATATATACAAGAAGTTTTATTACCCATTTTCAAATCAGATCATCCACGAAATAGTATCAAACATACCTAGGTTCTTCGTCAACCTATTTAAATAAGTCCTTCTATCGTTGACTCCTTTCTTTCTAACACCATATTTTATAAATATTTGGCAAAGTAATAACCTAGGTTTCACAAACTCCTCTCTACTATGAACTAAAAATAAAAATATCTATAAGGGTCTCCACGCTATTTCTCTCCCTCCTTTTAAATACCTAAGAGTTAGGATAGAATGTAGGTGTTCTAAATTTGAGATGAGTTATATATAGTTATTTTCCTCGATATGACATTCAAAATTCTTGAGAAACATGGTTAATTAGCTTAGTTGGTATTTTAGCTACACCACCTTTGTAATCCTCCATTTCTATATAGTCAGGTGTAAAGAACTTACATTGTATCCTATAAGCATCGAATGACATTTCAATTAGATTTTCCTCCATCATAAACTTGATTGCATTTTTCTCTCTAACTTGACATTCTAATTCATATTAAAACTTGTCAAAATTTTTAGGGTAGCCTCCCTATACAAATGCTTAGTAGTGTCAAAGAAAATGCTTCATCCAAAGTTGTCTATTTACCTTCTCAATTCTATAGTTAAACTTATGTTTTTCAAAGAAACCCAATCCACATGTCTATTTGATTTGAAAAGTTTATGTTTGAGACATACACACCTTTCATTATCGTTAGGCTATGTGAAGGTGAGAATTAAATACTCCATTTAGGTTTGTTCCCTTACTTGAGTTTGACTATTTAATGTGCTTCAAATAGGTTGAACCTTAAATTTTCATCTTGTGGATGGTTGAAAACTCATTCGCTTATATTGTTTAAATCTTGAAAATAAATAATATGTAACAAATTCCTTAAAACACAAAATCCATAGAAATATATTTTTAAAACTCTAGATTTTTGAAATTTGGATTTAAGGGTAAGGAAGTTTATGAATCTTAATGAAAATTGGTGGTAAATATCACAAAACTTTGGACAATTTTCTAAAAAACTTGATTTGGGTTGTGGATATAGGAAAGATTGAGAGAAATTAAAAGAATGGACAAAAAAGGGGTCTCATGCAACCCTTGAAACTTGTAAGGTATGATCGTGACATAGATTATGGATTTGTCTACAACATAATTGTTTAGGACACAACCTCATGCATGTGCATATTCTCAGGTTATGGTTTCTAAGTCATAGATAATAAAAGAAATAGTGTTGGAAAGTACTATCTCAATTGACCTCTAAACACAATATAAGGTATGAGCGTGTTTTGAATTGTGGGGTAATCTAGAAAACTAAGGTTAATATATGGTCTAAGACATGAGTGTGTCTCAGGTTGTGAATCGGTTTGTCTTACTAAGCATATAGACACGATCTGGATATAAGGTTGTTTTTTATCTTATTAATTGCTTCAGTAGAACTTAAGATGATTTTTTAATCCATATTATACATCTTACTATAAAGATTATGTTGTCTTTGCAAATTCTCCATATTATTAATTTGTTTTACTATAAGATCTCTAGCTTGACATTTTACATTTTAAGGTTATCCCTCATATAATTCACAACTTATTACCTGACTTGTTCTTAGTGGCGGAATCAAGTTACCAAGTTTTCTTTTTACTTCCTCCATCTAAGCTATAAGAGCAATTATAATGTCTACATTATATATTTTAATTGTTTTATTTGTCTTAACTCTACTTGACTGCTACTGTTAGTTGTTTATTGTCATCTTTTCTGTCAATTTTAGGGTTAACATTAAAAAAAATTTAGCATTCTACCCGCTATAATGTCTATCATCCACATTGTAGGATCGACCACACCATTATAGAAACTTTAGACTTGCATACATGTAGAAAAGTCACAGTGTGAGTACTTCCTCAGTAGATTCTTATATCTCACTTAACTTCCATCGTCAAACTTTTGGAATGGGAAATGTCATTCTACCATTTTATTTTCTTGAATGGTAGAAAGTATTTAGTAAGAAATTTATTTCAAAGACTTTCTAAAGTAGTAATTGATGTTGCAGGTAACGCTTTCAACCATTCTTTTGCTAGATTTCTCAATGTAATGAAAAATATCCTCATCCTGATAATGTGTTCCCTTTTTTCATTGATCTTGAAAGTGTCACAGATTTTTAAGAAATTAATGATGCATGCATTAGGATCCTTGTTTGATAATCTTTCAATTTATACATTCTTTTGCAATATTTGGATTGCATTAGGCTTAATCTCGAAGTAATTAACATTAATCTTAGGTTTTGGACTACTAGATTACATCCACATAAAAGATTATTTTGTGTACTCCATCTTTGTTTATGCTCTTTCTCTCCATGGTTTCAAGTTGTATGTCTATTATATCCCGGGTCTCTTGTTTAATCCATTCTTTGACTCTAACAAAATATTCTTTCAAGCTTTAAGTCTCTTTTAGGAAAACATAATGTCAACTTCTTGTCATATATTAAGGATATCCATAAAATCAAAGTGAAATAAGTTCCAAAAAGAAAAGACAAAATTTATAACAAGAAAACTAACATATAAGACTATATATAAAATAGTTAATGGATCTTCTAAAGACCAATTGCTTCCTTGAAAATGGTTCCAAAATTTAATTTGCATTTTATCTATTTACAGTCTATTAGCTACAATTAAGGTAAGTACATCTTTCATTATGAAGTAATATAATGGTAAATAAGAGTTGATCTTTTGAGGAAGAGATGCGAACAAAAACTTAAAACTACTAACAAACCTAAATTAAACTAAAACAAAGAGTAATAATAATACATTTTATTAATAAAATATAATACAAAATGAAATTTAAATCGGTAGTCAAGAAAATCAATAACAAAGTAAATTATCAAAAGAAAATTCAACCAAATATTGATGTTTAGACAAGTATTTCTGTTAGTACTACTCTTGATTTTATGATTCAATTAACCTAGAATGAATATATTAATCTGGACCAACAAGATCTTTTACACATTAAAACTATATTATCTCAAGTTATAGCCATTTATTCTCCAGTTGGTTGGCCTATATCTCTTTCAATCTAGCACATTTTTGAATGTATTAAGATTTATGAAATCCCATAAAAGGTTCACCTTAATACTATGAAGATTGTGTATGTCGCTCTTAAGCAACCCATTCAACTTTTATTACCTAAGTCGTGATCCACTTATAACTAAATTATATGTTGAGATTAATCAAATGTAATTCACAAAATATATCACATATTATAAATTAAAAAAATCAATCTATACAAAATAAAAATTAGACATTTTCGTATCAAAACATAGAAAAACATTTAGTCCCAAATCATGGATAAAACAATAAAAGCAACAAAAACGACAATGTAGTCATAGTAGAGATAAATATAAATGAAAATCACGAGGAGTGTTATTGTTTGTTGAGGTGATATTTGAATCTTGATTCTTTAATTAAGATAGCCTCGTAATTAGCCTCCCAAGAGTTATTACACGTCCCAATGGCTAACCCAAATTAAACCTTTCGAGATAAAAATATGTGTGAGGAGTGTGGTCTCCAAACTTTTATAAAAGTAGGGTTTATACACTCACATACATTTAACTACTATAGACATGGTGTGGGTCATGTTTGTGGATCCTCCTGTTTCTTACAGGTGAGAGACACGTTCTTTGACACGTCTGGATCCCCAGGCTGTGAATTCTCCTATTTTTCTTTTGATTAGCATACAATCTGTGATACGACTTTGACTCGGGACGTGTTGCACTTTGGGTTTTCTTCAACATCAAATGATTCCTCTATAGGTCATGTTTTAGGTCGTGTTGTTTTAACATGACTGATATATGACCATGGATTAAAAGGTACTCTTCCAAAAACTTTGATTTGCTTGATATTTTTTGAAGATATCTCTAATTTTAAATAATCTCATCCTATAATCAATTTATTACAATTATCTAAAATTCCAAAATAAAATAAACTAAAGTAATTTAACATAAAATCAAATAAAATATTTTGAAAATATATACATATTTCATTTTTTTGTAAAGAGTGTCGTCCTCAATTGGTAACCAATGTAAAACGAATAAATTTCCGGACTTTCTCTTGTATAATTAAGGTTTTGGTCTTGTCATTGTCAAAATTGACTCATCCACGAGAGATACAGTTTTCAGTGTTTTCTGTGCGTAACTTTAACCTTAAAATAACTTTTACGTCAAAAAGAATTTGAAACTACTCAAACCTAGAACCCTAAATGGTTAGATGAAATTCAAAAAGTATGTAACTCTTAACTATAGAAAAATAGAGTAATTAATTGCCGAGTGAAATGGGCCTTAATATCAGAAATTTGGTGAGTGAAGGGAATATTTTCTTTGGTTTAATCTTCGTTGAAAAGGAGGGTGGTGGTCAGCATAGAAGGAATAGGGACTCATGAGGACAGGATAGATTGAGACAGGAATCCAAATGCCGACTCTTCTAATATCCGAAATTGTATAGATCAGATGCCGTGAATTTCGCAGCGAAAGGCTGGTTATCGATGGCCGCCGAAGAATTATACTAAAACAATCCACCCAGAATTAAAACGTTGAGATTTGGCAACATTTAACTTATGGCAAAAGCATCATAAAATTAGAATCTAGCCTTGGCAAGTACATATATAGGTATGGCTTGGAAATGATAGTTTTGAATGCTCGGATACATATTAATTAGTCAGTTGTACGTCTAACATCTTATTGGACGGATATTCTGGTAGGTTTCAGTTGTGTTTCATGGTGGCTATAGTCATAACTAGTTGTGTTGTGACAGTGTAGACTAGTGGTGGGGTAAAGAGAAATTTCTCCTATGTGACAGTGGTACTGGCAGTGACATCGAAATGTGATGTCGCCGACAATTACAAAACAATTTGTGTGAATAGACATATAAAGATGGTGATTAGTACTGTTACTTGTATTTCTGGCTTGTCAAGCTTTCATTTGCAAATGGCTAGGGTATTGTCACTATTTCTTTAATTGCTTTCGCACTTGATTGTATTGAATTGTCCATACTGGACTTTCTGATCAAGTAAAGAGCCCTTATAAATTAAAAAAATGTATTATCAAATTGAATTACATTAACCAAAATTACGTAGAAAATCTATACCATACAACAATATGAGAACTTACTTAGGAAAATATACCCCAATTATGCAAATATTTATTCATATGTATACATAAATATCTTTTGATTTTTATCAATTATGAACCCATCTAGTGAAAATTTGTCTAACTTGGATTAAAAGTTTTATTACAGTAATTTATTTAATTGCGCTAACACACATATTGATATATATGCACGTTTAAGTTTTATATGAACTTTTGTTCATTTATGGAGTATTTAATGTTAAGGAAGTAGTTGGATATCATCGTCAATTAACTACAAAATAATAAAATAGAGTTTCAGGCATGTGCCCATCTCCAAGAAATTTATAAGGAGTGCCGGACCGTATATCAATTCTCATTCTGCGTACTTAAAATTCTAATATCTGGTGTTTTAGGATATTTATCGGTAAATTTTACTTTAATGATTTTAGTATGTTATGACGTTATTCGTCTATCAAGTTTGATGTCCTTTACTCACTTTTTGTCATTTTTTTGGAGAAGAAAAACAGAAAAGGTTCATAATAAATTCGCTTTTGATTAATATTTTCTATTTGTTAGAAAAATATATTCAACCCAAAATAAAAAATTGCTCAAAAAGTCACATAATGCCATTTTTAAAATTCAAAACCTATTATAACATTTTAAGTTATAGTTATATACTGGCCTTTCTTGTAGTTGACTGATGTTCTCTTCTCTATCATTGATCGTTATATATGTCTATAATTTAAAAAAAACAGACAAGTAATAAGTAAAACTATACAATTTCTCGTCGTTAAACGTAGGCACCAAACGACTCAACCTTGTTTCGTTCTGATGTTTATGCTGAACCAATCCTTTTCCTTTACCCTACTGTCCCATTTATGGAATATCTCTCACATATATAAAGATTATTAGCTAGATCCTTGGCATTAGAATATGTTTAAGTAGGAATTTAAGATATCTAAAACTGTGAAGAATAAACAACCCATTGATAGCCGGAAGGAAGTTGATTAAAATTTGTAATACATTCACTTTTTAAAATTCGTTTTCCAGTGGCTTTAGATGCTGTATTCTAGAGGATAATTTTAAAGAAACTCAAATACATAGTTATTAAATCAGTCATTTTTAATGATTTAAAAGTCAGATTGGAAGTTAAACTGGTAAGATAAGAGGGCTAAGATATGATAGATTCAACCAAGATTAGACCGTCATAAAATTGACTAAAGATTGAATAATATTGAGGAATTTAAAATATGATAAAAAGAGACTGTTCTTACTCATCAAAGAATGTGAAATTTAATTGAAAAAAATAAAATTAATTGATTAATTAATCAATTGATTGGTTTTAACAACATGAATTATTAAAGTAAATCGAACTGAAAAGTTGAATGGTTCAACACTGGCGAACAATTTTTTAATCATTGGTAATTTTGTGGTCATCATAATTGACATTATTTAAAATGCTTTTATATTCTCAAATTTTACGATTCAGCAGGATTTCTACTAAGTATTGCTGTAATTGTTATAAAATACTTTACATGTCTATAAATAGTTTAAGATGTGTAAGAATGATTTTTACAATACTACTTATAAAAATTACTAAAATTATAATTCCTAATATTTTTCTTTGAAATAATATGCATTGAGGACAAGCTAGATTATATCAAAATCATGTTTATATCTTAGATTTATTCCTAAGATCAGGCTATCCACATTCCTCCTCTATCCTTTTCGTCTACTAGTTATGCTAATTTGTTTTTTGTTGAACACTTAGCGATATTGTTCCAACGATTGTTTGCTACCCTATAAAGGCTAAGATCCCATTATCTTCAGCCCCAGGATTGATTGAATCATAGAGTTCAAAGCTTTAATGTACCTTATGATATTGATAAATCATCACTAATTCATTGTTTCCTGTTCAAGTTTTCAATAAAAGAAAATATGAAATAAAATGCATCTTTCTGGTTTGCGGATATTCATGTTTATTGCACGAAATCCAAAGCGATAATAACCTAACAAGTCGGCTTTGTTTGATGTGTTAGATTCTGCATTCAGTAAAAGGAGAGTCGGAAACCAAGGATATATGCGTAGTAACCATATCCATGTATATGAGGTTAGGAAACCATTGTTTTCCTAACGTCTCCAGCCACTCCTTTCGATGTTTGTGAGCAACCGAGAGAAGAACAAGTAACATCAAGGGTAGAGTTCTGACAGTTGTCTACATCTTCTAATACTAAAACATATAAGCTTGAATACAGATTTTTAGCAATGATCAGCCTTTCAATGAAAATTCTCATATAGTACAAGGAAGGGAAGACAGAACTGAAGATAAACGAGGATAAATTACGTTTTCATTGTCAATCTTCGTCTAAACTAAATGAAAACAATTACGTGGGGTTTATGTTGGAGATGACCGATTCATTAACTTTGACATGAACTATTCTTTTAGTTTTATTTCTTATCAAAATTTAAAGGACATGAAACATAACATAGAGCGTGAAAAAGAAACAGAGAAGAAATGCATTTATGTAAGAGGTCTAGATGCCAGGAGACAGTTGAAAGGAAATAATCCCCACGGAAATATATGTCCATACACAGACTTTATTCAGAGCTTTGTAACAGAAAATGACCGTGCAATGACAACTTTATTACACAGACAAAACCTTCTAATAATAACCTTTGTCATTTATTGTTCATCAGATTTATCAAAGATGTCCTTTTCACTGAACTTAACATGAAAAATGGCTTTAGCTTTCCCAATGTATCCTTTTTTGTTAATTTTTTTCTTTTATTTTACCCTGGCATCTTGAGTCTCTTGGCAGACTTTATCATGGTAATGGAAATTATATATGATTGATTTAAGAGAAGAAGAAAAGGAAAAGGAGGAGAAAAGCTACTCCCACAGAATTAAGTGTATGAAGCTCTTTCTTACAAATTAATGGCGTTCACTCCCTTTCAATTCAGACACAGCACGGCAAACAAATCGTGGTCACACACTAAGCTTTCTTGTCTTTTACGATGATGACGTTGCTCTCGGTCCACTTTGCCCTAGTCGGAGCTCTAGATCAAGCTCTTCGGGATTTCCCAAATCCTTGCAGTTGTTGATGCTGGTGATGTTATTGCTGTTGTCGACGGACGATGAGGTTTCCGCCTTGTTAGAGTTATTAAAACAGTAAGAATTCGCCACCGTCTGTGTAGGCGTTGCTACTGAAAGATTAAGAGATTGTCCCACAAAGCCGGCTGCATTCATGTTTGTGGAGGACAAAACTCCACCATGGTTGTTAGGTAACTGGTAGAGCAAGGAGAGACCACCACTTGTGGAGAAATCTTGTGTCTGGATAACGAAAAGAGAGCTTGATGTTGATGATGAATTGGGGTCGGCTGAACTGGGCTGAGACTGGTGAAGCCTTGCCCGATCGCGACGGTGAACGTTCATGTGGCCACCTAGGGCTTGAGCTGACCGGAATTCCCTTCTACAGAAGGTGCAAGTGTACGACCTTGGTGGCCAAGTGGAGCCCATAACATTACTTGTGTCCTCTGCAAAAGCTCTAACCTCCCACGACTTGTCATCTTCTTGAGCTTGTACAGGTTTCCACATCCAGGCATCAGAGGTCATACCAGGGTTTGATTGATGATGATGATGGCACTGGTTTTGTTGGGATTGGGCTAGTTTTTGGAGTTGGGTCAAGGATAGAACACCAAGTTCAGCAGCCATAATACTAGTGGTAAAACATTTAAGACAGGTGTGAGATAAAGTTAATGTGGAGCAAATTGAAGAAAGGAGTTAAATAGGAAGATGGGATGAGGAGAGAGAACCCTAACACCGGTAGTGTCACCAAGGTTCTTGTATGAAGCGGTTGGAATTTACTACACTCCAACGTCTTATTAAGTTTCTTCCATAACGTCAGGACAATGCCTCCTGACTTTAGCTTCAACGCCCCACTGTTTACTATAGTTCAAATGTTTCACAACCCTTCCCTGTACATGTCAACTTAGAATGTAAAGACGACATAATGAAGTATCAACAAATCTTGAAAATGTTGATATTATAGATTTGTTTAAATGTGGCAAAAGAAGAACATAGTCTATGGCGTAGGACTTAAAAAAAAAAACTTATAACCAATTTCCCCACCCTCTCTTTTAGCTTAATCAAGAAATTTCATGAGGCTTTCACATGCTTATGCTTGTGTCATAGCATCCTCAGGGTCCAAGCACTTGAAGTAAAATTATACCCATGGTTTGTGTAAAGGAGTAATTCAATTATCGGTCCTCCTACTATAAATACGTAGTACTCTCTTACGCTGCGTTTGGTTACTGTCTTCAATATGCAAAGGCGGAATGAAACGAAAATTTGGAGATGGAACAGAACAAAAATTAGAGACAGTGAAGTATTTAGTTGTGATGGACATAATAGAAAAAGCTATTTCCGTCTCGATGACAGAAATGTGCTTGGTTGCAGTGGACAGAACATAAAAACAGTATCAATGATGAAAATGCCTCTGCAGTATATGATTAAAAATATATAATTCATTAAAACGAATGATTTGTATTAATAAAAAAGTTAATAAATAATAATAAGAACAATAAAAATAAGAAATTAATTTCTTATAATAATAATAATAATAATAAATAAATAAATAAATAATGATAGAAGAAGAAGAGGAAGAAAATTAATAATAATAAGAAATTTAATAATCACAATAATAATAAGAAAATTAATTTTGTATAATAATAACATAATAATAAGTAGAAAATTTATAACAATAATTAATAATAACAATAATAGCAATAATAATAATAATAATAATAACAAAATTTATAATAATAATAATAACAATAATTAATAATAATAATAATAATAATAATAATAATGAGATAATTAATTTAGTATAATAAAATTAATAATAACAATAAAATAATAAAATAATAATAGTAATAATAATTAATAATAATAATGATGATGATGATGATGATGATAAGAATAATAATAATAATAATAATAATCATAATAATAATACAAATAAATTAATAATATTGATGATGATGATAATGATGATGATGATGATAATAATAATAAAAGTTCAAAATTTAATAATAATAATAATAATAATAATGATGATGATGATGATGATGATGATGATGAGTTTAATAATATAAATAAGAATAAAAAATTGTTTATCTAGGAGGAGGGATATTTTTGACATTTCTTTATGTGTTTTGTTTTTGTCCTTAGAATAAGAATTTTTGTACCATAATCTTGGAAGAAACAAAATTTTTTTGTCATTGTTCTTCGAAGACGGAACAAAACAGGCAAAGACAGTAAACAAACACGCGGAGGAACAGGATTATTGTGTCATGTCCTCTATCCTCGTTGCTAAAAACAGCAACCAAATACAATGTTAATGATTGAAAGCAATATGCATCTTTATTTCGATCTTCTTCTCAATTCATCTTTACATACTATTTTAGTAATACATTAAATCTTGGGATATGATCTCATTTAAAAGTACATAATTTGATAAGAAAATGTAACAAAATTACTATAAGTAATAAGAAAGGGAATTAATAATCTGTTGTGTCAAATAATGGATATTTAGGGTGGTTAACAATTTGTTTAATTGTTTGCCTTGTTATGGATTCTTTTGAATGTACTTATTAAGAACATAGTATTAATGCTGATATTAATTACAATTTACAAGCATTCTAATCCTATTCATTAATTCAAGAATTTTTTTATCCAAATATTTTTAAAAATTCTGAAAGGAAAAGAAAAATAGATACAATCGCAGGTGGTGCTTTGGTGTACGCACTTCCTCACTTAGATGTTGACTGTCATTTGCAAAGATAAACCTTTAAAAAACATCAACATGTCTTTGCTATTTTATCCCGAGTCTTGTTACTCTCTTCTCGTCCTGTAATGGAAAGACGTCCAAATTCAGACGAACCGTGTCTACATTAATGATTGTCGCCAGGTAAAGATGGCATATTGCCGTCCGAGATTACAATGAAATTTAAGGTTGACAAAATTAGTCACAACATGAGTATTTATTTAATATTGTTGATCGCTTTTATAAAAGCTTGGGAGTGCAATGGAGTTTTGATAAGATAATGGTCTCTAGAACAGTGGAACTACATTATCATAGCTTTTTTCGCCTACGACTAAAACAAGAAACATCAATATAAACCTCACTCAAAACGTTTTTGTTCCGTTGCAAACATCGTCTTTGTTCTGTTTTCATATACTACAAGTTGAAATGAGACTAATTTAATAGCCAGGGTTGTTGACTTGAAGCTGTTAAATTATTAGAATATTACAAATTACAATACTTCCCCTGGTCTCAAACTCTAGTGACTATAAATAGTAATTAAAGCAGATATTTCTTGTTTTTAAAGCCAATAAGATCCATTTTTGGAATTTAGCTACTACTGTTATCATCGATGTCTAAAAAGAATTTCTGAGACGGGAAATTTTTTAAGTTTTAAATTACAACTAATATAGGCTAGTGGAAATTTCATATGGTCAATCAAGACGAAGACACGAGCCATTTATAAAAGCTAAAAAGAGGGAAATGCATATTAGAATAATACGTAACAGCTTGAAGAAGCTAGCTAGCTACTTGGATCCTTTTCTAGTTATATATTTTGTGTCAATTACCAGACATCACAACAACAAATTTCTTGCTGAATCTAAACAACCAAGTAAAATAATATCAAATTGAGAACGAAATCAATCTCCTTTGGCATGTTCAGTATTAGGAATTTGATTAAGGAATATAACTCCATATAATATGTGAGTAAACTTTTGCGTAAGTACGTGTATTAATTTATAATGAAACGACAAAGCAGTGGTCTTACGGGAAAGTCAAACTATGAACTATATTAAAAATTGAAGAACCAAATGATATGGACTTCATTAAACGTTAAAAAAGACGGAAGAAATTGAAAAATAAAAAACAACACTTCTAAATATTCTCGTGGCCGAACTGTTGGAGTCAGTGAACGTTGCCGATCTTTTGCATTAATTCTATCTAATGAAAACCATTGGCATACCGTGTAATGAATTAGTTTTTGCAAATAACCAATGAAATAGTAAGAGGGCAAAATAGATGTTTGAAATTAACATATCAAAACATAACTACAAAGATTATGTTAATTGCTGGATCGATTTTATATGCATTGAAAACGAAAAATACATACTTGATTGATCGTTGTATTCCATCGATTAAAGAATTCTCTAATTCCAGTTTTTCATTGCAGAAATCTTTCCAATTTTTTTCTACAGAAATCTTTTTCCCGCATGAAACCAATACACTCACAGATGTCCATCGTTATGTTTCAAACGTTGCTTTTATTTATTTCTGTATATAACTACCTTTAGTAGTTATTCAAGTATGATGACTATTATACCCATCATGGGTGTATTTAAGTCATCATCTCCCACTCACACATGATGGGTTTTAACAAAACTCTGCAGTGCTCATACTTGTTCAATAACCGGTGTGACCAGCATACGACGAGAGCACATTGCATACATCTGTTAAGAGTATATGACATCTCGCTTTAACAATTTGATCCTAGGATTTATGAGTCCTTGAGTAGACATTGTATGCTAAACCCTAGGTCATATCTCGCATTTGCATTTTTCCTTTGATCTCATTTTGTTTCTTGAGTCTGACTGCATTCAAGTTCTCTACTAAAGAGACGATGGTCATCTATGAATACTTTTCATGCGAGTCAATGAGCTAATTTAAATGACCTTCATATGTTCTCAATTCTCTTTTGAATTAAATTTAATTTGCTTTCCTAGAATTATTCCATAGGATCGTATCTTGCATGATCTTTCGGCAATAACCTAAAGTAGCAAACCTTAAACTCAATTCGCAAGAATGAAACAAGAGTCATAAGGGTATATGATGAGGTTTTTTCCTAAATCTCAAAGGTCTCACACAATGTAAGATGAGATCGTACGACTTACATTAACCCCTTTTTGTGGTCAGTTATGCGCACATGGTACGAGTCATGTGCTACGGTATTTACCCACTTCGTTTGACTTAAACATCTTTTAATCAAGAAATACCGTACAGATGATAGTTCAAACATACTCAATGTTTAACTTGAGTTCACTTATCTACTCACCAATTTATTCAGAACCCACATCTGGCAACGTAAGACAGATATAGTGATTAATAAATCACTTTGAACCAATTTCCTTGCGGCATCTATGGTTTAAGTTTCGCGCTCTCTATTATCACCTAGATAATAAACTTTAAACATGCCTTATCTCTAGCGACCATAAACACTAGAGGTGATTTCCCGTGTGAGAGGGTCAATCTATAATCTGTCTCATATACTTATGATTCATCTCAAAATATACTTGTATATAAAATACATATATTCATGAATCAAATGACACACAATATATAATCTTCATCATACATTATATCCAAACAAGTGACATTAAACTGAGTGAACATACATAGAGAAATGTTTTATCAGCACATTTCAACATCTACGCAGTCCTAGTGACTTTACATGCCCAATAAATACATCTTTAGAAATTGGCTTTGTCATTGGGTTTGCTATCATATCTCGCGTAGATATATATCTCATGTTCACTTCTCCTCGTGCAACTATATCTTTCACATAATTGTATTTAGTATCTATGTGCTTTGTTTTACAATGAAATTTGGGGTCTTTTGTATAGCGATTATCACGCTGACTATCACAGATTGATGGTCATTGGATTAATTTTGCTTTTAGTGACTCCCAAATGCACAAGGAATCGATGAAGCCACATGACCTCTTGATCTTGTAGTTGAGAACGCTATAAATTCAGCTTCCATTGTGGATAATGCAACGCAGGATTGTTTCTTACTTTTCCATGATATTGCTCCATGGTTTAGTAAGAATACATATCTTGAGGTAGATTTTCTTTCATCTAAATCTCCTCCCCAGTCTGCATCCGTATATCCTTGTATATATAGATCATTGCCTTGATAACACAATGCATAGTCCACGGTTCCCTTCAGATACCTCAATATTCTCTTTACTGCTTCCCAATGTGCTTGGCCTGGATTTGACTGATATCTGCTTACCATCCCAACAGCATAACAAATATCTGGTCTTGTACACATCATTGAGTACATAAGACTTCCAACTGCACTAGTGTAGGGAACATTCTTCATTTGTTCCCTTTCTTGTGGCGTAGACGAGCAATTCTTCTTACTAAGGCCTTCATTTTTAGCAATAGGATTATCAATTGGTTTGCAATCTTGCATACAGAATCTTCATTTGCTCCCACTTGGTTGAAGTTTCTCATCTTGATTCTGCATAACAAAATCATTCTGATCAAGCGACTCATATAATAATAGGTCTTTACCTATTTTGCCTTGCTTGGGAAAATCATTCTCTAAGAATGTTACATCTCGTGATTCAAATTCAGTTACACCTCCACTACCTTATTCACTTATGAACATGTATCCTTTTGAGTGTTTTGAGTATCTAATAAAAATACTTTTTCTCCCTCTTGGACCTAATTTTCCATGTTTGTGAGAGAGATCATGAACATAGGCTGCACACCTCCAAGGTCAGAGACTTGACACATCAGGCCTCCTACCAGTCCACAACTCATATGGTGTGCTAGTAACTGATTTCGTGGGCACACGATTAAGTACATAAGTGGCTGTTAGCAACGCATCACCCCAAAAAGTGATTGGTAAATTTGCTTGGGCCATCATGGACCTAATCATTTATAATAGCGTCTTATTTCGTCTTTCAGCGACGCCATTTTGTTGTGAAGTTCTAGGAATTGTTAATTGCCTTTCTATTCCTTTTTCATCACAGAAAGCCTTGAACTTTTCTGATAAGTACTCTTGTCCACGATCAATTCGTAATGCTTTTATTTTCTTATCTAATTGATTCTCAACCAAGTTCGAGTATTTTATGAAACAATTGAATGCTTCTGATTTATGAGAAATCAAATAGATATGACCATACCGAGTATAGTCATTTATGAACGTGATGAAATAAATTGCCCCACGTCTAGCCCTTACATTCATTGGACCACATATGTCGGAATGAATTAATTGCAATGGATATAAAGCTCATGTTCCCTTTCCAAATGGCTTTCTTGCCATTTTACCAGCTAAATAATGCTCACATGTAGGTAAATCTATTTGACTTAGATTACCTAAAAGCCCTTCTTTAGCCAATCGACTTATTCGATTTTGACCAATATGACATAGTCTAGCGTGCCACAAAGTTGCATCATTGTTGGAATTACTATATGTGAATAATGAATAACTAATATTATTATTTTCCTTTAACACATCCAGCACAATAAAACCATCCAATAAAAAACCATGACCATAATTAATAGATCCAAGATACAAATCCACTCCACCACTGTGGAAATTTACATTAAGACCAAGTTTAACTAATATCAACACAGATAAAAGATTCCTATGAATCTGTGGAGCAAATAATACTTCATGTAGGATGAGAGGTCATCCTCCACGCATGTCCAATTTACATGTCCCAATTCCTTGTACAACAACTTTGGAATTGTCACCTATATAAAGCCATCGACTACCATGTGGGAGTTTACGAAACTCAACGAAGGCATCACGATCCTTCGCTACATGGTTGGTTGCTTCTGAGTCTGCAATCCACAAAGGATGTGATTCAGTTAGAAAAAATAGCAAGAAACATTCACATAACAAATGTTTGTACTATAAAATTGTACCTTCTTGGGATCGGTACAATCTCGAGCAAAGTGACCCTTATTACCACAATTATAGCATTTCATATGTTTCATGTTCTTCTTCTTGAAGGGTCGCTTTCCCTTTCCACGTTGGTTCCAATTTTTCTTCTTGGATTCCTGAGGGGAGTGGTTGAATTTCTTATTCCTTTTCCACTTATATCCACCATGATGCTTGCGTTTCTTGTTCATAGCTCCATGTGAGCTAGAACTTACTGCATATGCCTCAGAAGACATCTTTGAGGCTTCAAGAAGCTCTTCCTCCAAGATAAGATACCTCGTAGCATCTTCCATTGTCTTTATGTTTTCATTATGAGTTAGGTGCATCTTCATATACTCTCAACTCTGAGGCAGTGAACGAATCACAGCTTGCACCTGTTGCTCATCAGACAGCTCATGACCAACATCACGTAACTCACTTACCATGTTGGACATTTTTCTCAAATTCTTCTGCATTGTATCATCTGGGCGCTTCTTATAAGTATCAAACTTAATTGTGAGTGACCTCACTTTGGTCACTGAAGCACCTCCAAAACGAGTAGCCAATGCGGATCATATGTCCTTTGCAGTTTCGAACTTACGAAACTCACGTATGATGTCATTATCCATGCTACTCAGCAATGTGATGCGAGCTAAAGAGTTTTTCTTTTTTCATAAGTCATACGCATCATGGTCCCTTCTATGTTGGGCTGTTGTGCCCTCCTCAGGAACATTCATGGTTAGGTTTAATGGTTCTAGAGCCTCTTGCTCTTCTAACACATATTGAATTTTCATACTCCAAATCTAGTAATTGTCACCATTAAGTTTCTCACCCCTATTGAGTTCAGCAACTATATTCTTCGAAGCAGTAGCCATTTTCGAAACACTAAGTTTCTATAATAAGAAAGAAATATATACACATTAATGTCACATTAATCGTTCATAGAGCAAATATTTCGATTACAATTGCTTATGAAATCAAAAGTCCACAAATGTGTTCAATCATCATTCATACAACAATCGAATCCTAATTACTTTACTCTAAATGAATTCTAATATAAAATTCATGTAAACATATTACATAAATATTAAAACCTTGTTCTTATAAAACGAAACAACCTATTGTATACCTATGAACAATCTATAGGTAACGAACCCTACGCGGAAATGAGTTCACGACTTCGCGTGAAACATTTTGCGAAACTCGATTTACAATAGATCTAACTATTTCCATTGGAAGACCTATAGGATATAAAGTCCTAATCAACTCTCTTTTACGCATCCTTTTCATAAATGTCATCACTAACAAATTATAAGTCTTCTCAGGTATATTATTCCAGAGCATTTGCAATAGTTCGCCTTGAGGTTGAGGCAATGTTGCAAGCAAAGTCATGTACTTTACTTCAACATCCATGTAATAGTTCGTCTCTTTTGTGCTTCACATCGAATAAGCTTCCGTGTTTGCTTAATAAAAGGCATTTTCCTGAAAAACAAATTTTCAGGAATCAGAAGAGTATAAAAAATAACAAATTATTTTTTTTTCTAACACTTAGCGAACTTATGCTCATTTATTGAAATAATTTTAATTTTAATTTATTATTTTGTATTTTATTGTTTATCAACAATTTATTGAACGAATCAATTTTTTAATCTCTAAGTAATTAGACACTTATGTCTAATTTACCTTATAATTGAACTAATCAATTATCTTGGTTTAATTAGAAACTAATTTCTAAATAAATTAATTAATTATTTTAATGAAACAAAATTAGTATTTATCCAATTAGAAAATAAACCAACAAAATAGTTTATTTCTAAGGGTAATCTCATTTTCACTAAACAAATTAGTGTTGAGTTTATTAGAAAATAAACCAACGAAATTAGTTTATTTCTAAGGTTATTTTAACTAAACAAATTAGTTATTTTATTTTTCTCTTTTAAAAAATTGTCTAAATAATTAGAAACTTATTTCTAATTTAAAATATAATTGAACTAATCAATTTCCTTTAGTATAATATTTTAGAAACTAATATAACTAATTTAATTAGTTAGCATAAATTATAAAATTAATTTCTAATTCTTTACATTATATGTATAATTTGTTATACCCATAAGTGTTATACCACAAATGTATAACAATGTATATATG
This sequence comes from Erythroxylum novogranatense, assembly GCA_029891385.1. NCBI lineage: Eukaryota > Viridiplantae > Streptophyta > Magnoliopsida > Malpighiales > Erythroxylaceae > Erythroxylum > Erythroxylum novogranatense. Next base: position 56,394,544 of record CM057224.1, read on the forward strand.
CATATATGCATCTGAAACTAACAAAAAATAATCAGGTTTTTGTCTTATTATGCGTAGATACAAAACGTGGCATGTTTGATTGGCCCACTACTTTTGAAAAAACTCAAAAGTTAAACTATTATAAGACAAATGCAGTAGCCAATTAGCCATTTTTTTTGTATCAACGAAACGTTTTAGAAACAAAACATCTCTTGTGAAAGGCCACGTGCCTCTTCCTTCTCCTATGCACATGTATTATGCAAAGGTTTACTTTTACTCGAGAACAAGACAAGCGTCTTCTTCTTCTCTGTTGTGTTTCTTTTTTTTGTTTTGCGTTTTTTAGTTTTCTTTTTTTTTTCATTTTCAAAAGAAGAAAAAAAACTGCAAACAACGAAAAAAACAACATTGTTCTATTTTTGTTGCAATCATTCATAAAAAAACGAAGAAGGAAAAAAACAAAAACTTCTCTCTCTGTTCATACAACTCAACAGTCAAGAACGAAGAAAAAAATTTGCATAAAATATATGTATGATACAGTAATACACAGCATATCACCAAAACAAAACACAACATTATTCGTAAGACAAAATGCATGTCATTATTCATAAAGCATCAATACCGAAATAGCATATTTACGCATGCATATAAATTTAAAAAACATTAAACCTGCTCTGATACCAATATTAGAAATTAACATATCAAAACATAACCACAAAGATTATGTTAATTGCAGGATCGATTTTATATGCATTGAAAATGAAAAACACATACTTGGTTGATCGTTGTATTCCAACTGTTAAAGAACTCTCTAATTCCAATTTTTCACTGCAGAAATCTTTCCAGTTTTTCACTGCAGAAATCTTTCCAATTTTTTTCTATAAAAATCTTTTTCCCGCATGAAACCAATACACTTACAGATGTCCATCGTTATGTTTCAAACGTTGCTTTTATTTATTTCTGTATATGACTACCTTTAGTAGTTATTCAAGTATGATGACTATTATACCCACCATGGGTGTACTTAAGTCATCAATAGATGAATGTATTGATTCAACAGTGAGAATTACAAGCTTTATAAAAGGAAAACAACAAGGAATAATAGAGAAGAAAGAGATGAGAAACAAGGAGAATTGGGTGTGAGAGAGAGAACTGCAATCTTCATAACAATATTCATACCCTAAGCCTTCGCAAAACACTGCAATTTATGGAGCACATTCGTTATTCCTTCTTCATAGGGCATGGGGTCATTTTTTTTGTTGGGCTTTTGCTTCATAAAGATATTAGCTCATAACAATACCCACCCGTTGAAAACAATCCTTGTCCGCAAGGATTGAGGAAAAAGAAATCTCGAAGGGATCAGACATGTTCAAAATTCTCAATCGCATTGGTCTGCAACTCCGTTTACTCTCAACACCACAGGTCACATCTATCATTAGAATCTCATGAAACCATATGAAATATGAAAATATAGCCAAGCACATCTGCAGCAACATAATACCAAAAAAAATTGCAAGCCTTTGCTTCACTAATGCAAAACCAAATCATGAAAACTTCAACACAAGGTAATAGAAGCTTGAATGGCATAACCAATAGAGATGAAGTAATACTAGCAAATAGTATTGTTGACAGTATTTCTATATCAACAAAACCACTCAAACTTACACCCCCAACTTGTTGAAATTCGTTTGAAGCTTCTTTTAGTGGATTTTCTTGCTCAATATCATTTACTAGAGTAGTCCAAGCAAACCAATACTTCAACAGTTCTAACTCTTCAGTTAACAAGAATACTAAAGAGAATCGCAAATTTTCCAATCGGTGCTTCTGCAATTGCAAGAAACAATCCATAATACCCCACCTTTCAATCTCGCAAAGAGCAACATATGCAATAGCAGCAGTCTGCCTCCCCGAATATAATTTATCCACATTTTTGTCATAAAATGCCACGGAAGAACCTCCAAACCTTCCTCTTGGGTCAAAATATTTGAGGGTCACACGCGCAATGTACTCACCAACTGAGTCACCGTAATACATATTCATTGACTCTAGCAGATTATTTGGTGATCGAACTCCATTATACCATTCCGTAGAATCCACACCATGCTCACCTATCATTCCGAAAGACTTTGATCCAATCTGGTTCCGGTAGTGACCGTTAATATTGAAGGGATTCTTAACACTTATCAAATTACCACCTCTGAGCTCATTCAGCAATGTCTCTTGTGATTCAATAGCCTTGTCTTCATTATCGATGAGCTTGGTTTCATCGTTGTCTCCAAACATCCACGTCTCATCAGAGGTTGTCTTGAGCATTTCATCGAACACTTTATCTACTGCTGCCTTCCCCTCCAAATCATCCTTATCCTCAAGGATGAGAGACGATATTTCAAATGAAGCCATACCGGAAACGTCATCCAAACTTTCGTCGAACACCTTGTCTGTAATGTAGCTGGATGCACGAATAGGGTCAATTGCCGTTGTGACTGTGTTGACTCGGTCGAGCATTTCATCGACCACTTTAGGTGCATCATGTGGTTGGTTCGGATTTGTGGAGTCTGGGAGTAGATCCAAGATCTGTCGAAGAAGAAGATTGTTCTCGGCACAAGACGAAAGAAGCTTGGTGAGACCATGGTGTATGGCTTGAATGTTATCATCGAGGGCGTCGAAATGAAGTTGGGGTTGATGCTTTTCCATCTACGCAAGGGGTCAATGAAAGCACCAATGTAATGAACTAGTTTTTGCAAATAACCAATGAAACAGTAACAAGGCAAAATAGATGAATGTATTGATTCAATAGTGAGGATTACAAGCTTTGTAAAAGGAAAACAACAAGGAATAATAAAGAAGAAAGAGATGAGAAACAAGGAGAATTGGGTGAGAGAGAGAGAACTGCAATCTTTATAACAATATTCATGCCCTGAGCCTTCGCAAAACACTGTAATTTATGGAGCACATTCGTTATTCCTTCTTCATAGGGCATGGGGTCATTCTTTTTTTTTGGGCTTTTGCTTCATAAAGATATTAGCTCATAACATACTGATTATATATAAGTTTATGTTTTGATGTTGCTTTCTTTAAGAACATAAAGAAAAAAGTAAGCCAAAGTGCATATTTTCTTTAGCATTGAAACCGTAAGATATAAGATTTTGTTCAACGTAATTATAGAGTAATAATCTATATGTATTATTGAAAATAAATTACTTATAGATTTTGATTTTGTTTTCTACAAATTAAAGGACTTGTTGGAAAATCTTTATCCACTTTTATTCTTGTTTTCTTATTTATTCTATTTAATTTTAAAACAAAATTTTGAAATATTTAAAATTGTTGAAACTATTATACACTACAGCAAAAAGTATTTCAGGCAACAGAAAAATACATTACTATAATTATAATTATTGTTTCCTTTTTATTAAGGCAATAAAATTCATACCGTTATATAAAACGGCGCTGTTCACAACAACAAAAGGAGCTTTTAGCAACAAAAATTTTTAGTCGTTAAAATTCCTTCATTCTTCGTTGATAATATTTAGCGACAATATTAAATCATCTCCCTAAATCGTCACAAAATTCTAGTAGCCAAATACTATAGCAAAAAGGGAGTTGCGACGATACGGGAAATTGTCGCAAATGATATTTTGGTACACTTGGTTTTTGTAGCTAAAGGTTATTAACTATGTTACTATTAACGTAGATAATAATATTTAGGGAAGAATTTGTAATCGTCGTCCAAAATTATTGATGATTATATAGCAGATGTAGCAAAAAAAATTTAGCTACATTTTTAGAAATGTAGCTAAAATTTATTGGTGACATTTTTTAATACATAGCTAAAAGTTTTTGCAACGATTTTAAAAATATAGGCAAATAATTTTAGTAACATTTTAATTTTTTAATAAACATTATTAATAAAAATATTATCATGTTAATTATAATTATTGATGATGTTTTTAATCGCATGTTATTGCATGTAATATTTAGATTTTTGTTTTATAATTTATTATACAAAAATATAATTAAAATAATTATAAGTTAGAAGCATTTTATATAAATAATTAAATATCATTAAATGTTAAATACAAATGTTAACAAAATAGTTATGTTCAAACTAAAAATTGTTTTCATCATCATTACTACTTATGTCATTCGGGTCAAGTGTTTATTTGACCATTTTTTCAAGCTTGGCTAACTTTCGTTTATTATATTCTAACTTTTGTTCATGACAATCTAATTTAGTCTTGAGCGACTGATTCCCCTATTTAAGACGACCAACATATGCTAGTTTTGATAAGAATAAAGCAGTTGGTTTAGGGCTAAACGTAAAACCTTCAATGTAGTCGGATCTTGTACCAAGCATGTTGTTACAAATCTCATATACATTTAGCTCATTTCTATCAGACAATGATCTTTGCAATAACTCCTGCATCATTTTATAAATAAACTTATAATTTAAACAAAATTTTCTATTTACATAGTTATTTTGTGCTTCTTCTGACACCCACCATTGACCTTCCTTATAGTGAGTGGGTTTGTATAACGTGATCCTATCATACTCTTCTTCATATAGTTCCTTCTCACACTGTTTTATAAAAAGAAAATTGAAAACACAATAAATAATAATATATTTACTTATATAATTATAACTTCCAAACAAAGAACTTAGATATTCATTTCACACGACAACAAATGATTTATAGTCTTGGTTGTAAGGAGTTTTCATTTTTTTCCTCTGCTAATCTTGGCTTTCTCACACTCTTCCTAAATAAAGAAAATAAATAATCATCAAATTGTGTAACTAGGTTAATGGAAGAAAATGTGAAGAGAAAGAAGTCAAACCTTAACGTTAGTAGAGGCCTAATAATCACGCATTTGGCTTCAACTTTTTGGACACATCTATTCAAAAACAGGTCTCCTTGCCTCATCATTAGAAACAAAAGATTTGTAGTATTTATGTAGTCAACAATGATGATCCTTGGTTTTTTGTTTCAATAGTGAAGTCATGCAGCTTAAAACTTTAGGGTTGTCGATATCGACAATATTGAGCTTTATATGTGAACAAGTAAAAGTAAAAATTGTCTTTAAATAAGTAAAAAAGGCATATAATTAAAAAAGTTGAGAAATTACCGAAACTTTGTCGAAAATATTCTGTAGCAAGTTGTCTTCCTTTAACCGCTTGACATGTTAAAGGCAAGGTAGGGCAATTCAGTCCTAACAATAAACCCTAGCTTATTACACAATTTTGTCGATTGGATATTGTCAACAGGACAACCTTGCAAGGTATCAATATTTACAGAAAACTTGTTGTTCATTACAACATTCATACATTGCAACTTAGAACCTTTAGTGATACCTCTACCTCTTTTTCTGATGCTAGTATTAGAACCTGACAATAAAAGAATAATGATAAGAAAAAAATACATTAAACATGTAAATATATATTTGAGCATAAGTCGAATTATAGGTGGTAAAGATTAATAGACCTAAAGAGCCATCAGTAGTAGTTGAGGTAGATGGAGGTTGTTGTTGACTGGCTTCATTAGTGGATGAAGTCGATTATTGTTATTGGCTAGGATTGGATTAATATGGTTGTTGTGGGGGAGGAACAATTCTGATAATTGTCACGTTCTTTCCTTTGTTTCTACCATGTGCCATTATATTGAATATCTATAACTCAAATATCAACCTTATGCGTAAACATAAGTCAAACATCAACAATATGCATAAACATAACTCAAAGATCAACATTCCACATAAACATAACTCAAAAATGAGCATTCCATATTATCATAACTTAAATATGAACAATATGCATAAATAAAACTCAAACATTAGCAATCCACATAAACATAACTCAAATATCAACATTCCACATTATCATAACTTAAACATCAACATTCCACATTATCATAACTCAAACATCAACATTCCGCACAAACATAAGTCAAACATAAACATTTCGTATAAACATATCTCACACAATAACATTCTGTATAAACATAAGTCAAATATCAACATTCTGCATTAACGTAACTCAAATATCAATAATATGTATAGACATACTCAAACATCAACAATTCACATCATCATAACTCAAACACCAACATTCTTCATTTACATAACTCAAATATCAACATTATGCATAAACATAAGTCAAACATCAACAATTCGCATAAACAAAACTCAAATATCAATAATTAGCATAAATATAAGTCAACATTAACAAACACTAAAAAAGGACTTTTACATCTTTTCTTTTACTATTGAAATTCCATTAAACATGTAAACTTTATTTACACATTCATTTATCCATTTTTAAAATTAATTATTAAAATTCCATTAGACATGCAAACTTTACAAAAGAACATTACATCTTTCAACCTTCTTTAATTGCACCTATGTTTAATTTGAAAATAACATTACACATATGTTTAATTTGTAAAAAGAACTCTAACCTTCTAATATTAAATTCTAATAACCAAGCTTTTCAAATAACTTTGAATATGATTTAGATTGTAACACTAAATTGAATGCTAATACTAAATTTAATTAAATAAAAACCTAAGATCCCAATTACAATAATAAGCAATGAAGTAAATATACTTTGAACTAATATAATTACAAAACAAATTACTTTGAAAGGTAATTCGTTCCCTATCAAAACAGAACACTAAAAACCTATAATAACTTTCATCGAATCAAAACAACCAATGTTATTACTAAATAAAGAAGAATAGACACTAAAAATCTAAGAACAAAACATAACCTATAACTTACCATTACTAAATTTTAACCACTTTGTGACACTGTTGGGCTCACGATAGTTTGTGAGTGATGAGAACTTCGATGGACAGTGAGGAGTAGGAGAAGCATGATTTGTGAGTGACATCAGAGATTCAAAATGAACTTTAGTTAAACATCTTATGGGCAATAGTAAAACAAAGTTCCCAACACATTTTCACCTTCAATCAATCCATTCAACACACATTGCTGATAAGATCTTATCTTCTTATATTATTTTATATTATCTCCTTTGTTTTCGATTTATTTAAGTGCTTAATTATGAAAATTAATGTTTGTTTTATTTTAGGATACAAAAAATGGAGATTGCATTAAATTAGGATTCTATCGATGATAATCATAAATTTTTGATGAAATGAAGTGATTGTTGTGATGGATAAGGCTGATCAATTGAAGAGTTGGAGTGTAATTGAGAAACTTCTTCTTATCCCTATCATGTAGGAATTTGAATTTGAATTTGAATTTGTTTAAGATTAACATCTTTGAAATTTAGAATTAGATTAGGATTAGATTAGAAAATCCTATAGAAGGGATGTTCCTTATAGCAAAAAGAGCAGGGGTGGACAAAGTGGAAGCAAGAATGTCAGCTTGAGTAACTCAACGCAATCGTTTATCTTTCTTCCATTTTTGTTTTTATAACAAAATCCATGTGTGGCTAAACTCATCGTTCTAATTTAAGGGGATTCGATATTCTAGTTGTAACCTTGTGAGGTTTTAGGTTCTTAACTTTTATTCCTATTTTAATTCAAGTATTTTTTGTTTTAAAATAATAATCATATTTTATAAATGATTATTATGTGGTTAATCTAACAATTTAATTTAATATTAATTATTTTATCGCTATCTAGGAATTTAATGATCTGTAATTGTCATGAAAGATTGATACAAGTATCAAATAGGTTATTTATGAATTTATAAATTTAAGTATGATAAATAAGAAAATGAAATTGAATAATTGCAACTATCTCGATTGTTTAAGTTAAGGTTAGTCTTTTTCACTAACCTCAGTGCTATCATTTATTTGATATAGAATGCTATCACACCCAGTCAATGGATGATAAGTATTAGTTTGGATGCTAGGTTTGAGCCAATTAATTTAGAAAAATTTGAGACTTATTATGACTATTCTAATATGTTTTGGACTAATTGCTTGAATCTTGAAATATTCCTTTTAGACCAATGATCAATGTTATAATTATATGATATCTTTCCTTTGAATTAGAGCTTGGTAATCTTGACTTTCTCACTTTTATATTTAGTTGATTTAATTTGATTTCTTATTAATTTTAGTTAATCAGTTACTTAAACAAAATCCCTTTTTAATTTTATTACTTAAATTAAGAAACTAGTGTTTAGTCTTTAGATAATCGACTTGGTTCCAAGATTACTACAAAATGTTTGGAGAATCAGAATTATTTTGGAGGCTTTGATATCCTAACAAAAATTTAGTGCCATTGTCAGGGATTAGTTTCTTAGTTTCTTTGCATTTTTATTTTTACAGTTATTGCTAACCTCTTGTCTTGTATGACTCGTGTTTCTCAGACAGGTAAATTGCAATATAATCCAAAAATTAAGAAGACAATGAGTTGTTTAAGAAAAGAGACTAAGCAAGGAAACATTCGTTCACCTTAGACTTGAAAGTTGAAGTAGATCTAACAATTGGTGAAGAATTTAAGTTTCAGAAAGAAGATGAAAAGATGGCAAATCTTAACCCTAGAGCGTTGTAGGAGTTAGCAACATCGAATTTGAATCAACAACCTTTATGCATTCAATTTCTAGATGTTGAGGTCGATTTCAAATTGAAATCTGGTTTGATTCACTTACTACCTATTTTTTTATGGTCTTGTAGGTGAAGATCTGCATAAACACTTGAAGGAGTTTTATGTTGTATGTTCTGGAATGAAACCATAAGGGGTGACAGAAGAGAAATTTAATCGCAGGGCCTTTCCATTCTCATTAGAAGGTAAGGCAAAGGATTGACTATATTATCTTCCACCTAGCTCTGTAACAACATGGAACAAGATGGAAATAATATTTATGGAGAAGTTCTGTCCTATATCAAGAGTAGTGAATATCAGAAAGGAGATATGTCGGATAAGACAAATTATACGAAAAACATTATATGAATACTGGGAAAAGTTTAAGGAGGTATGTGCTAGTTGTCCACATCATCAGATTCCTGACCAACTCCTGATTCAATATTTTTATGATGGAATATTGCCAATAGATCGAAGTACGGTCAGTGCATTTAGTGGAGGAGCTATGGTAAACCAAACACCTGAGGTGGCCAGATAGTTGATATCAATTATGACTGAAAATTCTCAACAAATTGGGACAAGGATGGATGAAGCTATTAAGCATGTGAATGAGGTAAGTGATACGCACCTTGAGGATAAAAATCTCTAATTTAATTGCTCTTGTTCATCAAATGACTGTAGGTCAATTGGAATTAGCAAGAGTGTGTGTGCTATGCTCATTCTCTAGACATACTACGAATATGTGCCCTACATTGCAACAAGACTCTCTTTAAGAAGCTAATATAATAGGGGGTTTTCCTAGTCAACCTCAATGAAGTATGACCCATATTCTAATTACTACAATCCCGGATGGAGGGATCATCTAAACTTGAGCTATTGAAATCAAGAAGGGTAACAACGACATCAATCTCACAATTTTAAACAACCTCAAACTCCTATATGTGCTCAACCTCATTCTTCAAATTCAGGTATGACTTTAGATGAAATTGTTAAGGCACTTGTTAATAATACTTAACAATTTCAATAGGAAATAAGGGCAAGCATTCAAAACTTAGGAAATCAAATCACTCAATTAGCTACTACAGTAAGTAAATTGAAAGCATAAGCATTAGGAAAAATTACTTTTCCAAATGGTGGTGAATCCTAAGGAGAATTTGAGTGCAATGACTTTGAGAAGTGGTAAGGAAATTTAGTATAGAACTTCTTTACCAATGGAGGTAGAAAAGCACGATGATGGAGAAAAAAAGGAAGAACTTCCAACTTAAGAATCAATAAAGGTAAGAAATGATTTATCTTTCTCAATATCAATTAATGGACGTGTACCTCTTTTTCCTAGCAGGTTGGCTAAACCAAAAGAAGGTGAACCTGAAAGAGAGGTCCTAGAAACCTTTTAAAACGTTGATATCAATATATCGCTTCTTGAAGCCACCAAGTAAGTTCTAAAATATGCAAAATTCTTGAAGAAGTTATGTACAAATAAAAGGAAGTTGAAGGACAACAAGCGACTAATTTTAGTGACTGAAATTAGGAAAAAATTGGAGTTTGAGAAAGTAAAACCTCAACCTTAGCAGACTTCAAGACTAATTAAGGAGAATAAAAAGGAGAAAATCAGTACTAAGAATAGCACTCCTACTTCTGTTCAAAGGAAGAAGAAGATAGTGGAACGCAGTCCAGCATAGGTCAATACTTCTCTACTGATAAGAAAAGAAGACTTGAGAGTCAAGATTTTTGAAGAAATTCAACCTGTCAGGAGTAGCAATTCAATAATAATCAGAGATATCTCAAAAAGGTCAGTCAAGGTACAATTTCAACCTATATTGGTAAATAGTAGTACCATGCATCTGTTGAGTGAGGACGAGAAAAGTATGTATAATGCTCTGAAGGATGAAGGAACCAGACTATACCCCACACAGATGACAAAGCAGAAGTACACTATTTTTCCAATCACAAGGAAAATTGTGATCAAGGTTGTTCCTGATATTTAACCTCGACCTTTCATTGTTCGCAATGAGGATAAAGGGAAGAAGAAAATGTATCCTGAAAGGATAAATGATCTGACAGATGAACATATTGAAGCTGAAGTGAGAAACATTGATGAAGCATGCCATGCAGTCCAGCTGATTGGAACTTATGTTTCCCACTTCATTTCAACAACGTCAAGAAGCAATTGTGGTCAACAAACCACTGAAATTTCTTTTCAAGTATGTGGAAGACTTTCAGAAGGTCCGTACAAATCCATTAAGGTAGGAGACCGAAGCTACTCAGTAGAGTCCCTTGTGCATCTCATTATGTACATTAGACCTTTATCAACTGTGTCTTCATTTGGTGATATTCTACACCTATTGGGAAAACAAGTTCCATGTCTAACTGGCCCTGATGATCTTGATCTTCCAGAACCTAACCTATCTGTTCAACCTCCTACCATTACAATAATTGAACCAGATGTTATATCTTCAGATGCATATACTACGATTGTTGGTGTTGAAGTCGTACAACAGAAACCTAATGAAGATATTAAAGAGAAAGTTGATTATCTGTGTGCTTTTATGGGTGACTTGCATAAAGAAGTAGCAGATTTTCAACAAGATATCAAGTCACTTCATATTGAGATGAGAAAAATGTTTTCTGAAGTTATGAAGCATCTGCGACCATGATCTTTTTGATTAATAACAAATAGGGAGAGAAAGGAGAAGAAGAAGAAGAAATAACAAAGATAGGGGGAGAACAAGAAAAGAAGAGAACAAAACAGAAGTTGGAAGATAAGACATTTTTTTATGATTATTTGTTATCATTAAAAAGGGGGAGATTATTAAGTCAAAATGACTTTACGATTTATTTTGATGAAAACCAAATAATGATAAAACGAAAACAAAATGAGACAGAAGCAAAAGAAAAATGAGACGGAAACAAAAACAAAATGAGACGGAAGAAAAATGAGACGAAAATCAAAGCAAAATGAGACGGAAGAAAAATGAGACAGAAGCGAAATTAAAATGAGACGGAAGTGAAAATAAGACGGAAACAATATGAGACGAAGCGAAGCTGATAATGAGATGAAGGAATCGAAGACGAAGAATCAAATCAGTTTGAGTTAGTTATAGAACTCAACTGAATAACTGTTTCTTTAAATATCAAAAATCAAGAAGAAAGAAGCAGTTATCAAGAAGTAATTGAAGACGAAGACTATAAATATGAGTCAAAGTCGTAGACTGAAAAAGTTAGTGATTTTGTTAGTGATATTCAAAAGCTAAATATTGTATTTGTGCGAAAACACGAGAGCTATATTTTCTGTAACAAAACTTGCAATATCTTTCTGTAAGAAAGAAGAGTAGCTGAGAGCCTAAAGAGGCTAAGTGAAAAAAAGAATACTTGTTGTACGAGACCTGAAGAGGCTCGGTGAAAAGAATATTTTTTCTTTTGTGAAGTATAGTGAAATCTCATAAGGGATTTTGAGGACTTGCCATAGCCCACGGTTTGGGGTGAACCAATATAAAATTGTTGTGTTGATTCTCACTGTCAACTCTTAACTCTTGTTTCTGTTACTGATATAAATACTTCATAATATTGTTTGTCAATCATTTTGAGAAAGTAATTTTTTAAAAGGAGATTGTATTAAAAATTCGAATATACACCCTTTCTTGTGCACTTTGTATATTGTATACTAACGTTTGATTCACTTCATAATGCAGTTGAATGAAGCAACTTCATTAACTTCAGATAACAGTAAACTAGTCACAAATGGTGCTATTCGTAGTTCTAATCCTCCATTGTCTGAATTGATTGAACAAGAGTTGTTAAAGTTGGTTAAGAACAAAGCACTCATGGATCCTCTTATGGTGAACTTGGCACATCTTCTATATTTTGCAGGTACACTTCCTATTCTAGCTCTTTTTAGTCTTGATGGTATAGGTTTAGATTCATGGCTTTTAGATACAGGAACTTCAAATCATATATGTCTGGATATTTCTTTGTTAACCAAGCCTATTGTACCTAACAAATACATACCTATTTATCTACCTAATAGTACATAGAACCGAGTGCATCACATTGGTGATGTTCTCTTACCTAATAACCTTTTCTTGACAGACACCTTGCATATACCAACTTTTAAAGTTAATCTTTTATCTGTGAATAAACTTACTAATACATCTTCTGTTACCTTCAAATTTCATCCAAACCACTGCATTTTGCAGGACCTGAAGACTAATCATGTATTGGCAGTAGGAAAGGTTGTAGGAAGATTGTATATCCTTGATAAGGATTCTTTTAAGCTTGAGACTCTAGCCAAATATTCTATGTACTATTGCAAGTAATGTAAATAGTGTTCGGTCTATGTCTATGTGCAAACTTTGGCATCAACGTTTAGGCCATATTTCTGACAATGTACTTAGACATTGTTTCTTTTGATAATAAGAGTACTGGAGAAGTTGGTGTTTGTGATGTTTGCCCACTTGCTAAACAACCTCGATTGACTTTTGTTTCTAGTAGCATACATATTGACTATATTTTTCAATTAGTACATGTTGATATTTGGGGACCTTATAGTCAACATTCTATCTCTGGGGGGAAATTCTTTCTGACAATAGCGGATGACTATAACTGGGCCACTTAGACATATTTGATGAATCATAAGTGCCTAATAATCAGTTGTTTAGGCAATTTTTTAAAGATGGTTAAGACTCAGTTTCAGAAGTCTGTTCAGATTATTCATATAGATAATGGAGCTTAGTTTTTAAGTGGGGAGTGTCAAAAATTGTTTAGGGACTTAGGAATTCTGCATCACAAGTCATGTGTTTATACACCTTAACAAAATAGGGTAATGGAAAGGAAACATAGACATTTGTTGCAGATAGCTCGAGCTATCATATTTCAATCTTCTTTGCCTAAACAATTTTGGGGAGAGTCAATTCTTACAACCACCTATATAATTAATAGACTTCCTACCTCACTTTTTAAGTGGACAACACCTTATGAGGTTTTGTATGGTTACCCACCTAAGTATGATCATTTGAAATCCTTTGGATGTCCCTGTTTTACAACAAATGTCAAGCCCCATAAGGATAATTTTGATCCGAGAGCTTATAAATGTGTTTTCTTGGGGTATGATCATGGACAAAAGGGCTATAAGTTTTTTGATATGGATTCACATTATGTTCTAATTTCTAGAAATGTTATTTTTCATAAACATACTTATCCTTATCAGTTTTATTTTAATGCCACACTAGATATTCCACTTCCTTTGGTTCCTTTTAATCAATCTTATGAAATTCTGGATGTGTTGTCTTCTAAACATAATAGCTCTCCTCTTAATCCACTTGTTTCAACTACTGCTACACCTTCCACTGAGCGTTTAGCATCTCGTTCTTCTACTCTTCCATTTGTTTCTATTCCTAAGTTCCATAGAAGCACTAGAGTATCTCATAAACTAGCTTGGCTCAATGATTTTGTATCTCATGCAACTACCAACCATTCTTTGTCTTCTTCTTCTTATTCTCAACCTTTTGATTGTGCTTCCTCAAATCATTCTCTTTCAACATTCCCTTTTATACCTACTCCACATATTTCATTCACCTATATGTCTTTTTTGGAAAATGTTTCTACTATTCAAGAACTTCAATCTTATCATTAGGCTAAATATCATGAACATTGGGTCAGAGCTATGCAGTAGGAGTTGGCTGCACTAGAATCCAATGACACTTGGATTTTGACTTCCTTACCAACTAGTAAGAAGGCCATTTGTTCTAGATAGTTTTATAAGGTGAAACTTAAGCTTGATGGGACTGTTGATCGTTATAAGGCTAGGTTAGTGGCCAAAGGTTATCATCAGATTGAGGGAATTGGTTTTACTAATAGTTTTTCCCCAGTTGCTAAAATAGTCACTGTACGGTTATTGTTAACTATTGCAACACGCTTTTCTTAGCCCATACATCATTTAGATGTTAATAATGTGTTTTTACATGGCTTTGTTGATGAGGAAGTGTATATGTTGCCTCCAGATGGGTATACTAAGGTTGATCCTTATAAAGTTTGCAAGTTAAAATGGTCTTTGTATGGCTTGAAGCAAGCCCCGCTTCAGTGGAATTGTGAGTTTACTAACCATTTGTTTTCCTATGGTTTAATCTAGTCCCAACATGATCATTTCTTGTTTGTTAAATCCACTGGTTCTACTTTTGTTGCTTTTCTTATCTATGTGGATGATATTTTGTTGACTGGACCATCTGAAGTTGTTTTAAGAGATGTTAAACATTTTCTGAATTTTGTTTTTACTCTTAAAGATCTTAGTCCTGTTAAATATTTTTTGGGGTTGGAGATAGCTCGGTCTTCTATTGGTTTGTATGTGAATCAACGGAAGTATGTATTGGATTTGTTGGTTGAGTCGGGTTTGACTGGTTTAAAACCAGTTTCTACACCATTGCCTAAGGGTTTGAAATTAGCAAATGAATCTAGTTCCTTATTGAAGGATGTTGGGCAGTATCGTAGGTTGATTGGTAGGCTTCTGTATTTGGGTTTTACGAGGCCTGACATTACTTTTACTGTCCAACAGTTGAGCCAGTTTGTTGCTACTCCTTGTAAGGGTCATTGGCATTCAGCTCTTCATTTATTGAAACAATTGAAGGGATGTCATTTTAAGGGTTTTTTTTTCTGCTTCTATTGCATCTTCCAATTCTACAACCTCTTCTTTTTGTTGTCTTGTTTTTTATTATGATGATGACTAGGGCTTATGTTTAACAACTCGGCGATCTATTTCTAGTTTTTGTGTATTTCTGAGTTCTTCTTTAGTCTTTTAAAAGACTAAAAAATAGTCAACAGTCTCTTGTTCATCTACAGAAACAAAGAATCAAAGTATGGCTTGTGTGTGAATTGTTATGAATTTCTTATATTTTACGTGATTTGCAGCTCTCTTTTATCTCTCCTATTCCTTTATGGTGTGATAATAAGGTGGCCCTTTATATTACTATTGATCCAGTCTTTCATGAACATACCAAACATCTTGACATTGATTGTCATGTAGTTCGTGATCAGTATAAGCTGGGTTTTGTTACTCTTGCTCATGTTTCTTCTAAGGACCAGTTGGCAGATTTGTTCACCAAGGCTTTGGCTACCCCTCTGTTTGCTTCTCTTCTGTCCAAGTTGGGTTTGATTGATGTTCACCAAACTCCAACTTGAAGGGGGTGTGGGATGTTAAGTGATAGGTTATATACTGTTACTATTTACTTAATGTAAAGCTATGTCGTTTATAGTAAATACACTTCAATTTTGTACAACTTTATAAGTAGAAGGTAGTCTTAGTTTTATTCGTTTGTATATAGTGAAATCTGGCGTGTGTTTAACTCGTTTATAAAAAATCAATTCTCAACTTCTTATTTAATCTGTTTTCTCTCCCAAAACTTCGGTACAAAGTCCTTGGGGTGGGGTGTTGAACAGTTTAGTTATCTAGCACACTGAACATTGTGCTATAAAATCCTTCACTGATTGTCACATGTTGGGCCAATAGAAGATAGAGGATATGCGAACTAGTGTTCTTTGAATTCCTGCATGTCCTCTTCTAGATGTATTGTGGAACTCAGTCAAAATTAAAGTTTGGAATGCTAACTCCTTAGGAACTACTGTTAGACATGATAATAATCTATATACTTGTTTATTATAGAAAAATGAAAATGAGGAATGTTATTACGTACCTCCTACCATTGATGTTAATAAATATGAGAGGGCTCTTCTAAGCTTTTAACAAATGCAAATGATAGTGTATGCAGAATAATTGCTAAGCCTAAGGACCCAATCTCTTTATATTCCTTGTTGTTTTCCATCAAAACAATAGAAGGACATGATGGTTTAAGTGGAAGGGCATGACTTTTCAAAAGGAACAGACATGACCCACCAAAAATGAAACTAACAGATAACAGCCTCCCACTTGGGTCATAGATGTAAGTTAAAAGGCATAAAACCTCCACTTAATTAAAGAAACCAAATGCACGAATCATAGCAATAAATCCTCTAAATATGAGTATTATCTTCCATGTATCACGATGCATCTTTATTTCTTATGCCATTGTAACTAAATGAATAAACCTTTATGTTTATTCTAGGTCCATAATAGTTGTAATTCTAAAAAATAAAATATATACACTAGAATGAGAAAAAAAACAACTAATTGATAAGAGTTTCGTGAAAGTACATACATAAATCACATAATGGAACCAATTCCCATTCTAGCAACATGATCCTTAAAACTCTTTGGTGGCATGCCTTTTGTTAAAGGATCGGTAATCATTAATTCAGCGTGAATATATTGAATGATCACTTTATTCTCGTTGACATATTCCCTAATGGCCAAATACTTAATGTCGATGAGTTTTCGATTACAACTCTTGTTGTTTTTGGCCAAGAAAACTGCAGATGAATTGTCACAGTACATTTTTAATGGCTTAGAAATAGAATTCACAATTCTAAGCCCATATATAAAACTCTTTAACCATACACCACGTGATGTAGCCTCAAAATAAGAAACGAACTCAACCTCCATGGTAAAAGTAGCAATCAAATTCTGCTTTGAACTCCTCCAAGATATGGCTCCACTGGCAAACATAAATATATATCTAGATGTTGATTTTTGTGAATCAACATAACCAACAAAGTCTAAATCTGAGTAGACAACTACTTCGAGATTTTCAGTTCATCTATACATAAGCATGTAATCTTTTGTTCCTTGGAGGTACCTCATCACCTTTTTGGTAGCTCTCCAGTGATCTATACCTGGGTTACTCTGATATCTTCCCAACATTCCAACAATAAATGCAATGTCAAGTCTTGTACAAACCTGGCCATACATTAGGCTCCCTACTACGAAAGTATATGGAATATTTTTCATTTGTTCCCTTTTAATCTCTTTTTTCGGGCATTGGTTTAAATTGAACCTATCACCCTTCACAATAGGTGCTATACTTGGTGAACAATCTTTCATCTAAAATCTTTCTAAGACCTTATTGATATAGGTTTCTTGGGGTATACCTAAAATATATTGAGATATGTCCCTATAGATCTTAATTTCAATGACATAAGATGCCTCACCTATATCTTTCATATTAAAATTCTAAGAAAGGAATTGATTCACCTCATATAGCAAACCTTTGTCATTTATGGCGAGTAAAATATCATCTATATATAGAACAAGGAAACAAAATTTACTTCCACTAACTTTCAGATATATGCATTGATCCATGATATTTTCTACAAAACCATCTGAAGAGATGATATCATGGAATTTCAAATACCATTGATGGGAGGCTTGTTTCAATCTATATATGGATTTCTTAAGCTTACACACCAAATGCTCACCATCACTAGAGGAGAATCCTTTCGGTTGTTTCATATAAACTTCTTCCTCTAGGTCTCCATTTAGAAACGTTGTTTTCACATCCATTTGATGTAGTTCCAAATCAAAATGGGCAACCAATGCCATAATTACTCGTAAGGAATCCTTTTTAGATACAGGAGAAAAGATCTATGTGTAATCAATTCCTTCTTGTTGAGTAAATCCTTTGACAACAAGTCTAGCTTTATGTCTTTCAACGTTGCCTAATGAGTCCTTTTTTGTCTTAAAGATCCATTTACATCCTATGGCCTTTGCACCATTAGGCAAATTGACAAGATCCCAGACTTTGTTAGATGCCATAGAATTCATCTCATCTACTATAGCATTGTACCACAATTGAGATTCAATGTAACACCCCACTCCCGTAAGACCCGGACCCGACATCAATAGTGATATCTAAGTTTGTGCCCTGCGAGGGTGGCGTGATACATCACTCAGTCAAATCACAATATACAATTTTATTTTTTAAAAAAACAAACATACACTTTCGTTTTATAAACGTTGCCAACAAAACCGGTAAATACATTGACCACAAAGGTCCTCGTACAAATACACAATAATCTAACACAAAAATTCTCATACAATGCAGACACAACTGATCCCATCCTCTTCTATCATTCTCAAACGATCACTATACTCCCGTTGCTTAATGGGGTATTCTTCTGAGTCCTGAAAAATAATTACAATTTTTGGGTGAGTTTTGCGAACTCAGTGAGTGACCATCATCGATGGTCCGCTCAGTCGTATAACAAAATCAATTCATAACCTATATTCACATTGCTGTCTATTTGATCTCATTTTCGATTTCCATTCTTCTAATGTTATCTCATAATACACTTTCACACAATTTCCCATTTACACATATATAGAAATTTACATTCATATAACCCATTTTTGATACATACTTATCTCACTCACTTTCTGAATATTGTCACATTGCTGTGATCAAGTGCCTAAATTGTCTCATCAAAAGGGCTCATTAATATATGACCCTTATCCAATGATGGATATAGGGGTCATTATACGTTGAGCCTGAGGCTCTGAATCGCTCATGAGCTCGAAGCTCATTTTCGCACGTTGAGATAGAAGCTCTGATCGGTGGTAACTCGATTCAACAGTCCCAATATTTCATACCACATTAGGCAAATCCCAATTTGTCATACATTTTTACTATTAGATGTACCCCATGATTGTTATCACATCAGTATATGGCATTTAGCCTGTCAGTCAATCAAACATATCAAAACAAAATGCAGAATGTAACACATTTCCAATTATTTCAGTGTAGTGACCGAGCACCCGAACTGTTCCTATAAGGGCACATTAATCGTTCAACCATAGGCTCTGAAACTGTCCAATTAAGGGCTCATTAATCGTTGAGCCAATAGGCTCTGAAACTGTCCCATTAATCGTTGAGCCAATAAGCTCTGAGACTGTTTAATCGTTGAGCCAATAGGCTCTGAAACTGTCCCATTAAGGGCTCATTAATCGTTGAGCTACAAGCTCTGAAACTGTCCCATTAAGGGCTCATTAATCATT
Organism: Erythroxylum novogranatense; assembly: GCA_029891385.1. Classification (NCBI taxonomy): domain Eukaryota; kingdom Viridiplantae; phylum Streptophyta; class Magnoliopsida; order Malpighiales; family Erythroxylaceae; genus Erythroxylum; species Erythroxylum novogranatense. The sequence continues at coordinate 56,413,987 of CM057224.1, forward strand.
GAACTAATAGGCTCTAAAACTGTCCCATTAAGGGCTCATTAATCGTTGAGCCAATAGGCTCTGAAACTGTCTCATTAAGGGCTCATTAATCGTTGAGCCAATAGGCTCTAAAACTATCCCATTAAGGGCTCATTAATCATTGAGTCAATAGGCTCTGAATCATTGTGAGACTCGAGGCCCAAATATAACGTTGAGCTAAAAGCTCTAATCAATAACTGTTCCGATCACAACTGTCATTTATTGACTTTGCGTTCCTGTATGAACGGCATGTGACACAATTCAATCACTTTATTCATGTATTCCTATATCACAATCATTTCCAAATTATCACGATCGGACAATTATTTTACACTTTGTCATATTAAAACACAATCCCAATGTCACATACCCATAACACTTCTAGATCATATTACTCTGTCTAGAGTTCAAATCGAATACGGTCCCACCATTATTCCTCACATAATCAATCACATAATTATGACAAACATAATAATTGGAGGACCGTCTAGGTCACTCACCTGACTTCCGTGCTAACACCTGGAAGTCTCTGCAACGTCGGCGAGTTGGCATTCCAAAAGTGCCTCTATCATAAATCAAAACACATATATTTAACACATTGTCCAATTCAGCAATAATGCATATGTAGCAATCTAATGATATGTACTATGCACTTTCGTGATATTCCTGGTACTAACCCAAAAATTCCCGTCATAACTTTTCCTCAATATCAGAACTCAATAGACACTCAAATTATTCAATTTGTTTCAGAAATATGAAAATCATTACCCAATACATATGGACTATCATTATGTCGAAACCTTACTTCACACTAAACTTCCATCCAAATTTAAGAACTTAAAAAGACGGTTTCAAACACTCCCCTTTTTCATAAACATATAGACCCTTGTCTCTAGTTCATAGCAAATCCAAAATTATCTCATCTGAATAACCATCTGAATAACGGTATAAAAAGTTATGGCTTAAAAACTAAAACATAACTTTCTGGGAACAGTACCTCGCCGCAGCGTGAAGAAGCTCGCCGCGGCGAGGGCACAAGTGTGCACCGCGATGTGCTCACTCGACTGCGTCGCGACGTGTACGCTTGCGTGTGCCGCGGCGTGCGCATGAGCACGTCGCGACGTGCGAGCCCCGTAAACACCCTAAACCTGATATTCCAGCAATTCAATCCAATTCTCCTCATCTTTCAAAACATAATTTATCTAAACACTAAAACGTTACTCATACGACATTTTCCCACTCAATTCAAACCCAACACATTCACCAAGCATCAAAATTCATCCCATAATCAAAAACCTAAACCAAAAACACACATAACCCATTCTATCACTTTTAACCCTTAATACATGAATCAATCAACTAATCAATAAGAAAGAGGTTTAACTTACTCGATCTAGCTTTCAAAAACCTTGAACTCATCGTGAATTAGTCAACAAACCACTCTCCTCATCTCTTCCTCTTCTCCCACGACTTCTTCCTCTTTTCTAAATTCAAAACCCTAATTCCTTCTATTTATACCCTTACAAATGGTGAAATGTCCAAGTTACCCCTTCCTTTAAGCCTTAAAACTTATAATCTTTAGTATGATGCCCAAATTGCCCTTATACAAATTCTCACAATTTTACTACTTCAATTTAGAATTTCAGACTTTTAGGGACTGAATTGAGATTCAATTCTTTCAGGATCACTCACTTTCATGCCTATCAATTTCCAATTCAATCAATTCATTCACTTTGCTTTTCATAAATCTCTCTGAATTTCAATGGCTCATACTAAGACAAAATTCCTAAATCAGAACTTTAATTAGAGTGCCAATTGGACAATCATTTTCAGTATCGGAAATCTCATCGGTACCCACTTTGCAATTCTGTGCAGAAAACACATAAATCACTCCAATTCAATTTTCAAACACACAATTCACATTTTTCCCTAAAATTCCACTTTGAGACACATATGCCGGGAATTGTCACGAATGCAAGTACGATCATGTGCATTTACCAAATTTACCAATCATATCCATATAGAGGCCAAATTATGCATGTATAATACGCACTCACAATCCGATCCAACTTTTCCATTTTATCCTTCCCATCGGTGGTGGGATGTTACATTCATTGCAACTGATAGCTTGTGAAAATGTTTCAGGGGCATTTTCGACTCCAATGTTATAGTCAGCTTCTTATAAATACACAATGTAATCACTAGATATTACTGATTTCCTATCTCTAGTTGATCTTCTTAATATTATATTAGCACCCTCTTAAGGAGGAGCTTGTATAACTTGTTGCTCAACAACCTGTGATGATTGCTGAACAATCGGATCTACTAAATTCTTATAAGTAGCTTGTGGAACTTCAATGATTGGTTGTTCACCTCCCATTTGACTTTGAGGGATGCTATGAATGACAATCAATCTATTACTTAAAGTATGAGTTTGTATGTCATAATGATCCTTTTCAAGAATTAAGTCCCGAGATTGATCACTCCCACTAATCAAGTCATTTTCAAGAAACTTTGCAAATCTTTATCCTTTGGGCCTTTCAGCATATCCAATGAATTACCCACTTATAGTCCTTGTTTCTAGTGTCTTTTCTTATGGATTATAAACTCTTACTTCAGAAGGGCATTTCCAAATGCGTATATGTCGTAAACTCGGTTTCCAACCTTTCCATAACTCAAATGGTGTTTTAGAAATAGCCTTGGTTGGAACTCGATTTAATATATACACTGTCGTTTTAAGAGCTTCAGTCCACAAGGATTTAGGAAGTTTAGAGTTGCTAAGCATACTCCGCATCATGTCTAATAATGTTCAGTTTCTTCGTTCTGCTACACCATTTTGGTTCGGGGACCCTGGAATAGTGTATTAAGCTATTGTCCTATGCTCTTGAAAAAACTTCGCAAATGGACCATGTGCTTATCCACCCTCAGTGTATCTACCATAAAATTCTCCACCTCTATATAATCTCACGATCTTTATTTGCTTACCACATTATTTCTCTCCTTCCGTTTTAAATACCTTAAAGGCATCTAATGCTTCGTTCTTATTATGAAGCAAATAAAGATACATATATCGCGAGTAATTATCTATAAATGAGATGAAGTATTTATGAGCATACAAGTCCATTTCTGGACTACAAATGTCTGTATATATGATCTATAATATGTCTGAACTCCTCTTAGCAACTTTCTTTTTCATGTTATCTGCTTTCTCTTTATGTAGTCCACACAAACATCACAATCAGTAAAATATAGAGTATTAAACACTCCATCATTCACTAGTTTTTTTTTATTTCAAAAGAAATATTTCCCAATCTTCGGTGCCACAACATTGAGGATTGTTCATTCATAACACATCTTTTAATACTAGCATTACTATAGACATGCATTGTATCGTGAAAAACATTTTCTTACAAATTAATTCGAAAAAGACCACCAATCATTGTACCATTCCCAACAAGATTAGATTCATGATATAAACCAAATGATGTATTTGAAAAGTTAAAGGAATATCCCATAGATACAAGTCTTGAAACATAAATCAAATTTCTTGAGAAACTTGGAATATAAAATGTTCTTTTCAAATTCAAAACAAAACCAGAATTTAAAACTAATTTGCATGTCCCAACAGCTTCCACAAGTGAACGCATCTTGTTACTTGAATAGATGCATTGTTCACTGCCTTATGGCTTCCTATGGTTTAGAAAATCCTGCAAGATATTGGAAATATGGATTGTAAAACTACAATCAATCCACCAAGTGTTATGAAAAACATCAACCATTAGATTCATAACAAACAAGTGAGATTGAAATACCTTTCTTTATTAGCCAAGCCTTAAATTTGGCACAATCCTTCTTTATGTGCCCTTTCTTTTGCAGAAGTGGCACTTGTGATTCAAATCCTTTTTTATCTCATTACGGACCGGTATTTTACCCTTTCCTTTTTGTTTGGCTTGCCCTTTATTCCTTCCTTTTGTTGTTATAAATGCACTTTCACTAAATTCCATTACTAACCTCCCTTCCTCTCTTGAACACACATGGTCAGAAGTTCATTGACAAACCATTTATCCTTATGTGTGTTGTAAGAGATTATAAAGGGTCCATATTGTGGTGGAAGAGAATTAAGTATGTAATGCACAAGGAAAGACTCAGACATTTCAATCTCAAGAGACCTCAATTGAGCTGTAATGTCCTTCATTCGCATGATTTGTTCACGCACACCTCCAACACTTGTGAGCTTCATTGATGATAACTTAATCATTAAGGTGCTAGAAGACTCAAATTGTTCATCAATAGCCTTCAATAGATCCCTAACATGATCACACTCTCCAATAGAACCACAACTACTAGGGTAAATTTTGGTGTTTATGTACATCATGTTGAGGCGATTAAATCGCTCCCAACGTTCATAAGAGCAATTTAAGCCTGAGTGCTAGTTTTAGTAAGTACATGTGGTTCATCTTTTCGGATAGCATAATCAATGTCCATACACCCTAATTGGAGGAGAATCCTCTCTTTCCATATTTTATAGTTATCACCATTCAATTCGGAAATATCACATTGAATATCAGAAAAATTCATAGGTTGAATAACTGCACAAAATTCAAAATAAATACATGCTTATGTCACTAAATTTGTTGAAGCAAAGAAACATGTATCATGTTTTACCAATGTTAAAACATGCAATCATATTTCAAATATGAATCACATAATAATTAAATCTTTACGTGGGATAAGCTTTAATTAAAATATTCACATACTCTTTTATGATGAAACTATCAAATTACTTTTTTTCTTAATATTTGTGGGTAAATTAAGAAAAGACAATTTGCTATTCCATCATAATTAATCATGCAAATATAATAAATCTTCTTGTGGGAAAAAATTTGTTGTGACGATTTACTATATGTGATCCATACCATATAATATATAATTTTAATTAATCAAAGATGTTGTTGTTAATCTTTAACTAATTAAAATTATATTAATCACATGACACCTCATTTTATGCAAAACTATGAATAATAAAGGTTCTACATAATCCTTTACAATTTATTATACTTAATCAATATCATCTATTTGCATAAATATAAATATATATACATGAATTTAAAATCAAACAATGATTTAAATAATGTAATTTAATAAAATTGGGCTAATATGTCAAAGCTGAAATATTTATAGGTTCTATGTATAAATACAAAATAAATTTGGACCATAATGTAAATACAATATATTTTACCTCGCTATTATTTTGTTCCATTTATGGTTAACCAATATCAACTTAAAATTTTCAAATGAACCCATGGCCTCTCCATAATTCACCTTGTTCAAGAATTCATGCAACAATAAAAGCAAATGATGGGCCCCTTGAAAAGGTTTTAAAGTTACAAAAAATTATGTTTATTGCTGTAAAACTTAAGGTTGCAATAATGGCCACGAAAACAAGATCATTTACTCAAAACTTTCCAAACAACGGCCCACACAAGATTTCTGCAACATTTACTTAAAACTGTCCAAACAATGGCCCATGCAAGATTTCTGCAATTATCAGAAGTTTCTATGTAAAGGCATGAAGCAATGAAAGCAAACACTAGTTAACGCTTATAAGTGTGGGTCTGTTAAATAACAAAGGTTATGCTTAATCCATGAAAACAAGGCTTTCTGCATCCTTTATTAAAAAACAGTGCAAACAATGGCCCATGCATCCTTTATTCAGAAGTCGTGCAGTGTCAATACACAAACAATTAAAGCAAACATGGTAGGCCATGTTGATAATTTGCAATTTAGCAAATAATGAAAATCAAAGTCTTCATCTTCAACCTCTTGATGAGTCGACTTGACTCGTTTCCAAACCATATTCCAAATCCAATTATACCTTAGCTTTTTATACTCTATTTTAATGATTCAGAAGCCAGTTACAATAACTCCTCCAATATCAATATATGCAACAGAAAAAACACTCAATCATGCATATAATTACAGAAAATTAATTACATCAAGGCAGAGAAAAGTTTTGCTCTGATATTAACTATTAGAAATGATAATAATCTATATACATGTCTATTATAAAAAACAAAAATGCGAAATATTATTACGTACCTCCTGTCATTGATGTTGAGAGGTCTCGAGTAAATATGCAAGGACTCTTCTAAGCTTTTAACAAATGCAAATGATGGTGTATGCAGAATAATTGTTAAGCATAGGGACCCAATTTCTTAATATTCTTTGTTGTTTTCCATCAAAACAATAGAAGGACATAATGATTCAAGTAGAAGGGCATGACTTTTCAAAAAAAGCAGACACAATCCATAAGAAATGAAACTAACGAATAACAACTACCTCTTGGTTTTTAAAATATAAAATCCCATCTCGAACTTTGTAATAAGAAAATTCAGTAGGATGTTGTAGAGTATTGTTTGCATTTAATAGAGGACAGTAGGGGGTAGTCGTGATAGTGCATCGACTCGCCCATTCTCTATGCTTGGTCGATACACAATTTCAATGTCATACCCCCGTCAATTTTGTAATCCATCACTGATGTTCAGGGATTTGTATAGTTTAGTTGATCATGGATTTCAAACTTTGATGGTCAGTTTGTATGTAAAATCGCAGCCAAGCAAATGTGCATCCTCCATTTATGAAGTGATTTATTGATGGCAAATATTTCCCTTACATCGGTAGATGCAATTTGGAGACTAAGAGATAACTCTTTACTAAAGTAGGCCATCGGATGTCCTTGTTAAGGACTGCGCCAATGTCGCACTCTGATGTATCAGTTTGTATGAGAAATGAATCTATAAAATTTGGAAGTGCAAACAGTGGGATGATTATAAGTGCCTGCTTTAAGGAATTAAATGTTGGGGTTGCCTTTGGATTACACACAAAAGCATCTTTCATCAGGAATTGGTCGAGGGGAGCAACTATGGAGGAATATTTAGCCAAGAAACGGCAGCAGTAGCCCGTGATGCCGAGAAATTCGGGAAGGGTTTTTACTAAATTTGGAAGGGGCCACTGCTAAATTACCTGGACCTTGTCAGGATCCACAGCCTCGCCTATTGTTGAGACACTAAAACCAAATTCTCATTTGAATAACTTAGCAAATAAAGAGTGACATTGGAGATTGAGAAATAGTACCTGTAGGTGTTCAAGGTGTTGTTCTCGTGAAGAGCTATATTTACAGAACGTTTATATTAAAGCTTATGTTAACAGAAAAAAAGTCACACGTAGCATAAAATAATATTATTTTAACGATATAATGGGTCTCACTCTATCACTTAAGCACCACTTGATACTATAGAACTTTATATTTTAAAAATTATTTAATAAAATTCTTAAGTTATTAAAATACGAGGGACTCATTTTTAAATTTAACTACCTAAACTAATTAATTGTACCATTAACTGACCTAATTAATCTTTTAACTAATTAACCCTAAAATTTAAAAATCTACTAAAATCCCTAACCTAAATCCCTAATCTCTAATTCAGTTAAATCCTTAATCCTTATCTCACCAGATACTCAACATCTCCGTCTTCCCCTTCGATGGGTTGTCTCTCTCCTTCATTGCAAAGTCTCCCTCATTCGCCGCGCCCTTTACTGCCCTTGACCACCTTCATTGTCGCTGTCATTCACTAGTGCTCCACTTGGCTCTTGAGAGAGAGAAGGTAAGTCTCTTGCTCTGACCGTATATCCACGAAGAATTGAAACCAAAAATCGAGTTTCTTAGAGCTGCTGTCTTATGTTTCTTACCCCCAACATTTTCCCAAACGGTGTGATTGAAGAGTTTTAGCTTTTCAATTATATGACATAATTTGTCACTGTCTTTCATGCTTGATCATATCTACAACTGTTTTATACGTGCTTCCACAAATTCTTATGAAGGTTTAATCAATTTGGTCATTTTTGAAAATATATAGCAGCTTATAGACAAATTCATAATAAAAGGTATATACGATTGGACCATCTCTGCGCATGTGTGTGTATATATATATATACATGCTTACAAGAACATGTATGGATCATCTCTGTATTTGGTGTAAGCATATGAAGACCACCCAATATTATAATTATGACAAACATTTATCATCTGTTGGTTACTAGTCTTCCATTTCAGTTTGCAAGCTAAGAATACAAGGACTAGCTGCATATATACGTGGGATATAGGCTTAAAAGTTGTATCATATAGCATAATTTCTTGAGATGTATAGGGAAATAGCAATATCATTTAAGAATGAACAAAAAAGATTTAATAATAAAAGCCTTATTTGTAATACAGAATTTCTCATCACATTCTTAGAAGAAAAATGGTTAATTATGTTTTATTTTTTTGGATTGATGTTTTCTTTCTTGGAAAATTTACATTGTGATTTTCTTTAGTATCTATGTGGATGGAGTCGTCGTCATCTACTAAAACAACAATAAGTTCAAATGCATGGTTTTACTATTGCGTGTTAAAAGGCACTCTAAGGACTTCATAGAGTGATTATAATTCTAGTTGGAGATTCTTCGGATGCCCTAATTATCCTGTGAGAATTTATCTGTTATTTGATTAAAAAATTGTGTTTAAAGTTTATATAATGAAATAAAATATTTTAGGTTGGGAGATGCAAATTTTTCAAATGATACAATGGCAAATTTATAGAGAGATCCGTTGAAATGATAAAAATTAGAGACAACGGTTAAAACAAGCATAATGAAGGAGTTTAAAAAACAAATAAAGCTCATGAAGGAGGACATAAATTTATAGAGAAAAGGGAAAAGAAAAGAAATTTTTTAATGAACATTGTAATAGGATTCTTTGTAGTTTTGGTATTTGTTATTTTCAACTATATTAAAGGAAAATTGTATTGAAACTCATTTATATATGAATTATGTAATGTACAACTATATTATATAAGAATTATTTATATATGAACTATGTATTGGTACTTAATTATTTTTCAACTTTTCTTGTCTCTGAAGCAATGGTTAATTAAGTAAAATAAACATTTGCATATAAAATCAATACACATTGAAGAGTTTAGTCCATATAAATTGAAGGTAAAGTATAAACATGACATTGATTTGATTTATGTAAATTCTGCAAATTCATATTGGTCAACCGAAAAAAGATATGTGTGAATTAGAGCTTATTTGCTCTATATCTCTTTTATTAGAGACTGCAGTAAACATATATACATGAATAGGTTTACAGAATAGGATAGAAATCTGTACAGATATGGAAATATAATCCTAAGATACTATATATCTACAAGATACTGCTATCTAATCTAAATGATCTGATTATGATCAGATTATAATATTATGAGATATGCATATCTTTGACCACACTCCCCCTCAAGTTGGATCATAGATATCTATCATGTCCAACTTGCTAATACACTCTTCAAATGCTTGTCATTGGAGTCCTTTGGTAAACACATCAGCTGTCTGCTTCTTTGTTGGAACATATGTTAGGCATATTATCCCATCTTCTATCTTCTCTTTGATGAAATGTCAATCAACCTCAACGTGTTTTGTTCTTTCATGATGGACTGGATTGTGTGCCATACTTAGGGCTGCCTTGTTATCACAATAGTGTTTTATAGGTATTTCAAACCCGATTCCCAATTCTATCAACACTCTCTTTAACTAAAGACTTTCACACATTCCTTTTGCAACTGCTCTTAGTTCAGCTTCAGCACTACTCTTGGCTACCACCTTTTGCTTCTTACTTTGCCAAGTAACCAAATTTCCCCACACAAAAGTACAATATCCAGTGGTTGATCGTCTATCTTCTTCTGAACTTGCCCAATCTGAATCAGTATATATTTCAACTGTTCTTTGATCTCCTTTCTTGAATAGCAACCCTTTTCCTGGAGTACCTTTTAGATACCGTAGGATCTTGTAGACTGCCTCTAAATGCTGTCTCCTTGGTGCATGCATATAGCAGCTAACAACACTCACGACAAAGGCAATGTCTGGTCTAGTATGAGACAAGTAGATTAGTCTTCCCACTAGTGTTTGATACTCTTCACGATTGACAAGTGTATCATCTTCATCCCCAAATTTTGTACTGTCAATAGGAGTAGTGCTTGGTTTACATCCTAACATTCCAGTTTCTCTTAAGAGATCAAGAATGTATTTTCTTTGTGAGATGTAAACTCCCTTCTTTGATCTTGCTACTTCCATGCCCAGAAAATACTTCATTTCTTTCAAGTCTTTAACTTCAAACTCTTTCTTCAAAGCTGTCTTAAGTCTTGTGATTTCCACTGCATCATCACCAGTTAAGATAATATCATCAACATACACAATCAAAATTGCCTTCTTACCTTCTCTACTTCTAAAAAACATTGTGTGATCGGATTGTGCTTGTGTGTATCCTTCAACTGTAAGGACTTTGGCAAATCTCTCGAACCAAGCTCGTGGTGATTGCTTCAGTCCATATAGAGACTTTCTCAGCTTACATACTTTGTTTCCTCCATCCTCATCAAAGCCCGGATGAAGTTTCATATACACCTCTTCCTTTAATTGTCCATTCAAGAAAGCATTCTTGATGTCAAGTTGCTGAAGTGGCCAGTCAAGGTTAACAGCCACTAATAACAATAATCTTATAGTATTTAACTTGGCTACAGGTGCAAATGTTTCCTTGTAGTCCATCCCATAGGTTTGAGTGTAGCCTTTAGCTACCAATCTTGCCTTATACCTCTCAATAGTGCCATCAGCCCTATATTTGACTGTAAATATCCACCTACACCCCACTGGTTTCTTTCATTTTGGCAGATCAACTTCTTCCCATGTTTCATTCTTTTCAAGTGCCCTTATTTCTTCAAAAACAGCTTCTCTCCATGCTGGAATTTGAAGAGCTTCTTGAACATTTTTTGAAATATCAATTCTATCCAGATTAGCACTAAAAGCTTTATATTGAGCAGATAGAGCTTTATAAGAGACAAACCTCTCAATCGGATGCATAGTACATGATCTAGCTTTCTTCCTTAAGGAAATTGGCCATTCTAGATCTACATTATCTCCTTAATCCTCACTGTTTTGATTCTCTTCGGTAGGGACCAGCACTGGTTCAGAAACTGGCATAGCTTCAAGGATAGGAAGTGTACTGCTTCCTTTGTTCCTCCGAGAATACACCTTGAGTGTATGATTAGGTCTAGCTGTTTCTATATTAGGATTTGTCTCTATAGGAGATGAAATGGGCACTGGGATGGGTTCAGGAACAGATATAGGTTCAGGTGGTTGAGGCTGAGATTCATCACTCCCAAACTCACTCCAATACTCCCCCTGAATCGAAGACTTAGGATAGAAGAAATCTGTCTCAAAAAAAGAGACATCACGGCTCACAAACAACCTCTTTGAGATAGGATCATAGCATCTATACCCCTTTTGTGTAGCAGAATATCCTACAAACAAACATTTTTTGGATCTTGGATCAAGTTTATTGTGTGAAAAATTGTGAAGGAAGGTTGTACACCCGAAAACTCTTAAAGGAAGGTTAGTTTCAAGATGAGTGGTAGAATAGGTTTCTTGAAATTTCTGAAGTGGTGTTTTGAAGGAAAGAACACGACTTGGCATTCTATTAATAAGATAGGTAGCAGTAAGAAGAGCATCCCCCCAAAAATATTTTGGAACATTACTAGTGAACATTAAGGCCTTAGCTACCTCAAGAAGATGTCTATTTTTTCTTTCCGCAATTCCATTTTGTTGAGGACTATTGACACAAGTACTTTTGTGAACAATTCCATGTTTTTGAAAGAATGTCTGAAGGTGATGATTAAAGTATTCAGTGCCATTGTCAATATGAAGGATTTGAATACTAGTTTGGAATTGATTCTTTATCATTTGATAAAAATTGATGAATACAGTAGAGGTTTCAGCCTTATCTTTCAAAAAAAACACCCAACACAAACGAGTATGGTCATCAATAAATGTAATGAACCATTTGGAATTGGTTCTATTAGGAACACGAGATGGACCCCAAAGATCACTATGGATAAGTGAGAACGGTTTTGTGGGTTTGTATTTGGATCTTGTAAAAGAACTTCTGTGATGTTTAGCAAACTCACAAGCATCACACTGAACACAAAGATCTTTATTTATTGAGATATTTGGAAATAACCGTGACATATATTGAAAGTTTGGGTGCCCTAACCTCTTATGCCATAACAATAGTTCATCAGTCTTAGAAACAATCACACTATTACCCAAGCTATAAGGAGTAGATTGTCTATCTTCATCTTCAAAGCAGTACACTCCATCTACCTCTTTAGCTAAAGGCTAATTATTTTAGCTAAGATAAATTGATAAAAAACGCATTCCTACAATATCACTTTATTGACTCAAACTAGCATTATCATAAACTTTGTTTACACTGGTTAACTATTTTTATGCTGAAAATAATTTTTTTAGTCATTAAAACCTGAAATAATTGCTAAAAAAAGAGTAGTTATATATCTGTGAAGATGCCTCTGTGATAACTTGATGAAGGCAATGATAAAAATCAGTTATTGCAAGTTTTATAAACTGTATTCATGTTATTAAAGTAAGGTGTACACACTTATGAAAAAGACTCAATAGGCATTTGGGCCATCTTTGTTGCATTTTTTAGAATTATGACCAAAATTTTCACATTTCTAAAATCTCTGCACTTGTTCTTTCCATGTCAATTTGCTTGGATTTGTAATTTTTTTGACTCATTTTGCTACCTCCTTCTTGCAATTTTCTATCTACTAGGCATAACTCTTTTAGTTGGAGGATGTACCACCTCTGCATTAGTGAGGATGTACCACCTCTGCATTAGTTGAAGTCCATAATATTTCACCTCTAACAATTTATAATATGTGTTCATATAAACTTATGAACCGACCCTTCCTATAATATGAATCTACGAATGTGTTACCATTATTTTAATTGTCTCAGCATGTTAATCCTAACCAGAAGAGTCCATCTATTAAAAGTTTCATTCATATAGTTGTCAACTATCAGGCATTTGAATTCAAAGGCTAAAGCACATCTAGGCCTTATTCTGTCAAGCATCTTTAGTTGCTAGTTGAAATCTTCAACATAGGTAGACTATGTATAATTCTATAACTATCTTCAGAGATCCTTTCCTTTCCAATTTCTATATTAATTATGACGTATATGTATGGCATACATTTGGTAAGCTACATTTGACAAAGTCTTATTTATAGCCCTGAACAATACCTAAACCAAATTAAATATACATTGTGCATATTAGAAATGATTGTAAGTACTTTACCATCATCCAATTCCAAATTAAATGCTAACGAATTTATGAACCAAGTCCACAAACTTATGTTTTCTACCTCCACTATTGCCTAGGCTAATGAATATATTCCTCTATCACTATCCTTACCTACTACACTCAACAATTAGCCTTGAAACTTCATCTTTAGGAAATAATCATCAATCTCAAAATTTTTGTATTAAATGCTTCCATCCTCTTTTCTTGGCATAAAATAAATGTATAATCTTCTGAACTACAATAAAATATAAAGAAGTGTTAATATAATGTATAACATAAGAAAATGAAATATATACAAGTTAATGAAAATTTTGATTTATCAATAGCCGTAGCAATGAACTCTCCTGATTCTTTGATAATTATAACTCCACCGTTGATCCACAATTGCTTATCTTCAACTCATACATAACCTTGTAACTTCACAAATTCATTAATATAATTTGTTGCTCTCTCTTTCCTCAATCTCATCTTTGCTCTTCTACATATGCTTCAACAAACAAAAATACTGAGTTTTTCTCTACACTTTTGGATCATTTTCTTGGTTGAAATACTTGGGTTCTCAAGAATTCTATCTTTGAAGTGTCTTATTAAGAATTGGTCGGAAACCAATTTTGATTTGTTTGTTGTGAAGCAATTGTGATCAGTTCTGTAAGCTTTAACTTTGAAACATCTACCATTCTTATCATATCTAGCACACAAAACCCATGGGCATCCATCAATACACCCAATTTTAATCTGATTACTCTCACAATTTTTTAATTATAAATTGTGTCTTGTTTATATTATATAATCAACAATAATATCTTTAAATTATTTTACTGTCTCAAATTTCATTCTTAATGTAACATCCCGTTTTCATACTAAGGGTTAGAACCCTAAAATACGATACATGTGAGATATTAATGAGATATTAGAAAAGTACATTTCATACTCAGGCATAATGTTAGCATATACACACATGAACTGGAATATTGCACACATTACAATGATTTGCTCATATACTCATTTGATATCTTCTGGGTATAAATGATTGTTTTAATGTGATTATGATATGAATAGAGAATATTTTACCTTAAAAATAGAACTGGTGAATTAAATTATTTATTTAGAATTTTTGGTGATAATTGAGAATTTTCTAAAATTGTGGGTATTTTTGGACTAGGAAAGATGTCAAGTGGCAAGAAAATTGATAAATGACAGTAGAAAGAAATGTCATGACAGTAAAAATTATTGATAAGTGACATTAAGATTTAATAACAAGTGTCATTAAAAATTGGGAGACAATTGGATTAGAACTTGGAGACAAATGGACTGAGCAATTAAGTGTTAATTAGCATAAATCATTTAAGTGGAAGGTGTCATGACAAGTGTCATGACACCCACCAAGTATTTTAAAGCCACATTATTGTCCAATTGAAAGACAATTTCATGTCTTTCATCCCTACCAAAAACACTCTTATCTCTTTCATTCTTCCCTTCATCTACGAAGCTCTTACCACCCTCATCATGTTGATTTTTTGTCCAACTCTGTCAATTTGTTTCTTCAAGATTCGTTGTCTTCTCCATCTTGTTACTAAAAGACCTAACCCTTCTACCTTGAATGATGATGATGATCGTGTATGTTGGAGAAGCTAGGGTTAAGTGTGATTTGAAGACATTGAAGCTAAACAAGTATAAGCATTAACTTTTCTTGATTTGTTGAATGAAGCATATTTGATAATAGTTAGAGGTTAAATGGACATAAAATGGTATTTTATGTATGCTGGAATGTGGGTAAAGAAATGAATACGTTGATGTCTTGCTTTACATGTATGATGATTAATGATTCATAAAGTGATGTAGAGTTGATTTAAAGTTAGAATGAATCCTATAAAATGAGGTAGAAAAAAGTGCAAAAAAATTAATTTGTGAATGGACATTTCATGTTCTGTTTTTGGTTTATAAAAACGTGGATCATTAATTGTTTTAGAAATAGATTGGATTGAGTAATGAAGTTAAAGAAAAAAGTATAGTGTCCTGAAAAGAGAATAATTAGGATAAAAGTTTAGAGGTAAAATGATAATGATGATCAAGAGTGTTGGAAAATGTGCAGATGCAGTATTTTCACTAAACATACATCTGCATTTTAGCCATATCTTGATATATAGTCATCCAAATAGGATGAATGTAATTTTAAGTTAAACTAGAGACATATGGATACAAATTTCATGAAGTAATCGTTTGTGAATTCTATCTTTAAGAGTTTCAAAATTTGGCTTGAAGTTGAGTTTTTGTATTCTATCGTGGTTTGGTAACATTGTGTAGTATTTTAGGTATAACTTGTAGAATACTGAGCCAAATTGCATGAAATTAGTGTCATTAGAAACTTAAGACATAAATAAACAATTGTTTAGATAATGTTTTGCTTAAATCCTTCATTTTCCATGTCAAAATGACCATGAAAAATTGACCCAAATGTCTGTTTTAAGAAAAGCCAGAAGGAAGCTTGAATAAAAGGTAGTACACGATCATTCACAAGCACAATCATGACAAAATAAGCCATTAAGGGATTGCACAATCATGCACAATCGTGACAATAGAGGATCAACTAGAAGTGCACGATCGTGCACAGTGAAGGTATACTGTTGTTTGACAGCTTTGAACACCTTTCACTCTTTTGACCATAACTTCTCTTGTAGACCTCCGATTGACTTAAAATTTGGACTACAAACTCCTCACACATTGCTCTTCCTCTACACCAAATTTTATTTTCATTTGAGTTTATTAAGAATGGATTGTTGTTTACTAAATATTCAAGTCTGGAATTTTAGAGATGTTATATAAATGAACGAGAGTTTAGATTTTGTATGAACATATAATGTTAGAGTAACATTGGTAAATGATTGATTGATATATTACAATTTATTGAGGTGTTAACGTAAGTTCAAATTAGACATATATGAGTTTTGAAGTATGAATGATCATAAGATGTGAATTAAGGAAATATACCTACAATAGTCATTGAGCATGCATTATACACAACATATATACATATGTATGTGATTGAGTGTTCACAAGATTATGCAATTAATAATGTGTAAATGTGTATTGCATAATGATGATACAGGATAGAACGTCCGCATCCAGACGTTTTCAGATCATGGAAGCTAATGTTAATCCGGAGTGTACTATAAATCGACCTAGATGGTCTCATTTTATTGTTTGTTCTGTTTTAAATTTCTGCATTTAATTACTACTAATATGATTGATATGCAATGTGAATGTGTTGATTCCGGACTTTGAAAGTTTGAGGCGTTTGATATATGAACTATATATATTGGAAGTGCTTCTTGTATGTGAACCTAACTGAAATAAGTGTACTCAACATTTTTGTTGAATGTCGAACCAAGGTCTGATGATAAATATGTTTTGAATGTGAAACTGAAATTTGATGACTGTTGAAAATATGTAAATGTGATGCATTTCATTACATGAATGCATGAAAGATAAAAACAGTTGTGAACGAAGTCTCCAATAAAAAGAGCTTAAAGCTTAGAATGTGAAAAGAGCCTTTGGCTCGGTTGCTATTATACCCGGTATCCATTAAGAGATATAGAACATTATCTTATATAGTTTGGTATCTACAAGGAATATAGGCTAGTAAAAAGGCACTCGATCACAACAAAGTAATAAATGAAAGTGAGTCTCATATGGATTTCATTGATGATTGACATGTACGTTTTAAATGATCAAGATGATCCGTTTCACTGCTCTGAATGTGATATGTGAGGTAAGTGATATGTGATGCTACGTGATAAATGAAATGTATGTGACTCAACATTTTAAATTGATAAAGTAATGTAAATTATGTGATAATATGAATTGATCTGTTATATGATTGAGTGAGTCGTCAAGGATAGTCCACTCACTGAATTTGCAAAACTCATCTCAATATTGCAACATTATTTTTCAGACTTAGAGAAGATCTTCAGTTAGACAAATTGGAGTCTAGCTGTTGGGCCCCGATCTCTTAGTGGGATTTTTAACTTATAAAATTAAATTAAATGAGGAAATCGTGGTGAATTATGCAAGTACAAAAAAAAGAATATGCATGAAGTGGAATGATTGTGTTTGATGTTTTAATTGAGTCATGTAATTGGAGCAAATTGACATGATATGTTTGAGGATAATGTATGAAAAGAGTGTTTTTGTATATGGATGTGTTGTGAGTGTTTTTGAGTTAAAAGGAAATTGATGTGAAAAGATTTATTTTTTGTTTTGGATGACTTGAGTTTTGAGTAAATGTGTATGTGCTATGAAATTGAGAGTGAACAATTTGATGTAAATGGAAGTTGAAAAGCAAGAAATAAATAGTGAAAGTGTGAGATTTTGGAGAATTGTAAGTTTGAAAGTGTTTGGGATGAATAGTAGCAGAGTTGACTTTTTTGGCTGAAATCTTTGTGAATTTTTCTGGATTGATCGAGAGAGATTTTGATAAAATGATCTTCATGAAAATTGCAGCTTCTGTTGAAAGCTTTCTATCGCCTTAAAGTATGACATTTTTTGATATCGGGATTGAAAGTTATGATTATTCGAAATTAAGTGTATTTTGCTTTCCTTTTGAAAAATGTCCATTAAGTGTAGGATTGTATACTGCGCTTTGAGGCAAATTCTGCTCTGATATATTTTGAATTGGAGTAAGTGGTCTACATGAAAGTTATAGATAATTTTCATAGCTTTTAAATGATGTATTATATGTTATTTTGTCGATGTGGGAATTGGAAGATATGAAATTTTAAAGTTTGGATGTGGTATATGATGACAATTTTTCAACAGAAACTTTGATTGAAAAATTAACTTAGCTAGAGGTTGAAATTACTTTGAAGTTCTTCATGAAAGTTTTATATTATGTTTTGATCTTTCCATTGATGTAAAATATGGAATTTTTGGACCATGGAATGTGAATTTATGATTTTTAGAAGTTTCTGTTACTGTTTGGCATGATCATTAGTGGATAGAAACTTTGAGTGGCTTTTTGACAACCTTAGGGACCAAATTGATTTTTCTGTCCTTCATGAAAGTTATAGGTTGCATTTTGATATTTTCATTGATATAAAGTATGATATTTTTGGACCATGGAACTGAAAGTTAGAAATTTTAGAAGTTGTGATACTGGTTAGGGTGACATAAATGTGGACAGAAACTTTGATTGGGATTTTGATACCTTTAGAGATGGAATTGTTCTTTAAGTCCTTCATGGAAATTGTAGAGCTTTCTTTTATCTTTCCATTGATACCAAATTTGAAAATTTTGGAATTCTGAGTTACAAGTTATGAATTTTAAAAGTTGAAAGGTCGGAAGAAGAGAAGAGGAAGCGCTCGATGGGCCTGGCCCGCTCGCGAGCGCCTCGTCCGCTAGCGAGTGCGAGCTCCGATTTGAAATTTTTTCTGATCCGTCCTCTCTACATTCTTTTAGCCATAATTTTTTTGTCCGACCTCCGATCGACTTGATTTTTAAAGCGTTGGATTCCTAAGACATCCCTCTGTCTGTCTATGGAAATTTTGGAGATTTTTTAGATTAAATTAAAAGAAATTGATTTAATCAAAATGAGTTGAAAAATTTTCTAAACATGGTTTAGTATTTTGGTAAATTCTTGATCTATATAGATCTGATTGAATTGATTCTTATTGCAAAATAAAATAGAGATATGGGGCTACAAGTCATATGAAGGAATTGAATTTCAATTTAGCCTCTAAGACTTTCAATTTCTGGAGTTAATTTGGGTATAGTGTTCAGTCTTAGATTAGTAAGAGCTAAAAGTATTTTAGCCATAACTTTTTCTCTAGTCATCTAAATGAGGTTATTCTTAATTTGGATTAAACTAGAGAAATAGGGCTACAATTGTTCTAAAGGAATCGAGTTTCAATTGAGTCATTAAGAATGTCAATTTTTGGATGGAAGTAAAGTGCTGGAAAATATTTTAGCATAAGCATAGTCCGAAATGTTTGGGGTATAAATTTTGGAGTAGTGCACCAAATTAAATGATTTTAGTGGCGTTATAAAATTGAGACTATGAGGAACATTTCTCTAGAAGAAAGTTTTAGGAAATTCCTTCAATTTGATGATTAGAAAAATGTCCTAATGTAAGCATGAATTAAAATAAATTTTAGGGGCAAATTTGAAAGATCACTTAAAGTGTTAAGTTTTAAGGCTTTTAAGAAAGGGCAATTGGGTCTTTTTGCATTCATTAAAGGGCAAGTGATGTTGGGCTGTCGTTTAAGGGGGAAGCAAGGCACGAATTTAGGAAGAAAGAAAAAAAAGAAAAGATAGAAGAAAGAAGAGAGAAGGAGCTTTCGGATGGAGAGAAAGGAGAAAGAAGATAAGAGGTTAGGGTTTCGATTTTTATAAGTTTTCAAGAAGAATTTTAAGATGATTCATGAGAGAAAAAGGTGGAGGAAGATCAGAGCTCCATTATGAGCCAAGAAAATCCGAAATTGATGAAGAATTAAGGTAAGAGGAATTTTTTACTTTGTTAAATTGTGAAAAGATTTTGGTTTAGATAGTTTGGATATTGTATGAGTTTAGGTTTACTAAGCTCAATTTTGGTGATTACATAGTATAAATTGTTCAATTTTGGATGTTTATTAATTAGGGATTTTTGTCATGAATTAAGGAATTTAAGAGAAGCAATGGAGAAATTGAGGCTTTGAACAAGTTCCAAGCATGGAAATGAGGTGGGTACCATGTTTATATTTTTAATTATAAGCTAATTATAAGTTTTCAAAAAATCAAGAATAGAATTGTTTTGCAAATTCATTGTTTACGTTTTCGAAAAATCAAGAAGGAGATACATATTTTCAATTTCATTATTAATGATTCGATAAATTGCTGCAATTGCAAAATGCATTGTTTTTGCATAATTTGAGAAATGCCTATAATTGATGATTTCATTGTTTTTGAATGAATGTGAAATTGCCATGTGAATTTGGATGATGAATGTGCAATGTGAATAGAAATATGTTTGAATTATGATGCGTGTATGAAAACTAAGTTTTTGAAAGATGCCTCCGGGCAGTTCGATTTCATGTGTGATTTGTCTGTTATGTGGGTTTGGTTAGGTCCCATAAGAGGGTCAAGTGCACTTGTATAGGCTTCGGCCGCCTGTCTGCTAGTGACATTGGAGCTTCGTTAAGGACTCCCATAAGTTTAAGGCTACATCAAACCGCTATGCGGGAAGGTGTAGTACGTTATGTTCACGACTGCACATGATCGCTATGCGAGAATGTATAGTGCGTTCTGTTTCTGGACCTACCCAGACTATTCTGATGTGTTTATGTGCTTTTGTTTTGTTTCTAAGTGTGATTGCATACATGTTTTAAAAATGTTCATGAATTCTTTAATAAATTGAGAAATTTTGAGAAATAAGCATTTGATGAATTTCTACTGTGAAAATTTTATGAAATGGCAACAGTTTTAAAAAGATGATTTTTGCTTATTTTTCGATTTATAAACTTGTTATCCATGAGCTATAAAGCTCACCCCCTTTCATCCTCATCTCCAGGTATCGAGAAGGAGACCGGATGAAAACAAGTTATGACGTCTGTTTATTTGTATATATGTTGTAGGGTTAAGTTCATCATTTGTAAGAATAAGATTTTAGACATTTGTGGAGGATTTTGGAATTTGTGTATTCTTATGTATTTCGGATTTTGAGATTAATGTTGTATTAGGGCTTGAAAATGCCATTAATATTTTGTAAGCATTTATTTCATGATGTGTATGATTTATGAATTTGTGTATTGAATTGAGATATGAATGTGACTTGGATATGGATGAATGCGATTGAATGTGATATGGGTTCCGGACAGGAGGTCCGATGATACTGATATTTGAGAATTATTGAAGTGTTATAAGTATATAAATGTGTTTGTTTGTGTTGGGATTTCGGACAGGAGGTCCGATGAATTGTGTTGACTGGGATTGAGATATTGAAGTGCTTATTGTGTATGAATTGTGGATATATGGATATGTGTGTTAAGTGTCTATTGGCGAAAGAAAGGAATAATAAGATTTGGTGTAAATTGATGGTTATGATTTGAATATAAAAAATCAAGTAAATTGAGATTGTGATTGAGGATGAATTTCCAAATGGGAAATTAAATTGCTTTGTATGAGATTGAACAAAGAATGAAGAAAACGAAAAGAAAAAATTTACACCGATTCGGATTGGTTTAGACTGATTGTCTTTAGGGTTTCCAACGCGATGTTTTTCTAAAATATTTGTTTTCGGATGTCGGAGTTACGTTTTTGTTCTTAAGCGATTTGTTTTCGTTGAATCTGTTCCTTCGATTCCGCTTTTTGATTTTGTTTCCGCTTTCTGACTTTCGATCCGATTTGTGTTTCGCCTTTGTTTGGGCTCAATTTCGCTTTTTTATCCGGTCTTTCGCTTTCCGCCGCTTTTTTTTCGTTTAGAATTCCGTTTTCCAGTTGGGGTCCGATTTCAAGATCGGGTCCCAACACTAGCTACTGCATTCCAGTAAAAGATAAAGGTCGAGATCAGTTTACGTTTGCATATTTATTTTCATTATTTTGTACCAAATTGTGTACTATGCAATTATTATATCTTATGTAATTGAAAATTTTTGTTTGTAATAACTTTCCAAATTAGAAATATTTGTAAATGAGATTGAGCAATGAGTGTAATAAATCTCGTGAATGAAAATATTTATGAATAAAGTGCATCCGATTTGTTTATTGATTTTTCAAGCATACTGTGTTGTTTTGAAAAAAAAATGTAATGAATTTGACTGATTGACTGTTCTAGCATGTCACTCTCATAGAATATATTCTCAAATACTGCCGATATGTTCGAGGATATGCCCTATGAGAGTGAGGTGTTACACCTAATCTCTAGTCATATGGCACATCTGTAGGATTATGCCTAACACTTGAATTAGGTCTATGCAAAGCTTCACCGATCTCCTCTGTTCTAGGATATTCATCATTACTACTAAAACCACCTTAATCAATTAATTAAATTTCAACTAGTCCATGGCCATCTGGAATGGCTACATGAAAGTTTGATTGAACATGTGCACTCTATTCCCCCACATTTTCACTCATCCATATGTCTACCTTATTCCTCGACATTTTCACTCACATGTGCACCTTATTCCTCCACATTTTCATCCACATTTCTACCATGTTCCTCCATATTTTCATTCACGAGCAAACCATGTTCCTTTACATTTTCATCCTTACATTCATCTAGTTCCTCTATATCTACACCTTGTTCATCCATATTTTCATAGTCCTCTCCTTTAGCTATATGTAATATGTCATGAGCATGTAAAGGTGTGTCTAAATGATGAGTAACATATACATCAACACTCCTATAAATTTGCATAAGGTTTGTTGGCCTAATACAACTCTGGTTTGACTTAATAAATCTCTATGTGTAATAATTTGGAGACCACAACATATAATAAAATATAAACTACAAACCAAAGAAACGAAGGACCCACCACAACGTTTTATCATAGGCGGAACCTACAGAAGAGAGACAGACGTACTGGAGACACACAAACATGGCTACTGCTCTTGAATCTTTCGGGACAGACTAAGCGTGAAGCATGGGAATTAGGGATTTTGACGAAGTGTATTTGCTTAGTTTGCAACTTAGGGAATTAAGGATTTCATTATTATTTAACTTAATTATGGTTAATAATATTTAATTAACTGATTAAGTTTAATTATTTATTGTTAAAATAATATGAATTAACAACTCTTAATCTAATTAGTTATCTTTAAATTAACTACTTAACTCGAGTCTAATAACAACTTTCAGACCTGTTTGTGTGCGGCTCAGCATAACGCCAATCCTTGAAATCATTCAAGGGAATCGAATCAAGCACCTTATAGAAACAGAGCGAGACTTTATAGGATAAGAGAGAGAAGCTCATAATAGAAAAAAAATACCAACCCAACTTGAGTCAATATAGAAGACCCTTTACCAGCCCAGGCAACGTTAATAACGACTGAAAATATCTGCTGCAGAATAGGAAGAGTTTTGGTTTTCTTCTGTAATTCAATTTATTTTTTATTTACTTAGCATCAATCAAGGACTGCACAACTCGATTTTTTTATATTTTGAACAGGAAAATTCTTCTGTTGTATATATTTTTGAAGTAAAAATATAACAATCTGATTGGCCTTGGATTGCAACCCAAAATAGAGAATTTGAGTCGAAATAATCTGCAATTGTAAATTATTCATCAACTGTACCAGTTAAGTTGGTTATTCAAATAAATGAAAAAAAAGAAATAAAATAAAATAAAAACATCTACACAAGAAAATTAAATGTCACGTGTTGCGCCTTTACGATTAAAAGGTTATGAGTTTTAGTCATAGAAATAATCTATTTGTAAAAATATATATAATCCAAAGGTTGCAACATTAATGATCCTCTCCCAACTCTCATAAAGCAGGAAAACCTTCTGCAATGAGATGCTTTGTGTTTTTTGTGTTTATGGATGTGAAATAACATCCACTTATTTATCAAAGTGTTGAAGGTATGCAAAATGAGACTAAAAACTTACATTAAAAGGACCTGATTAGTATAATAAAAAAGACAAGTTAAAATTTCAATTTTAAAAAGAAAAATACTTCTCAATGGAAAATTGAATGTCAAACTAAGCATGGTTGCTTGCAACTACACATAGGCACAATTTAGCCTAACTAGTATTAGTTCATGGTAATTACAAGAACTTCAACATTATGGTTACAGTTACAATCATATGAAGCATAATTTAAATCCTTTTTCACTAAATTATGAATCCCTATCCACTATTCAACCTGAAGGATTCAAACGATAGTAATCCAGCAGTTTTATATTCTCAATTGTTTGAATGCCCTGCAGGGGTATGAAGCTCACTTGCTGGACAAGAGCTGGCTGAGTTTGCAAAAGCTACTATATATCCATGAACCGGGACCTTGCATGCCAGAGCAGAAAATCCAATCTGAAGTTGAGGAACGCCAAGTTATATAACCTTCTCTTCCATTATAGACGTTACCTTGTCAATGTAACGTATGATCTACTTAGCAAAGTTAAGTAATTAAATTAATAAATAGGTACACCGTCTGTTTCTTGCCTCTTGGCTTTCTTTTTACATTATTGAATTTGATTACGGCACAAATAATACAATAATCCAAACATCTTGTACATTTAGCTAGCCCTAATTCGATGGTCTAGAATATTTTTCTATTATTACCTTAGGTATACATGTCTTTATCTTGTAAATACTTATCCTTACAGGGTCTCTATATAAACATTATAACAGTGTCTCTGAAAAGTAGATCCGAATGTAATGAAACATTTCCTTTAATATTTTTGTCTCTTTCTTCTGTGTTCTATTTGCAGGAGACCTCAGTCGAACACAAATCACCAGACTATCGTTGTCCCTGTTTTGGATACACGAGGGCGCCTTCTGAGATCCACGAGTTAGGTGATGATTGACCCTTCTCATGTAGAATAACGGGCCAGTTTTGCTTCTGGTCCGGCATGATTCAATTTGAATTGTTTTAAAATTATATTAATTAAATAAAATAATTTTGTTTTCATTTATAAGTTTAAGAAACTCAAATCAAATTACAACATTTGTTTTAACAAAAATGAATTTTAGATTAGGCTTTAAGTTAATCTTCTAAATTCGCGCTTAATTTATTAAAAGTTACATTAACTAACTCGTTAATTTTGAATGGAGTTGGTCTTTATTTACCATCTCTATTCTCAAGGGTTTTTATGGGCATCTGTTGTTTAGTCCATGAGATAAAAGAGTGTATGCACAAGTAACCAACTCCTTCCATCATTCAATCAAAGAATCAAAAGTTAGCAAAGTAGCATTTCTTGCGGCTTGTCACATTCTACCCACTCTTGGCAAAGCAAATCAAAACATTACCACCTGCAAATTGCTATTCCCTCCAAGAAAAAGGAGACCTCTTCTTTGGACTCTTTCGGCTCTAATGGCTGCTTTATCTCCATTAACAACTAAAGATGTTGATTATAATAGGATATTATATGTTAAGTGGACTTTTTGTTAGCTTAGCTTTAATGCTGTTGCCTAATTATATATAACAAGGTGTTGCTGTTTAGATGTATTAATTAAAGGTTTTACGGGAAAGAGAACATATATGTGTGACGAAAGTTGCTTAGATATAATATTCATATTTCAGATCAAAGCGATGGAAATGGTGCCCTCATTATGCTGGAGCAAAGAAAACTCCTCTTTTCTCCTTCTTTTGTCCCAAGCACAAGCCTACGAAAGCTCCTTTTGCTACTTCTTCACAACCTCTTTTTCTAAGTGAATGTTTAGATAGACTTATATTAGTAGAGTTTTTATTAGTAGACCTTTTTTAAAAAGTCAGTTAATTGTTTGACTGTCAATTAAAAAATGAACTTTATTGAAAAATTATCATACAATAGATTGTTTGGCAACATAAAAATAAAAAGCAATTTTACTAATTTTAACTATATTTTATTTTATAATAAAATTATTTATACATATAAATATTATTTAAAGTATATTAAACAATAAGCAAAGCATAATATATTAATTATTATATAATGTTATAAACCATCTTATAGGAAATTGTAAATAACCATCTTGTAAGAAATTATTTAAAAGATGCCTCATTTTCTTGTAGGAAATAAAACTAATATTAAAATAAATATTAAATAAGTTCAAGTTGAATAAATAGTTAAATACATAATAAGCATGTAGATGAGTTTGTCAGTATTGTGGGAATTATATGTAAAATATAAAGACAAAAGGGACTAAAAATAAGCTCATTAATTGATATGAAAATTTTACCTGAAAATGTACTTTTTTTAAGCTCTAAATTTGAGCTTCTTAAAAAGCTGTATTTTGATTCCAAGAAAGTCATTTCTATTAGAAAGTGCTTTTGGATTTTACAGTTAAACACTCATTTTTCTTAAAAATAACTTTTGCAGTGAAAAAAGTGCTTATTCACCCTCCAAAAGCTTAACAAAACAGGCACTAAGTAAGTGATTAGATGATATTAATGCTATTTTGTGTGCACTAAACACATATAAAGGCAAACTATTTTATTACCATTACGAGTTTTCTTCTAAACCTTTAGGAAATGTTTATGAAATTTTTAATTGAATTTCAAATCTATAGTCTTTGATAATTCCTTCCTCCTAAAGAATCTGATTAATGAAGAACCTTATTGTTGGATATTTCATTGGTAGTTGCTATTTAAAATTTCTATTCGTTGGCTAGCTAACTAGGTAATGTAATCATATGATAATTGAATGGCGAATGCATCCAAATATATGTCTAAGAAAAGGACATCAAATGATATCTTTCGTTAAGGAGGTAAATTGCAAGAATCTAACAATTGAAATAATTTAACGAATCAAATAAAAAAAGAAAATAATCTATTATAAAATGACTATATTAAGAATCAGGCATTGCATGCTTATTAATTCATTTCAATAATTAGGGCTTGATCGTTTAATCAATTCAAGGTGCATAATATATAGACAGCATGGAGGACTTCCAGCAGCCACAAACTATTTGTGTGTTCTTTATTTTCCTTTACCCATTTAGTTATGGAGTTCACAGCTCTTTTATGCCGGATAATATGCAGACAAAAGTTTTTGTTCCTCTGGATGGCATATTGATTCTATAAATGTCATTTGTTACAAAGCAATATTCAAATAGAAATTGAAGATCTTGGATTACCTTATTTAAGAAGACGAAATCTTATTCACCATATAGAAGAGTTCTTACACCTTACAGAAGTACATACAGATCAACAATATGTTATTAAGTTTATTAAAAAAATTACAAATACGTAAATATTTTAAATTAAAAAATCTAAAATAGATAATTTTTAAATATAATAATATTTTTTAAGAGCAAAATACTCAAATTCTCATTCATGATAATAAAACTCAGTCAGAAACTGAGGAGTAGAAACTCAAATCCGTAGATGCGTAAATCAAATAGATGCTCGAGCTAAAGAATGAGCACATCTATTGGCTTGCCTATGAATCCACCTATAAAAATTATTTGGTAATGATAATAACAAAGTCTTACAATCACAAATAGCAGTACCCAACTCAGAAAGATCAAAGTCCGGTGAGCTAAGTGTGAAAAATAAAATTTGAGAATCCATAAAAATAGTACAACTGCCTTCAATGTGTTGTTGTCTTAAAAGTTATAAAGATTGTCGAAGTGCTAGTGCTTCCGCAATCAAGAGATCCACATCACCAACATAATGACCAAAAAAAGTTCTAATAAACTCTCCCTCAGTGTTCTCCAACAATGCTCCAAATCCAAGCTTACCTTCATGATGAAATACCGCTCCATCAATGAAAAGTTGCCAACCGTTATTGCTACTGTCTATCAGAGAAAATGATGAAAAACGCAGTAATAATCTACTTATTGATGAAGAAGAAGCCGATGCAAGAATCCTAGAATGATTCTAAAACTTCAAGAAATTTAGAGCTTCCAAATGCGTTGTGTAGCAAGTTATATTTTTGTGAGATCAAAGAATATTATTTCTTACCATCCAAATGTATCTTGCATAAATAACAAATTTTTGGATCTGAATTTTATCACCGTCCTTGAGTACCTGCAAGAAGAAAGTAATAAAAGAAGGGTTAGTGTCTTTCCCCCACAAACTCACCTTGCCTCCAAACTCCACGAGCTTTACAACAAGACACAAGAATATGATTCAAATCCTCCTCCTCACCACCATGGACAACCTAAATCCACCTCAACTCTTATCCTCTTTAACATTTCCTTGGTTGGTAAAATATTCCGCAAAGCACGCCATATAAACTCCTTGTATTTTGGTGAAACATCTAACTTCTAAATTTTTCCCCCACCAATCTCCGTTAACTATCTCCACATTCTCCCTAATCAAACGACATGCTACATAATAGCCTGATTTGACACTATATTTTCATTTCTTATCTCAATGCCACAATATTAGATGATCTTGACAAGTATGTAAATTAAGAAGAATGCTAAGGATAGTCCTAAACTTCCTCAAACTAAACAAGCTCATAATTTTATCCACATTTACAAGTATGTTTTAAATGTATAATTGGTTTAAAAAGTTTTGTTACATCCAATAAAATTATTAACCAGTGGAGCCCAACGTTTTCACGTGGAAGGGTCCGAACTGTAAAATTTCAACCACCCCCCACATGGGGCCTCCTCGATGTTTGGGCCTCGTGAAGTGCACGTGTTCACGTGGTAGGCCATTTTTACTACGAAGCACTTTGCTGCATAAACATTTCATTTTTAGGAGGAAAAGTTTATAAAAGTTTGTTGCAGTTTAATTACATTGTCAGACTGAGTCACGTGGTTAAATCTCACAGATGGCTCACTTCACGTGCTGCACTTGTGAGGACTTAACTCCCCGACCAAGAACTAATCGGCCTATGAAATGGCCTCATGATTCATGATCTTCTTCCCATTATGTTTCTTTTCACTATAACGTGATTGAAATTAGTTGTTTTCATTAGGTGGCATCAATTATTTGTTTGGCATTTCATTTTATATTTGACATGTCGTTTTTACTCCTCCGATTTTTTTTTTTTTGGCATAAAGAACGGGCCTAAGTTCAACGAAACACTAATGATGAGCTACACAGGGTAAGGAGACTCCTGCTGCGTTTGCAAACAATAAGAGAGAAATTCCCTTGACGATTTCGTGAAACCAGTGAATTTTTAATGACAGTCAATAGCTATAATTCACTAATCAATCCACACAATGGTTCTCTCTTCGATAGACATGATGTACCCTCACTTTTTAATTCTTAAAAAGCAATTATTTAATAGCTGGCACTAAATTATTAACCACCTGTCATTTGAAATAGTGGACACCACTAAGGCAGAGTCTATAGACAGATCCACTCAAGAGTAATTATAAAATCAAGCGAGAGTCATCCCATGATAAACTGCCCATAACTCAACCTGCTAAGACGTACAAAACCTCAAATTTGCGCCAAATCCCACTAACCAAATACCACTACCATTCCTAAACAGCCCTTAGTTGTCGCCGGGTCGGGATTACCCTTGGAGATTCCATCTATGCTTAGGCTGACCCATCCCTCTTGGGGTTTCTGTCAGCTAATCTCAAGTATGCTTCTCCCCTTATATGGGTGAAGGTTCCTCCTCTGTTAAACTAAAATTAGTTTGACGTAGTTGGTAAAGAATCAGAATTTATTACTTACTGGTTCTGCCAGATTTTGGCTGAACTGTACGTTGCCGTTCGGTTCCATAAGTCGGCTACTTTCTGTGATGAATCCGATGTAAAGATACCTGCAAAACAAAGAAGACTTGTTGGGGGTTGTGTCTCGATTAGCCCCTCCGACGCTCAAGTCAGTTTTTTGGTGACGGTGAGGTTGATGAATGCAGAGAAAAACTAGGTTATGATTGCGTACCTCAATTATGGGAGAATTATACCTTATATATGATTTTGCAGTTAGATTTAGATCTTTACGTGTTTGCATGGGAGATTTCCTTCTACGGATGGGCCAAGGAGGGCGTGGGCTGGACTTGGGCTTGGCCTAGACATAAAACTGATCTTTGAAGAATGGACCGATCGGCCCATGGGTCGTTTTGACTGGGTCTGGGTCCAATACGACCGACCCGACCATAAGCCCTCTACTCCTCGAGTCTGAATGAAGAGAAGGGTCGGGGGTGTATGTAGAGGTTTCGTAGCTCGTACATAGGACAACTCGTAATTGGGGCGATCGGTCGGGCAGTGGGATGCAGCTCGTCTGTGGGTCAGCTTATGAAGTAGTCGATTGGTCGGGCAGTGTCGTAGTAGCTCGGTCATGGGACAGCTCGGGCAGTCCCGACCGATCGGATGCCGACTGGTTGTGCGTGATTGCTCATACTGGGATCGGTCGACTGAATGCCCCAACCGATCGGTCTCGGCACTTATTGCGCGACAGCTCGCGCTGGAGTTGATCGGGTGGTTATCGTTGGTGAGCATGCGGAACATTTATTGTCGACAGCACGCGCTATCTGACAACTTTCAGAATCTGAAACGTATCGTCCTCATGACCGTCGTACAGCTATCATGCGCGTCCTTTCAACTGTTCGCATCGCTCCAAATTTTGAATAACCCTAATTCTTCTTGGCTCGGATCGTGCCGCGTGTCCAAACATGGCTTGGATTTTCGCCACGCGTCGCACCTCGATTGGATTGCTCATTCGATCGTTCCCTTATAAAAACTCATAATCAACCGACTGTTTGGTTTTCTTCACGTTCGTGCTTTCTTACTCTCGCTCTGCTTTCATTTGCTTTGTCTTGCTCACAGTTTCTGGAGCTCTTCTTCCACTCCCGTTCAAATTTCCGACCTTTTACCACTAAATAGGTACGTCCTCTTCTCTTATTTCCTCTCTTAAATTTCCTCTTGATGAGCTGCTGAATCTGGAGGTCCATTCCCTCCTAGAGCAGGTGGACAGTTTGAAGACCGAGCTCTCGGAGGTCAGAGAGGAAGGAGACTTCTCCCGGACTCAACTCTCTTCCTTGGAGGAGGATAAGAAACTCTGGGAGGAGGAGAGTGACGTCTTGAGAGCTCAGCTCGCTTCGGGAGAGGAGGAGAGGATCTCCTTGAAAGCTCGGCTCACCGCGGAGGAGGTCAAGAGGGTAAGGACGATGGCAACGAGGAATGCGCGGTGTTACGAGGGAAGCTGGACTCGGAGATGGCGTTTAAGGAAAAATCCCTCGAGGACCAGGCGCAAATCGAAGATACGCTGAGGAGGGTGCGAGCCTCCGTAAAGGAATAAAGGGTCGAGGCGATTATGCGATGGCAGAGGTGATTCTTGCAGAAGGAGTGCTTGGAGTACTCCTGCAACTTGGCCCTCATGATCTTGAAGAATTGCTATGACGCCTGCGTCCCTGAGGGATCGGACGGTCCTTCGTTTGAGGGGTTCGTCGAGCCGCTGCTTCCTACCGCCCTTGGCTTCTCTCTGGAGGAAGTAAAGGAGAGAGCCATAGAGGACCGGGGGTCAGTCCCGGTTGAGGAGCTGGACCTTAGCTCGGCTGAGGAGGACGAGCTTCCTTGTGAGGATACTTCCCCGGCCGCTCCCTTAGACCCTGCTCCCTTTTCGACTTTTCCGCCTGCTTCCGACGCATCCCCTGGGCATCCGCCCACTTCTCCTTCTGTAGATTTTTGAAGCTCAACTGGTCGGGCTTGTGACCAGGGCAATTTTACATTAATGCAATCTTTACTTTTGCTTCATTTTTTCTAATGTCCTTTTCCGTATTTATGCTCTTTACTTTCGATGTATGGTGAGCTTTGATGAAGTTTCTCATAGTCGACCGGCTTCGAGGTCGACTTATAGTAAAGTCCGAACTGAGGTCCCGAGGATCTCGTCTTGGCGACCGATCGACCGCAGTTGATCTGTGTCGATGCCGAGCGAGGGTCCCAAGAGCCTTGTCTTGGCGACTCGGTTGACCGCAGTCGGTTTATTTAAATGTCGGGCGAGGGTTTCAAGAGTCTTGTCTTGACGACCTGGCCGAACAATAGGCGAGGGCGATCGATGGTCCCGAGGATCCCGTCTCGGCGACCTGGTCGATCGATAGTCGAGCTATATAGATGTCGAACAATGGCGAGTAAGGGTCCCAAGGATCTTGTCTTGGGGACCCGACCGACCGTAGTCGATCTATGAAGATGCCGGGCGATATCGAGCGAGGGTCCCAAGGATCTTGTCTTGGCGACCCGACCGACCGTAGTCGATCTATGGAGATGCCGGGCGATGGCGAGCGGGGGTCCAAAGGATCTTGTCTTGGCGACCCGACCGATCGTAGTCGATCTATGGAGATGCCGGGCGATGGCGAATGAGGGTCCCAAGGATCTTGTCTTGGCGACCCGACCGACCGTAGTCGATCTATGGAGATGCCGGGCGATGGCGAATGAGGGTCCCAAGGATCTTGTCTTGGTGACCCGACCGACCTTAGTCGATCTATGGAGATGCCGGGCGATGGCGAATGAGGGTCCCAAAGATCTACCCGACCGACCGTAGTCGATCTATGGAGATGCCGGGCGATGGCGAGCGGGGGTCCCAAAGATCTTGTCTTGGTGACCTAGTCGAGCAATAGACGAGGGCGATCGATGGTCCCGAGGATCTCATCTCGGTGACCCGATCGATCGATAGTCGAGCTATGTAGATGCCGAACAATGGCGAGTGAGGATCCCAAGGATCTTGTCTTGGCTACCCGACCGACCGTAGTCGATCTATGGAGATGCCGAGCGATGGCGAATGAGGGTCCCAAGGATCTTGTCTTGACGACCCAACCGACCGTAATCGATCTATAGAGATGCCGAGCGATGGCGAATGATGGTCCCAAGGATCTTGTCTTGGCGACCCGACCGACCGTAGTCAATCTATGGAGATGTCGAGCGATGACAAATGAGGGTCCCAAGGATCTTGTCTTGGCGACCCGACCGACCGTAGTCGATCTATGGAGATGTTGGGCGATGGCGAATGAGGGTCCCAAGGATCTTGTCTTGGCGACCCGACCGACCGTAGTCGATCTATGGAGATGTCAGGCGATGGCGAGCGGGGGTCCCAAGAATCTTGTCTTGGCGACCTGGCCGAGCAATAGGCGAGGACAATCAATGGTCCCGAGGATCTCATCTTGGTGACCTGGTCGATCGATAGTCGAGCTATGTAGATGCCGAACAATGGCGAGTGAGGGTCCCAAGGATCTTGTCTTGACGACCCGACCGACCGTATTCGATCTATGGAGATGTCGGGCGATGACGAATGAGGGTCCTAAGGAGTCTTGGCGACCCGAACGACCGTAGTCGATCTATGGAGATGCCGAGCGATGGCGAATGATGGTCCCAAGGATCTTGTCTTGGCGACCCGACCGACCGTAGTCGATCTATGGAGATGCCGAGCGATGGCAAATGAGGGTCCCAAGGATCTTGTCTTGGCAACCCGACCGACCGTAGTCGATCTATGGAGATGTCGGGCAATGGTTGATCGGATTTTTTACTCTTTGCCACATATAATGGAGTTTTTCATTGCCAAGAAACTTAAAAACCCCTTTATTGATGATAATGAGGGCGTGGGCCGTTAAAAAACCTGTCTGACAGGGACAGAAAAAAGGTACCCACAAGTGTTGTACAAAAATATTATTGAACAAACATTAATCAAAATAAGACTTATCTACTGGTAGAACGCCTTTAAGTTTCGAGAATTCTATAGCCTTGGTAGAATTTTCCCATCTGCACTGTGTAGAATGTAGGAGCCATACCCGACTTGCTCGACGACCTGGTAGGGTCCTTTCCATGCTTGTCCGAGCTTTCCAGGATTTTTCCAACCACCTCGGCTTTTCGTAGGACGCATCCCCCGACCTTTGAGTCGCTCGGCCTTACTCTTCTATTGTGAAACCTTGTTGCCTTCTGCTTGACGTCTTCCGACCGAGCGGCAGCCCTATCCCTGCCTTTACTTAGAAGCACGAGTTTGGCTCGACGAGCTTCATTATTCCATTCTTCTTCATCGGCTCTGACGTCAAGAGAGCTCGTCAGGACTACCGCCTCGTCTAATGTTTTCGTTTCCGCTAAATAGCACTCCCTTGCGATTTTCTACTGACCCCTGACAATACCAATTCCGTGGGGTGTCGGAAACTTCATAGCTTGGTAATAGGTGGAGACGACCGCTCTGAGGACGTTTTGGGTAGCTCGTCCGATTATTGCATTGTATGCCGCTTGAAACTTCACGACTAGGAATTCAACATCCCTTTCTATTTGACACGGCTTTTGCCCGAACTTTACTTTTAAATGGACTCGGGCGAACGGGTAGGCTGATGCTCCAGTTACCCCTTTGATAGGTCCTTCTATAGGCAATAGTCGGTCCTTTGGTACCTCCATCTGCTTGAAGGCCTCATAATATAACAAGTCGACCGAGCTGCCCGTATCAATCATCACCCGCTTCACCTCGTAGCCGTCCATGTTCAGATTTACAACGAGGGCGTCATCATGAGGACAACTTATGCCATCAAGGTCAGACTCATTGAACGATATCATCCCATCGTTCTCCCTCGGCTTTTTGGTTGATGAGTCTCTGCCGACCTGTTTGGCATATCTTTTTCTCCCTTTAGTGGTGGATCCCCCCGCTGTGTTTCCACTAAATATCATGTTAATGACCCCAGTCGGTCGTTCATCTTGCTGTCCCGCGTTCCTATCGTCTCTTTCCCTTGATCGTCCTCTCTCTTCGCGTCGATTGTCTGTGTTCGCGTTGTTCCTCCCTCTGTCGTTTTTATCATTTCGTCTCCAAGGCTGTCGCTCACCATTCCGTCGACCGATCCTATTGTCGTTGTCTCGATCGGCATTCCGTCCGTGCTTTATAAACCGACCCAGCTTTTCCCTTTGGATAATGGATTCGATTTCTTTTTTCAATGGCCAGCAATCCTCAGTGTCATGACCGATGTCTCTGTGGAAAAGGCAATATAGATTTGGGTTCCTCTCCTTGTAAGGGGTCTTCATTTTATTGGGCTCTCGGATGGATTCCCCATCTGCTCTCATAGCCGCCAGTACTTCCGCATATCGTTTGTTAAGCGGGGTAAAGTCTTGGTGATGCCATTGTCGACCAGTCGGCGTCCTCCAAGTCGACTGATCCCTCTGTCTCTTGTGAGACTCATCTGCCCGACCACTCGGCCCGTGATCATCTGCCCTGCGTTTGTATTCTTTAATACTTCTTCGAGCTGAATATACTTGTCTGCCCAATGTCTAATCTCCTGAATAGATCGGGGCTGATCGAGAGTCAATGACTTTTTGAACTCCTCATCCCTCGTGTTGCTCATGAGTGTTGCCAGCATGGACGAGCAAGTGAGGTCAGGGACCTCGACCGCTTCATTATTAAACCGAGTGATGAACTCCCGTAAACTTTCGTTTCTTCCTTGGGTCAATTGCATTACTTCCAATGCAGTTTTCTGTGGTCGCTTGCTTGTGGCGAACTGGTTGAGGAAAAGAAACCTAAAATCCTCAAAGCAGGTGATACAGCCCGGAGGTAGACTATTGAACCATCATCAGGCTCCCTCTTGAAAGGTCGTACAGAAAGCCTTACACTGAATGGCGTCCGGGACGCAATGCATATTCATCATGGACTGGAAGTGCTGCAGGTAATCCAGGGGGTCGGTCTTTTCAGTGTATTTCTCGGGGGTCGGTATTTTGGTGCCGGGCGCCGGGAGGTTATCCAAGATTTCCGGAGTAAAGGGAGAGATGTACTGTGCTGTCGGGCGATCTGGACGAAAGCTCATAGCTGCGTTAATCCGATCATCCACGATTTTCTCTAAGTTTTCGATCGGGTGGTGATCGGTCGTCATGATGGTCTGTCATACGGCCTTGCGTGCGTTACCGCCAGTTATCTTTGTTGAGATTGCAAAATCTGGCGGATCAATAGATCAGCTGCTTCCTCAATCTGTTTTCGAGTGAGGGAGGTGTGCACAGGCGAAAGAGGATCTGTATCCGATCGGTGTCGAAGATTCGGGTGCATATTGAGTGCAGCGTTATCCTCTAAAGCGACACTCTGTTCTTCTTGTTCCAAGTTCTGAGGTTGCGGTTGATCGTTAGAATCTGAGGATTCCGTGCGGGAAACATGTGGTGCAGGCGGCAGAGTTGCAGGTAGCTGCAAACCCATGCGTTGCATTGCCAGAGCCGCAACAACGGCTATATCATGATTCGTCGCCGCCGCCTGATTGATTTGTGTATTTCTGGACGTGGTGCCCGGAAATCGGGCCCCACGGTGGGCGTCAATTGGTTCTGTCGAATTTTGGCTGAACTGTACGTTGCCGTTCGGTTCCATAAGTCGACTACTTTCTGTGATGAATCCGACGTGAAGATACCTGTAAAACAAAGAAGGCTTGTAGGGGGTTGTGTCCCGATTAGCTCCTCCAACGTTCAAGTCAGTCTTTTAGTGACGGTGAGGTTGATGAATGCAGAGAAAAACTAGGTTATGATTGCGTACCTCAATTATGAGAGAATTATACCTTATATATGATTTTGCAGTTAGGTTTAGGTCTTTACGTGTTTGCATGGGAGATTTCCTTCTACGAATGGGCCAAGAAGGCGTGATGGACTGGACTGGGCTTGCACACATAAAGCGATCTTTGAAGAATGAACCGATCTACTACTGAGTCGTTTTGGTGAGTCAAGCCTAATACGACCGACCCGATCACTTACCAAAAAAAATTCACAATTTATTTCTTCTATACGTAAACGGGGAATTTAAAGTAAGAGCTTTTGGATTGAAGGAATGAATCTCATTAAGTTGAAGTAACCACTAGTTCGTACTTCCTCTTTAAAAGTAAGACATCTCGAGTGTATATAAACTTCTTCTTTAAATAAAATTATTATATTAACCAGAAGGATGCGATTAAATGTATGGAACTCCAAGTAATCTGATGGACATGAAACCACGACGAAACTTTTTCAAGATCCAGCTCTTAATTTTATGTCATATGTTTTTTAAATATCTGAAATTTGAAACCATCTGCCAGTACTATTGTAGTGATTGCCTTAAATGTGAATTATATTGCTTCATAGAGGTGATCACATGATTGAGTGTAGACATGACTATGGTGTATAGAAAGTCAAACCCACGAGTGCAACCTTCCGAAACAAGACGAGGAACTGGGCAGCGAACAAACTCTTTGTGATAAGCTAGACCCTATCCGTCCTTGTAAGATCCACCAAAATTCGCATGTCTATGTCACACCTCTCTCTATCGAAGAAGAAAAAGAAGAAGAATCCAAGAAATTAGCCGACACACGGGTGCATTACCTGGTAATTTTACAAGATTGTCCGTCATTTCCAAGTCACGTCCAATCCAACACCCGCAATATGTACGCCGTAACGAAACAAAATCAACACCATAATATACATTTAAAATTTCTTGGTATGTAGACAAAACATTGACCTCCAAACTAAGGGCAAATGTATATAACATGTGAATAAATTATGTAGAATTGAACTGAAAATTATACGCAGTACAAAGATCCTACCAGAGTTTGAAGGGCGTTGTAATTTTATCTATGATATTATTGTCTTAATTAATGAAGTTATTTTTACCTTTTATATATTCTATTAAATATATTTGATGTTTTAATACTAAAGCGTAAAATTCTTAGAATAATAATTGTATAGTTAAAATTAAAATGAGATCATAATTATGATATTCAATTTGTATTTATATATTAGTCTTAAATTGTTTCTAATTGTAATTTTATTAAGATGATAAATTAATGGAATGATAAAACTAAAATATGTTATGTCGATTTTATTGTTGTATATGTCATTATTATTTTATCTTATTTGAATTAAAAAGTCATTTTTATCTAATTTGAATTTTGTTAATTACATTTAATATTTTAATATGGAAGTAAATTTCTTAGAATAATTATTGTACAATTAAAATTATGCTGAGATTATAATTATGAAATTCAATTTATATTTAGATATTATTTTTAACTTGTTCTTAGTTGTAATTTTATCAAGACAAGATAATGATAAAATGATAAAAGTAACATACATTATGTTACTTCTTATAAAAAAGTAACTAATCTTAGAAATTAAAGGGTGGATATACTTAAATAAATATGCGTACAGATGAAAGTCATTGATCTACTAAATTAAAGTTATAAGGATTTCAAATGTAATATTACTTATGTGTCTATAGATTTTCTTATTATGATAGTTGTATAATTAATCATTAAATTTGATATTACCAAAGTATCTCATGTGAAAATTGCCATATTTTGATATTAATTATGACCTATTCTAATTAGGGTAGCTTAGTCGCTAACACTTAGCTATTATCTAAACCATATGGAGATAATTGAGTAAATCAACAAAAGTTCATCATGTTAAAGTAATTAAGGAAAATATTTTATTGTTCTTAATTAGTAGTGATTTATGGAATTATTTGTCTAGGGTAAATAGAAATTTGAAAAGG
The DNA here is from genome assembly GCA_029891385.1 of Erythroxylum novogranatense. Taxonomy (NCBI): domain Eukaryota; kingdom Viridiplantae; phylum Streptophyta; class Magnoliopsida; order Malpighiales; family Erythroxylaceae; genus Erythroxylum; species Erythroxylum novogranatense. The sequence goes on from CM057224.1 coordinate 56,452,250, forward strand.
TATTTTCAAATATCAATTATAGATAAATTATTAATTAGTAAGAACGAACATGATTGAATTTAAAATAGTTGTCACTAATTTCATACTATGTGTTCAATGAGAACATCGATGACAAAATAATTAAATTATGCATCATAACTATGAATGAATATATTAAGTACAACCAATTTGATATTCTTAACATTTGGGTAATCATGATATGTTGTTAGATGTTAATATTGATCTATGATTATAAATTGTTTAATTGAAAATTTAAAATAAACTAAAAGAGTTCGATTTATTTATTATAATCATTGTCAATATATTACAAACCTAATAGGTCACACATAAAAGAACAATTAAAAATTAATTTAAATTAAATTGAATCGAATTGTAAAGTTTGAAAACTTTATGAATCAAATATAAAATATTTGATTTTATTAAAATTAAATTATAAATATTCTTAACTAAACTTTAATTATAATTAGAAATTTTAATTTTAATAAGAAAACTCTAGTATTTTCTTCTATAATTTGGAAAAAAACATAAGGAAGTTATTACTTCTACCTTTTCTTCTCAATTATTGAGTTCTTTTCTCTACTTTATAGATATTATTAGAGGATAATTGACAGTTTGAGAAGAATATTATAAGAATCTAAATTAGGTATGATTTATTTATAATTCTTATTTTTAAGTTATTCAATTAACAAAATTTAATCGATAAATTATAAAATTTTTTTTACTACACTCGTGGATAGATCATAGTTAATTTTCTAACAAAAATGACCATCTTCAATTTAATCAGACAAGGGCCTTTTTTTCATGCTTCTCATTCATGTGATTGTACCTTTTGTTTCATTTAACTTGTAAAAGAAAAAGGTAAGTCAAAGAGCGGGGAGATATGCTTTATGCAAGTGTGATCAACAAGGATAAAACATTAGGCTTCACTCGTACTCGTACATAGAACAATGTCTCCCACTACATCTACTTGGATTAAATTTTAGAAAGCATTGCTATTCAAGTGTACACTTACCACTTTGTTAAAGGCTAAGAGCTATTCACTTTCTTATACAGTAGCTATTATTTTATGTTGAAGACCCAATTCGTATATTATTACTTACGTATTAATTAGGAAGGGGGAAGGGGTCAATGTCAAGTGGTAATCCTTTTAAGAAAGCATTAACCTTGGACTTTAGGACTCTTGGACTTTGCGAGTTCTTATAGTATGACCTAGGTGTTTTAATCTCTTTCTCTCTCTCTCTCATCAAACTTGGGAACCTTGCTTGTAAGTTGTAACCCAGGATGCCAGTTTTAGTCGTTTCTTGGAAGGGCCATCAAAACGAGGAGAAAGGACCCTTTCTTTGTGCGTTTATGATTGACATTTCGCCATAGTCTGAATTGAATGTTTTATTAGATTTTACTATGAAATTAACGCCATAGGGTCAACTTGAGAATAGGCAATTCAAAATCTATTGGCTTCTCCTGAAATTGAATTCTTTATCATCACTGACATCTTCCACTTTTCACGAAAATTTAAGCATAAAAGACTCGTGGTGCTTTTATTTGTCATTTACTTCCTTTTGCCTCGTAGGTGATCCATAGCGAAATTAGATTTTGCAAGTGGATGACGATGGACGGCAAATGAGAACTCCTATATAATAAATAAATCAACTTTTGACCAATATTATCAACTTCGTCGTTGCCGATAAACGTTAATGAAAATGTCAATCCAAAGATGTGAAAATGGCTCCTAATTGGACCTCTCTTTCGTAAGTATTGGCCGGGGAAAAAAAGGAGCTGGAATTAATTAAGAATAGAATATTTCCTAAAAGCTTCTTTTGTAAAGCAAAGAGTTTGGGGATCACATATTAGAATATATCCTAAATAAAAGAGAGTTTTGGATAAATTTTAATTTTATCTTTTAAGAAGGGTAAATTAAGAAACAATTCAAATTTTATTTAATTTTATAATATTAGTTCAAAATTTTAAAAATAATTTAAAAATATTTTCGTTTTTATTTTTCGCAAATTAATTGGTCATTAGATTCTTTGGTAATGTTGATGACATAATCACATTCTCTAATTCTTTTATCACGTAACTGACACTTATACTAGTACCATTGTCATGTGACAACTTAATGTTTAAAAATAAAAATAAAAATAAAAGCAATAAAAATCGTACCAAAAATTAGCTAAAATCTCTCTTTCAAATCTCCTCCTTTCCGCTTCATCTTTCTTCCTCAATTCCTTATCAGCGGGCAACTTGTGCTTGCAAGCAGGCAGGAACCATTGTGTCCCTGCCACTTCTCAATGTAATTCATGTGAAACCTATACATGCTTACGGGGCACTCAGCGCCCACACCAAATTTCCACTCCTCTAAACATATAATGCATTCATTATCTTTGTCATTGGTATCTTTTTTTGGGATGAGTTAGACACTTCTAATATGGTATCAGAGCCTTTATGATCAAATGGTCATGAATTTGAATCCTACCACTCACTTATTCTAAGTAAACTAAGCACAAAATAAAATAAATCTATGTAAGTTTCAAGTTCAAAAGACTTTCACTTAAGAGAGTATATTAAAAAATATATAAAATCAATTGAATTGGTCTTATCCAATAACTTAAACTATTGTAATAAAACGGTCACTTAACACAATATTCACACTTGACATGGCCTCCATTGATGCCTTTAAAGCTGGTGGATCAGCATATTTTACATCCAATTCTCCAAGTAGAGAGTGAGCTCCTTAACTTAAGAGTGGTTCTTTCTTGTGCGTCTTTAACTGAGTCCTGTGGGTTTTGGTTTTGATTCTCCCACGTGGCAGTGGTAGCTGTCTCGAATGAGGTAATGACACCGACATAAGTGACACGCAAATATAAAGCGTAGAAAGAGGGGCAATTGTCTATGCGTCACAATACTTCCAAGAAGAAAAAAAGAATCAGCAAATTCAGATCAGTGGAAATTTTGGGAGAGAAGCAAAAAAAGAGGAAGAGACTTTTGGATGTTACAAGGAAATTATATGAAATGTTTGGAGAAATTTGAGAGTTAGAAGGTGCTTTAGGCATTTTATTATTTTCATTTTTTAATATTAATTTGATACGTGATAATGATAGTAGATGTGTCAAATATGTAATAAAATTTAATCACGTCAACATTATTAATAAAGATTTTAGCATTGAGTTATTTTGGAAAAATAAAACTGAAACATTTTATTTTTATGTTTATAGTTCAGGCCACTATTATAAAATTAAGTAAAGCTCTTAATTTTGTTTTATAATTTATCCTTTAAGAAATTATATGTCAATAAATTAGATGACATATTCCTTTAAACCCGATTTAATATGCATATATATAACTTTAAATTAAAATAGAGTTAAAATATAAAATTCAATTTAAAAATAAATTTGATTTTTGAACATATATAAAATTTAACTAAAATAAAATACACTTATTTAAATATAATCAAATTTATATTCAAAATATGTCAAATTATAATGTACTCGAGTTCTGCCCTTAAGGGCAAGCCATGCTGATGTTATAATTAGGATCTCAATCTTTGTTTCGGTTAATCAATTATTATTCTATTTTATTAAATCTCATCTATAAGTTTACGTGAAATCTACACAAATATATATTTTATTAAATCTCATCTATAAGTTTATGTGAAATTTACACAAATATATAGGTCAGATTAAGTGACACAAAATTAAAATATCTTAATAAAACAGACTGCTGCAACCTTTATAATCGTAACATTTACATATGTTTGTAAACGAATGGAAAGGTCTTAGGTTTCTAGGCAGCAATTTAATTATAAATGGGAAACTCTTTCTTAAAATTAATAAATCCAACCTGGTTGGTGTCTGGTTGGAAGTTTAGATTTGACAGAACCTCAACCTATGCTTTTAACATTGAGGTTATATATTATTAAATATACTATACCATCTACTAATGTGGACACTTTTTAAAAAGTGCTTATTCAATTATCTTAATTGGATTTAGGTCATTGTGAGTCATCCTTTTATAGAACTAGCATGGTCCCAAACATGTGGTTGGGTACCCAATGCAAACCAAAACATTAAATTAAACTTTTATCTTATTGAAACCTATGCTACTTGTTCAAAAGAATAGACATGTCCTTTGATTCCTGATAATCTATTATAGATGAATATATATTTTAGGTTTTAGAAAGGTGAGTACCCATTGACATCAATTCTATATTTGGAAGAATTCAGAAAATATTGATAGAATATAACCAAGATGTTAAGGTTATCACTTCAATTGATTAATTAAGCTTTCTCCATTAACCAACATTTAATACGAAACCTCACTGCCCTTCTTCTGTAACAAGACCATTATATTATTTGCAAATTGTACTAATTAAATATTAACTATGTTTAATTAAATTGATTATAAATTTGTTGTCTTGGAGAAAGTTAATTAAGAATGGAATTATAAAATTCGATAAGGTATGTTTTTGATGAAAAAATTCAAGTGTTATTTTCAAGTGCAAATTAAATAAATATTTTAATGTATATAATAATTTATTAATTAAATGAATTAATAAAACTCTAAATAACCGATAAGGAAAAAAAAATGGCGTACTCCGTGAAGCAGATAAGAGTTATGACGAACATCTGAGGCAGTCAAGCAAAGTCGGCCACCAAAGGGAGAGGTGAGGGAGGGCCGTCCAGGGTGCGGAGGAGAAGGATAAGAGTGGGACCCACGCGCCGCTGCATTGTCGTCCACTTGCCCACCCTCTTGTTTGTTTAGGGCATCTATATGTAAATTTCTGTTTTCTTAAGAAATTAATTGTCCCTTTCTCCAACTAAACCAAGCCTGGTCAACCTCATGGTTAAACCCTAGTTAATTAACTTCACCTGCACCACTACCAAAAGTCCAAGTTAAACCATGGCAACATCTCTGAGCTAACCCCACCCACAAACTCTCCTCTCATCTAGGGTTCATTTACACTAGCTGCACCATCATATTCCTTTTGTGTCGCGTCAGACCAACGTTCTGATTCATTCCAACTCTTAGTAGAATATTTATACAGTTTTGGTTCATTAGCCGTATGAAAAACTTTCATTTTGATTCATATACAACAACAAAAGTGCTAAAAAATAAATGCCGCATTTTCTAACCAAAAGTATCTAATGTAGTTTAAAAAAAGGAAACTTTATGGGGTGTTTGAGAAGTTGCACTTGATAAATGATTTTGTAATATATAAATGTCTACATTATTTTAACTATAACTTTTAAATATCATATTACCAATTATATTATAATTCAACTTGATATTGCTATTATTTAATAATTTTAACAAAAATTTAAATTGTACTCGATAGAGACTTATGATATAAACAACAAATCAAAATATGTAATCCAATACAAAAATACACCCACAATTAACTATTATTAATAGTTCAATTGTTGAGGAAAAACAAGTGGATAGTCAACATTAATCTACGGGCGGTTTAACATAAATTTCCCTTTCTTGTATGATTGTGCCTAATGAGAGTTAAGACCTTTTTTTTTTTTTGGCTTACAAATTACTAAAGCATGTAAAAGTTCGTTGTGGGGGCTTCTTAAATGATTAGTTTCGAAAGGTATAACATTGTCCTAAAAAATTAATTAGTAAGGGGAGCAATCGTATCTTTGTTATTTTTGAAAATTGTAAAATCATGTCTTATGACTACTTAATACTTCTCTTATTATTATTATTATTTATTACAAGGGAAGCTAAAACATTAAAAATCTAAAAATAGGTGATGGAGTTGTGTTTTCTGATGCACAAGGTGTGGTGCAATCCCTTACAAATGCTTGTGATGACTGGTCTGAATATGGTTCCATCATAAAGAAAGAAATTTAACAAATAAATTTCTTTATAAACATATTAAAGAAATTTATAATTTATAAACATATTAAAACCGCGAGTTTGATTTACGCACCTATGAAAAGAGTTACGATATACCAAACCACCAATTTTTTTCCCCATTAAAAGAAAGAAATTTAACAAATAAATTTCATTTTTTATACGTTGTTTTTGTCTTTTCAAATGATTATTCAAAGAACAAATATATATTAAAACCTGAGAGAGAAAGATGACTGAGTTTTAGATCTTTGTCCCTCCTCCTTCCTTCTCCTTCCCTTCCCTTTCTCTGAACCCCATCTCTCTCTCTCTTAATTGTTTTTCTTTTCACTTGTTTCCAAAATATATTCATTCAAAACCCCTACCTGTCTCTCTTTCTCTATTCAAAAATCTTTTTCTTGGAGTTGTGGAGATCACCGCACCATCTCCTTTCCCTTTCCTTTTCCATTTTCTTTATCCTTTCTATTCTCTACTCTCTTTTTTTTTTTTTTTTCCTGTATTAAACAAAACCCCACAACAGTTTTTAATCCCTTCTAATAATATTTTTTTCTTGGCTTTTGATGTTGGCATGATGGCCGGTTTGGATTTAGGCACTGGTTACGTTCATCAGCTCCACCACAGACCTGACCTCCATCTTCAACATCCTTCAGACCCTGAAGACCATGATTCTCGGCAAGGTGGCGGTGGTAGTGGTCAGTTCTCCGATCAACATGATGACGGCTCTCAACTTGCTGCAGCCAACTCTGGTGACATCGCTGGTCGTCGCCCGAGAGGCCGACCGCCCGGTTCTAAGAACAAACCGAAGCCTCCGGTGATAATAACTCGCGAGAGCGCTAATACTTTGCGAGCTCACATTCTCGAAGTAGGAAGTGGTTGCGATGTTTTTGAATGTATTGCCAACTACGCTCGCAGACGGCAACGTGGGATTTGTGTACTCAGCGGAGCTGGGACGGTGACTAACGTCAGCATCAGGCAGCCAGCTGCAGCTGGTGCTATCGTCACTCTTCATGGAAGATTTGAGATCTTATCGTTGTCTGGATCTTTCTTGCCGCCTCCAGCCCCACCAGGAGCGACAAGTCTAACTATTTTTCTAGCCGGAGGGCAGGGTCAGGTGGTAGGTGGAAGTGTTGTAGGAGAGTTGACTGCAGCAGGACCTGTGATAGTAATTGCATCTTCGTTTACTAACGTTGCATATGAGCGACTTCCTTTAGATGAGGATGAGCAGTTGCAGATGCAGAGTGATGGCAGCGGTGCTGGTGTTGGAAATAACCCTTTCTCTGAAGCTGGTTCAGGAGGTCTTCCATTCTTCAATTTGCCTCCCAACGTGCAGTTGCCGGTGGATGGATGGACGGGAAATTCCGGAGGTAGGGCTCCATTTTGATTGAAATCAAAGAATATAAGGATGATAGCGATCTGTTGAAAATGTGACTGAATTGTTCATGAAAACAAAATCAATAGCTTTTATGTTGGATTAGAGCAATTTGCAATGACAAAAACTACGAAGATTTGTAGGTCAGCGCGTAATTGTTAGATGACTTGTATTCTCGTAATCTTCATCATCTTCTTCTACTAGAATACTTCCTTTCTTTTGTGATGTTTTTTTAGGGTATACTTTTGTGTTATTTCATCTTGCTTCCTCCACTCTATGATTTCTTCCAGAAATAGTATTCTTGTTCACTGTGGAACTATCTCCTTCTTTATCATAAATGGTTTGATGTGTTTGTACTGATTAACGCACCAATTAGGGTTTCCTTCACTTTTGTTCTCATTTATCCCTCAATAATCTCTTCTCTCTTTAGTTCCCCCACCTTTTATTTTCTTCATTAATTCTAACGTTTCTATAATTAATAAATTATCTTTGGGCTTTGGTACCATTGAATTTTAGTTTCTCTCCTCTTCTCAACATTCTTTTCCCTATACTCTCTTTTTATGTATTGCATTCAGGAGGAAATAAACAAAAAAAAGGTACAAAATATAAACAAGACAAAGAGGTTAGGTTTCTGATAAAAGTTGTTGAATGTACTTGTAAGTGATCAGCATGAGTTCCATAAATGCTTAAGTTGACTCTCATCATCGGGAAAGAGCTAAACTACTTGTTTTCTGTTCTACATGACATTCCTGCAGTCTTCCAAAATCTTTTATAGGGTATAGAAATTAGTACAAAACCAACTTTCTAGTACAAAACCACTCTCAACTGACAAAATTTCTAGTACAAAACCACTCTCTGGAGGATACAACTATATCCATTACTCAAACCAACCAACCAACCACAAAATTAGTTAGTTTATTTGACTTGGCGTACTTTCATGTCCTCCTAATTAGATTTGCATTTAGGTGGTCTGAATTAGTTAGTTTATTTGACTTGGCGTACTTTCATGTCATCCTAATTAGATTTCCATTTAGGTGGTTTGAAACCAACGTGTATGTTAAAAAAATGTAACCCGTGAATATATGAGATAGATTTAGCGTGTATATATATATATCTCGCCAATTTAAATTAAATATTCAAAAAAGATAAAAACAAGAAGATGGTCTAGCTCCAGTCTACTAGTCTATCTGTGGGTCTTTTCGATTACAATATTCTTGCCATTGTTCCAAATTCTTTGGGTGGATCTATTTTGAGGATATAATTTTGTTCTTCATTTCTCAAGGTAATGCTAGCTACTTCATCCTCCTATAGGGCTAACTCCGTGTTTTTGGTCTCTAATCAGAATGGTATAAGTAGATTTTTTGTCCTCTTAGTTTTGGCTCTTATATGATCATTTCCCTTCACTTGTTTTGGAATAACTAATTAAGAAGTCGTTTTGTATCATTTCCTTCACATGCTACTTCTTATTTCTGTATGCAACTATGCATTACTATATAAACCTAGCTGTATAGACAATTGTAGTATTTGAGAAGTTTTACTGCTTGAATAAGTATTATACTATTTCATCGAGGTCAGGTGGTGATATTAGACTTCTTGAGCTTCCCTTTCTCCTACTTTCCTTTTGATTATATGTCTAAACTAAGGTAGGGCGCCTAACTTCCATTATAACTTGTAATGTGTATATATACTAGAGTACAACCTACTGCTTCTGCATACAGTGATACGATGAGTTTGATTTGCTTGCTATGTAACTGGAGCTTACTCATAAAACTCTATCGAAATCCAACTTTAGCAGCAAGAGATTCTCCCTTTGAATTAAAAGTAGAGAATGCTGCCTGTCATGTGTCAACATTTTCTTGAACAGTTAAGACTACATCGAAAGCTTTTTGCAGCCTAGCTTCAGCTTCAAATTAGCATACCCTTGCGCTCGTCTTGAATTCCCTTCCTGATGAGGGTCCCGACTTTCCATATAAAAACCTCTGAATTAATTCATGTAGGATCCATACGTAGTCTCATGTAATCCTATAGAAGAACTGAATCATTATGCCTATTCATTTGCAGCAATTCTTGTTTTGAATAGCTGAAACCCTACTGATTAATCTACGAAAACGTTCAGAATCATTTCATGTCATGTAAATAGGAACGTTGCGTGACGAGAGCAACGGGCTCTTCCTCGTAAGGAATTTGCATAGAGAAACTTATTCGATGCTACTGGAAAAGGATTCTATGAGGATTTATTAATGTTATATATACATGAAACGGTGGCTTGAACAAATGCACTCGTCTGCTCACCAAAAATGGGAAGGTCTTTGTGCATTCTTTGCTTTTGATAAATGGGAATATAAATTTTTATTGTTGAATAACATTTGATTGCTGCAAAATAATATAAAGGAAATGCACCGTCTGTTCCATGACTTATCTGAGCCAATGGTAACTATATATGCCAGGTGCAAATATATCATTATTAGTTCATATTTTAACTGAAAGAAAGGGACACAACTTAGGAGGTACAATTGAACATATCACTTTTAATTCATTATTGCAAATAATGGAACGGAAGTCCGTATTTGAAATTGCCATATAAATTCTGTAATATAAAGACATATATGTGCTTTTATCATGAAAAATTTAAATATCATTTTAGGTTTTGAAACTTCCTTGATTCCCATGCATTATTTTGGTATAATTCCAAAAGTTGAGCATAAAACATAAAAGACTTGATACCCATTCTCTTTAAATCATGGCAAAGTAAACAGACTATTGAGATAATTAATCCCATCCAAGAAATCAACTTTAAGGGGATTGAAAATACTCAAACCTCGAGATGGACATAAACTAGATGAATTCTTGGAAAGAGTATCAAAGATTTTAGATACAGCTAATTTGACCTTGTGTGCAAGTTGCAGCTAATGATGCAATGCTAACACTCGATTCTTTTTTTCAGAAAACCAGTAAACAGACCAGGCCTTTTCTTTTTCGTAATTCGAATGTTTTCTAGTTGATTATGATTAGATGCGGGAAAAGGAAAAGAAGATGGTCTAAAAACCTGTATGGTAGTTAAGACATAAGGATCTAAGCTTACCAATATGAATAAAATATGCCAAGTGTGATGCATCATGATTAAGAAAACCTTGATTGAAATGATATTAAATTATGCCTAAGCTTAGAATAGCTGTCACCTTTAAATTTAATACACAATCACGAGCTGCCGAATTAATTTCTTATTCTCACAGGAAACCATTGTTTATATATTCCTAATAATTTAATCAGTAAGAAGCTATATTCAACTGTAGAATTTCCGAGGAAGCGCTTATATGGTAGTCGAAACAACTTTAATGACCCAAGTACTACGGACTCAGAACTTTGAGTTCGCTCACCCTGTAGATTTATGCTTATTTAATGACTTGACGATGTTATTTGACTCATGATATCTGATCAGACATTACCTCGGAAGATTTTAACATTTTTAAAACGTAAAAACAGTAATTAGGGGATCTAGATCATGGTAACCATCTATTATGGTTGTCTATCATCATCACCCTGACGAAGAAATGATTTTTTAGATAAGAAGTCGTAAGATATCATTTTGCCCTGACATCTTGGAGACAGCACTTATAAGATCCAAAATTAATGGTAATTGACTTTGTCAGAGGAGTATATTTTAATAATCTAAACAAGGATTAATGGTTTTAATTAATTAAGTGCTTCTTTTTATAAAAAAAAAGCATGTGGTCCAACCCGCCTTTAAGTAATACTAATTAATTTAATGAATATTTTATTAATAATTGAAATATTAGATTAAAATGAGTAAAGTATGTTCTTTCTAATGGAGAAATTGTATTTAAAATTTTTATTTTATTTTTGAAGTAGTTATTGGTTAAATTCTCGTACTTAGACTTGGAAGAAAATATATTGTTCATAATTGTGATTCTTTAAACTTGTTAAATTTTTGTAGATTAGAAAATGTAAAACATATACAATAGGGCCTGAATTAAAAATAAAAACACTTTTCCTCTCTATTAATAAACCAAACCCTTGGTAGTTTTTGCCAATAATCTCAAATTGACTTAGTAATGAATGTTAAAATAGTTTATAAATATATGACAAACTTTTTCTTATATAAGGTGCCTTTTGAGGTAGGGTTAGACTCAAATTTATAATAGTATCAGAGCCTAAATTTGTCTCAATAGTTTAAAGCGGTGTCCATCCATTTATCTAATACGCCCATATCACATTTACAACCCTATTTTGAACTAAGAGGGGTGTGTCAAAAATCTCATATTAAGTAAGTAAAAAATATTAAAATAGTTTATAATATACAACAAACCTCTCCTTACAAAATGACCTTTTGGGGTAGAATTAGGCCTATTTATCTTATTGACAAAATGTGATTTATCTTATTTATAAAGGTTATATCTTGTTTCTGCAATTATTGTTTTACTTTACTTTAATTACACTCCTGAATCGTAATAATGCCATCAGAAAAGTTAAAAATTAAATCATATAGCAACCTTAGGAAGTACATCTTTTGCATTAAGTCAAGTATTCTTTTAAAATGAATGATGAATTTGCTGCCCAAATTAATAAATTTATACACTTTTTAAGGAAAGATACATAATCTTAGAAGACAACTAATTACCTCAAATTAATAAATTCAAATACACATGAGAAACCCAAATAGAGAAGCCAAAATAATAGAAATTAGTCAACATTTACGACCTTGGAATAATAAAAAGGATAAAAGAAATAAACCTCTAATGTAATTTAAAAATCTTAGAAAAACTTCATGATCTTTAAAATCCTTTTAAAATTTTCCTTTAATTTTCAGTTGTTTAGAAAAACTCATTCTATTAAGTTTTGGATTAAAAATAACGATGAAATATATATAGTATGAATATCAAATATATATGGACTATTTTTTTTTTGAAGCGGAGGAATCTGTAGCTGCTATCCATTGGATGCGCACTGGGTAACCTTTCGGATTGAGGTAATAGCTTGCAAATCATGTCAACTGGTACTTCAGACCGACAACCCTGCATTTACAGACTCGATCGAGAGAGCATAGATAGGAGAATTGATTAATGATCAAATGTTAATGAAATGTTATTTATGTGAAGATTCAACATAGTTCTTAAACTCAAACCAAAACAATTAAATCTTATGCAAGCAAATAATTTATTATAATTATCTTTAATTACAAATTTAAGTTGAATTTAATTTATTGGGTCAGTTTAAAAGTTGAGTTGAATTACCATGTTCATGATATTTGATTATTTCATATTTAATGTTTTATTACATGCTTTTCGTCTTTATTTTTAACGAAATCTACAAGAAGAGGTTTTTGAAAATTAATAATTAGGAGTCTTTTAAAGAATTTTAAAGATTAATAATTTTTTCAAAATTTCTTAAACTATAGGGGAGATGTATGTTTTTTCCCCAAAAAAGAAAACTGAATAATTTAAAACAAATAAAGTTACAAGTTCTATTTAAAGAGCATACTAGAGCTGAGTTTGCAGCAATCTCTTTGGCCAGCAGAGTATAAATGAAGCAACTTGAGCCAATTTTAAACAGTATGAAGTCCTTATTGTAGCTCATCCTACTATATTAGGCCAGAAGTTTAAATCTGGGGACAACTACAACTAGCTAAAAACAGGTTTTAAATTGAAGAGGAATAATGGCGTCCCAAGAAGAACTGATTTAGAGTTTAAGGAAAGAGAAACACTTCAAAAAGTACAACAAAGGAAGATGAGCTTAAGGTAATTTTTGAATCATCACAACAAGAATCGATGCACCAATTCTTTAGTAAAATGGAAAGATAAGAATAAGTCAAAAATCGTATAGGGAAGGCACTACTCTATTGCAGGTTGAGAATCAGATGCGGGCCTGTGAAGATGTCGGCTCCTCTTCCAAGAGTGGTTTTTTAAACCATTAACGATGATTCGCTCGATTTATAGATTAGTGATAACTTATATATATATTTATATGCATGGCTGTCATTTTCAGGAGTAAGCGAAATCTTAAGATCTAAATTTAAATTTGATAAATTTTATATATCTAACTTTAAGCTTGTTAGTATAGGGGAATTTGAATTGAGAACGTTCAAATTTTGGGTATATTAAGAAATTTAAACCTTTTATTAAATTAAGTTTGAACTTTTTTATTCAAATTTAATCTGAACACAATTTAAACAAATTTGAGTAAGTTGATTAAAATGTATATTTTTGTACTATGTTTTAGGGTTAATTATAAAAAAATTCAAACTTTACTTAAATTTACAATTATAACCTTAACTTTAAAAAGTAGCAATTAAATATTTAAATTTTTATTTTTCAAATATAAGCTGACGTTAGTATCTTTGTTAATGCTATTAATGTGGCAAGTCACATAAGATATAAATTTAAACACATTTTATAACAATTGGATCAAATTTTACAAGCCAAACTTCATTAATTACGACATTTGTGAATGGGAGACATACACCAAACCTTCGAAATATATCTATAGCATCAATTTTCTTGAAAGTGATATCATTGTCAAACCTCTTGTGCTTTAAAAAGTGAAAACTCTTTTTGAGAGAGATCATTAAAGCTCATATCGAGCAAATTATATTTTCATTTGTTGAGAGCTTATAGAGGCTAGCTAAATACTATTAGTTTGGAAGGTTCGAGAACCTTAAAATTTTTTTTTCGTGAGCTTGTAGAGGCTAGCTAATATTACTAGTTTGGAAGATTGGAGAACTTTAAAAAATATATACTCATGAGCTTGAAGAGGCTCGTTAAATTAATACTTAGGATTTTAGTGAAACACTCAAGTTGGATATTTGGAAACTGAACGTAGACTTCAGCTATAAGTTGAACCAGTATAAATTGACCGTGCCATTCCTTTCTCTCTTTAACTTTTAAATTTTTGCATTATATTACGTGCGTGTTCATTTTAGCATGAGGCTCCTTCACTTTTATAATAGACTCATTCTATTTTCAACTTGGAATAGATTCCTTTCAGTTTTAACGGATGCCTTCTATTTTAAATTGTTTTGACAAGATTTATCGTTTAACAAACTCCTATTGTCTAACAGGCTCCTTTTGTTTAACTGATTTTTATTGTCTGACAGGCTCCTATTGTTTTAAACTTTAACAGGCCCCTGTCTTTTATCTCTTGCATATGTTTGCTTTATCAATTAGTATCAAAACAAGGTTTCACATTTTTGTGTTTTACATCACGTGATAGATCATGACAAACAATTTAAGAAACCTTGAAGGACAAATTGTTTCAAAACCTCCTTACTTCAATTGAAACAACTACTCATATCGGAAAGAGAGAATGACAATCTATCTCCAATATGTAGATATTGAAGTCTGGCAAGCCATCAGATTTGAAGCTACACTTCCTACTATAGAAAACGTAAAAGTACAATCTGATGCTAACAGAAGAAATGCATAGCTAAACGCTAAAGCAAAATATCATCTAATTTGTGCACTATCTTCAGAAGAATATGAAAAGATATCCTACTGCTCTATAGCAAAAGAAAAGGGGGATAAACTTTAAGTCACATTTGAAGAAACGAATGAGGTAAAGAAACAATGAATAAGCTTTTTAGTGCATCAATATGAAACTACTGGCATTAAATAGGGAGAAACCGTAGATGAATTCTTCGGACGATTCAACAACATCGTCATGAACTTAAAGAACTTGAGAAAGATATATCCTAATGATGAGATTATAATGAAGATTCTAAGGTCACTATTAAAGGAATGGAGACCTAAGATGACAACTCTTTAAATTGCAAAGGATCTAGACTCAATTTCACTCGAGTGGTTACAAGGAAACTTAATGGTCCATGAAACTGAGCTTAGGCGAGATAAAGGATCCTCTTATAGAAAAGGAATGACACTAAAAGCAACTTGGTCAGATGAGGATTTTGAAAGATTTGAAGAAGAAGAGCCTGAAGAAGTCATCAACAACTATCTTATGGCTAAATTAGATGATGAGGTATATTATTCTAAGTCTGATATTAAATTTGATGAATTGAGAAATGGATAACATGAATTATATGATCAGTTAAAAAAGTTGACAATGATGCATTTTAAAGAAGTTGAGAAGTCCAAGAGTAATGATGCATCTTTGAAGATTAAGATAAAATCATTGGAATCTGCGAATGATAATTTGGCAACTAAGAATATGTCTCTTGAGATTGATTATAAGCAAAAGGCCTCTAAAAAGGAAGTTTTGGAAGAAAGAGTAGCCAAGTTGGAAGCTAATTTGCTTAAGAATGATTATGATAAAGTGAGACAATTAAAAGAAAAAGTTGCCACCCTAGAACTTAAGACAGAGAAATATGTTGGAAAGATCTTATCCTTAGAAAAAGATCTTGTAAAGTTCGTTGATGGAAGGAATAATCTTGATGCAATACTTGGTAGTGGTAATGTGTTTTTGATAAGGATGGAATAGGTTACAATGAAAATAATAATATTAGTCTATATAAGAATTTCTTTGTTAAATCTAGCAGTAACTATAGTCAAAACAATGAGAACTTGATACATGGTAGAAATTATAGCAACTCTCATTCATCTATTTTGTGCTTCTATTGTGGTAGATATAATCATATTAGTCATTCTTGTAACTTTCGTAGAATGAGGAAATGATCTGAAATGTATGTTTGGAGACTGAAAGGTCAAGCTAATAACCTAAAAGGACCCAAAAATTTGGGTACCTAAAATGAGATAATACTTTCTACAGATATGCTTCAAAACGGAGACAAGAGAAAATCAATGGATAATTGATAGTGGGTGTTCAAGACATATGATAGAATATTTGAAGATTTCTGTGAAGAAAATAGTTTTGAAGATAGAGATCATCCTGATTACGTGAAGTTAACTAAAGCTCAATATGGTATAAAGTAGGCTTTTCGAGCATGGCATGAGAGTTTAAATAACTTTATGCTTGAGAATAACTTTGGAAGAGGAAAACATTAATACAAGGGAAGAGTTAAGAGTTAAGATGAAAATATATTTTTGCATGGTTTATTCTTACATACTTGTGATATTTTGTGGCTGTTTAGTTCTTTTCCCTATTTTTTTGTAATTAAAAAGGGGGAGAACTAAATTGACGATTTATTTTACTAAAAGTTGATGATATTTACTTATATGATTTGGAGCATGATGAATATGGGATATATTTTACTAACTGAATATGTGAAGTTTAAATATGTAATTTGTTAACTAGAGGCTCTTTACTAAGAAAAGAAAGGCTCCTTTTAATTAGTAAGAACTTATAAAGTCTACAGGTACTTTTCGAAACCCTTCATTATTAGTTGAATTTTGAAAGTCTATTTGTTATTATTTGTCATCATCAAAAGGGGAGATTATTAGCTTAAGGTTTATTATTAATAATTTTGATTATGACCATATAATATTTCAAAATTCAAATTATATTTATTTCCTTGTATAGGTAATGATATATTTTCAAAAGGAAATAAAATCATATGATAAATGCTTTCTTTATTGGAGAAACCTTCCTTATAAACTTACCTGATTTATTAGAAATGATTCCAGAATATCTAGAAGGATCTTACAAATCAAAATCAACTCCATGATATGATCATTTGTCTTAACATCTGGATACTGGAAGATTTTATCAAATATGGTATTAAATATTTAAAGTCAATTCAAGATATAAGAGAAGCAACGACTAGTTGAAGAAGATATCTATTTAGGGAAGAGTCATTACATTTGCGAATGAGGGACATACACCAGACCTTCGAAATGCATCTATAGCATCAATTCTCTTGAAAGTGACATCATTGTCAAATTTCTTGTGCTTTAGAAAGTGAAAACTTTTTTTGAGAGTGATCATTGAATCTAATATCGAGCAAATTACATTTTCATTTGTTAAAAACTTGTAAAGGCTAGCTAAATACTACTAGTTTGGAAGGTTGGAGAATCTTAAAAAATATGTACTCGTGAGCTTGTAGAGGCTAACTAAATGCTATTAGTTTAGAAGGTTGGAGAACTTTAAAATATATATACTCATGTGCTTGAAGAGGCTTGTCAAATTACTACTTAGGATTTTAGTGAAATACTCAAGTTGGATACTTGGGGACTGGACATGAGCTTGAGTTATTAGCCGAACTAGTATCAATCGATTGCATCATTCCTCTCTATCTTTAACTTTTAAATTTTCGCATTATATTATGTGTGTGTTCATTTTAGCAAGAAGCTCCTTCACTTTTATAATAGGCTTCTTCTATTTTCAATTTGCAATAGGTTCTTTAAGTTTTAATAGGCTCCCTCTATTTTAAATTATTTTGATAGGATTTCTTATTTAATAAGCTCTTATCGTCTAATAGGCTCATGTCTCTTAATTGGCTTTTATTGTCTAACAGACTCTTATTGTTTTAAACTTTAACATGCTCTTGTCTTTTATCTCTTGCATGTGTTTCCTTTATCACAATCTTCTCTCTCGCTATAACTATGTTTAAAACTCGCTATGTATATGTACACACACACACACACACATATACATTTATATATTAACCTCTTCAGCAACCAAACCCCTGAAAAGCTTCGAACTTGCCAAGCTTACAACCCAAAAAACAAACCAATAAATAGATATAAAGAAGAAGCTATTAAAAAATAAAAAAGAACAAAAGGTGAGTGAGTAAAAGAGAATTAGCATTTCCTAAACATTAGAGAGAACCTGAGGGAAAACCTAGTTATAGTAAGGAGAGAAAGATAGGTTTTTCTTGATCCAGAACAAAGAAACGAGAAAAGCCATGAAAAGCTTATCATATTGATTGCAGGTCAAAGAAGGTGGAGTAGTTGACGAAGATTTCATGTGTACTTAAAGTTAAAATAGTTCTAGTTTTTAAGGAAAGAAATGCTGAATTTGGTTCTTGTAGTTGTTCGTTTGGTCTAGAAGAGATTAAGATAAAAAGATCATCAATGAAATGAGACATGAAAATGGAAAGCCAAAGTGGAAAATCCCTTTTATGGTGAAATAGGCATACTCTTTTTTTTTGTTTTTCATTTATGCTTCCTGTCATTACTTAAAAAGACTTTTTTAAAATAGAAATTGATAAGGGTAAAAAGTTTGAGTCTCAAACTAATTTAGCGCTTTTTATTTTTGTTTCAAAATTTCAAAATTTGCTTAACTTTACTTAGTTACTTTAATTAAGTCTAACATGTATTATTTAATCTAGTTATTATTAAACGTGTTTAAATTTATGTCTGGTGTGGCTTGTCACGTTAACGGAGATATTAATGTCGAAATAAATTTGAAAAAATTAAAATTTTGGGTATTTAATTGCCACGTTTAAAGTTCGGGCTATAATTATATCATTGAATAAAGTTTGAATTTTTTTTGTAATTAACCCTTTTTTAATCTTAATCATTATCACAAGAAGTCTAGAAGGAAATGATATAATATTATATATGATTAATCATAAAAGTTATAAAATTTTAATTTTATAATACTAACTTGAACGTTAAAAGTAGCATTGAAAAGATCCAACTTTCAATTTTTGGTAAAAATAGTCTGACGTTAATCAATTTATGTGGATGACGTCCTGAATAACTCACATTAGTATTTTTGTTACGTGATTACTACAAATTGTATTTGTGTATATAAATTTTATTATTTAATAAATTAAAAATATCAAATACCCTAAAGTAATTATGAAGTAAAACATATGAAGGAATGTATAAATATTTTATAATTTTGATTTTTAACTTATTACAAATAAAATTTAGACATGACACAAATAAAATATGAAACTGTTACATAGCAAAACTTTTAACTGATATAGCTCGCTTTATCATTTTCATCAACAAAAATTTAATGTTGGGCTATTTTTGCTAAAAATTGAAAGTTGAAGCATTTTAGTATAACTTTTAAAGTTTATGCTATTATTATAACATTAAGTAAAGTTCAAATTTTTTATAATTGATCCTATTACGTATAGAATTTTTTAAGTTGAATAAGGTACCAAATTCATTATCTATCCAAATCCACATTTATTTTTTAAATTAGATACATTGATCTTAAATAGTGTTAAGTTGACTATATATCAACTCAATTTAAATTTAAATTATTTTTAAGCTGATTTGTTGACTTTAAACAATACTAGATTGATTTAACTTTGAACTTTTGTTACAATCTTTAATAATTATTGAAGTGAATCACACGTTAATATATTGAACAATAATATGATCAAGATACACAAGAAGGGGGGGTTGAATTGTGATAAACTTTTTCTTAATCCCCTTAACAAAAAATGCTTGTTCTTTCGAAAACTTATCGTAAATCAATTCGTAACTAGTTTGAAAAACTTTGTTAACTTTGAAGAATACGATATAAGTAATATGAGAGTAGAGAGAAACACAGCAGTTTATCCTGGTTCACCCCAAACCGTGGGCTACGTCCAGTCCTCAGATATCCTTCTGAGATTTCACTATCTCTGAGATTTCACTATCCTCATTCTTCTGAGATTTCACTATCTCTTCAGGTCTCTTTACAGCAAGTATTATTTTACTCTTAGCCTCTTCAGGCTATCTGTAACACTTTCTAATTGAAAGAATAGTAAAGAGCTTGTTACAATAGAAATGCTCTTAAAACTGTTCACTCGAAATATCGTTCACAATTTTTCTCTCAGATAATCTGAAAATCAAAAGTTGAATACTCAGAGTTTCATGAAGTTTTATAAAGTTGCATAAAATTGTTTCTTCTTCAATCTCGACTCTTATTTATAGTCGGGTCTTCAACTGTTTCTTGATTATCGCTTGATTCTTGAAGAAAGCGGTTATTCGGTTTGACTCCGTAACTAACTCAAACTGATGTTTCTTTCTTCCGTCTGACATTTTGTATCGGCTGCTTTTCTCTTGTAAAGCTTCCGTCTGCTTTTCTTGTAAAGCTTCCGTCTGCTTTTCTCTTGTAAAGCTTCCGTCTGCTTTTCTTGTAAAGCTTCCGTCTGCTTTTCTCTTGTAAAGCTTCATGCCCGCTTTTCAGATCGTTGATTTTTCTTGTAACGCCTGCGCGCTACATTGTAAAGCTTAAGTCGCTTCGTTGTAAAGCTTCCGTCGCTTCGTTTGTAAAGCTTTAAATCGCTTTTCTTGTATCACTGATTTTCTCCTTCACTGTTTTTTTACTTGCATCGTCCATCTACTTTTCATTTGTATATTTATCTTTGTTTGTCATCAAAATTATTTAATACGTAAAGTCCGGTTTGACTTAACATTCTCCCCTTTTGATGATAACAAATATTATGAAATAGAGAAATATGAAAGGTATCAAATTATGAAAAGTATCACATATCTGTAAGTATTAATAGATCAAAATAACTTCGCATACGCTTTCAAAATTTCTTCTATCTTTTCCTTTCAATGATTTTCCTTCTCATTCTTCCTTCTCCCCTATTTGTTATTAATCAAAAATTATTTCCTGATCGCTTCACCAACTTTTTCAGCATCTTCTTAATCTTCTTCATTTCCTTATCAAGTTTCTGAACTTGTTTCTTTAAGGTTAATGATTCAGCAGTTCAAGATTCTGTCTCAACAACTTGTTTTTCAACAATAGCAACTGTTGTTGTATAAGCGTCCACGTTTGAGACATGTGGTTCAATAATTTGGAGGAAAGGCGGAGGGACATATACAGCTTGATCAGGAATATCAAGATCATAGGAATCAAGTATACGTTGATATGTGCTTCCAAGCCAAGGCATAGCTTCTGCAATTGAGTTGATCTCCCACAGAGGCTGATTTTGCAGAATGTTCTGTAAAATACTATAAGAACATTTTAAGTTCCCAATCAGAAAAGAACGATACTGACCCTTTCTGATAGTGCCTCCCTGTGGATCATCTGCTGTAGCCTTAGTTTGGCTTGTTCCTGGATCTTGATAAATGCAGATAGAACTTCCACTTCTTTTCTCTTCACATGCTTCATCAATCAATTGCACTGCTTCTGCGATCTGATCAGAAGTCATGTCATCCAAAACTGGTTCTGGTGGAACTTTCAGCTTCAGTTTCTCTTCACACTTGCGTTCAACAAAATTTGGTGGTTGTAAATCAGGTACCACCTTGATAACTGTACTGTCCAGTATTGGATAAGAAGTAAGACGCTCTCCAAATGGCTCTGGTGGATATGGTTCTCTTCCAACTCTCTTCAGTTGATCATAGAAATTTTTATAACCCCTATCCAACAGATGTAGAATGTTGTTATCAAATTTCACTGATTTGAAGAAGGCTTTCACAAATCTCTTTGGTTTGTCTCGGATGATGACATATTTGGTCTTCTTCTCCTCTGTGACAACCAATCTGTGTTCCCAATTTTCTCTTTGAAAAGTTAAATATTGGGATGGAACATTAGTCATCACACTCAAGACTTTTTGACTAACCTTTTGTCCCATAACATGTGTAGCAATCTGTTTGCGAACAAGTGAAGACTGAAAAGTAGTAGAAACTACTTCTTCAAACATTGGATTATCAAGGACATTGTGAGTATCCTTAAGATTACCAGTAACAGCTTTCACATTAACTTCAACAATTTCAACCAGACAAATGACAGACTTTTTTCAGTAGTATCAACAATGATCTTTTCTTGCTGTACCTTCTTAGACTTTGTTTCATTGTTGGACTTCTTTCTTTTGTTGCACTCATTTTCTTTCCCCTTGGTGACTTTTTAGGTTGCGTTTTTTGCTTTTCAGGTTCTTCTTTTCTTTTTCCTCCACTTCCTTGAGACTGAGTTTTTGAATCTTTTTCAAGGATTGATGTCAACGACTTTGTAGCTCTTGATCCTTGCAGTTCAGAATGCTTTGATTGGCTTGATTCTCTGGATTGGTGGCTTCTTTTCATTGCTGATTTTCGCTCTGGGTGACGTTCTTGCTTGCTTTGGAATGTCACTTAGTAGTGGTTCCCCTTTACGCTTCAAATCACCTGATTCAAAAAATCGAACACTTTTCGATTTTGATTCCTGAGAATGTGATCTTGTTTCCTTCATAGAAGATTTCTTTAGTAAACGCTCCCCCTCAATTGTTGATTTTCTTGCCAAATCTGCTCATTTTCTGTCTGAAAATTTCAGACCCATTTTAGCAATAGATGTTGAATCTATATAGCTTTTAACAGATATCTTCTGTCTGATTCCCCTTTCCAATCTGATGCCAGATTCTCTGAACACTCTTGTCAACAACATCCCATAAGGACAAGTGTTTGTATCCTTTATTGATTTTACCATGTACTGATAAATCAAAAATGGTAAATCTATTGGGTGATGATTAAGAAGATGAAAAATACATTGTTCATTCAGGGTAGTGACCTGATGTCGTGAACCTATTCTCGGTAAAACACAGTCACATAGAACCGCGAACAATACCCTTGCCTTTGGTACCAACCAAGAGGCTCTCCTTTCAGTTAGGTTATTTTGTCCATAAAGTTGACGACTAACTTCATCTTCGTTCATCTTAAGCTTAGTCATCCATTTCACCATATTAATGGGTTGAACTCTATCCATCGGACATTCAGTGACTTTCTCCAGTAACTCCTTCGTTACTATAACAGAGTGTGTGTCTACATACGACACGATTGTATCATCTACTGATTTAGTATTCTTCCAGAACTCATAAACTTCTTGTAGATAGACTTCATCTCGTATTTGAAAGAAGTTTCTCCATCCTACCGCCATTATCTCCAGCTCTATATCCATTTGTTCTTTTCTTAGTTATTCAAAGTTTACCAATCTTCCCCAGCCCGATCCTGGATCAACTCGCAAAATAGGCTTGACATTCATCTATAGCGAATTCTAGAACGATTGTACTTCTCGATGATCTGATAGCTTTTTCCCTCTAAAACTTTTTCTTGTGAAGGAAGTTTTATATCTGAAATCGTCTAACGCCGTTAATTCCACCGTTCCACTGTCTTTTCTTTTTGAAAAATCAGATGATCAAACTGTTAACTCCACCGTCTATCTGTCTTGTCTTTTTGAAAAACCAGATGAATGGTCCGTTAACTCCTCCGTCTGTCTGTCTTTTCTTTATGAAAAACCAGATGAATGGTCCGTTAACTCCTCCGTCTGTCTGTCTTGTCTTTATGAAAAACCAGATGAATGGTCCGTTAACATCACCATATTGAGGTTGCGTCTGATTTCTTTAAAGCGATCTTCACTTAGTGGTTTTGTGAAGATATCCGCCCACTGATATTTTGTTTCTACGAATTGTAGGACGACGACTTTCTTCTTGAACGTAATCTCTCAAGAAATGATGTCTGACTTCTATGTGCTTCACCTTGAATGTTGAATTGGATTCTTTGACAAGTCGATGGTATTTGGTGTTGTCGCAGTATATTAGAATCTCTTCTTCTTGTATTGAGTAGTCCTCCAATTGATACTTGATCCACAATACTTGTGAACAACAACTTGCGGAAGACATATATTCAGCTTCGGCAGTTGATAATGCAATCGAGCTTTGTCTCTTGCTTGACCATGACACCAGGTTTGGTCCAAGAAAGTGACAGCCACCACTCGTGCTCTTCCTTTCGATCCTATCACCGGCATAGTCCGCATCGCAATATCCATTCAACCTGAAAATTTTACCTTTCTCATACATTAAGCAAAGATCAGTAGTACCTGCGAGATATCTCAAAATTCGTTTTACAGCAATATAATGAGATTCTCTAGGATCGGCCTGAAACCTTGCACACAAGCATACACTGAATAGAATGTCAGGTCTACTTGCTGTAAGATAAAGCAAAGAACCAATCATCCCTCTAAATAGGGTTTGATCCACCTTCTTACCACTTTCGTCTTTTGACAACAAGTTTGAAGGATGCATCGGGGTAGACATATGTTTAACACTGCACATATCAAACTTAGACAATAATTCTTTAAGATATTTTTGTTGATGGATAAAAATCTTATCCTTAGTTTGCTTTACTTGCAATCCAAGAAAGAATTTTAACTCACCCATCATGCTCATCTCAAATTCATTTTTCATCAGATTTTCAAAACTCATGCATAACCTTTTTGAAGTTGCACCAAAAATAATATCATCAACATAAATTTGCACAATAATGAAATCATTACTCAAGTTCTTTCTAAAAAGAGTTTTGTCTACTTTACCTCTAGTAAATCCATTTTCTATAAGAAATGAACTCGCACGATCATACCATGCTCTAGGGGCTGTTTCATCCATATAAGGCTTTATGAAGTCTGTAGACATGATCTAGATACTTTATGTCCTCAAATCCGGGAGGTTGCTTAACATAGACTTCTTCATCTATAAAACCATTCAGAAATGCACTTTTTACGTCCATCTGAAAAAGCTTTATGTCATGGCAAACCGCATATGCAAGCAGTATCCTTATTGCTTCAAGTCTTGCTACTGGAGCATATGTCTCATTGTAGTCTATTCCTTCTTGCTGATTATAGCCTTGTGCTACTAATCTTGCCTTGTTGCGACTTACTTTTTCTGATTCGTCTAGTTTATTCTTGAATACCCATCTCGTACCAATAATGGATTTCTTTTCAGGTTTAGGAACTAAGGACCAGACTTTATTCCTATAGAATTGATTCAACTCCTCTTGCATAGCTAGTATCCATGCTTCATCTTTTAGAGCTTCATCAATCTTCTTAGGTTCGACTTCAGATATAAATGCTACGTTGGCTTCTCTTCTGAACTTGGACCTTGTTCGTACACCTTCTGAGGTTTCTCCAATAATTGACTCTTTAGGATGAGAACTTTTGTATCTCCAATATTTCTTTAACTCCAAATTCTTCGAAATGTCTTTCTTTTCGTCATATAGTGTTTCTGATGAAGATACTTCTTTGTACTCCGTCAAAGGCATCGTAATAAAGATCATTATTATCGATTCCTCTTCCTTATTGGGTTGAGAGCTATCATCGAACTTGACATGAATAGTTTCTTCAACAGTCTTTGAGGTGAGGTTGTAGACTCTAAATGCCTTTGAGGTGAGAGAATAACCTAGAAATATTCCTGCAAGAGTCTTTGCATCAAACTTGTCCAAAACTTCCTTTGTGTTCAGAATAGTGTACTTGCAACCGAAAGGATGGAAATAAGAAATGTTTGGTCTCCTTCCATTCCACAACTCATAGGGAGTTTTATTCAATATTGGTCGCAGCAACACTCTATTCTGAATATAGCATCTTTGTATTGATGACTTCGCTTGAAATATTTAGGAAGATTCATCTCGCACAGCATTGTTCTTGCCATCTCTTGAATTGTCCTATTCTTTCTTTCAACAACTCCATTCTGCTGCGGAGTCCTTGGGGCAGAGAAGTTATGGAAAATTCCATTTTCTTCGCAGAATACTCTAAACTTCTCATTTTCGAATTCTCCACTATGATCACTCCTTATGCTGGCTATAGACACTCCTTTTTCATTCTGTAACCTCATGGAAAGGTTTCTAAAGCACTTGAAAGACTCATCTTTATGTGCCAGAAAAAGTATCCAACAAAACCTTGTAAAATCATCAATAATGACAAGTCCATACTTCTTTCCACCAAGACTTATTGTCCTTGTTGGACCAAATAAATCCATGTGTAACAACTCTAGTGGTCTAGATGAAGTTATGAAATGTTTTGAAGAGAAAGAGGTTTTAACTTGTTTCCCTTTCTGACAACTTTCACAAAAGAAATCTTTGTTAAAACAAATTTGTGGCAAACCTTTTACCAAATCATGTTTCAAAAGTTTTGAAATATGTTTAAAACTGACATGACCTAGTTTTTTATGCCAGATCAGTCTTTCTTCTTCAGTAGATAAAAAATATGAAATATTTTGAGACTGAAAATCGTCTAAATCAATTTTGTAAAGATTGTTTCGTCTTTTGACCGAAAAGAAAATAGAACCATCTTTGTTTCTGACTTCACAAAAGTTTTGGTTAAATGTAACTTCAAAACCAGAATCACATAATTGACTAATACTTATCAAGTTATGCTTTAGACCATCAACTAGCAGTACGTTGTTAATGCATGCATGAGAATTCTTACCAATCTTACCAATCCCGATTATTTTGCCCTGCTTGTTGTCTCCAAAAGTTACCGAACCTCCTTTCTTGATCAAGATCTAGGAACATAGACCTTTTTCCTCGTCATGTGACGCGAGCATCCACCTTGTCCAAATACCAATGGTGCTTGCTGGTTCTTCCAAAGAAGGATTTCTGTAGGAGATATTATCTTATTTTAGGTACCCAGATTCTCTTGGGTCCTTTAGGGTTAGTATGGTGTAATGAATGATAATAAGACGTAGAATGAAAACGTTGATGACCTTTTTGAAAACCTGATTGATATCTTCTCTTATCTTTTTGAACAATTGATTTCACGTAATTTGAGACTTATTTTTAGCAAACCCTAATCCAGTTTATCACTCGGATGTCGCATTTTCTAGCATTTCATTCATCTTTTTGTACTATCTGTAAATTTAGCTAGATCAATCGAGAGATTATTGATTCTCAATTTCAATTGTTTAATCTCTTCGGATCTATCTATAACTTTGTTGTTATTCAGTTCCTCAACTTGCTTTCTCAGATTTATATTCTCACTCTCTATCTCATGAGTATGTTTGAGGTTTTCTACATATTTCTTCTTCAACAGCTTGTACTGTTTCAGAATAGCATGAGAATCCTCTAACAATTCTGAGTATGCATCTTGTATATTATCATGGCTAGAAGTTACCTCTTCATCACTTTCTTCTTCAGCTACCAGACATATGTTAGCATGTTCTGACGCTTCTGAGCTTGTATCTGATTCTGATGAATCCAGATCCTCCCACGTTGCCATCATGCTTTTCTTGTTATCCTTACTCTTTTTGGGTTGTCTTTTCAACATTGGACACTCGGACTTGTAATGTCCCGGCTTATTGCATTCATAACATGTAATAGATGCTTTCGATTTTCCATTGTCTTTGCCATTGTTCCTTCGAATGTTGAATTTCCTTTGGACTTCTTTTTCCACATTCTTCTTATCTTTCTTGAAATGAAAGATAGCTCATCGTCTTCATCACTTGATTTGATTTCGATTTCTTTGGAATCATCATCCTTTGATTCTTCAATCTTTAATGCCTTTGATGTATTCCTCTTTGTCTTCTTCTTCTGGATCTTGTGATTTATTTGTCCTGCTTTGAGTGCTATGGACTTCTCTTTCTTGGGCTTATCTTCTGCATCAAGCTCTACTTCGTGTATCTTCAACGATCCAAGCAATTCATCAAGCTTCAGTACGCTTAAGTCTTTGGCTTCTTGTACAACAGTTACTTTGGGTCTCCATCTTTTTGGCAGACTCCTCAAAATCTTTCGAACATGGTCTTGACTGTTGTACGTTCTTCCAAGAGCTTTTAGCCCATTAACAATTGTTTGAAATCTTCCAAACATTTGATCAATGGTCTCTTCTTCTTTCATTTTGAACAACTCATACTGATGCACCAGAATGCTTATCTTGGACTCCTTGACTTGATTTGTTCCTTCATGTGCAATTGATAATGTATCCCACATTTCTTTGGCAGTGTCGCATCCATGAACTTTGTCATACTCGCTTTTGCTCAATGCACAACTCAAGAAAAATTTCGCCTTGGAGTTTAGTTGAAATCTTGCTTTCTGCTCGGCTGTCCATCTTTCTCGTGGAATTGGATTTTTATCATCATCTTCAGGTGTGTATGGTCCGTTCTCGATGATGTCCCAAAGGTCAATGTGAGTAGATTCGATAAACAATCTCATCCGGTCCTTCCAATAGTGGTAGTCTTCACCATTGAATGCTGGAGGTCTTGTGACTGAAGCTCCTTCGGCAATATACGTGTGTGATTCCACCATTTTCTTTAATTCACACTTTTTTAGAGTGATTCTTGAACACCAGGCTCTGATACCAATTGAAGTGAATCACACGTTAATATATTGAACAATAATATGATCAAGATACACAAGAAGGGGGGTTGAATTGTGATAAACTTTTTCTTAATCCCCTTAACAAAAATGCTTGTTCTTTCGAAAACTTATCGTAAATCAATTCGTAACTAGTTTGAAAAACTTTGTTAACTTTAAAGAATACGATATAAGTAATATGAGAGTAGAGAGAAACACAGCAGTTTATCCTGGTTCACCCCAAACCGTGGGCTACGTCCAGTCCTCAGATATCCTTCTGAGATTTCACTATCTCTGAATTGTTTACAAGTATTCTTTTGACTGAACCTCTCCAGGTCTTTTTACAACAAGTATTATTTTACTCTTAGCCTCTTCAGGCTATCTGTAACACTTTCTAATTGAAAGAATAGTAAAGAGCTTGTTACAATAGAAATGCTCTTAAAACTGTTCACTCGAAATATCGTTCACAATTTTTCTCTCAGATAATCTGAAAATCAAAAGTTGAATACTCAGAGTTTCATGAAGTTTTATAAAGTTGCATAAAATTGTTTCTTCTTCAATCTCGACTCTTATTTATAGTCGGGTCTTCAACTGTTTCTTGATTATCTGCTTCTTGATTCTTGAAAGAAACGGTTATTCAGTTTGACTCCGTAACTAACTCAAACTGATGTTTCTTTCTTCCGTCTGACATTTTGTATCGGTTGCTTTTCTCTTGTAAAGCTTCCGTCTGCTTTTCTTGTAAAGCTTCCGTCTGCTTTTCTCTTGTAAAGCTTCCGTATGCTTTTCTTGTAAAGCTTCCGTCTGCTTTTCTCTTGTAAAGTTTCCGTCTGCTTTTCTTTTAAAGCTTCCGTCTGCTTTTTTCTTGTAAAACTTCCGTCTGCTTTTCTTGTATCAGCTGATTTTTCTTGTAACGCTAAATCGCTTTCATTGTAAAGCTTCCGCTCGCTTTGTTTGTAAAGCTTCCGTCGCTTCGCTTGTAAAGCTTCGTCTCGCTTTTCAGATCAAATTGATTTTCTCCTTCAATTGTTTTTTTACTTCGCATGCGTCCATCTACTTTTCATTTGTATATTTCTCTTTGTTTGTCATCAAAATTATTTAATACGTAAAGTCTGGTTTGACTTAACAATTATTATATGCCTTGATTTTATAATGATGGGTTAACGTAATTTTAGTAGTTTTATCTTGAATCATGGTTAGATGTTGCTTGTAAAAATATGATCTATATAACATAAATCAAAATTGACATTCCTAACTTTAGGATCTTCAATAAATAATGATTATAACTCATAAGAGTGTAATATTGTGTACCTAATGCAGAAGATGCCATTATTGAAAAGAGATCAAGAAACTTTACTGCGCTCTTAGTTAAAATTGATTTCTCTTTTGACTATCTTATGATTACAAAACTTAATAAAATTACCTTAATTAGTAGAGAGGACCAATTTATATATCTATAAATTTTTAATTTGATCGTCCATTAAGAAACCATAATAAATGATTGAAATTTATTCCGTTATTAAATAGGAAATATATATATATAGCTCAATGTAATAAACTATATAATGCGGGTCATGATGGTCATACATTTCAACATCATATACTTCCTTTTATAAACCACAACACTAGTAATTTATGAAGTTAGGTAACATAAGTGACATATAAATATCATAAAGGTCCACATTAATGCCTTATAGACAATTTTATTTCTTATTTACTAACAATTACATGTGCTCATTCGTAATAAATAAGAAAATTACCAATTAGAACTTTCTTGAGCTTAAGAGTGTCAAAAAGTCATAAAACAATCATTAATATAACCAAAGCCCTTTTTTTAAATATGTTCCTTAAATATATTTGGTGGAAGGTCTTTAGTTAAAGAATCTATAATCATAAGATTGTTCTTAATATTTAGTAAGCACTCTTTGTCTATGAACTTCCTCTTTTACAGTAAAATATTTCAACTCTATATGTTTATCATCTGTAGAATACCTGTCATTTTTGGAGAAGAAAACTACTACAAAACTATCATAATAAAATTTTAGCAACTTCGTAATGATGTTGACAACCCCAAGCCTTGAAATAAAGTTTTGCAACCATAAGGCACAAATTGTAGCCCCAAAATAAGCTACAAATTCTACTTCCATAATAGATGAAACAATGACAGATTATTTATTACTTTCCTATAAAATTGTTCCTTCCACAAGTAGAAAAATATCCAAACATTGACTTTCTACTGTCTATATGCATCAAGTAAAATTTGAATCCAAATATCCAATTACTTCTAATAGATTTGATCTTCTATATATGAGAAGATAATCCTTTGTTCCTTGAAGATACTTTAAGACTTTCTTTGCAACTTTGCAGTGGTCTATACGAGCATTACTTTGATATTTGCCTATCATTCCAACAACAACGTTGATATCAAGTCTCGTGCATATTTATAAAGACATCATATTGTTAACAATAGAAGCATATGGAAAAGACACCATTTGGCTACGTTCTACATCATTCATTGGACATTTCTTGAGACTAAATTTATTTTCTTTTTAATCGGGACAATTCCTGTTGACCACTTGTTTGTATTAAATCCCTTTAGAATTTTATCGATATAGTCTTTTGGAGACAATTCTACCAGTCCTTGTGATCTATTTTGAAATATAGAAATTTCTTTCACATATGATGCCTCTCCCATATCTTTCATTTCATATATGATGCTTCTCCTATATTCTTATAGATAAATTCTTTATTTTTATACAATATGTCTAAATCATTAGCAACAACTAAAATATCATTAATATATAGAATAGAAATATAAACTTACTCCCAGTAATCTTTCGATAGATACAATAATGAACAATATTTTCATAAAAACCAAAAGATGTTAAGGTATCATTAAACATAATATACTATTTTGAGGAAGTTTGTTTAAATACATATATTGATTTCTTAAGTTTACAAACCTTGTGGACCTTTCCTTCTATCGAAAAATCTTCAGGTTGATTCATATAAACTTTCTCCTCGAGATCACCATTCAAAAAGGTAGTTTTCACATCCATTTGATGTAGCTCTAAATCAAACTAAACCACTAATTCCATGATTATTCTCATTAAATCATTCTTTGAGATAAGTGAAAAAGTCTCTTTAAAATCAATGTCATCCTTTTAAGTATAACCTTGAGCAACAAGTTTAGCTTTATACCTTTCAATATTTCCATTTGAGTCATGTTTAGTCTTAAAGACCCATTTGCATCCAACTCATTTAGATCCTTCTAGCAAAATAACAAGGTCCCAGGCATTGTTTTGTGTCATTGAATTTAATTCATCTTTCATAACATTAATCTATTTATTAGACTTATCACTTTTTATGGCTTACGAAAATTAAACTAGATCATTATTAATGCCATAATTAAATTATAACTTTTGTGAATAAACTATATAATCATCAGGAATAACTGATTTCCTTATTCTTACAAGTTATTCAAAGTTATTCCATGTGCTTCATTTAAATTAATTGGTTATAAGTTTTTATAAGGTGTTGTTTCATCCAAACCTTGTTGATAATTATTTTTTTCTTCTAGCACTGGGACAATATTTGGAATATATGTGGATACTAAAACATTTATGGATAATAGAGCATCAACCATTATTTTATTAATATCCACAACACATGTTTTAGCACTCCTAATAACTTCATCATTTTTAATGAACTTGGTATTAGCTATTTCAACAATTCTAGATAATAGTTTTGACAATAAAATCTATATCCTTTAGGTTTATTTTAATAAATAACAGAGTAACTACTGACTGTTTGAGAATCTACTTTCTTTTCTTGTAGATTATAAACTCCTGCTTCTACTGGATAACCCCAAACATACAGGTGCCTTATACTAGGTTTTCTTTCAGTTCATAACTCAAAAGGAGGTTTAGGTACTACTTTACTAAGAATCATATTTAGCAAATATAATGCAGTTTTAAATGTATATATCCATAAGGTTTTGTGTAATGAAGAGTTGCTCATCATCATTAAGGTCTTATTACACCTTTTTGCCACACCATTTTGTTGAGATGCGCTTCAAATAGTATAATGTGCACATATGTCATGCTTCTTAAGAAACTTTGTAAATGAACCTTGACATTATCTTGATTCATCATATTTTTCATAATATTCACCACCTCTATTAGATCTTACAAGTTTCACTTTTTTTTTTAAAATCTAATTGCCTTTCAACCTCCTTTACAAACACCTCAAGGGTGTTTACAGCTTGAGATTTTTCATTAAGCAAGTAGACATATCCATAACATGAAAAATTTATCTATAAAGGTGATAAAATATTTTTCTCCACTATATCGATGTGTATAATTTCAAGGAGTTGAGTCCTTCTTGTGGTTCCTTTATTACTTTGTTTGGTTTGCTTTCCCTTAATGAAATCCACAAACACATTGAGATTAGTAAAATATGAATTCGAATGAATTTCATTCTTTACTAATCTTTCTAATATTTCTTTAGATATATGACTCAAATGTTTATTTCATAAGTAGGCTGAATTATTATTCATTATGCTACACTTAGCTCCAATGGTATGATAAACAAAAAGTAAGGATTCAGAAAAATTAACATCAAAGTTTCAATTTATATAAATCATCCATAAAAATTCCACAACCAATAATGAAATTACGTTTAAATAAATTAAAACAGCCATCACCAAACTTAAAAGTAAACCCACTTTCATCAAATTTAGAAATAGAAATTAAGATTCTAGAAATCAAAGGTATATAGAGAGTTTGTATTAGATCCAAGTGATAAGCAATATCTAATATTAGACGATAAGTCCCAACGCCTTCAATTAGAACCTTTTTACAATTTCTTACGAGCATAAAGTTCTCAATTGGGTTTATAGTTTATATTGTAATGAATCCTAACATAACATTAGAAATATAGGTAGTAAAACTAGAATCAATGTAGCGCCCCCTTACCATAGAGTACTCACCGGAACGCCCGTAGGTCATTCCGGTATATATCCTACGATAAGAGACCACTACCGACAACCACCGCTAAACTCTCCATGGCATCACAATAATAAAATAGAAATGAGAAATTGGTAACTTTTTAAAACTAAACTGTAATTCATTTCATTTACTCAAACTTAGAAATTTACAAACTGTCAGTATTTTCAGTTTATACAATCCTTCAAAACACTTTACATTAAGTACTATACAATAAGGCACAAAGAACAGTTCTAACTATAAGTCTCCAAAAAAAATTCCAGCTGACCGACCTTTGAGCCATAACCTCTCTCGCCACTCCGATGTCCAAGGCTCTACAGTCCTGAGGGAGCTAACAGTCTACTCTTAATCCTGAAAAAAATAGATTGCAATTTTGGATGAGTTTGCAAACTCAATGAGGAACCATCATCGATGGTCCGCTCAATTCATGCATCACATAAGCATGTTCCAGTAATCAGGCAGTCATAGTGGTAATACAGGCTCAACAATCATACAGTCATATACAGCAAAAGTCATTTCAGGTATTCAGTCCAGTATGCAATGCACATGTGACTCTTTTTCCGATTTTATTTCGGTGTTGTGACCGAGCGCTTAGCGAAGAATCAAGATCAAGAGACGCGTCTCTGGAGGATTATCTCCTTCGAGCTCTAGACTGCGTTTTCGGTTTGATTTACTTCGGTTCACAATTATTTTTATCCGTTTATGCAATCTGTGTATGAAATGCCTATGCCCAATTGAATAGTTAATTAACAGTCCATAAGTCACAATTAATCACAGTAATCCCAGTAAGGTCAAACAAGTCACACAATTTACACATTCCTGATCCCGCCATTATCCCCATATTAGACAAATAATAATTGAGAAACCCATCTAGGTTACTCACCTATTACTTCCGAGCTAATGCCGAGAAGTCTCTGCTACGTCAGTCGATCGACGCTCCAATTGTGCCTCTATAAAAAAATCAGAGAAGATGGATATTACTAACTGTCCAATCATAACTATTCAATCATGCACATGTAGGTGTATAATGCTTGTTCATGATATTCCCGGCCCTAATCTCACCTTTTTCATCATAAAAATCTGTCTAAAAATTAGAAATCTAATGGCGCTGACGGTACTCAATTCAGACCTCTATAGGTCCAAAAATTAATGAAACAGTGACTAGAAAATAATAAACCGGACCCACGTCAATTTCCCGTCCAAAAATTCCCAATTTCTCATAAAATGAAATTAAATATTCTATGAATCCGATGCCTCAAGAATCAGGTCAATCGGACGTCGGACGGAAAATTTATAAGCAAAAGAAGGAAAATATATGATCCTAGTCGACTTGCTTAAGAATCCTAGTCGACTTATGCTACTGTGTATGTCCTAGTCGACTTGTCTGAGATGCAAGTCAACTTATTCTACTACAATAGCAGATCTGGAACAAACATCCTCCGATATCCCAACTTATACAAGGCATAACTCCCTACTCCGAACTCCAAATTGGACAAACTTGGTTTCTATTTTATAGAGAAAAGAGAGCTCTACAAGTTTCATGAAGGACACAAAAACCAATTTCACCTCTAAGGGTGTCAAAAATGTAAATCAAAGTTACTACCCAGTCAATGGGTTCTAAAACAGTACAGTATTTTGTAAATTCAATAACTTCTCATTTCCTTTGTAAACAATTACACAATAAATATGCTCCGAAATATCCCAATGTTATCTACAACTTTCATGAACAACTAGAAATCAAATTCATTTGCTAACTAGGCCAAACAATTCACCAAAGCATCTGCCCACTGGAATTTCCCAATCTGAACAGTACATTTCAAAGTAGCATATCTCCTAGCACAAATGTCAAAACAATCACTACCTTATATCACTGGAAAGATAAGATCTCATACTTCAATTTTCATGAAGGATTCAAAATCCAATTCCATCATTAACAAGCTCAAAACTATCATGTAAGTGACTGCCCTAAGCAATAGTCAATGACCTAATTCAGATTCAGTATTTGCAAATTCATTACTCCCAAATATGATAT
The DNA here is from genome assembly GCA_029891385.1 of Erythroxylum novogranatense. Taxonomy (NCBI): domain Eukaryota; kingdom Viridiplantae; phylum Streptophyta; class Magnoliopsida; order Malpighiales; family Erythroxylaceae; genus Erythroxylum; species Erythroxylum novogranatense. The sequence continues at coordinate 56,487,356 of CM057224.1, forward strand.
CCAAAAATAGCATGCTATATACCATTTTCAAGATAATTTCTTCCTTTAAAACTATTCAGAGATCACTCAAGCCAATTCAATTAACAGAAATTGCTAAAATTGCTTCCAATCATAATGCTCACAAATCTGACACTTAGGCTAGGTTTCACCACAATGTACAAAATCAGTCAATAGTTAACAGTGGATATCTCCCAATATACATATTGAAAAATTGCAAAATCAGTGGAAATGAAAAGCTAACAATATAGGCTTCAACTCTCATGAAGACCATTTTCATCAATTCCTTCTAAATTAATTTAGAAAAATCATCAAAACAATTAGGTCATCAATCTGGGTACTGTTCACACAGCCCATGTCTCTGATTTTCCAAGCCAACATTCAACCTTTTAGAGCTACAATTAGACAACACCTATTTCACAAAAAGTTGTAGCCAATCAACTAAAGTTTCATTTGGAAGAAACCGCACCTCATTTGCATAACCACACAATTAGTTATGATTAAAATAGTGTAATCGGTACAAAACCAATTTTCCAGCTTTGGTACTAACCTTAGATCCTATCACTTCCAATGCCAATAACACATCACTAAGCATCCAAATGGACAAGAAATCAGTCACTAGATCATTCATACATTCACTTAGACCAATAGTCACAATTTGGCAGCCCTAAACCCTTCATTTCCATGCAAGAATAATCATCAAGAATCAATCCAAAATCAAGCTAAAACCAATCTAAACCATGTTCATTCACTTACCCTCACACAACATACATTTATACCCAAAGAATCAAGCCATAGGTTTCATGAAATTCATGCATCATAAATCATATTTAATGCACCATAACTCCAAATGAATGCATCTAACAACTATGATTCATGAAATAAACAACCAAAGCTTAAAACAAAAGCTTACCTAATCAAGTTTTCCCTCTTCAAAACTACACCAACTTCTCCACTTTCTAATCCTCATACATGGTTGTCATCATGGTAAGGAGGTAGAAGGTTTAAGTTTGCAAGCATATAAGGAAGGCTCTTAAGGTGGGAGGAAGTAACTTAATGAAGGAGAAAAAAAAATCGATGGAGATGAAAAAGGAAAGGAAGGTTTTCGGATGGGGATGGAAAATAAGCAATCCAATTCATCTTTTCCTTCTTTTGTTAAGGCATATTCGAGAAAGAGGTTTAGCATAAGACAAAAATCATTAAAACTCTTTAGGATAAGTGGCAAATTATAAGAAAAAAGACAAAATAGGCTAAAAACAAATTAGTAAATAGGAACCCTAATGCAATTTGACCCATTCTAGTCCAATGGCCCTAATTTCAATCCCAAAATAATATACCCAATATTACAGTGTCATTGGATAGAAATTTTCGCTACCGAAAATCAACCGGCTCGCCGCTTGACAATTTTTTCGGTCCGAAAATTTTCTCCGAAAAATTTCAGAAAAATTCCTAAAAATCCTTTAAAATATAAAACACTCAATGACGCACTCAGAATAATTTTTCAAACACAAGAACCACATTAATCACAGTAAAACTACATTAGGCACAAAAACTGGGAATGTCATGTATGCATGTACAGTTATTTCATGTGCACAAAATTCACTGTGTACCAATACTAGTATACATGAACAGTCCTAATGAAGCCCAATCACTCTCATCCTATGCCAAATTACTATTCTACCCTTTCCGTTGAGGGTGAGATGTTACAATCAAGCCACCAACTATTAGATAAGTTTAGTTCAAAACATACCAAAAGATTAAATGTTCCTTTCTTTTCAAACTAAACCTTAAGTTTCAAACAATCTTTTTGATAGTGTCCCTCTTTCTTACGAAACTGACACTTATTTGTCTTTTGTTCCTTCTTATCAATATTAGTAGTAACTTGTGTCACCTTAGCAGGTGCTTTCTTATTAAATTTCTTAGCCTTTAGCTTGTGAATTTTGCTATCTCCTTGACCCATAAGGTCAACATAATGAATTCCTTGATTCTTTAGCCGTGTTTCCTCCTAAATGAGCATCCTGAACAATTCATTAACCCTATACTTATCTTGTATAGTGTTGTAGTTAGTTTGAACAAGTCCATACTAAAGAACTAACGAGTTCAAAATGAGTTGCACTAAAAAGGAGCCATCAACTGTCATATACAGGGTCTTTAATTTTGCTACAATATTTTTTAATCTCTAGGACATATTGCTGCAAGCTTTACGACACATCAAACTTTATAGTCTTGAGTTTAGTCATTACAGTACTGGTAGGAGACTTATTTGCAAGATAAAAAAATATTCTTCCACAAAATTTAAGGTATTCTTTAGCAGTTTGAGTTTTTGGGATAGTGATCTTAATATTGTTAACAATAGTCATTCACATGAAATTAAGACACAATTTATTAGATCTTTCCCATGCTTTATAATTTGTCTTCTTATCCTTCTCATATTCGTAATGGCTATATGGTTTTGTTCCAATAATGTTAAAATTAAGATCCAAAACAACTAAATGAAAATTGACTTGTTTGCACTATTTGGAGAAGTTAAACCATTAAATACAATAACATAATAAGCATGTGAATGAAGAGAAATAGCTGCAAATACATAAATGCTCCATAAATTATCATATTTAAATAATTAAACATTTAGAATATACTACAGGATTCCTTTAGTCAAACTCAACAATATATTATCATAAGTTTAATTCCATACAAACTTTATTAGGTAATCATATAAAACTCGTCAAATACAACCAATATATTTCGATATAGAACGTATTTGATAAGTAAATATTGATTTTCCTCTACTACGTTTATTAGTCACGGAGTGTTAATTTACCTTTGGATAAAATTTAAATTCTACCAACTAATAAATATCATTTATCCATATACAATTAATTTAATAATAGGTATTAATATTTTATGAATAAAATACTATTTATACATGATAAAAACTCAATTAATTTGGTCACTTTGGTAACTAACAAATTATTCTTTTACATGACAAATTATTCTTTTACAGTGACATGTATAAATTTAACATAACACATAATTTTAAAATTTGATAATACTATGTATAAAACTAATATGAAATCAAATATTGATAATAGTTATAGTGAAATCTACAGTGATTATTTGTTGTCGTCCAGTGGTTGGATGCCTGAGTTTCACCCAGGATACTTGAGTACAATTCGTTGCAAAGTCGTTTTGATTATTTTTCGTCTTTAAAATTCTACTTAAATTAGAATCCTAAAGAAAATAATAAGGAATTAGAATCCTTGTTATCCAGAATATTGTTCTAGAGTCATACTTCTTATAGATACTTCTTGAACAATTCAACAATTGAGAAAAATATTCTTGATGTATTGCTTTTGTTTGTCATCTTTAAAATTCCATCTCTACAATAATCTTTAGATTTTTTATGTAGAAACCATTAATAGTGAATAATCAAAAATTCTTTAAACTTCAAAATATTTGATAATCCTCATCAAATGATCATGGTAAGATATATTAACAAATTGTTTATTCAAAACATATTCTCTCGATATCACATGTAACAATACGATCTTTACGACATAAATTAAAATTGACATTCATAACTTTAGAATTTTAAATAAACAATCATTACAAATCATAAATGTAATATTATGTCCCCAATGTGAAAGATGTTATTATTGAAAAGAGATATGAGAAACTTCATGGCTAGATTCAAAACTGTTTGTTTCAATTTGAACAATAACTATTCATTCCCTTTGTAATTATTTAGCGGCGATAATATATTCCAGGTATTCGAAAAATATAGAATGTACTTTCAGACACTGGACCATTACAATTTGTTTGAAAAATCATTAAAAATTGGAAACAATTATCTATATATATTTGTGAAATTTCTCCAACTCCCGAAATTACATTTAAGTTATACTTGTTCGAAGACTAAAATTTCGGACATGGCTGATGGCCTGCTGCACTAAGGCTAGGCGTGATTCTCGTTCAAGTCTCTAACTGCAAGTCCAAAGTTAGAGGGGCTTGAAATTGAAAGAACTAAAGCCTAGTGCTCGTGTACAATCCACAAATTGGGTAATGGGTTGGGTTCACTACTACCCTTTGTTTAGCATTGCTACCAACAAAGGCTAGAAGTGGTCAATTTAGTTTACCGCGAATTAAAATTTTTAGGAATATTTTGTCATTCAAATATCATGATTAAAATTAAAATAAATTTATTTCTTACTTTTGGAAGCATTTTAAATAATGTAAATGCTTTTTAGAGCTGTTGCTTGTGGGTATTTCTATCGAGATGGGGTGTTTAACGGCAAATGGTGTCGGGTTTCGCGCGGTCTTTTGGTGCTTTCTAAATGAATGATGTTGAGATTCACTATCCTGTTTTGATCTGATACTTGGCAAAGGACCATAGTATCTCTACAACGTGACATGGTTACTATATCTTTTGGTGAGATCTATCAGCTTGCTATAACATCTCTTGACAAATTATGTGACCAGCATACTCAACTTCACTGTACCAATTATTTTATAGCGGTGGACCTGCTTTACGATTGAATGAATGAACTGAGTAGAAACTTAACTATACAAATGTTGGCAGTCTAACATTAAGTTCAATTAATAAATTAGGCAGTGGTATTCCTTTTGAAATAATATTAAAAATATGTAAATTATCTCTTATCCTTTAGAATTTAGCTAAAGAAGGAGATATTTTATACACGCCCTAATTCAATACATATGAAGTCCACAATTTAAAAGATGACGAGGGTACCTATCTTTTGACAGGGTTAAAGTGTTAGAATAATTAAGTAGACAAAGTAAGATTGCAATTCAATTAAGATTAAAATATATAATATAAAATATTATTATAAATAAAATTACAATATAAATATTCGCCAGTTATAAGTTACGAATATTAATTCATAGGTTAGAACTTATAAAATTCATATCCTCACATGTTCTAATTTTAGATACTTAAATTTATTTTTAATACAGGAAACAAGGAGATGAATCAGTAATCGTAAGTGAATCAAATTAACTATAGTTACATATTTTAATTTATCAAAATTATTACACATTCTAAGATTTGCATTTGTAGTACAAATTCCCATGCATTTGTATCTACACTGAGTGTTGTTATTGTATCTAGATATTTTGTAAACAATATCTATGTTTTTCTAATATGAATAATATTTAAATATTGTAAGTAATATCTAGATTTTTCTAACAATTTTCTACTTAAAGATTTTACATTACCTTGTCATTGTCATTTTCTTACATTTATGTTAAGTTGCATGAGGATCGATATTAAATAAACACATCCTTGTTGATTGATTTTGTCTTAAATTCTACTATATTGTATTTGATATGAACTTTTTCATATCCATGATTCCTTCCTACACTTTCTCACAAATGAAATGATATTGAACTTGTATATGCTTGGTTTTCAAATGAAATATTGAATTCCTTGCTATAGGGAAGGCACTTTAACTGCTACAAAATAATGAAATCTTTTGTTGTTTGTGTTTGAGTTCTTCCAACACCAATTTCAATTAAGTCATTTCTTTATTAGTTTATGTAGCTCCTAGATATTCTACTTTTGTTACTGATATAGTTATAATTGATCATAACTTTGAAACCTATCTTATGACCCCATTAATAAGCATAAACGTAGTGAATTTGCTTTTAGCAACGCCATATGTATAATCAAAGTCAACATATGCTCTAATAATAAAGTCTTATGCTCTATATTGTAATGTAATATCAAAGATCCTCTTAATGTATCTTAGGATTCTCTTTACAACATTTCAATACTTTTCACTAGGATTCACTATATAGTAACTAACAACTTCTATTACAATGTTCGATCTTGTATAAATCCTATTAAACATTGGACTCCCCTTCCTGTTACCTTCTTTCTTGGTAAATTTACATCCCTAGAATTTCTTTTGTTGGTCCAAAGTCCTTATCTTCAAATTTCTTAGCCAAATATGCCTTCAATTATTTAATATGATTTTTATTTAGATATGTAACTAACATTTCATCTACACACAAAAATAAAATTATAAAATCATTACCATCAAACCTTTTAAATATAGATAAGAGTTTGTATTACGCTTGTTGTATCCAAGGCTCATAATGAAGGAATCAAATATTTTATATTATCGCCTCAATGCCTATTTAAGATCTTATAGAGATTTGTTTAACTTGCAAACTAAGTTCTCTCTTCCTTTGCTCTTCAAAACGTTCTAAATGGAGAATGAAAATTTCTTCTTCAAAATATTCATAAAGAAAAACAACTTTAGCATCCACCCATTCTATATGTAAGATAAACACAACATACATTGTAACGCCCCCTTGCCGTAGGGTACGCACGGGACGCCCGTGGGTCGTTCCGACGCATATCCCACAGCAAGGAAGTGCTACTAATCGAAACAATCACTGGATACTCGCATGGCATCAATAAAATAAACCACAACATGCGATTCACTAATATTTAAAACCACAATATTTCTTTCATTTCACAATATCAATCCAAAATATAGACAAGTCTATCACCCCTACAACTAAATACAATAATCCAAAAAGAAAAAACGATAAAACGCTCTATACTAGGTCATCCCAAAATATAGTCCCAAAAGAAGTCACCCCGGTGACCGACCTGCGATCCATCAACGCTCTTGATCACGAACGCACACCGTAAACGCTCAAACGGAGCTAGAGTCCCATCGACGTCGTCTCCGAAAATATATTGCAATGTTGGGTGAGTTTGCGAACTCAACGAAACCATCATCGATGGTTCACCCAACTCATGCATATACATCTAATATATATCTCATAGATATATTTTAACACAATTTATAACACTATAAACACTTTACACAATTTACACAGTTACACTATCACATATCAATTCACACTATGCACACATCACACGATTCACAATTTCGCTACATCGACAAATGCATAATGTATGCAATTTCTCATTTTATGATGTTGTTGTGACTGAGCGGCAATATTCACATTTTGGCAAGTAGGAGAGCCCTCGTGGTATGCACTACGCCCACTCACTTTAGGAATAGGAGAGCCCTCAGGTATGCACTATTTCCTTTTGGCCTTAGGCCCATTCAACGATATCGAGCTTAAAGCTCGATCACTAAGCTCCACCACAACCGATTAATTACCACTTATGTTCATGCTTAGCATGCACTAACACTTGCGAGCCTCTAACACATTTATCTCACTTCACTCGCTAATCACAATCAAAACACTTACTCACAATTTTATACGTTGATTCTCATTCACTTCACATTTATATCACTCACTTTGACACTTAATTCACACACATTCACAAAGACATTTAATCACATAAAACCGAGGAACCAACTAGGTTACTCACCTGTAACTTCCGAGCTATTACCCGAAGTACCAGCAATATCCGTGGTCCGTCGATCCAACGGCGCCTATAACAATTCAAATGAATTATCATCACCACTTGCTCAATTAATTCAATTCATCGATGCACATGTCTTAATTCAAACTATATGATGCATGATCATGATTTCCCGACACTAAGACCCAAATCGCTATCTCTCGCTTCACAATCACAATTCACTATTCACTAGATCAATAGCATTCCCTTAAATTCAACTTCACTCACTCAAACTCTAATCATACTCCGTTAGTTACAACATAACTCTTTGGTCACATTAGAAACTATAATGGACTCTCTTTCGATAATTGCAATCCTGTAAATTAAAATTCAAACTCTCAATTTTTATCACAATTATAGACCTCTTTCTCTAGTTCATAACGAATCAAGTATCACCTTAATTGGAATACCACAGACCAAGATATCATCACAATATGAAACATGTTCAAGAAACATCTAGTTCATGTTCCTCCACCAATACCCTTACTTTGATTCAATCAATCATTTCCAATTTAATACTAAAACCATAAATTGTTTGTGGAGAGATAAAGAAATGTGTTAGGAATCCAATGCTTCAAGAATCAGGTCATTTGGAGCTCTATAGTTCAAGTTATCCTCAAACATCGATCATGCATGCATGCTTTCCTTCACCGATTTTTGCTTCATTTGGTTTTCGCTTCAATTGATTTTCCTTCGGTGATTTTCGCTTCAATTGATTTTCCTTCAACTGATTTTCCTTCACTGATTTTTCGCTTCACTGATTTTCCTTCACTGATTTTTCGCTTCAATGATTTTCCTTGGTGATTTTCGCTTCAACTGATTTTTCCGTCTGAACATGTCCACTTATATAGATCATATCACCGAACACCAAAAGTTTTTCAACAACTTATTTAACACTATAACAGAATTTATTTCTCCCCAACTACCTGTGATTTATGAACAAACATATGAAATACATTTTCCATGAAGATGATGAAATCTCTCAACTTTATTTCACAAATCCCTAACAATGAGGATTTCTAAGACTTACCGTTGAAAACTCAAACAAATCTTCAAGCCCTAAACTCCACACGAAAAGATCAGCTTATGGTTTCTCCTTAGAGTCGAAAACACCAATGGCGAGAAAGGTTGGTGAAAGAAAGGAAGAACACCAAAGTCCCTTAGAAGATATTTTGGGTGGAAAGCTCTATGTCTCCAGAGAGAAAAGTTTTAGAAAGAAAGGAATAAAGAAGGCTTGGACAAGACTTAACCTATCAGCCCTCAAGGAATAGTGACCACCTACTCCTAGCTAGAGTACAAAGTCCAAGTACACATGTCACTTTCTTAATGAATAAACTCTAACTTAGTTACTTTGAACTAACTCCATTTAGTTCTCCCTTTCTAATATAACCAAACTATCTCCAAAACTTCATTTAATTTATTTCTTGCTCCCAACTATAAATATATCTTTCAATACACCATAACTTTACCAACATATACAAATACAATAATTCCACCAAAATTCAAAATCGCAAGATTTCACTAACCCAATTATTTCAACATTTTTAATAATTACAATTCACAAAATCATCTCAATTTCACTTTTCCAAACACAATCACTATCAAATGCCGGAACAATCATGAATGCATGTCACTATGTATATGCATGTGTAAAATGATCTATCTCTCTAAAATCAGAGGCCACAAAACACTCGATCACAAATTAAGCACTAACAACTCTACACTCATAACACGATGCTCATCACATCGGTAACGGGATGCTACAATTCTCCCCTCTTAAAAGAAAATTTTGTCCCGAAATTTCATACCTGACTGGTCGAATAGATGAGGGTACTGCCTCCTCATGTGCTTCTCAGTCTCCCATGTTGCCTCCTCTGAAGAATGGTTCTTCCATAGGACTTTCACCAATAGAATCACCCTGCTCCTCAATTGCTTGACCCGCGATCCGATAATCTGCACCGGCTCCTCAACATAACTCAAATCACTCGCTATCTCGATCTCTTGAGCCGGGATCATATGAGTCGGGTCTGAGCGATATCTCCGGAGCATACTCACATGAAACACATCATGCAACTGGGACATCTCACTAGGCAATCTCAGTCTATAGGCCAACGGTCCAATCCTCTCAAGAATCTCATACGGACCGATATACGGGACTCAACTTACCCCTACGGCCAAATCTCAACACTCCTCTCCAAGGTGACACTGAGGAACACTCTGTCGCCTACATCAGACTCCATCTCCGCCGATGCCGATCCACATAGCTCTTCTGTTTCATCCCGAGCCGCCTTTAATGCGACTCAATCACTCTCACTTTATCCATCAGATTCGATCAGCTCGGGGCCCTCAAGCATCCTCACACCCTCTTCATCCTCAGAAGAGGTGATCTGCATGGCCGCCATAAGGCCTCATACGGTGCCATCCCAATATCGCCTCTGCATCGATTATTGTACGCAAACTCAATCGAGCTAAGCATCGTCCCAAGCACCTCTCAACTCTAATACACATGCTCTCAAAGATATCCTCAACAGCCTTGATCGTCCTCTCACTCTGCCCATCTGTCTAAGGATGAACGCAGACTAAAGTTGACCTCCAACCCAATCGTCGATCGCAGCTCCTCCGTAACTCAAGTAAATCTGGGATCCCTATCGACACAATCGACATCGAACCCCATGCGTCAGATAATCTCGCCACATACTTACGGGCCAACTGATCAAGAGTATTATTCTCAAGACGGCAAGAAGTGAGCCGATTTGGTCAACCGTCCACTATGACCCAAATCGCATCACACCGCCTCGGTGTCCTAAGCAACCCCATAATAAAATCCATCGTGATCGCTCCTATTTTCACTCCGAAATAGCAACGAATGCAATCTCCCAATCGGGGCTCGTGCTCACCTTAACTCGCCGACACGCCAAACACCGAGAGATTTAACTCGCCACTTGCCTCTTCATACCGCCACCGTAAATGCAACTTAAGAGTATTATACATCTTGGTGACACCAGATGCATCGCGATAGGCAGCCACATGCGCCTCCTCCGTAATCTCTCGTCTCACTCATCCACATCGAGCACACATAATCTCTAACCCATCCAAAGAGTCTCATCTCAACTCAAAATCAACTCGACCACTCTAACTCTATCCATCAATCTCACTAACACCGGATCCCGACATCGAACTCTCCCGATCCGATCCCGTAACATCGGCCTCAATCTCGTAGTAGCTATTAAGGCTCCATCTCGAGCCAAATCCATCTGCACATTAAGTGCCTCAATCAATCAAACGGGCAATCTCTCACTCAACTGATTTGACCGACATGAGATTTCTACTCAACGATCTCGCCACCACATTGGCCTTCCTCGATGATACTCAATCGATGCGGCCATAATCCTTCAAAAGCTCAATCCACCTCCTCTCTCTCAGTTCGGCTTCTCCGACTTAACAGATATCTCAAACTCTTATGATCAGTGAAGATCTGGAACGTCTCACCATACAGATAATGTCTCCAGATCTTCAAAGCAAACACTACTGCAACCAACTCTAAGTCATGCACTGGATAATTCCTCTCATGAGACCTCAACTGTCTCGAGGCATACGCTATCACTCTCCCATGCTGCATCAACACACAACCCAAACCCTGCTACGAAGCATCCCTAAATACCTCAAATCCTCCGGACCCTGACGGCAAAGCCAACACTGGTGCTGTGGTCAATCGATGCCTAAGCTCCTCAAAGCTCCTCTGACACTCATCTGTCCATCTGAAAACCACATTCTTCCTCAGAAGTTTCGTCAAAGGGGCCGAAATCACCGAAAATCCCTCGACAAACCTCCGGTAATACCCTGCTAGTCCGAGAAAACTACGCAACTCTGATACGTTCCTTGGAACCTCCCAACTCAGATCGCCTCAATCTTGTGAGGATCTACCCGATACCCTCACCGGATACAATATGCCCTAGAACATTACCTCATCCACCAAAATTCACATTTCAGAATTTGGCATACACCGCTCTCTCTCATGATCCGCAACACGATCCTCGATGCTCCACATGATCCCGCTTACTCCTCGAATACACTAGGATATCATCAATGAACACAATCACAAACCGATCAAGGTAAGGCTGAAATACCGATTCATCAAGGCCATAAAGGCTCGCGGGGCATTGGTCAACCCAAACGGCATCACTAGGAACTCGAAATGCCCATACCTACTCCCTCGAACGCACTCTTAGGCACATCGGCCTCTGCGATCCTCAATCGATAATATCCCCGACCTCAAGTCCGACTTGGTAAACACTCGAGCTCCTCAGAATCGATCAAATAGATCATCGATCCTAGGCGGTGGGTACTTATTCTTGACAAGAACCCGATTAAGTCGCCTATAATCGATACATACGCCTCAAAGTCCCATCTTTCTTCTTCACGAACAACACTTGGAGCTCCCACGCGAAACACCGGGTCTAATAAACCCTTATCCAATAACTCCCGCAATCGAGCCTTAAGCTTCTCGGCCCACGGTGCCATCCTATATGGAGGTATAGATATAGGGCTGCACCGAACGAGGTCTATCACAAACTCTATCTCCGATCCGCAGAAACTCAGTAACTCATCGGGAACACATCCGAAACTCCCCGATCATGGGAACATCTTCAAACCTCTTTCGACAACTCGAATCAATCACGTGAGCCAAATAGTTTCACAACCCCTCGCATCAACCTCGGGGCACTCGAAACGAATCATCCTAGCTGGCATCGCTCGCTAATACCTCAAAAGCAGTTCTACCGTGACAGAGATTCTAACACAACCTCCTTGGTAAAACAATCCATCATGCTCTATGGGCGAAGTTACCCATCCTCAGATCACATCAATCTCTCGGGGACAACACTATAAGGTCCGCCTCAACTCGCTCGATCAATCACTATCCGACACCCTCGCAGACCTCTCCTAACACTGTCAGTACTACCTAGAGGTGTACTCACCTCTAGCCCACACTGCAATCTCTCTCTATCACAATGCAGCCTACATGCCACATGCGGTGCAATAAATGAATGAGTGGATCCAGATCCATCAATGCATAAACCTCAAAATCATAAATCGAGAGCATACCAGAACAACATCCGGAGACTCGAGCCTCCCGCCGAGTCATAGCATAAACTCGGCTCGGGACCATTGTCCATTTCCGACCTCGATCTCACCATCGATCCTCTGTTTGGCCTCGGCCTCTACCTCGGCCTCTCCAACCAGAGCCACCTCTACGGCTCTCTTTGCACCAAGTAACATCGCCGATCTACCACCGCAGCAGACCGGGCCTCCACAAGAAAGGGCACTCTGAGCCGGTGGTCCATCGAACCACACTTGAGGCATACCCAAAGAGCCTCCAAAGACTTCCATCGTGCCTCTCTCGCAGAACTCACACAATGGAATACTCGCTCAACCTCTAAAGACCGCTGCGACCACCACTAGACTAGGCAAACCGCCCCCGCCTAAACCGAATCGTTTACCACCTCAGGGCATTGAACCAAGGATCTGCTGTCGCCATCGACCCATCGCTATCATCGCTTCGATCCTTTGGGCCTCTTGCCTCGGGTCCCGATCCGCCTCGATCGCCTCTGTCTCAACAATTGCTCAATCTCACAAATGACGCCTCACCAATGAAGCCTTTCATGTCCGATTCGCCAACAGGTACGGATCTCCAAATTGAGTCCGCCAAAACGCCGACACTTGTCACCCTCGGCCACCAATGAGGAAGCATACACCAACAATGGTTGAACCAACTCATAGTCGGCCATGCATAATCGCCTCGTCTCACCTCTAAGAACTCCTCGCAATTTCATGTCCAGATAAATCTTGGGCATGAAATTATCCTGAACGCTCTCAGAAATCCTCCCACCAGAGTGTGGTCGGTGGTACCGCCTTTAATAGTCTTCCACCACCGATATGCGTAACCTCAAGCAAAGACACCGCGATAGTCGAACCGCCTCGTAATCACAGCCCATTTAGTCGAGGACTCTCTCCCTCTCTAACCATCCTCACCTCCGCAGGTCGGTGCTACCATAGAAGTCAACCGCCTCGCCACGCAAAGAAATCATATCTCCTCTCCCAATAACGGAACTCGGGAGGCATCTCATCGTAACGAGGCATGGGGACTCTACTAGCTCCCACGGATCCTAGGTCAAGCTGGTTGGTCCACTTGATCCCCAAGAACGGATGACCTACAATAAAATCACAATTCCAGATCAATTACCGCTTTCTCACTTGAAATTCAGCCTAAAATATACTATGCCCAAAAGATGCCAAACCATGCTCGATACCACAATAAGCGCCCCACTGTCGTAGGGTACGACGGACGCCTGTGGGTCGCTCCGACGATATCCCACAAAGAAGGAAGTGCTACTAATCGAAACAATCACTAGATACTCGCATGGCATCAATAAAATAAACCACAACATGCGATTCACTAATATTTAAAACCACAATATTTCTTTCATTTCATAATATCAATCCAAAATATGACAAGTCTATCGGTCCTACAACTAAATACAATAATCCAAAAAGGAAAACCGATAAAACGCTCATACTAGGTCATCCAAAAATATAGTCCCAAAAGAAGTCACCTCACCGACCGACCTGCGATCCATCATCGCTTCGATCACTTAACGCACACCGCAGTAAACGTCGACACGGAGCTAGAGTTCTACCGACGACGTCTGAAAAATATATTGCAATGTTGGGTGAGTTTGCGAACTCAACGAGAAACCATCATCGATGGTTCACCCAACTCATGCATATACATCTAATATATATCTCATAGATATATTTTAACACAATTTATAACACTATAAACACTTTACACAATTTACACGGTTACACTATCACATATCAATTCACACTATGCACACATCACACGTATTCACAATTTCGCTATTAATCGACAAATGCATAATGTATGCAATTTCTCATTTTATGATGTTGTTGTGACTGAGCGGCAATATTCACATTTTGGCAAGTAGGAGAGCCCTCGTGGTATGCACTACCGCCCACTCACTTTAGGAATAGGAGAGCCTCAGGTATGCACTATTTCCTTTTGGCCTTAGCCCATTCAACGATATCGAGCTTAAAGCTCGATCACTAAGCTCCACCACAACCGATTAATTACCACTTATGTTCATGCTTAGCATGCACTAACACTTGCACGCCTCTAACACATTTATCTCACTTCACTCGCTAATCACAATCAAAACACTTACTCACAATTTTATACGTTGATTCTCATTCACTTCACATTTATATCACTCACTTTGACACTTAATTCACACACATTCACAAAGACATTTAATCACATAAACCGAGGAACCAACTAGGTTACTCACCAGAACTTCCGAGCTATTGCTCGAAGTACCAGCAATGTCCGTGGTCCGTCGATCCCAACGCGCCTATAACAATTCAAATGAATTATCATCACCACTTGCTCAATTAATTCAATTCACCGATGCACATGTCTTAATTCAAACTATATGATGCATGATCATGATTTCCAAGCACTAAGACCCAAATCGCTATCTCTCGCTTCACAATCACAATTCACTATTCACTAGATCAATAGCATTCCTTAAATTCAACTTCACTCACTCAAACTCTAATCATACTCCGCTAGTTACAACATAACTCTTTCGTCACATTTAAACTATAATGGACTCTCTTTCGATAATTGGAATCCGTAAATTAAAATTCAAACTCTCAATCTTTATCACAATTATAGACCTCTTTCTCTAGTTCATAATGAATCAAGTATCACCTTAATTGGAATACCACGCACCAAGATATCATCACAACATGAAACATGTTCAAGAAACATCTAGTTCATGTTCCTCCACCAATACCCTTACTTTGATTCAATCAATCATTTCCAATTTAATACTAAAACCATAAATTGTTTGTGGAGAGATAAAGAAATGTGTTAGGAATCCAATGCTTCAAGAATCAGGTCATTTGGAGCTCTATAGTTCAAGTTATCCTCAAAACATCGATCTATGCATGCATCGTTTTCCTTCCGTCGATTTTGCTTCAATTGGTTTTCGCTTCACTGATTTTCCTTCACTGATTTTCGCTTCAGCTGATTTTCCTTCAGCTGATTTTCGCTTCAGCTGATTTTCCTTCACTGATTTTTCGCTTGGTTGATTTTCCTTGGTGATTTTCGCTTCAATGATTTTCCTTCAATTGATTTTTGGCTTCAATGATTTTCCTTGGTGATTTTCGCTTCACTGATTTTTCCGTCGTAACATGTCCACTTATATAGATCATATCACGAACACCAAAGTTTTCTCAACAACTTATTTAACACTATAACAGAATTTATTTCTCCCCAACTACCCAGGATTTATGAACAAACATATGAAATACATTTTTCCATGAAGATGACAGAAATCTCTCAACTTTATTTCACAAATCCCTAACAGCAAGGGATTTCTCTAACACTTACCTGTTGAAAACTCAAACAAATCTTCAAGCCCTAAACTCCACACGAAAAGATCAGCTTATGGTTTCTCCTTAGAGTCGAAAACACCAATGGCAGAGAAAGGTTGGTGAAAGAAAGGAAGAACACCAAAGTCCCTTAGAAGATATTTTGGGTGGGAAAGCTCTATGTCTCCGAGAGAGAAAAGTTTTAGAAAGAAAGGAATAAAGAAGGCTTGGACAAGACTTAACCCATCAGCCCTCAAGGAATAGTGTCCACCTATTCCTAGCTAGAGTACAAAGTCCAAGTACACATGTCACTTTCTTAATGAATAAACTCTAACTTAGTTACTTTTGAACTAACTCCATTTAGTTCTCCCCTTTCCAATATAACCAAACTATCTCCAAAACTTCATTTAATTTATTTCTTGCTCCCAACTATAAATATATCTTTCAATACACCATAACTTTACCAACATATACAAATACAATAATTCCACCAAAATTCAAAATCGCAAGATTTCACTAACCTAATTATTTCAACATTTTTAATAATCACAATTCACAAAATCATCTCAATTTCACTTTTCCAAACACAATCACTATCAAATGCCGGAACAATCATGAATGCATGTCACTATGTATATGCATGTGCAAAATGATCTATCTCTCTAAAATCAGAGGCCACAAAACACTCGATCACAAATTAAGCACTAACAACTCTACACTCATAACAGGATGCTCATCGCATCGGTAACGGGATGCTACATACATTGCCAGGATTACTCTGATTGTAGTAAGTTAAACCATGGGAAAAATATTTTATTGAAGTCAATTATTTTTCTTTAATCATTGAAAGGGGAAGCTTTCAAATCAGGTTTGATTACTAAAAATCTTGCACGATACTAATAAAGTTGCCAATTCAAGCCCAAGCCTAATTTAAAGCCTTTTAAAGATGGGCTACGCTTAGTCTAAAAGTGAAACCTGATCAAGCCTAGCACATACCACCTAAGCTTGATCTCAAGCCTAGTCGAACTTTAAGCAATTTGAAATTCATCCAAAGCCTAAATCCACCTATCTCAAAACTTAACTCAACCTAATCCCATGACCATCTCTTTTACAAATGCCCTTGATACTTTCTATTAGGATTGTGTATATAATTAGGAAGCTATATATTCTCTTTCCTATCTTTTAAGGCTAAATATTTTCTTTATATTTCTGATTAGGTAGTATATTCTTGATTAAGTAGTTTCCTTTTGTTCTAGGATTTGTTTGTATGAATATTTTGATGAAATGATGTATATATACTTGGAGAATTAATGAGAAGGTGTGAGCTTTTCCCCACTAAAATTCTTCATAGTACTAGAGCATTGAATGTAACTCTGAGAACCCTCGAATTGCATTATGATGGAAGGAAATAATGATGGCAAAACCGGAGGTGGTTCACATCCAAAGAAATAGATCTCTCCTTATGATCCATATTCAAATGAAAACCTAAGAAACCTTATAACTTAAGTGCAATTGAGAGGTAAGAATTATGAAGAATGGACTCTCACAGTCCAAGGCTCCTTAAAGGTAAGAAGAAAGTTTGGGCTTGTTTATGGAACGATCAAACAACTTGTCAAAAATGCTCTTGAAATTGAAGATTAATGGATTGTCAATTGAATAATTGTGTCTTGGATTTTTAAGACCATTGAATCAACATTTGATCAACAATAACATGCGTGTAGAAAATAAAAAAAAATTGTGGGAAGATATTAAGTAAAGGTTTTCCATTATGAATGGTCTTTGCATTCAACAACTAAAATCTAATTTGGCAAATTGTAAACAGAGTGGAGATATTATTATGAACTATTATAGACAACTTAAGAAGTTGTGGGATGAATTAAATGATTATATTCAAATTCCAATATGCGCTTGCGCAATAACAACAACAATGCCCAATATGCACTTACAATGTGTCACGACCTAATACGACATCGGGCTCATGACAACCACTGCATAACTGAGTTAAGGACATCACGGTATCCTTAATCTGACTATGTATGGCTAACTGAACATCTTTCTTTTTTTTGTTGAAAAATTTGGGCAGCACAATGATTGTATTTTAAAAATATCAAAACTCAATCAAATACGTATAAATAATTTTAAACACACTTCTATATTCACATAAAAATTTTTATCACAACTTCAAGACTTTAAGTCCACTCAAAAGTAATCTCAACAACATTATCAAAAGTTTATACATAAAATCTTTCATAAATTACAAAATAGTCAGGTTATAAAGTTATAAAGCATATTAACATAACTAATCTAATAAAAACAGTAAAACAGTTCATGAGCCACTATGCAATTAAAGTACAAAACAAAACTACCCACGTGCGGTAATACCAAGAAAATGTCAAAAGACCGCACGATTCACTCAGAGCTTCAAGCTCACTAAATTAACCTACATGGTTGGAAGGCGGAAGGGGTGAGTACTCTATCTACTCAGTGAGCAGGAAAAACATATATCGCAAATAGAACTCTATACACACCAAGAAGTATAAATAACCTATGAGGTGAACATACATTACATAAAAACACATAGGCCTAACCTATGACTCAACGTATACTAGTTAGAAGCCATATATGCCTAGCCTATTAATCACTCATCGAGTGAACATAGGTTCCAGTTCCAGCACACATAAGCAGAAAAACATCACATGTATAAATCAAATCTCGTCAGAAAATAAGTATTAGAATAAGCCAAAACAATCATGTGTGTCACTACTAGTCGACTAAACTAATGTTCATACTCACCGATTTTCGATGTTGGCTCGACTTTCATCCGTGGTGAGTTCAGACTACAGTCGACAAGAACGACATAACCCTAAGTGATGACCTCATCAGTGTCCAGACCCTAGGTGTGGAATCACCCACAAGTCCTATAGAAAGGTGTCGATATAGGGACTCGACTTTTATGTACCAACATCAAAGGTACAGGGGTCGCTTAATCTGTTGTGCCTAGCACATGATGACCAATCGTTTCCTCACCAATCACAAAAATCATATATAAAAATTAAGTACAAAAATCAAGTAAGGCACCATGCCTTTATTTATCGGTCCAACCGATAAAATGAAACCATGGTATGACTCTAAACTAAAAAAGAACAAATACACGCAACATACATGACTCGATTATGTATATGTAAATTCCAAAATATTATTTTATGCAATAAAAGTCATCTTTTTTTACTCCAAATGCAAAATTGTTCAATAATGTAATTTCAGAAAATAAAACATTATCCTTTGCACTTCAAGTGCAGGCTTGTTGAAAATAATATCATTTCTCAAAATACATAGTAAAAATATCAGTTTCAAAACAATGTCATTTATTAAATACATAATGCTAGCGTCTATTTGAGATTCAGTTCTACTATGCATTACCTAGGCTCAAAATTCACATACAATTCAACATGCATGTCTTAGGATATTCTAATCCTATTTGAGAGATATGATTTCCCTAATTCACCTCAAAAGAAGATGTATACTCCCTTAACTTCAACAATCCTTGGTACAAGTTCCTTGATTCACAGCTTCCGAGCCTTTATACATAAAAAAGACATAAAATGTATTTACTACTTAAACATGAATTTCATATTTATACACCATCACTAAAACATACCACTCTCTTTAAGCTATAGAATTCGACCATTAAACTTCTCACATGGCTACTTCCTTACTATTCACATTAGCTTTTCTTTTGCATTTTCTAAGGCATTTAATGCCTTTAATCCAATACTTACTCATTTCAAAATATAATTAATCACATCTTTATCCAAGCATATTAGGCCATTACTCGTCAATTTAAGCAACATTTCAAATTCACTCTAAGTAAACATGAAAGTGTTTTCTAATGCATATAATTACAAAGCCTTAATTCTTAAGCCAAGTTCACTTAGGCATGTTATGCACCTAATGTGCATGACTTTCAATTCACATTTTCAAGACTTTATCATAATAATTCATGCTCCTATCATGTCATATAGTAAACCTTTCCAATCAATGGCACATTCCACCACTTCATACAAACCAATTCCCTTCATTTAAGTTACATTTATCAGTGACACAACTCATTACATTAATCCACTTCTTTTCCCATCATTTCGACCCAACCTTGTCCAACATACATCTTCTTCATTCTTCATCATCAATTCACATTATACATGTATAATTAACAACATAGAATTCATTTAAATTATCAATTCTGAAAGTTATCCAAAAATTCACAAACTTTTAACAAATAGAGGGCATTTTGGTTTTGGCTTAAGGAAGCTTCTCCATGACTCATTTCATTAATCTAAACCATGTTTCATGCATATTCAAGCATGGAGAACAACATATCTTAACACCAAACTCAAAGTCATAATGTAGAGAGAGATGAGACAAAATTTACCTATACTTTCCTTTAGTGATATCTTTAAATACTTTGAGAATTTCTCAAATCTAATGATATATTTGAGTTCCTTGACCCCAAATTAGCTTAGAACACCTTGGTTTGAGTTAAAAAATAAAAAGGAATGATAAATTTTGGTAATGGCCGAAACTTCCTCTTCTTTCTCTTTTTTCCTTTCTTCTCCTCTCTTTAATCAAAACAAGATGGTTTAAGTCTTAAAAATGAAGTGCACAGCCACACATAAGAAGAGTCTAGAATTTTGATTCTTCTTTGACCAAAATATGATGAAAATACCTTTTTACCCTTAGATTATATGAAATTAAACTTTTCCTAAATTTGTAATTAAGCCCAAAATTTTGGAATCACCAAAACTTTTATTTTTATTTTGGTCCTTGGACTTTTGAAAATTATAATTAAGCCCCTTAACTTTATAAAATTACAAATGGGTCCTCCAAGAATTGGAAAATTATAATTAAGTCCTTTAACTTTTAATAATTTTGCAAATAAGCCCTTATGTATATCGACTTTTCCAATTAAACCTTCTAAGTGCCCATTAAGTCTATAAATTATGTCTAATCACCTCTAAGGCATTATAACACATTTAATTCAACCACTATGGTCATATCTATCCAACGAACTCAGTTTTACACACTTAGAAGCTTACATGTCAGAAATCTCCAAGATTTTGCATATCGATAAACTCTAAGTTTATGTAAGGGCATATAATATTATATATCACTGACATATATACCAAAAGGATTCAAATACATCTTTGAACTCATCTACAACCATGTATATATCAATATACAGTAGTATCACCAAATACAGAATAACACAAAAGGGCTAAGAAAATCTGGTATTTCAAGTCCTCCCCTCCTTAAAAGAGTTTCATCCTCGAAACTCCTAAGTCGAGGATATAAATAAATGGGGGTACTGACTTCTCATAGTATCCTCAAGTTCCCATGTTATCTCCTCGACCTTGTCGCTCTTCTAAAGAACTTTAACCGTGGGTACCTCCTTGCTGCATAATCTTTTTATCTGTCGATCCAAAACCTGAACTGGTTTCACCTCAAAACTTAGGCCTTCTCTAAGCTCTACTGGAGGTGTCTCCAAAACATGAGATGGATCTGGTAAATACTTTTTAAACATAGTGACATGTAATATCCTATCTAAGTCTGGTGGCAATTCCAACCGATACACCACAGTCTTGACACGCTGCAGGATGTGAAACGGTTCGATATATCGAGGGTTTATCTTCCCTCAACTCTAAAATTTGATAATACCTTTCCATGGTGATATCCAAAGGAAAGTCATCTAACTAACTCAAATTCTAATTGTCATCTCCTTTTATTTGTGTAACATCCCATCACCGATGGGAAGGGTAATTTGGTTATTTGGGACGGGTTAGGCTAGTGTAAGTAGATCTCAGCATGAACATTTAGGTAGTGAGAGATTCAATCCCTAAATCTCAATTAAATCCCACAAAGTCCATAATTCCACATAGAGAGGTAGATCATTGAGTAAAGTTTGGCAATATCCGGACCTATAGAGGTCCAAATTGAGTAATTCTGGTGTCTATAGGTTCCTAAGACATAGGGGAATCTTTTGTGATATGAATTATGGGAAATGCCGGGAATGTCACGAACATGCATTGTACACATCTAAATTGCTACATGTGCATTATTTAATATTTCTAATTGTGCATTTGGTGACATGTGAATATTGTGATTATTATAGAGGCACAGTTGGAATGTCATCCTACGGACGTTGTCGAGACTTCCCGGCATTAGCTCGAAAGCTATTTGGTGATTAACCTAGATGGTTTCTCGATTATTAATTGTTTATATTTTGCACTTATAACACTGTGGAGAATAAAGGTGGGCTTTGTGTTTGTCTATGCTAGTTCCGGACCGAGGTGTCCGATGTGTTGGGAGAATATGACATATAAGTGTTATATGTGATTTGGAATGTGATTAATTGTAACTACTTGTGTGAATGTGGTAAATTGGGACCGAATATGATGTGGACTTTGCTTTATATTGCCATGTGCATTCCATGCATAATGCATGATCAGTAATTGGCAGTTGTGACCGGAGCAGCCACCGAGAGCTTAAAGCTCAACGTATTTGGGCCTCGAGCCCACAGTGCTTCAGAGCCTCAGGCTCAATGAATAATGCGCCCTTATTGGGACAGTTTAGGTGCTCGGTCACAACAATGTAATAAATTGAAAAAAAAGGGTCACATACGCATACATTTGACTGAATATCTGTGATTTGAGTGAAAAGCCAAAGGCTTTGTGTTCATGTAAGGAGTCATGTGGTACATATGAATGAGTTGTTATGCTATACTGTGATTTGTTTGACTATGCATGAATTGGGTGAACCATCGATGATGGTTCCTCACTGAATTCGCAAACTCACCCAAAATTGCAAATTATTTTTCAGGACCGAGAGGGTAGACTTCTAGCTCCAGAGAGAGACTTTTCCTGCCGTGTAGACCGTGTTAGCAAGAGAAGTCATGACACACAGGTCGGTCAGCTGAGATGTTTTGGAGATGACCTAATTAGGCTTTTTGTACTAAATTTCTTTTCGAGTATTGTACAGACAGTGAAAAATAGACAGATGTGTAAATTACTGTTTTTGATGATATGAAATGAGGAAAAAATTTATGGTTTCAAAAATTAGTGATTTTTAGTATTGATACTTTATGATTGGATGCCATGTGAAGTGTTAGTGATTACTCGTAGCGCACCCTTTTCTAGGATATGTATCGGGATGACCTACGGGCGTCCTGGTATATACCCTATGGTAAGGGGATGCTACAATCTGTGTAACTCTTTCAAAGATCCTGGGCGACTTTCTTCTTCTCTCGACTAACTTTTATCTTCTGAGTGATGACCTCAATCAATTTAGCTCCTTTGATTTTGGTTGTACTAACCTCATCCTAACATAGAGGTATACTGCATTTCCTCTCATAAAGTGCTTCATATGGTGGCGTACCGATACTTGTCTAATAACTATTGTTGTAAGCAAACTCTATCAAAGGCAAGTGCCGGTCCCAACTCCCTTGGAATTCCATCACACATGCTCTCAGCATGTCATCCAATATCTAAATGGTCCTCTATGACTGACCATCGGTATGGAGATAGAAAGCATACTAAACTTCAGTTTAGTCCCTAATGATTCCTGGAATTTCAGACAAAATCGTGAGGTAAATCTTAGATCCCTATCGAATATTATAGAAACTGACACCTCGTACAGCTTCACAATTTCATCAATATATAGCTTTGCCAATCTCTCCAATGAGTAGGTTGTATGGATAGGAAGAAAATGAGCAGACTTTGTCAATCTATCCACTATAACCCAAATAACATCATGACCCTTCGATGTATGAGGTAGTCTAACTATAAAATCCATTATCACATGCTCCCACTTCCATTCTGAAATAGGCAAAGACTCAACATACCTACTGGTTTCCGATGCTCTGCCTTAATATGTTGACAAGGAAGGCATCTGGTCACAAATTTTGCTATCTCTCTTGTTATCCCTGGCCATCAATAACTCTCTCTAAAAGTTTGATACATTTTGGTACTATCAGGATGCATATGATAAACCAAAATGTGAGTTTCTTTCAAGATAGCTTGCCTGAGACCCTGTTCATCCGGCACACAGACTGTGTCTCTAAAGACTAACAACCCATCTTCTCATTCTAAACCCCTCACTCTCTTCAAATGACAATTTCTCTTGAATGACTCTTAACTCTGGATCGTCGGCCTATGATCTCCTGATCTCATCAAATAATGTTGGCTGAATTTCAAACCGTGCTAGCAATGTTCTGTCATCCTATACCACCGAGAGTCTAACCCCAAGGCTTCATACACTCATCAAATGTTTCATATAAGGATCTTGCCTAATAGTTACTGCCGAACAGGACTTATAGCTCAATGCATCAGCTACTATATTTGCTTTTCTCGGGTAATAGTTGATTTTTAAGTCATAATCTTTAATCAATTCCAGCCATCTTCTTTGTTTGAGGTTTAGCTCCTTCTGTGTCATTAGGTACTTCAAACTCTTATGGTCGGTATATATACGACAAATCTCCCCATAAAGATAGTGTCTCTAAATCTTGAGTGCAAATACTACCGCTGCGAGCTCCAAATCATATGTAGGATAATCTAGCTCGTGCTTCTTCAGCTGTCTAAAAGCATATGCGATCGCTCGCCTAGCTTGCATAAGTACACAACCAAGTCCACAAAAATACCTTCCCCTGATACAACATACCCAAGGAATGCTATCTTCCTCAACCAAAATTCACACTTTGGGAACTTCGCATACAACTGTCTTTCACAAAGTATTTACAACACAATCCGGAGATGTCTAGCATGCTCATCTTCATCCTTAGAATAAATAAGGAGAGTATCAATGAAGACTATGATAAACTGATCTAAATAAGGATGGAACACCCTATTTTCTAGAAGTCCATAAATACTGCAGGTGCATTTGTCAATCTGAACGACATCACCAAGAATTCATAATGTCATACCTCATCCAAAAAGTAGTATTGTGCACATCATTCTCATCAATCTTCAATTGATGGTACCCAGACCTCAACCATCTTTGAGAATACTGTAGCTCCTCTTAACTGATCAAACAAGTCATTGACCCTAGGGAGTGGATATTTATTCTTGATGCTAACCCTGTTTAACTGCCGATAATCAACACATAAGCTGGGGGTCCCATCCTTCTTTTTGACCAACAATACTGGTGCTCCCCATGGTGAATGATTTGGTCTGATGAAGCCTTTGTCCAATAACTTTTGTAGTTGAATCTTCAATTCTTTTAATTCTGTTGGTGCCATGGGATACAGAGGTATAGATATTGGTTTGTCCTTGAGACTAAGTCAATAATAAAATCAAACTCTTGATCAGGTGACAATTCAGGTAACTCCTCCGGAAAGACATTGGGAAACTCACACATAATAGGGACATCTCCCGGTTTAATCCTCTGTACCAAAGTGTCAATCACATGTGCAAGGTATGCTTGGCATCTTTGATGAATCAACCTTTTAGCCTTGATCACCAATATCAAACATCTCGAGAATATCTATTGGTCACTAGAAAATTTAATCGGGACTCTACCCTGACGGTTAAACTCCACCTCTTTCTTAAAACAATCAACCCTGGTGTGATACTTCTCTAACCAGTCAATCCCCAATATCACCTCGAAATCTCAAAGATCGAGGGGAATAAAACCTGCCTCTAACACAGCATCACCAATCTTTATCTCACAAGTTGTATATACTTTATCACAAGCCACTTGCTCTCCAAGAGGAGTGACTACAATGAGAGAGGGATCTAATGGCTCCAGGGGATGACTATTATCCTTTGGCTCAGGTTGCAAAGGTCTAATCTAGCGATGCCTTCCTCTTTCTCATCCAACCGAGCTATCAATATAAATTAAAGAAAAAGAAATTGTTGAATAAAATCAATCGGGCTAAGCCTAGCTTATTTGATATCCCAAACATCCCAAGGAATGTCAACAATTACGTAACATCTCATTCTCATACTAAAGGTTAGAACCCTAAAATACGGTACATGTGAGATCAATGAGAGATTAAGGGAAAAATGTATTTTCATGCTCATGCATATTTTCAGCATATACACATGTGAATTTAAATTTTTGTACACATTAAAATGACTGTATATGCACTTATTGACATTTTTTGGGTATAATTGATTATTAATGTGCTTTATAGAGAATTGTGAATTATTTGTATTGAAAACTGAATTGGAGGAGTATAAATAGTTGGATCAGAATTTTGGTGAATTTTAGGTGAAATTTTCAAAAAATGTTGGGTATTACTGGACTAGGAAAAATGCCAAGTGGCAAGTAAATTGATGAATGGTTGTAGAATAAGAGTTGAATGGCAATGGAAAATTTAAAATATGACATTAAGATTT
This sequence comes from Erythroxylum novogranatense, assembly GCA_029891385.1. Lineage (NCBI taxonomy): Eukaryota > Viridiplantae > Streptophyta > Magnoliopsida > Malpighiales > Erythroxylaceae > Erythroxylum > Erythroxylum novogranatense. Next base: position 56,513,609 of record CM057224.1, read on the forward strand.
AATGACAAGCATCATTGAAAATTGTAAAGAAAATTGGAGATAAATGGACTAGTTAATTAAAGACCAAAAAGAGACCTTGAGAGAGTGACATATGGAAAGTGAAAAATGTCACTTACCGCACCACTTGTTAAGTCACGAAATTGTTAAATGGAAGACCATATTGTGGTCTTTCTCTTGTCACTCACGATAGTAGTTCCATTTCCTCATCTTATTCATTTCTTACTAAAGACCTAACCCTACCACCCTTGAATGGTGATGCACGTGTGAGAGAAGAAAACTAGGATTAAGAGAGATCTTGAAGATTTTGAAGCTAAATAAGTATAAGCATCACTCTTCTTGAATTGACGAATGAAACATGTTTTGATGATAGTTAAGAATTAAATGTTCATAAAATGAGGATGTGTTCATAATCAAACGTGGATGAGAAAAGGAGATAGATTAATGTCTTACTCTTGTATACGTGTGATGGGAAATCATTCATAGATTGTTATAGAGATGATGTTGAGGTTGAATGATCATCAAAGTGGTATACAGATGAGTGCAGAAAATTTGTTTATGAATGGGTAAATATATATGTTCTGTTTTGGTTAATGATCAAATATAGATCATGGATTGGTTTGTGAATGCTACTGAGTTGAAATGGAGTTGAGAATGAGGAATAGAAGGAGTAGAAAAGATGATCTTTGTATGAGTTGTGATAGGGTAAGATTTGGAAACAAAAGTGGTAGTTGATCTGGAAAATGTGGCAACAACATGATCTCTGAATATGCTTGTGTTTTAGTCATAACTTTTTCTCTAGTTATCCAAATGAGATGATTCTTAGTTTGTATTAAACTAGAGACACATGGATACATTTTTCATGAGACATCGAACTTAAATTATGTCTTTAAAAGTCTCAAAATTTGACATGAAATTGAGAACTGGGCATAGTACACTGTTGGATGAATGTATATGTCATGTTATGTTTTGAGTGTATAAAAATGTGTTATATTTTGAGTTTTTATGATCAAGTAGGGAGTATGAAATGTGTATGGATGATGTTGAGTTGAAATTAGGTATACTTGAAGAAGTATCCACTTGAGATGATGAAATCAAATAAGTTAGAGAAGTTGGTTTAGAATAAAAGAAAATATAAAGAGAGGTAAAAGTTTGATTTGAACTTCCTTAATTAAACTATATTGATCTAGGAAGATTTTGATAAAATAGTCTTCATAAAAGTTGTAGATCATTCTTTTATCTTTCCATTGATATAAAGTTTACAATTTCTAGATCAAAAGTTATGAAGGTTTGAAGAAGAGAGGGGGGAAAAATTCAGCAAGAAAAGGAAAATCATCCTCGTGCATAAGCACGACGGTGACTTTGAATGGGAAAAATTGGAAGTCACCCTCGTGCTTAAGAATGACGGTGACTTTGCATGGGTGAGTTAAAAGTAACCCTCGTGAATAAGCGCATCGGTGACTTTGCCCGAAGTAACTCACCCTGAACACCTTTGTTTCTTTTGGCTATATCTTCTTTGTCCGATCTCCAAATAACATGAGACTTAAACCATTGGACTTGTAACACATTGATATTCATCTAAAAAAAATCCATCTGAAATCATTTAGAAGAGATTGATTGATTGAATTGGGAGAAAAATGATGAACAATTCTGGAACTTCATAACTGGAGTATTTTTCATTGAACATGCTTCGATATTTTGATTATATCTTGATTTGTAGGGTTCCAAATGGAATGATTGTTGAATTGGAGTAAACTAGAGACATAAGAATACAATTTATATGAAGAGATAAAGTTTGAATTCTGTCTCTAGAATTCTAGATAATTGAATTAAAGCTGAGTATAGGATACTGTTTTAGTTGATGAACAATTCGAATTAATTGGAGTATAACATTGGTAGTACTACACCAAATTGAATGATGTTGGTTCGTTAGAAACTTACGACAATGGGGAAAATTTCTCTAGAAGAGAGTATTGTCAAATTACTTCATTTGCATTGTCTAATTGATCATGGAAAATAGATCCAAAGGTTTGGAATTTTGGAGATGTTATAAGAGGAAATGAGAGTTTTGATAATGTGTGATCATGTAATGTTGGAATAACATTAACGAGTCAATTGTTGGTATCAAAGTACCAAAGACATGTGTAAAATGGAGATGAAGTGGTTCATATGATTAAAGTTGTGATTCAAAAAGAGGAGTAAAGTGTATCTAGTAAAAGTGAATGAGAAGTGAGTTACTATGAAAGCAAATGATGCCAAAAAAAAAAGAGATTGTGATAAAATGTGAAATTTGATAATATACCTGGGATTGTCATGAACATGCATTTTACATATTCCATATCCACACATGTGCATAAACAAATACTTATAATTGTGCAATTATTAATGTGTGTGCAATGTGTATATTGCATAATTATGATGTGTATGATAAACGTCCACATTCAGACGTTTCCAAAACTTAGAAGTAAATGTTAATCTGAAGCGTACTGTGAGTAACCTAGATGATTTCTCTCAATTAATATTTGCTTAAATTGTGTTTTGAATGATAAATGAATGTGAATTGATGTGTTGATTCCGGACAATAAAGGTCTGCTGACTGTGACATGTGAATGTATTATTGAAGTGCTTCTAAATGTGATCTCTGAATGTTGGACTAAGGTTCGATGAGAATGTGTACGAGAATGTGTAAATGAGATCATATGACTAACTGGAAATATGTGATTGAATGAGAATATGCAAATGTGACTGATGCATTCCAATACATGAATGCATGAAATATAAAGGTAGCTGTGACCGAAGTAGCCACCGAAAAAAACTTTAAGCTCAGTTATGAGCATCAAAGCCTCAGGCTCAACGTTTAATGAGTGTGGTATCCCCAACGGATACGGAAAAGTTATCAATGAGCCCGGTATCTACAATGGGTACATGACAATTTAGGCACTCGGTCATAATAAAGTAATAAATAGAAAGTAGGTCTCATGTGCATTGCATTTATACTTAATATGTGTAGCTTATATGATTTAAATGATTATGATGATTGTCCTGAAAATGAAGTGTGATAATTCATGAAAATTCAAAGATGTGAATAAACTGTTATGTGTATTGATGTGATACATGAATTGAGTGAACCATCGATGATGGTCACTCACTAAGTTCTCAAAACTCACCCAAAATTTTCAATTATTTTTCAGGCTCGAAAGAGTACCTCATTAGGCAAACGAGAGTACAACTATTGCATTCGAGTAAGACGTAGAGGTCGAGATCAGTTTGCATCTGCATTGTATTTCTTTAATTTTATACTGAATTGTATATTCTACAATTTTGTATCAAATTATGTATTCATAAATACCATACAATGTGTATATGAAAGATGTTGTAATGTAAAGACATTATGACTAAAATGTTTTATATGTGAGTTTGGGCCTAAGTGACTAGTGAAATTCTGATGATTGTATTATTGTGATTGAAAAAGTTTATGAATAAAGTGGGCCCAATTTGATTATTGTTTTCCGCATACTTGTATGTTAAATGTGAAAAAATTGTATCGAGTTTTAGAGAGTTCGATCGTTCTAACATGCCACCTTTGCGGGATTCGCACTCGAAAATCACTCATGATGTCAGGTACATGTCTCGAAAGGGTGGGGTGCTATAATGTAGTATCAGAGTCCAAAATTACTATCTTGCATGGGCATTTTTGAAATATGTGTCAAGTTACATGCATTTATATATGTCTTAGCAGTAGCAACTGATCCACAGTTTGAGCTGCATTCATATGAGTTACACGCATGAGCATTTGTTGAGAGTTTGAGTGGATAAAAATAGTGATATGTCAGAATGTAAGAAAAAGAAAGTTTATGGATATTTAGAAAGGAGAAATAGCATATGGTTCGATAAGATAGATAGAGATTCACTACTTTGGTATTGGTGGATGTATTATTGAATATGATGTCAATATTTTATTTTAGTGATATGTCCTCGAATGTGATATAGATGTGAATACACAATCATGGATTATTTAAGGAAAATAGGGATATAAGCAGAAATGATGAGATTAAAGTATACAAGCAGAATAGAATGAGAAAACAATATATATAATATGATCTTAAGAAGATGAACTAGTTGTTGATTAATGTGATAAGAACTATGATCCTCTGTATGAAAATATTAGCGAAAATTGAGATCAAAATTTAGGATGAATATGCATCTTTAACTCTGAATGGATTGTGAATATATATATATGTAAGATGAATAAATGACAATAGGAAAATGAGATAGAAATAAGGAAAGACTAAAAGGGGAATGAAATAGTCATAAAAGACTTTATAAGAGATGAATGATACCTAGTAAGGAGAAAGTTAGAAATGCATATAAGAGAGGATTTTAAGTATGAATGAGATAAAGAAAAAGATGACGAATAAAATGAGAAGAATTGATGCACTCAATATGGTAGTTAACTCATTATGAAATGAGGTAGCCTTGGAAGAGGTAAATTCTGGAAAATTGGAGTAAAATTGGTGTTAGTGTGTTTGATAATGAGAGGAGGAAAGTGCAAGGCGCGATAGTAGTCTGACAAAAATAGGTTTATGTCATGATCATGTTGGGATACCCCAATTATGGGTAGGAATAAAGATAGAAATTTTGTCTAGAATCAATTGGAATTGAAGTATCATTAGCAAATGTTATTAATTGGAGAATTCACATAAATACATCTCTAGATAAGATGTAATGATTTTGATGGTACATACCAAGGTATTAGAGTAAATGAATTTGCTTAATGCCTTACTGAGCCTTATTACAAAGGATGTTCTAATCATATAAGTTATGGCATAAATTGATCTTATTGAGATATTATGAAAAGTTGAAATTGATCTTCTAGAGGTACTAAGAATGATTTATAAGTAATCATGGAAAATAGTTGATTGATGAGGATTTCATGAGTAGTATCGAGGATAGTATTAAGAAATTTTCTTCCAAAGAAGAATTCCACTGAGATATGTTCAGTAAACCAAATGATTCAATTTAAGAATGATTAATGAAGGAATAAATTAGAAATGAGTAATTAATGAGTCAAAAGTGAATATTGGAGTCATATCCCTAACGGAGACTCAAGCATAAGAGGGACAAAATGCTATTGAAAGTGTATGCATTTTGTTGATGTAAAGTATCCAACTAAGTGATGGATTCTTGAATTTGAGATGACATTAAGTATAAGAGATACAAATCAGGTCTGATGAATGTGTTACCAACACAGGAAATAAAGATATCAAATAAATTGAAACGTGTGGAGAAGCTAGTATGAATGAGCAGAAATTAGAGTAAGTCAGTGTGAAATCATAGGAAATCGAATGAATTGAGAAAAATCATTCGAGAAAGGGAGTCAATTGGGAAATTGAGAATAACATGCGATAATACTACTTCACTAAGGAATTAGTTACTTAAGGAATTACGAGAACTAATCATAAGCACAATGAGTTTTAGGTTATATCCGTTGGAGTTAACAATGCCCCAATAGTATTATGGTATTGAATATTAAAGCGATCCAAGAAAAATTGTATCAATTACTGACTATGATCGTAGATGGTATTTTAAATGTACTCGAATGGTAAAGAGAACATTTTGAATACCTGAGGAAAAAAACGTGTAAATCGTATGAGTGATGATAGTATAGATTTTTTTTCAGGAACTACAACCCCAATGTTAATTATGCCATTTGTATTTGGAGATTTCTCAATATATATATAATAGAGTTTCCCATTAGAGATTAAGATGGAATTTGTTGCAACATTATAAAGTGATTTTGCGTACATAGGTACAATTAAAGCCTCATGAGCTAAATTTTGATATATGATTTGGAACTTGTTGCAATAGTGATTGTTTTGAAAGTTTGGAGATATTATATGTACAGAAACGTTTCGTATATATATATAAATATTCAGGTCAATAAAGTCTGAGGTAATTATGGAGTTAAAAGGACTGAATTTAAGGCTGAGACAATGAATAAAGTTACTTGAAGATTTTTATTGTGCAAATGAGTATCTCCTAGTAAAGCCAATATTGTAATCGGATTTATGGAACATGAAATCTAATAGCAGTGTATTAAATGTAGATAGTGAGGTTGCCAAACCTAGTGCAATAAAGAGCATAGAATGTTGAGTTGAATTTTGGGAAAATCAAAGTACTATTAGCTATTGAAATTTAAGATCAATTTCACATGAAAGAATTAACAAAGCAAAAAGTTAAGAATTCAGGATTGTGAATCTTATTGAAGAATTGAAAATGAATATGAATTTTTGAGTTTGAATTGGAAAAATGATATTTTGTGATTGAAATAATAAGTATATGTACCCGATAAAGATGATTGAGTAAAAAGATTGTTATAGAAGCATAAATAACAACCTATGATATACATCCTCAGGAATAAACCAAAATAGCAATTGATGACTAAGGAAGTTGAAGTAAGTGATTACATGTATTTTGGAGATATGTTTAAAGCTTATATTTTGGAGATATGTTTAAAGCTTATATTTTGGAGTTCATAGGAACATAAGATTAATGTAGAGTTCTAAGGGACCTTAAGTATAACACTCATTATCATAATGATATCATTAGAATATTGTATGAGGCGTAATACGACAAAAAGAGTCATTGGGCCTTACATTGAATGAAGAGGGCCTAAAAATAGTTGAAGGCCAGAATTGATTGAAGACATTGTTGATGAGTGAAACGGATCTGTAATAGAAATTAAGTGATTCAAGAAAGATAAAAGAGTTATATAGATCACCATCGAAGATATGGAATATAGTGAGATGGAAATAAGAGTTAAGTGTATTAACACTAAAGGGATGTGAAATATCAAGTGAAAAATGAAATGTCTCTGAATGTATCACCTCATCAAGGTGTGCTCAGGTTAGGAAAAAGGATAAGCTAAGCTTGATATGAAATGTTCTGTACAGAATTATTATGAGTTAGTATCACCAATGAAAGATGTTTCAGATTCATACAGTGTTACATGGATATGTCTAGGAAATATCATTATGATCTGATAAATGTGTTATTGATACCGGAAGTGAAATTGAGAGTAATCTGAAATATATTGAGAAACTAGTTAAAATAGCGAATGACTAAATAAGTGATTTAAATACCTAGTAAGTCTATGGACTAAGATCATTTGGAAGTGATTATTCGAGTGATGAAGTTAAATGGGAAACGGAGGAGTATATGAGGAAACAATACTCTTGCCTTTTTAATTAATCAGATAAGAATTTCAAGGACGAAATTTATTAAAGAGGGGAGAAATGTAACATCTTGTTCTCATACTAAGGGTCAGAACCCTAAAATACAGGTATATGTGAGATCAATGAGAGATTAAGGGGAAAAATGCATTTTCATGCTCATGCATTGTAACATCCCGTCACCGATAGGATAGGTACAGTTCATCTCATACGTATTTTGCATACGTATTTTGTATATACGTTCATAGCCTGTGCATTGTTGATAAATGTTCATAATTGCACAAGCATATGTATGTACATGCATGTATGATAGATTTCTGACTTGATTGTGAAATTGGAGATTTTGTGAATTTAAAAGGTTAATTGTGCTTTGATTTGTGACTTGGAATGTCAAATTGAATTTAGGAATTGAGAATAGAAAATTTGAGTATGTGATTAGATGTTTTCTAATTTTGAGGATTTATAGAAATTTTTCTGGGATTTTTAGAGTAACGGGTCCGGACCGAAAAAATGGCTTAGTGACTGATTAATTGTGATTCCGGTTCCGCATTTACTTGAAAATTTATGTGAGGTAATTTGAATTATGATTTGGGGAATTAGGGTCTGAACTATCAGAATTCGGGAGAAATTAGAGTTAGAAATTGGATCGAGGTTGTTCGAATTGGACTTGTGGCAATTGTAATTGCCAAACAAGCCTTAATCCTCTAATATATTTAAACTTATCCCCTTTGAAATTTGTCTTCCACGAGCACTTCTTTGCCTTTAAAGAAATTTGAGTTGATCTTCCTTCTTCTTTGCGTGGATCTCATCTTGGATTTGCTTCTTGCTTCTCCTTGCAAATCATTCCTTCTTTTGTCCTTGATCATTCATCCTTTTGCTTGGAGTTAAAAGAAAATGGAGTTTGGGTTGATATGGGAGAAAAACCGTGGATGTGCTTAGGTATGGGAGGTTTGAGTTTTCTTGGTGTTTCTCTAAGGGTTTAAGCTTGAACCAAGTAAGTTCTTGTTCCTTTATGCTTTAAATAGTTTGATTTGAGCATAGATTTGAGTATTAAATTGTTTAGGAAGTTTTAAGTTTTCGGATGATTTAGGTTTTAAGGAAATATGTGATTTTGATTTGGGTATTTGATGAATAATGGTTGTTTAGTGAGTTTACAGTTAGGAATAAGTTGTGTTAAGTTTAGAATGTTGTTTTAGAGTGTTTAGAATGGAAAGGAATGGATTAGAACTGAAAAATCTAAGAATTTCTGGGTTTTTTGGGCGATTCTGCGATTGCACGTCATGGGCGATGAAGAACACGCTTGCGAAAGCAAGGCAACGAGTACGCCGTGACGAAACCTGGCAAGGCCTTGGCGAAAGCGAAGAGGCTCACGTCGTGACGTCTTGTAATGCGTCGTCGTGGCGAAGAAGGAATCGTTCGCCACGGCGAGGCGTGCGGACGCCGTGGCGAAGGCGTAGAGGAAAGGAGCTCGCCGCGGCGAGGAATCAGGCGCCGCGGCGAGGAGGGCCAATTTTCGAAGATGTAATTTTGAGTTTTGAATTTTGGGATTTAGGAATTTGATAATTCTATTAGATATGGATTGATTTCAATTTAGAGATTATGAATTCGGGATTTCGAATTTCAATTTAGGAGAATGGAATTTCGGAAAATTAATTCGGTGGTTTTCGAAATCAGATGGCAATTGAACAGTGAATTTGATTCTGGTTTAAAGATAATTCTTATGTATTGAAATTTGACTTTGGAGGATTTCGAACTTAGTCAATTGACTTATAGTATTAGAAATTGCTATGAATTAGAGTAAAAGTGTGGAATTGAGATAATCGGTATTAGGGTCGGAAATATCATAACATGCATAGTACAGTATTCCTTTGAAGCATAAGCATTATTGATTATTGAAATTGGTACAATTAGTAATATTCGGATATTCTGATTTTATAGAGGCTCAAGTGGAGCGTCGATTCTCTGACGCAGCAGAGACTTCCCGGCAGTAGCTCGGAAGTTTAGAGGTGAGTAACCTAGTTGGTTCCTCAATCTCTGATGTGTTAAATGCTTTGTGTGAACTATCTGTGCATATGCTTAAGTGTTTCGCATGAGTTATGTTTTTGTGAATTGTGAATGCATGCTAGGCATGAATAGAAATCAGTAATTGACAGTTGTGACTACATTCTGATTTGATCGGAGCTATAAGCTCATCTATTGTGATAAGTGGTAAGGGAATAGTGCATACCCAGAGGGTTCTCCTATCCCTAGCGCGCGTGGGCAGTAGTGCATACCCAGAGGGCTCTCTTACCCCCGAAAACGCGATTTCTGTGTGATGTGTGATGTGCCCAGAAATGGGATAACACTGACGCCCAGTCACAACACTAAAATGAAATGGAAATCATTATGCATTCAGTATGTGATTGTGTTGTGAGATTGCAATTGGTTAAGGGAAATTGTGTGATAATTGTTGAGTAAACTTTTGACTGTGATTCTGAATATGATATTGTGTTATTTTGTACGCAATTTTGCATAATGTATGAATTGAGTGAACCATCGATGATGATTACTCATTGAGTTCACAAACTCACCCAAAATTGCAACTATTTTTCAGGACAACGATAGTGTGACTCCTAGCTCCATTCTGTGAGACTTTTTCCTGCTGTGTATGAGCCGGTGAGAGGAGCATGGCCCATAGGTCGGTCAGCTGGGATCTTTTGGAATATTTTAGGGATGACCTAGATAGGAGTTGTTACTGTTTATTTTGGATCTGTGCAGTTGTAATCAGATAGAAGTGTGAACTTATAATTTTAAGAAAGAAAATGAGAAGTACTATTTGGTTTTAAAATTTAGTGAATGTGATCTTACTGCTTTATGATATTGATGCCATGAGTGTATAGGATTGATCGTATCGTAGTGCACCCTCATCGTAGGGTATGTATCGGTATGACCTACGGGCGTTCCGGTGTATACTCTACTGTGAGAAGCGCCACATTGGTAATATCGAGCATGGTTTGGCATCTTTTGGGCATAGAGTATCTTAGGCTTGAATCCTTATAAGAAAAGCATAAATTGATCAAGTTTGTGGTTTTGTTGTAGGTCATCCGTCTTTGGTGATCAGGTAGATCACTTAGTTGACCAAGGATCAGTCGGAGCGAATAGGGAGTCTTCTGTGCCTTTGTATGAGGAGCAGCCTCCTATAGTTCCTATGAGACGGGAGCGGAGGTATGATCGTCTGCGTGGCGAGGTGTGGACTTTATGGCGGATGAGACCCTCGAGGTGAGGATGGTTAGAGAGGACCGGCGAGTCCTCGATCGATGGGTATGACCCGATGAGCGTTTTGATTATCTTTGTCTCGTTGCTTGAGGTCCGACTTATCAATAGTGGAAGACTGTCGGGTAGTTCCACGGACCTTGTGTTTTGACTTGGCAAGATTTTCGAGAGCTTTTGGGATAATTATCATGAGGTTTATATAGAGATGAAGATCAGGAGTTCTTATATTTGAGACAGGGCCCGTGGCGATGGCGATTATGAGGTTCGGTTTAATGAGTTTTAGGCATATGCTTCTGTTTTGATTTCCTCTGAGGCTGATAGGTGCCGGAGATTTGAGGCAGGGCTAAATCTGGAGATTCGTACCAGGTTAGCCCGGTCTAATATGGGCACTTTGTGGGCCGAGTAGGCTGCAGTGAGGATTGAGCGACTCTTGAGGCAGTCGGCCGAGGACCGGACAGGGTCTAGGAGCAAGAGATCTAGTGATGATCAGGCGGCTCTGGTAGGAGCTTTAGCGAGCCTTGAGCGAGTTGATTTTGGGAGGACCCGGTGGTCGATTACATTAGGGGGAGATTTAGGCGATCTGGTAGTAGTAGTGGCGGTGGTAGAGATTGACCCGACTTCCTCCGTTGTGTGAGTTTTGTGAGAGGAGGCATAGTGGAAGTCTTGGAGGTTTCTTGGAGCTTATTCGAGATGTGGCTCTATGGAGCATCGGATCCAGACCGCTTGTCCGAGATTTTGAGAGCTCAGTCTGCTTCGAGTGGGAGAGTTGGTAGTAGCACGACAGTGTAGCAGAGCCGCGGTGGTGGACTTGGATTCAGGGGCAGAGGCAGAGCCCGAGGTAGAGCTGGAGATTCTTTTGCGGGGACCGAGAGTCGAGGTAGTCGGCCGTAGTCCCAGGCCAGGGTCTATGCCATGACGAGGCAAGAGGCCCAGGATTCTTCTGATGTGGTTGCAGGTTTGCTTCTGCTTTCTGATATTGAGGTTTTTGCATTGATAGATCCAGGGTCCACGCATTCTTTTATTGCACCGCATGTGGTATGTAGATTGCATGTGGATAGGGAGATGTTGCAGTGTGGGTTACAGGTGAGTACACCTTTGGGTAGTACTACAGTTTTGGGAGAGGTTTGCAAGGGGTGTTCGATCCTGATTGATCAGTCGGAGTTGCGTGCAGACCTGATTGTGTTGCCCCTTCGAGAGATAGATTTGATTTTGGGGATGGACTGGCTCACTGCCTATAGGGCTATTATGGATTGTTTTACCAAGGAGGTCGTGTTGGAGTCTCCTGGTCAGCCTAGAGCTGTTTTTCGAGGTGTTAGTCAGGCAGTGCCAGCCAGGATGATCTCATTTATGAGTGCTCTGAGGTTGATGCGGGGGAGTTGTGAGGCCTATTTGGAGCATGTAGTGGATTCCAGAGTGCAGCAGATTTTGCAGGAGGTTCCCGTGATCAGGGAATTTCCAGATGTGCTTCCCGAGGAGTTACCGGGTTTACCGCCGGATCGTGAGATAGAGTTTGAGATTGACCTCGTTCCAGGTACCGCTCCTATATTGATACCTCCATATAGGATGTCACCGGTGGAACTGAGGGAGCTTAAGGCTCAGTTGCAGGAATTGTTGGATAAGGGGTTCATCAGGCCGAGTGTTTCGCCGTGGGGAACTCCGGTGTTGTTTGTGAAGAAGAAGGACGGGACTATGAGGCTGTGCATCGATTATAGGCAGCTGAATCGGGTTACAGTTAAGAATAAGTACCCACTGCCTAGGATCGATGATTTATTTGATCAGTTGCAAGGAGCTCAGGTGTTTACTAAGTTGGATTTGAGATCCGGATATTATCAGTTAAGGATCATAGAGGCCGATGTGCCTAAGAGTGCTTTTAGGAGCAGGTATGGGCATTTCGAGTTCTTAGTGATGCCGTTCGGGTTGACTAATGCCCCGGCGGCCTTCACGACTTTGATGAATAGAGTCTTTCAGCCCTACCTGGATCAGTTTGTTATTGTGTTTATCGATGATATTTTGGTGTACTCGAGGAGTAGGCAGGAGCATGCCGAGCATCTAAGGATAGTGCTGCAGATTATGAGGGATAGGCAGCTGTATGCCAAATTCACTAAGTGTGAATTTTGGCTGGATGAGGTGGTGTTTTTAGGCCACATCGTGTCTGGTGAGGGTATCCGGGTGGATCCTCAGAAGATTGAGGCAGTGAGGAGTTGGGAGATTCCGAGGAATGTGTCAGAGTTGAGGAGTTTCCTCGAATTAGCAGGTTATTATCGGAGGTTTGTCGAGGGGTTTTCTGTGATCTCAGCCCCTTTGACAAAACTTTTGAGGAAGAGTGTGGCCTTCAGATGGATAGAGGAGTGTCAGAGGAGTTTCGAGGTGTTTATGCATCGATTGACTACGGCACCGGTGTTAGCCCTGCCATCTGGGGCAGGAGGTTTCAAGGTTTTCAGTGATGCTTCGCAGCAGGGTTTAGGCTGTGTGCTGATGCAGCATGGGAGAGTTATAGCATATTCCTCGAGACAGTCGAGATCCCACGAGAGTAATTACCCTGTGCATGACTTGGAGTTAGCAGCAGTTGTGTTTGCTTTGAAGATCTGGAGACATTATTTGTATGGGGAGAGGCTCCAGATCTTCACCGATCATAAGAGTTTGCGATATTTGCTGAGTCAGCGAGAGCTGAATCTGAGGCAGAGGAGATGGTTAGAGTTTCTTAAGGATTACGACTGCACTATTGAGTACCACCCAGGGAAGGCTAATGTGGTGGCTGATGCATTGAGTAGGAGATCGCATGGTAGTGCAGCTCAGATTCAGGCTTCGAGGTTACCATGCTTGGTTCAGTTGAGAGCTCTTAATGTGCATATGGATTTGAGTCAGGATGGAGCTCTGATTGTTGTAAGTGCAAGTCATCTTGTACATGGGGTAAGTCGACTTACACGTATTCAGTACCGGTAAGTCGACTTATGCAAGGACGATACTGTTTATATTGTGCCCTAAAGGCAATCCCCTTTAGCGCGTTTTGTTCAAAGTCGTGTGCAGACTTTATGAATAAATAAAGAAAGGCATATTTCATTAATTTGATGTTCATGAACATTGTTTATGAATTGATATGGATCTTTAATCGAATTAATGAAGTCCATGATATATGACATAGCATGAAGGAAATTATGATGCAATCATACTCGAGATTCCTATCATATGCAATTATGTCAATATCTAAATTATCCTAGTCATTAGATTAACGAGATGGACATCGTTAATCCGGATAGACTAACACGTGTCATATTCCTTGATTGGATCAGCGGTGGATCTCGAAGCTGTAAATATTGAGATATTTAGATTTGACATGTGGATGCTTACTAAGGTAGTAAGTACATTGGATGACTGTCATGAGATCATCACATGGATATTCTATTTAATTGTCGTGATAATCTCATCATAGCAATGTTGCAAGTATCCTTAGACTTGAGGTACTCGAGGATATCTTGAATCTTGATTACGTGCTTTGACTCCATTCCTTGTTGCCTTCGAGAGGTCGCTCATAGGGTGGTGCTTGGAGTGCAACTTGAGGTATTGAAGGTAATTGAGTAGCCAATAGAGAATTCACCACGAAATAGCGAGAAAAGATACCTCGCCTCTTGTCGGGATCATTACTTGAAGTCTTGACGAAGCATAACTATGTCATGAAGAGTGTCTTCATGGACATATAAAGTAATGAGTCTGGGCAGAACTAATATCACTTAGGTTAGACTCGGTCTAGTGAGAGTTGACACTTTGTCCATACTCGGAACCAAGTGGGGTATAGGATGGTGAAAGGACGAATTGCGGTAATTGTCATGGAAGGGTTCGTGATCGGTTCGTGATGAACTCATCAAACCGATTAATTTCCGGTCAATTGGGGGTCATGATGTGTTGCTAGACGCCGCTCATGACTTGCTCAGATTAATTGTTAATCTAAGTGGCCAACATAACCGAGAACCTAAAGGGTCACACGCATAAGAGTGTTTGGAGAATCAGTAAAATAGTATTGACGAGTTCCAATTAATGGAAAGCATTAGGATTAAATGGATCCCATGGGATTGGGATATGTCGATGAGATCGCGACATCGATATTGCTAAGAAAGGTTTAGAATTTTCAAAGACAAGGGCTCGAGAGGCGGTAGGACCGACCCCAGTTAGGCTGGACCTTAGCAATTATATATTAATTGATTAATTAATTAAATAAATAAATAATTAATATATAAATTTATTAGTATGTGTCGTTGGAAAATGAGAGAGGAGAGGAGATAAGCCTTTGACAAGTCAAACTTCATTAGTTTATTAACTTAAATCATGAAAGGTTATAAGGCTTTCCACTTGGCAACCATCTGATGGTTCCTTGGTTGAGTCATTTAATAGTTAAAGACTTAATGAATAAGGAACTTGAGAGTGAAGGTCGTGGGTTTTGAAAATGGGAAGAAGAATAGCTTAAATGAAAAGTTATTAGAAATGGTTTCATGTCTTCTTCCTATTAAGCATCGTCGACTCTTCTCTTCTCCATGTAAGCCTCTTATGGACTCTTTAATAGTTAAAGATATAAATAAGGAGATGGCTTAGTGAATAGATGATGGCCGATGATGGTTCGTGGGTTTGAGAAAGGAAGAGCAAATCTTAAGTGTTAAGGTACTTTGAAAGGGTTTTAAAGTGTTCCTTTTCAACACCAACGATTTCTCTCTTCTCAAGCTAAGTTCCAACGTCAATCTTAAGCTCTCCAAGGACAAAGGTAATCTCTAGCAGGCTTTAATTTGTTCTAGCTATTCCGGGTCAAAGGGTTTGTCCGGTTAGGTTTCGATCTCTGCGTGGATACCTTTAGAGGCAGTCTCTATTGGTACATTTAGGTTTGAGTTTGCATATAGACACATGGATCCTGGCTTTGGGAAGGTCCTGGTAACAAAATTTTGTTTTCGCACCTGGTACATGTGATGTACCTCCCGGATTTGCCTACAGTGGTATCGAGCCACTTGTGTCGTGTATGAAGCTAAAACCCTAGCTAGATTAAAAACCCTAATTGAATTTGACGTTGATGCATGTTTGCTGTTTGAATTTCAATTCTATATAGAGATATATTTTTCGAAATTTTCCTGCCCAGAATTGTTCATAACATGTTATAGAATATGTCTGTGAAAGATGAGAATTTATCAATTTGATTTGATATAGTTTTGCTAATTATTCCCTAAAGTTTCGGATGCTGTCTTGTTGAACGTTTCTGAAACAGGTATGCTTATAAATGCGAGAATAAATTCTAGAAAAATAGTTTTTCGGATTGGTTTTCACCCTGATCTACCTAAGATATTTTTGAATATCTATGTGGATGGAAAAATGTTTTCAAGGTGATTTACTATTTATTTCCGAATTTATTGCATACTGTTGGGAATAACTGTGTTGGTGAACACAGATTTTGAATCGGTTTTGTTGCTTAGGTTGACTGAGTTTTTGATGGCTAAAAATCCTGAAAAAATTTATGAAGCATGTTCTGAACATTTAGTAACCTATGTAATTTTCTCAGAATTTATTGAAATTGTTTCAATGATTATTTCGAGCAAAATGCAGAACTTGGCAGTTTTGTGAAACTTGCTGGGACTGTTTTGCTTGGCATAATTGAATGTGCATTTTTCAGTTCCAATGCCTTGGACCATTTTTAATGTGATTGAAAATGTGTTATCTTGATTTTGTATGCTTTCCAAACTGAATTTCTTGAAATTGGTTTTCCAAGAATTTTCGGATGCCGAATATGTCACAATAGCGTCTCGTTAGTGTATTTCATTATCTTGTTTGTTTTGGCCGTCATAATTTTTGTGGCTTGTGCCGAAGTGATTTTGATAACGTATAGACTAGCTAGAGATGCTTAGGGTGATAATTTGGTGTTCCTAAATTGTTTGGATATCTATGAGTAATGACTCGTTTTCAAACTTTTCATGTATGGTTTGACCATATAAGGCAATCATGATACAATGAAGTGTTCATTGGTACATCAAATGAACAGATATTACCTTACGTAAATTGGTATTGTGAATTGGGATTGCATGGATTGAGGAATTAGCCGATTAGAGATAATAGCAAATCACAGGGTAAGTCGACTTATTGTGGAATAAGGCGACTTGATTGTACAAGGACATAAGTCGACTTGTGCTTATACATGTGCAGAAGTCGACTTGTGCAGATACAAGTCGACTTGTGCGTGGGCAGGAGCATAAGTTGACTTCCATTCCTGGTAAGTCGACTTGTGTGTTGAGTAACTGGACTTGTAGGTCCTGTAACTCAACTTAAACATGCTAAGGTGGGATGATGGATGATTTTAAGGATAGATTCAATGTGATTGATGACACCTAAATCATTCCATATAGTCATGATGACTATAATCCCAGAGCTTGGATGAGACCAGATTTTTAAATCCCTCCTCGGAATATGAAAACTAACGCCTTCCATTAATATGGTAAGAACTAGAGTTCTTATAGGGTTGGATTGTTGGGTAAACCCAAGCTCGCTCTATACGAATATGTTCGAACCATGAAAATGTGATTTTCGGATTAATGGGTCGGTTTTCCTAGAAGTGTTGATTTGTCGAGCTAACCTCAAGGTCAACGTGGACAGAGGCGAAATTGGGTAGCATACATCAGATGTATGCGCGTTAAGTGTTGATAACCCGATGTATGTGCCACATCATTTGATGATAGCTGGCGATAGTTGTATCTAAGATGTAATTGGTATGTCTGATACCTCCCGAGACTTAAGGTGGCTTGTTGGGCAAACCCAAGGTCATTCTCAAAGTCGGTTATCGATGATACAATTGGTATGCCCAATACCTACCGATTGACCTAACGTGTGGCTTGTTGGGTAAACCCAAGGTCATTCTTAGCAATGTCGGATATCGACTCACTAGGACATTCTGTCATAATTTTCTTTGGATTTGTAAAGAGGGTTATGGATTCATAGAAACTAGTGGGAGCCATATGCATGTCATGTAAGTCCTTATGATCATGCAGGCATTTCTACTCTAACATTCCTTCTCTCTATCGCGTTTAGGTTGAAGGCGTTTTCGATGTGATTTTACGCTCACTCTTACGGACTTAATTTTCTCGATTGGTGAGAAATCGAAAATTGTTCTCGAGATCGAGAACAGGACTATGTCTGGATATTCCACTTCTTTGTTGATGTTTCGATAGAGATCGAGAAAGTAGGAAATCTGACAAAAGAAAACCAAAGAATTTCCCAAAGGATATTGCTTCCATTGTGCCAAGAGGCGCCACCTGGAGGCTAAAGCTATAAAATCTATCTGGAGTTCCAAGCGTAAGAAGGCATCGGATGCCTCAACTCCTTCATATATGTTTGTCATTGAGGTGAATCTGCTTCGATCAAAACATATGAGTATGTGATACCGGATGTGGCTCACGATATGCAATGATATCTGAGGCCTCGAGGACGATGAAAGCTCATAAAGGAGAACTTGACCTTCGTGTAGGTAATGAAGCAAGTGTTGCTACATTGTCCTTAGACACTTATGTCTTATCACTCCTAGTGGGCTTGTATTCAAATTGGATGATTGTCATTTTGTACTGTTTTAACAAAGAACATATTATGCATTTCTTGTTTAGATAAATTTGGTTTCCATTGAACTTTTGGTAGCAATAGTTGTTCTATTAGTTGAATGGAATGCTCATGGTCTTTGGTACATTATGCAAATGTAATTGACATATTAGATATGTTACATCCAATTATGAATGTCAATGACTCGAAAAGACATAATCGAGATAATTTAAACTCAACTTACTTATGGCATTGTCGCATGGCCATATAAATGAGAGACACATCGCTAAGCTCCAAGAGTGGATGTTTAGGGTCATTTGATTATGAATCATATGACACATGTGAATCTTGTTTATTAGGCAAGATGACTAAGTTACCTTTAAGGGAAAGGGTGAGCAGTGATGGAGTATTTGACCTAATACATTGAGATGTATATGGTCCGATGTCCATCCATGCCGAAGTGGTTGTTTTACTTCATTGCCTTTATCATCGAGTGTTCTCGATATCGTTTCGTATGTCGATGAGATACAAATCAAGCATTTGAAAAGTTCAAACCAATTGAAATGAAGTAGAAAACCAACTTGGTAAAAGTATCAAAACGTTACGATCCGATCGTAGTGGGGAATACTTAAACCAACAGGTTTTGGGTTATCTCAGAGATAATGAGATTTTAGCTCAGTGAACTCCACCTTTTACGCCTGGATGAAAGGATAAATCGAACCTTGTTAGACATGGTGCGATTCAGGATAGGTTTTGCACAGTTTTGAGGGTATGTGCTCGAGACAGCTGTTTACTTGCTAAACAGAGTTCCATCAAAGACAGTTGATGTTACTCCATATAAGATGTGGACTAACAGAAATCCTTGTCTTTCTCATCTGAAAGTTTGGGGTTGTCCTGCTTATATGAAGCGGACACAGTCAGATACATTTGATGTAAAAGCTGACAAGTGTTTGTTCGTAGGATATCATGGGATATCAATTCTACCTTGCTGAGGAACAAAAGTTGTTTGTTTCAAAGCATGCTATTTTCTTAGAGAAAGAGTTTCTTTTACAAGAAGGCGGTGGGAGCAAAGTTGAACTTGGAGAAGTTCAAGATGCTCGAACAAACACGTATCAATCTGTGAACTCAAAGCGTGACTCATACGAGATGAAGTAGCAGATTCAACCTTCTACTACACAAGAAAGTTCGTGAGGTTTAGTAGGATACGACTTTGTTCCGGAAATGTGGATTTCGTGAGTGAAGCAGAATGACGATTTCTCATAGAATATGATGAGTCTGCTACCTATGAAGAGGTTCTGAAGAGTTCAGAGTCTGACAAATGGCTCCATGCCATGCCGTGAAATCTGAAATGGATTCCATGTATGAAAACCAAGTATGGACTTTGGTTGTTGCACCTAAAGGAATAAAACCCATAGGGTGCAAAAGGGTTTTCACAAGAAAAACCGACATGGATGGTAATTTGATTACCTATAAAGCAAGGCTTATGGCCAAAGGGTTTTCGTCAGAGACAAGGAGTTGACTATGACGAGACCTTCAGCCTAGTAGCAATGCTTAAATCCATTCGGATACTCCTAGCCATTGCCGCTCATTATGATTCTGAAATATGGCAAATGGATGTGAAGACAGATCTCCTGAGAGGAAATCTAGCCGAGGATGTGTACATGACACAACCAGAGGGCTTCACCTCCTTTGATGGCGAAAAGGTATGCAAGCTTTAGAAATCCATGTATGGATTAAAGCAAGCATCCAGAGTTGGATTATCCGTTTTGATGAGGTAATCAAAAGTTTGGTTTCTCACAAAATCGGATGAATATTGTGTACAAGAAAGTTAATGGGATTGCAATCGTATTCCTTGTGTTATATGTAGATGACATATTATTTTTGGGAAGCGATGTCTCTATGCTATAATCTGTAAAGATTTGGTTGTCCAAACAATTTTCCATGAAAGACCTTGGTAAAGCAATAAAGATTTATAGAGATAAATCAAAGGTTGCTTGGTCTTTCACCATCAACGTACATAGACAAGATGGACAAGATGCTAAAGAAGTTTAGCATGGAGCAATCCATCGAGAATGCGATGAGAATGATCCCGAATGCATCTGCAGTAAGATCTATCATGTACGCATTACTATGTATGAGACCCGATGTATCATATGGTCTAAGCGTTACGAGCAGATACTAATCGGATCTGGTGAGGTCACTAAGTAATTTGTCGAGAATATCCTCAAGTACTTGCGAAGAACTAAGGATGTTTTCTTGATATTTGGAGATGGAAATCTCCAAGTGAGCGGGCATGCAGATGCTAATGTTTAATCTGATAGGATGATTCTGAATCACAATCAGGTTATATACATTCACTCTGAATAGCGCGGTGGTCAGTTGGAAAGAGTTCCAGACAGGAGATAACTGCCGATTCAACAACCGAGGCAGAGTACATTGTCGCATGAGATGCGCAGAGGAAGCAGTTTGGATCAAACAGTTCATTACTGAACTTGGTGTGGTTCCTAGCTGTGATGAGCCCATAGGATTGTATTGTGATACAATGGGGCTAGTGCGCAGGGAAAGGAACCAATGTCTCATCACTGATCCAGACACGTACTCCACCGATTCCATCTGATTCGGGAAATCATCGGTCGAGATGATGTCCTTATAGAGAGAATTCCCACAGAGCAAAGTGTTGCTGATCCGATGACAAAGCCATTGTCACAAGAGAATTGTGATTCTTATGTACTCGCTTTTGGTATTAGATACTAAGGCGATTGGCTTTAGGTCAAGTGGGAGATTTGTAAGTGCAAGTCATCTTGTACATGGGGTAAGTCGACTTACACGTATTCAGTACCGGTAAGTCGACTTATGCAAGGACGATACTGTTTATATTGTGCCCTAAAGGCAATCCCCTTTAGCGCGTTTTGTTCAAAGTCGTGTGCAGACTTTATGAATAAATAAAGAAAGGCATATTTCATTAATTTGATGTTCATGAACATTGTTTATGAATTGATATGGATCTTTAATCGAATTAATGAAGTCCATGATATATGACATAGCATGAAGGAAATTATGATGCAATCATACTACTGAGATTCCTATCATGTGCAATTATGTCAATATCTAAATTATCCCTAGTCATTAGATTAACGAGACTGGACATCGTTAATCCAGATAAACTAGCACATGTCATATTCCTTGATTGGATCAAGCAGTGGATCTCAGAAACTGTAAATATTGAGATATTTAGATTTGACATGTGGATGCTTACTAAGGGTAGTAAGTACATTGGATGACCTGTCATGAGATCATCACATGGATATTCTATTTAATTGTCAGTGATAATCTCATCATAGCAATGTTGCAAGTATCCTTAGACTTGAGGTACTCAAGGATATCTTGGATACTGATTCTGTGCTTTGACTCCATTCCTTGTTGCCTTCCAGAGGTCGCTCATAGGGTGGTGCTTGGGTACAGCTTGAGGTATTCGAAGGTAATTGAGTAGCCAATAGAGAATTCACCACTTCTGAAATAGCAGAAAAGATACCCTGGCCTCTTGTCAGGATCATTACTTGAAGTCTTCGGCCGAAGCATAACTATGTCATGAAGAGTGTCTTCATGGACATATAAAGTAATGAGTCCTGGACAGGAACTAATATCACTTGGGTTAGACTCAGTCTAGTGAGAGTTGACACTTTGTCCATACTCAGAACCAAGTGGGGTATAGGATGGTGAAAGGACGAATTGCACGGTAATTGTCTATGGAAGGGTTCGTGATCTGGTTCGTGATGAACTCATCAAACCGATTAATTTCCGGTCAATTGGGGTCATGATGTGTTGCTAGGCGCGCTCATGACTTGCTCAGATTAATTGTTAATCTAAGTGGCCAACATAACCGAGAACCTAAAGGGTCACACGATAAGAGTGTTTGAGAGAATCATAAAATAGTATTGGATGAGTTCCAATTAATGGAAAGCATTAGGATTAAATGGATCCTAATGGGATTGGGATATGTCGATGAGATCGCGACATCGATATTGCTAAGAAAGGTTTAGAGTTGTTTTCAAGGGCTCGGATCAGAAGGTAGAGACCCAGTTAGCTTTGGACCTTAGCAATTATATATTAATTGATTAATTAATTAAATAAATAAATAATTAATATATAAATTTATTAGTATGTGTCGTTGGAAAATGAGAGAGAGAGGAGATAAGCCTTTGACAAGTCAAACTTCATTAGTTTATTAACTTAAATCATGAAAGGTTATAAGGCTTTCCACTTGGCAACCATCGATGGTTCCTTGGTTGAGTCATTTAATAGTTAAAGACTTAATGAATAAGGAACTTGAGAGTGAAGGTCGTGGGTTTTGAAAATGGGAAGAAGAATAGCTTAAATGAAAAGTTATTAGAAATGGTTTCATGTCTTCTTCCTATTAAGCAACCATCGACTCTTCTCTTCTCCATGTAAGCCTCTTATGGACTCTTTAATAGTTAAAGATATAAATAAGGAGATGGCTTAGTGGATAGATGATGGCCGATGATGGTTCGTGGGTTTGAGAAAGGAAGAGCAAATCTTAAGTGTTAAGGTACTTTGAAAGGGTTTTAAAGTGTTCCTTTTCAACACCAACGATTTCTCTCTTCTCAAGCTAAGTTCAACGTCAATCTTAAGCTCTCGAGGACAAAGGTAAGCTCTAGCAGGCTTTAATTTGTTCTAGCTATTCCGGTCAAAGGAGTTTGTCGGTTAGGTTTCGATCTGCGTGGATACCTTTAGAGGCGGTCTCTATTGGCTGTTTAGGTTTGAGTTTGCATACGCATACATGGATCTGGCTTTGGGAAGGTCCTGGTAACAAAAATTTTTGTTTTTCGCACCTGGTATATGTGATGTACCTCCCGGGATTTGCCTACAATTGCTACTTTGAGGCTCAGGCCGGTATTGCATGATCGGATTAGGAGAGTGCAGGATCGGGATCCAGTGATGGTGAGATTGATTGATAGGGTCAGATCTGGATGGCTGTCTGAGTTTGAGCTAAGAGATGGTACTCTTTGGATGGGCCAGAGGTTGTGTGTTCTTGATGTAGAGGATCTGAGGCGTGAGATTCTAGAGGAGGCTCATTTGGCTGCTTATGCCATGCATCCTGGTGTCACCAAGATGTATCGCACTCTTAAGTTACATTTCTGGTGGCCAGGTATGAAGAGGCAAGTGGCAGAGTTCGTTCTCGATGTTTGGCGTGCCCGGAAAGTTAAGGTGAGCACCGGGCCCGATTGGGAGATTGCATTCGTTGCCCATTCCAGAATGGAAATGGGAACGCATTACGATGGACTTTATTATGGGGTTGCTTAGGATGCCAAGGCAGTATGATGCTATCTGGGTCATAGTGGATCGGTTGACTAAATCGGCTCACTTCTTGCCAGTGAGGGAGAGCAATACCCTTGGTCAGTTGGCCCAGAAGTATGTGGCAGAGATTGTACGACTGCATGGGGTCCCAGTATCGATAGTGTCAGATAGGGATCTCAGGTTTACTTCGAGGTTCTGGAGGAGTTTGCAGTCGGCTATGGGTTCGAGGTTGAACTTGAGATATCGTTTCATCCTCGCATGAGATGGGCGAGGAGAGTACTATTCAAACTGCTGAGGATATGTTGAGAGCCTATGTATTGGAGTTCCGAGGTGCATGGGATCAGTATTTGCCTCTGGTTGAGTTTGCGTATAATAATCAGTACCAGAGCAGCATCGGTATGGCACCGTCTGAGGCGTTGTATGGACGACCGTGCAGATCTCCTCTTTACTAGGTTGAAGAGGGTATGAGGATGTTAGAGGGTCCCGAGTTGATCCGAATCTGATGGATAAATGCAGTTGATTGAGTCGCATCAAGGCGGCTCGGAATGACGAAGAGTTATGTGGATCAGCATCGGAGAGAGATGGAGTATGCTGTAGGTGATAGAGTGTTCCTCAGAGTGTCTCCGTGGAGAGGAGTTCTCCGATTTAGCCGTAAGGGCAAGTTGAGTCCTCGGTATATCGGTCCATATGAAATTACTGAGAGGATTGAATTTGTTGGCCTCTGATTAGCATTCTTAAGTGAGATGTCCCAGTTGCACGATGTGTTTCATGTGAGCATGCTCCGGAGATATCGATCTGACCCGACTCATGTGATCCCGACTCAGGAGAACCACTCATTAGAGGAGGCAACTTGGGAGACTGAGGAGCAGATGAGGAGGCAGTATCCTCACTTGTTCGATCAGTCAGGTAAGAAAATTTCGAGACGAAATTTTTGTTAGGAGGAGAATTGTAACATCCGTCCACCGACGGATAGTCTGATTCATCTCATCGTATTTTGCATCGTATTTTGTATATGCATTCATAGCCTCTGCATTGTTGATAAATGTTCATAATTGCACAAGCATATGTATGTACATGCATGTATGACAGATTTCCGACTTGATTGTGAAATTGGAGATTTTGTGAATTTAAAAGGTTAATTGTGCTTTGATTTGTGACTTGGAATGTCAAATTGAATTTAGGAATTGAGAATAGAAAATTTGAGTATGTGATTAGATGTTTTCTAATTTTGAGGATTTATAGGAATTTTAAGGATTTTTAGAGTATGTGGTCGGAAGAAAAAATGGCTTAGTGACTGATTAATTGTGATTCCGGTTCCGAATTTACTTGAAAATTTATGTGAGGTAATTTGAATTATGATTTGAGGAATTAGGGTCTGAACTATCGAAATTCGGGAGAAATTAGAGTTAGAAATTGGATCGAGGTTGTTCGGATTGGACTTGTGGCAATTGTAATTGCCAAACAAGCCTTAATCCTCTAATATATTTAAACTTATCCCCTTTGAAATTTGTCTTCCACGAGCACTTCTTTGCCTTTAAAGAAATTTGAGTTGATCTTCCTTCTTCTTTGCGTGGATCTCATCTTGGATTTGCTTCTTGCTGCTCCTTGCAAATCATTCCTTCTTTTGTCCTTGATCATTCATCCTTTTGCTTGGAGTTAAAAGAAAATGGAGTTTGGGTTGATATGGGAGAAAAACCGTGGATGTGCTTAGGTGTGGGAGGTTTGAGTTTTCTTGGTGTTTCTCTAAGGGTTTAAGCTTGAACCAAGTAAGTTCTTGTTCCTTTATGCTTTAAATAGTTTGATTTGAGCATAGATTTGAGTATTAAATTGTTTAGGAAGTTTTAAGTTTTCGGATGATTTAGGTTTTAAGGAAATATGTGATTTTGATTTGGGTATTTGATGAATAATGGTTGTTTGGTGAGTTTAAGGCTAGGAATAAGTTGTGTTAAGTTTAGAATGTTGTTTTAGAGTGTTTAGAATAGAAAGGAATGGATTAAAACTGAAAAATCTGGGAATTTATGGGTTTTTTGGGCGATTCTGCGATTGCACGCCGCGGCGCACGAAAAACATGCCGCAGCGAGCAAGGCAACGCAGTACGCCGCAACGAAGGCTGGAGGCGAGGCGCCTAATGGTGAGGAGAGAGCCCACGTCATGACGTCTTGTAATCACGTCTGCCGTGGCGAAGAAGAATCGTTCCATGTGGCGTGCAGGGACTTGCCAAGGCGTAGACGAAAGGAGCTCGCCACGGCGAGGAATCAGGAAGATTTTGATAAAATGGTCTTCATGAAAGTTGTAGATCATTCTTTTAGCTTTCCATTGATATAAAGTTTGCATTTTGTAGAGTTTTGGATCAAAAGTTATGGAGATTTGAAGAAGAGAGGGAGAAAAAAATCAGCAAGAAGAGGAAAGTCACCCTCGTGCATAAACACAATGGTGACTTTGCATGGGAAAAATTGGAAGTCACCCTCGTGCTTAAGCACGACGGTGACTTTGCATGGGTGAGTTAAAAGTCACCCTCGTGCATAAGCATGATGGTGACTTTGCTCGAAGTAACTCACCCTGAACACTTTTTCTTCTTTTGGCGGACCTTCAAATAACATGAGACTTGAACCATTGGACTCGTAACACGTTGATCTTCATCTTCAACAAAAATCATAGCCATCTAAAATCATTTGGAAGAGACTGGTTGATTGAATTAGGACGAAAATGATGAACAATTCTGAAACTTCATAACTGGAGTATTTTTCATTGAACATGCTTCGGTATTTTGATTATATCTTGATCTGTAAGGTTCTAAATGGAATGATTCTTAAATTGGAGTAAACTAGAGACATAGAGCTACAATTTGTATAAAAAGATCGAATTTGAATTCTATCTCTAGAATTCCAGATATTTGAATCAAAGCTGAGTATAGGATACTGTTTTAGCTTATGAACAGTCTGAATTAATTGGAGTATAACATTTGTATTACTAAACCTAATTGATTGATCTTAGTTTGTTAGAAACTTAAGACAATGGGGAACATTTTTCTAGAAGAGAGTATTGTCAAATTACTTCATTTGCATTGTCTAATTGATTATGGAAAATAGACCCGAAGGTTTGGAATTTTGGAGATGTTATAAGAAGAAATGAGTTTTGATAATGTGTGATCATGTAATGTTGGAATAACATTAATGAGTGAATGGTTGGTATTAAAGTACCAAAGACGTGTGTAAAATGGAGATGAAGTGGTTCATATGATTAAAGTTGTGATTCAAAAAGAGGAGTAAAGTGTATCTAGTAAAAGTGAATGAGAAGTGAGTTATTATGAAAGCAAATGATGCAAAAATTGAGAATGTGATAAAATGTGAAATTTGATAATATACCCGGGATTATCATGAACATGCATTATACATATCCCATATCCACATGTGTGCATAAACAAATACTTATAATTGTGCAATTATTAATGCATTTGCATCATGTGTATCACATAATTATGATGTGCAGGATAAACGTCCACATTCAGACGTTTATAGAACTTGGAAGCAAATGCTAATCTGGAGTGTCTGTTAGTAACCTAAACAATTTCTCTCAATTACTATTTGCTTAAATTGTGTTTTGAATGATAAATGAACGTGAATTGATGTGTTGATTCCGGACAATGAAGGTCCGATGATTGTGATATGTGAATGTATTATTGAAGTCCTTCTAAATGTGATCTCTGAATGTTGGACTAAGGTCCGATGAGAATGTGTAAATGAGATCATGTGACTGACTGGAAATATGTGACTGAATGAGAATATGCAAATGTGACAGATGTATTCCAGTACATGAATGCATAAAACATAAAGACAGTTGTAACCGGAGTAGCCACCGAAAAAGAGCTTTAAACTCAGTTATGCGTAACAGAGCCTCATGTTCAACATTTAATGAGCCCGGTATCCCCAATAGATATGGGACAGTTACCAATGAGCCTGGTATCCACAATGGGTATGGGATAATTTAGGCACTCAGTCACAACAAAGTAACAAATAAAAAGTAGGTCTCATGTGCACTGCATGTACACTTGATATGTGTACCTTATATGATTGAAGTGATTATGATGGTTGTCCTAAAAATGAAGTGTTATAATTCGTGAAAATGCAAAGATGTGAATAAACTGTTATGTGTATTGATGTGATGCATGAGAGTGAACCATCGATGATGGTCACTCACTGAGTTTGTAAAACTCACCCAAAATTTGCAATTATTTTCAGGCTCAAAAGAATACCCCGTTAGGCAAACGGGAGTACAGCTATTGCATTTGAGTAATAGGTAAAGGTCGGGATCAGTTTGCGTCTGCATTATATTTCTTTAATTTCGTACTGAATTGTATATTCCGCAAATTTGTATTAAATCATGTATTCATAAATACCGTACAATGTGTATATGAATGATGCTGTAATGTAAAAACATTATGACAAAAATGTTTTGTATGTGAGTTTGGGCCCAAGTGACTAGTGAAATTCTAATGATTGTATTGTTGTGATTGAAAAAGTTTACGAATAAAGTGGGCCCAATTTGATTATTGATTTCTGGTACGTGTATGTTAAATATGAAAAAATTTATACCAAGTTTTAGAGAGTCTGACCGTTCTAGCATGTCACTCTTGTGGGATTCACATTCGGACATCATTCATGATGTCAGGCAGGTGTCACGAGAGGTTGAGGTGCTACAAATACTCTGATCGAGGTCAAAATATAGTGCCCTCTTATCGTAGGGTACACATCGGGACACCCGCAGGTCGCTCCTATACGTAACCCACGATAAAGGTGCACTACCGAGCAACCAACTACAATCCACATG
The DNA here is from genome assembly GCA_029891385.1 of Erythroxylum novogranatense. Lineage (NCBI taxonomy): Eukaryota > Viridiplantae > Streptophyta > Magnoliopsida > Malpighiales > Erythroxylaceae > Erythroxylum > Erythroxylum novogranatense. The sequence goes on from CM057224.1 coordinate 56,541,784, forward strand.
GCATCAATATAAATATTACTAAAAATTGAAACCAAATTTACTTTTCATTTCTCAAATCCATAAATACATAATGTCCAAAAGCACAGCCTATACAATACTCAAAAGAACTATCAACTCCTAACTAGGTCATCCCAAAAAGAAGATCCCAGCTGACCCCACCTCTGCGCCATAACTTCTCTTGCCGACTCGGTCCACAAGGCAGAGAAGACTCTAACAATCTAGAGCTAAGAAACCTACTATCGCTGACCTGAAAAATATTGCAATGTTGGGTGAGTTTGCGAACTCAGCGAGAAACCATCATCGATGGTCCACCCAACTCATGCATACACAGATAATCACATCAGAGCACATTCAGAACATCACATGCATTTTTCACATATAAGGCATTTCGCCTTTCACACATTTATAGTCAATCATATACATATGCAATGCGCATGTGACACATTCATTTTCTTACGTTGTTGTGGTATGCGCCAAATCGCCCCGATGTGGGCACATTGCGTTGAGCCTGAGGCTCTGATACGTTGGGCGTGATATGCCCTGATACATTGAGCCAGTGGCTCTGAAGTACGTTGGGCTTGAAGCCCTGTGCGTTGAGCTTAAAGCTCTCAAATACGTTGGACCTGAGGTCCTGTTGCGTTGAGTTTAAAGCTCTGAGGCTGCTCCGGTCACAGCTGTCCTTTATCTGATCATACTTTTATGCATGAAATGTACATGCCCATTGCCAATTATCACATGCCAAATGTACATTCAATTTCAATTTCACATGTATAACACTTCAATCACAATTTACCGATCCTTCGGACACCCTTGGTCCGAAACCAATCACAATCAAACACATAACCCTCCATTTCATCCTCATGGCATAAGCACGAAATTAAACACACAATTATTGAGGAACCAACTAGGTTACTCACATGTAACTTCCGAGCTAATGCCGGGAAGTCTCAGCTACGTCGGAGGATCGACGCTCCACTGGTACCTGTATATAATCAGAACACATAATATTACTAATTATCCAATTTCCAAAGTCAATTATGCACATGAAGCGAATTAATTGCGTACCATACATGTTTATGACATTTCCGACACTAATCTGAAATTTCCCAATCTCAATTCTAAATCCCGAATTCAAAATCTCCAAATAGAAATCAATCCATAACCAATTAAATCAGCTAACTCTAAAAAAATCCCAAATTAAAAGATCACATTTTGAAAATTGGGCGTTCCTCGCCGCGGCGTGTGATCGCTCACCGCGGCGAGCCTCCTCCTTTGTCGCGGCCCATGCATCGCGCTCGTCGCGGCGCAACTCCTCTCGTTCGCCATGGCGCGTTCCTTCCTTAATGGCGGCGCGTTCGTAAATGCGTCATGGCGTGCGAAGAAATTCGCTTCGCATGTGGCGTGTTCATCTGCGTCATGGCGATGCGACTCAAAGAACACGCCCAAACCCAGAAATTTTCCAGATTTCCGACTGTGCAACTCTCCAAATCCAATTTCTTCCTTTCAAACCACTCCTAAATAATTCAATACACATCAAACAATAAATCCTTAGCTTGTATTTCATCAAACAATCATTATCCCTAAATCATCAATACTAAATCAAGCAAAAATCATGATCGGAAACCCTACATTACCAAAGCCTCAATTATTCAAACTAATCATTTATATAACTCAATCAAATCAACAATCAAACTATCTAATGACAAGAAAGGAAGGAAGCTTACTTGATTTAAACCTCAAATCCTTCAAATCACACCTCAATCTCCAACTCACACACCCAAGGCAATCACCCAAGCAAACCCAACTATCATTTTCTTCAACACCAAGCTAAAGGGGATCGATCAAGGCAAGGAAAGAGCAAGTGGCAAGAAGAAATCAAGAAGCAATTCAAGGGAAGATCCACGATGAAGGAAGGAACAATTTCTTCTCTCAAAATCAAAGCATCGTGGAAGACAAAGATTTCAAAAGTTAGGGTTTTTAAATTAAGACATAAGGGCTTGTTTGGCAAATTTTAATTGCCACAAGACCAATTCGAACAACCTCGATCAAATTTTTGATTCTAATTTCTCCCGAATTCCAATAGCTCACAACCTTAATTCCTCAAATCAAGTGTCTAATCTTTCTATGCCATCGGATAACCAATTTTGGAACCGGAAATTAAATTAATCAGTCATCAGGTCAATTTTTCGGTTCGGACCTATTACTCAAAATTCCGAAAAAATTCCTATAATTCCTCAAAATTGTAAAACTCATAATCACACTCTCTAATTCCATAATTCAAACTCCTAAGTCTCATTTCTCATTCCAATTAAATTTTCAACGCTCAATTGACCTAATTATCTCCAAATTACCAATTTACACGATCCTATCGGGAATATGTCATACATGTATATACGTTCATATGCTAGTGCAATAATTGCCCAATTATCCAATTATTCATAACTAAATAATGCATGAGCATGCCAAATATGAATACACTCTCACTGTACTCATCCCATCGGTGACGGGATGTTACAATTCTCCCCTCCTAATAAAAATTTCGTCCCGAAATTTCTTACCTGACTGATCGAACAGATGAGGGTACTGCCTACTCATGTGCTCCTCAGTCTCCCAAGTAGCCTCCTTAGTCGAATGATTCTTTCAAAGGACTTTCACCAATGGAATAACCCTGGACCTTAATTGCTTGACCCTCGACCCCACAATCTGAACTGACTCCTCCACATAACTCAAATTATTGGCTACCTTAATCTCCTGAGCCGGAATCACATGGGTCGGGTCTGACCGATACCGTCAGAGCATACTCACGTGGAACACATCATGTAACTGCTACATCTCACTCGAAAAAGCTAGCCTATAGGTCAAAGGTCCTATCCTCTCAAGGATCTCATAGGGACCAATGTACCTAGGGCTCAACTTGCCCTTCCGACCAAATCTCAGAACACCTCTCCATAGAGACACTCAGAGGAACACTCTATCTCCCACATCATACTCCATCTCTCTCCGATGCTGATCCACATAGCTCTTCTGTCTATCCTGAGCCGCATTGATGCGACTCCGAATCAGCTTGACCTTATCCACTGTATCCTGAATCAGCTTGGGACCCTTGAGCATCCTCAAACCCTCTTCATCCCAGTAAAGAGGCGACCTACACTGCCTCCCATAGAGAGCCTCATATGGAGCCATCCCAATACTACTCTGGTACTGATTGCTATAAGCAAACTCAATCAGAGCCAAGTACTGATCCCATGCTCCTTTGAACTCCAACACACAAGCCCGCAACATATCCTCGACTGTCTTAATTGTCCTCTCACTCTGCCCATCAGTCTGAGGATGAAAAGCTGTACTGAAACTCAATCTGGTACCCATAGCATACTGTAAGTGATAAGTCGACTTGTACCATGTGTAAGTCGACTTACACATGTTCGGTACCGATAAGTCGACTTGTTCATTGGATAAGTCGACTTGTTCAAAATCGATCTTGTTTATTTGTGCCCTAAAGGCAATCCCTTTAGCTGCGTTTTATTCAAAGTCGTGTGCGGACTTTATGAATAAATAAAGAAAAGGCATTATTCATTAATTTGATATTCATAAACATTGTTTATGAATTGATTGGATCTTTAATCGAATTAATGAAGTCCATGATATATGACATAGCATGAAGGAAATTATGATGTGTTCATACTCACGAGATTCCTATCATGTGTAATTATGTCAAGATGTCGAATTCTCCTAGTCATAGGATTAATGAGATTGGACATCATTAATCCGGATGACTAACACATGTCATATTCCTTGATTGGATCAGCGGTGGATCTCGAAGCTGTAAATATGAGATATTTAGAATTGACATGTGGATGCTTACTAGTGGTAGTAAGTTCATTGGATGACCGCCATGAGATCATCACATGGATATCTTATCTAAGTGTCGGTGATAATCTCATCATAGTAATGGTGCAAGTATCCTTAGACTTGAGGTACTCGAGGATATCTTGAATCTTGATCACGTGCTTTGACTCCATTCCTTGTTGCCTTCGGAGGTAACTCATAGGGTGGTGCTTGGAGTGCGACTTGAGGTATTCCAAGATAATTGAGTAGCCAATAAAGGATTCACCACTTGGATTAGCGAAGAGATACCCGTAGCCTCTTGTCGGGATCATTACTAAGGTCGACTAGCATGTATGTCATGAAGAGTGTCTTCATTGACATATAGAGTAATGAGTCCCGGGGCGAGAAGCGATATCACTTAGGCTAGACTAGGTCTAGTGAGAGTTGACACTTTGACCATACTCATAACCAAGTGGGGTATATGATGATGAAAGGACGAATTACCTTTGTAATTGTTCATGGAAGGGTTCGTGATGAATACATCAAACCGATTACTTTCCGGTCAATTGGGGTCATGATGTGTTGCTAGATACCGCTCATGACTTGCTCAGTTAATTGTTAATCTAAGTGGCCAACATAGCCGGAGCCTAAAGGGTCACACGATAAGAGTGTTTCAGAGAATCAGTAAAATAGTAATTGGACGAGTTCCAATTATGGAAACATTAGATTAAATGGATCCCAATGGGATTGGGTTATGTCCCGATGAGATCGCGACATCGATATTGCTAAGAAAGGTTTAAAACATTTCAACCTTCGGGGCCCTAAGAGGTAAGTAGGACCAGACCCAGTGTGTTGGACTACTTGACAATATATATACATATATATATATGATTAATTAATTAAATAATTATATATATATATATATATATATATATATATATATATATATATGCTTGTCACGTGTATGGAGGAGAGGAAGCATGGAAGCTTCCATAATGTTGCTTAGTCATCACTTTAATGATGATTAAAAGACAAAAACTAAAAGATGAAGATGGTGATGATCGGTGGATGGTTTAAGAAGGAAGAAAAAGGAGTTTTTCTTATGACTTTGGAAGATCATCATCGTGGCTTTGAGAGGAAGTAAAAGGGTTGAAGGAAAAAGAGTTTTTCCCCTCTTATCTTCTCACCATCGACTCTTCATCTTCTTGTCTTCTCCAAGCTTTGTTCAACGTTTTTCTGAAGCTCTCCAGGACAGAGGTAGGCTCTAGCAGGCTTTAATCTGTTCTAGCTATTCCCGGGTCAAAGAGGTTTGACTCGGTTAGGTTTTCTGATCTCTGCGTGGATCACCTTTAGAGATAGTCTCTTTTGGCTATTTAGGTTGATGTCTTCATACCGATACCAGGATCCTGGGATTCAGGAAAGTCCTGGGAACAAAAATTTTTGTTTTCCGCTGCCGGTACATGTGATGTACCTCCCAGGATTTTCCTACAGTGGTATCAGAGCGTCTGGTATCCCGTATGAAGCTATAACCTAAGCGAGATCAGAAACCCTAATGGAATTTTCTGTTGATGCATGCTATCTGTTCAGATTTCGAATTTATATTGTGATATGCTTTTCGAAATTTTTCTGCCCAGAATTGTTCATAACATGTTAGAGAATATGTCTATGAAATTTGAGAATTTATCGATTTGATTTGATATAGTTTTGCTAAATAATTCCCTAAGGTTACAGATGCTGTTTTGTGAAACGATTCTGGAACAGGCATGAGTATAAAATCGAGAATAAATTCTAGAAAAATGGTTTTTAGGATTTTCCTTCACCTACATGTCTCTAAGATGTTGGTGAATGTCTGTGAGCATGGAAATTGGATTTCAAGGTGATTGGATATTTATTCACGAATTTATTCTATGCTGTTGGGAATTGCTGTGCTGATGAACACAGATTTTGAATCGGTTTTGTTATTTAGGTTGACTGAGTTTTTATGGCCTAAAATCCTGAAAAAATTCATGAAGCATTTTCTGAACATGTAGTAACCTATATAGTTTTATCATGATTTATTGAAATTGTTTCATTGATCATTTCGAGCAATGTACAGAACTGGACAGTTTTGTGAAAATTGTTGGGACTGTTTTGCTTGGCTTGATTGAGTGTGCTTTTTCAGTTCCAATGCCTTGAACCATTTTTAATGTGATTAAAAATGTGTTATTTTGATGTATCATGATTTCCAAACTGAATTGCTTGAAGTTGCATTTCCAAGAATTTTCGGATGCCTAATTGATCACATTAGCGTCTCGTTAGTATATTGCATTATCTTGTTTGTTTTGACAGTCATATTTTTTATGGCATGTGCTGAAGTAAATTTGATAATGTATGTGCTATCTAGAGATGCTTAGGATGATAATTAGGGTGTTCCTAAATTATTTGGAAATTAATGAGTTTTGACTCATTTCAAGCTTTTCATATGGTTTGACCATATAAGGCTTTCATGGTTCAACGAATTGTTCATTGATACATCAACTTACAGATATTACCCTAGGTATAATGGTATTGTGAATTGGAATTGCATGGATTGAGGAATTAGCCGATTAGATATAATAGCAATCTCCCTGGATAAGTCGACTTATATGGGACATAAGTCGACTTGTTTGCTGAATAAGTCGACTTGTTTTCTGGATAAGTTGACTTGTTTTCTGGATAAGTCGACTTGTTTGAAGAATAAGTCGACTTGTTCAAGATCTCTGTATAAGTCGACTTGTAGTACCTTGTAAGTCGACTTGTTCATGGGCAGATGACATAATTCGACTTGTTCGCTTCACAAGTCGACTTGTGTGTGGGCAGAAGCATAAGTCGACTTGCATTTGATGAAAGTCGACTTGTGGCTTGCATAGGTGGGATGATGGATGATTTTAGGTATAGACTCAATGTGATTGATGAAATGCCCTAAATCATATCATATAGTCATGGTGACTATAATCCTACGGCTTGGAGAAGAAATAGATGAGACCCGAAATCCCTCCTCGGTATATGAAAACTAACGCCTTCCATTAATATAGTAAGAACCAGAGTTCTTATAGGGTTGGGTTGTTGGGTAAACCCAAGCTCACTCTATACGGATATGTTCGAACCATGAAAATAAGATTTTCGGATTAATGGGTTGGTTTTCACCGGCGTTAGTTTGTTGAGTAAACTCAAGGTCAGCGTGGACGAGGCGAAATTGGGTAGCATACATCGGATGTATGCGCATCAAAGAGTTGATACCCAATGTAAGTGCATACATCAACAAGTTGATAGCACTGATCGATAGTTGTGTCTAAGATGTAATTGGTATATCTGATACCTCCCGAGACATAAGGTGGCTTGTTGAGCAAACTCAAGATCATTATTAATGTCGGTTATCGATGATACAATTGGTATGACCGATACCTACCGATTGACCTAAGTTGTGGCTTGTTGGGTAAACCCAAGGTCACTCTTAGCAATGTCGGATATCGACCCACTAGGAAATTATGTCATATTGTTTCTCTGGATTCGTAAAGAGGGTTATGGATTCTAGGAAACTAGTGGGAGCCATATGCATGTCATGCAAGTCCTTATGATCATGCAGGCATTTCTATTCTATCATTCCTTCTCTCTATCGCGCTAGGTTGATTGAAGAAGTCGTTCAGTGTGAATTTTCGCTCTCTATTCTGGACCGAATTTTCTTGATTGGCTAAGGAATCTGAGAATTGTTCTTAGATCTGAGGAACTGGGATATGTCCTAGATGTTCCACTTCCAACAGACTCGCTATCGATGCTTCGATAAGGATCAGAAAGCATATTGTAAGCATCTAAAGGACAGTGATATGGATACTTGCTTTATGCTTGCCTCGATGTCACTAGAGCTGCAGGAGCAGCACGAGTCCATGGATGCTCACTCTATAGTATTTCATCTTAGGGAGCTGTTTGATGAGTAAGCTCGATCTGAAAGGTTCGAGACCTCGAGGCTTCTCTTCACCATTAAAGATGGCTCGTGGATATCTGGCATGCGGCAAGATGCCACAAGATGAATGGCTATATTGAGAGCTTGGCCGTCTTAGGATTTGTAATGGATTATGAGTTAAATAGAGACTTAATTCTAGTTAGATTGTCTGATGGTTATTCACAGTTTGTGATAAACTATCGGATAAACCAAATATCCACAACAATTCTGAGTGATCAATCGCTTTCAAGAGCAATTTGAAAGCGAGCTATCAAGAAGGATAGCAAGCAAGTGCTAGTGGTGGATGCTTCTTCTTCTAGTTCAAAGAAGAAAAAGGCTAAGAAACCAAAGGGAAGTGCCATCAAAGAAAAACCAAAGATTCTTCCCAAAAGATTTTTGCTTTCAATGTGGCAAGACTAGCCACTAGAGGCGAAACTGTAAAATCTATCTGGAGTCCTTGAAGCAGAAGAAGGCATCAGATGCCTCTACTCCTTCAATTATGTTTTTCATTGAGGTTAATACTATTCCTGATCCAAACATATCGGTATTTGATACGGTTGTGGCTCATACATATGAAATGATATGCGGGGCCTCGAGGAGCGATGAGCGACTCATAAAAGGAGAACTAGACCTTCGTGTAGGTAATGCGCAAGAGTTGCTACATTAGCCGTGAACACTTATGTCTTGTTCCTCCCTAGTGGGCTTATATTCAAATTGGATGATTGACATTTTGTACCTGTTTTAAACAAAGAACATATTGTATGTTTTATGTTTAAATAGAGCTGATTTCCATTGGACTTTTAGTAACAATGGTTGTTATATTAGTTGCAATGGAATGCTCTATGGTACTGGTACATTATGCAATAGAATTGACATATTAGATATGTCATATCCAATTAAGAATGTCAATGACGCGAAAGACATAATCGAGATAATTCAAAATCAACTTACTTATGGCATTGTCGAACGGCCATATAAATGAGACACGCATCGCTAAGCTCCATAAGAGTGGATGTTTAGGGTCATTTGATTATGAATCATATGACACATGCGAATCTTGTTTATTAGGCAAGATGACTAAGTTATCCTTTAAGGGAAGGGTAAGCGAGTGAATGGAATATTAGACCTAATACATTGAATGTATGTGGTCCGATGTCCATCCATGCCATAAGTGGTTGTTTTACTTCATTACTTTTATCGGTGATTATTCACGATATGGGTACCAGATGTCGATGAGATACAAATCAAGCGTTTGAAGCGTTCAAATAATTGAAATGAAGTAGAAAACTAACTTGGTAAAAGTATGAATACATTACGTTACGATCGTGGTGGAAAATGCTTAGACCAATAGTTTTGATGATCTCGAGATAATGGAATTTTATCTCGGTATACTCCACCTACACCTTGCAAAGACAATGGTGTGGTGAAAGGAGAAATCGAACCTTGTTAGACTTGGTGCGATTGATGATAGGTTTTACGATTTTGGAGGTATCGCTCGAGACAAATTGCTTACTTGCTAAACAGAGTTCCATTAAAAGCGATTGTGGTTACTCCATATGGAGATATGGACTAACCGAAAGCCCTATCTTTCTCATCTCGAAAGTTTGGGGTTGTCACCTTATGTGAAGCGGACACGGTCAGATTAGCTTGATGCAAAATCGATAAGTGTTTGTTAAATGGAATATCAATTCTACCTTCGAGGAACAAAAGTTGTTTGTTTCCAAGCATGCTGTTTTCTTAAAGAAAGAGTTTCTTTTACAAGAGGACAATGGGAGCAAAGTTGAACTTGGAGAAGTTCAAGATGCTCGAACAAACATAGATTAATCGCTGAATCAAGCGTAACTCATATAGATGAGGTAGCAGTTCAACCTTCTACTACACACAATTTACGAGGTTAAGTAGGATACGACTTGTTCGAGAGATATGAATTTCTTGTAAGTGAACAAAATGACGTATTGCTCATATGAGATGATGCGCCTACTACCTATGAACGAGTTACGAAAAGTTGAGTGCGGAACATGGCTTTGTGCCATGAAATCGAAATGGATTCCATGTATGAAAACCAAGTATGGACTTTGGTTGTTACACGAAGGATAAAACCCACGTGGTGTAAAGGAGGTTTCGAAGAAAACCAACATGGATGGTAATTTGATTACCTATAAAGCAATGCTTCTAGTTAAAGGATTTAAATCACGCATAAAGAGTTGACTATGACAAGACCTTGACCCGTAGCAATGCTTAAATCCATTAGGATACTCTAGCCATTGCCACTCATTATGATTATGAGATATGGCAAATGGATGTGAGGATTGCTTTCCGAGAGGAAATCACCCGAGGATGTGTATGACACTGACGAGGGCTTCACTTCCATCGATGGCGAAAAGGTATGCAAGCTTCAGAAATCCATGTTTGGAGTGAAGCAAGCATCCAGGAGTTCGAATATCCGTTTTGATGAGTCAATCAAAGAGTTTGATTTCTCACAAAAACCGGATGATCATTGTGTGTATAAGAAGGTTAATGGGACTGCAATCGTATTCCTTGTGTTGTATGTAGATGACATACTGTAACTAGGAAACGATGTCTCTATGCTGCAATCAGTTAAAATTTGGTTGTCCAATCAATTTGTGATGAAAGATCTTTGTGAAGCAACTTATATCCTAGGGATATAGATTTATAGAGATAAATCAAAAGGTTACTTGGTCTTTCACAATCATCGTACATAGATGAGATGCTAAAGAGGTTTAGCATGGAACAATGCTATGTACGAGGCCCGATGTATCGTATGCTCTAAGTGTTACGAGCACATACCAATCGGATCCTGGTGAGGATCACTGGGTGGCAGTCAAGAATATCCTCAAGTACTTGCGAAGCACTAAGGATGTTTTCTTGATCTATGGAGATGGAAATCTCCAAGTGAGCGTGCATTCAGATGCTAGTATTTAATCTGATAAGGATGATTCTGAATCACAATCAGGTTATATACACTCACACTGAATAGCGTGGCGGTCAGTTTGAAAAGTTCCAAACAAGAGAGGGCTGCTGATTCATCAACCGAGGCAGAGTACATTGCCGCATGAGATGCGCAAGGTAGCGGTTTGGATCAAGAAGTTCATTACTGAACTTGATCTGGTCCCTACCGTGATGGGCCCATAGGATTGTATTGTGATACAATGGGGCTAGTCTTGTGAGCAAAGGAACTAAGGTCTTGTCGACGATCCGAACTCAGATTTCGCCGATTTGGGAGATCATTAGTCGAGATGATATCTCGATAGAGAGAATTCTACGAGCAAAGTGTTGTTGTTCGCTGACAAAGCCATTGTCACGGAGAATTGTGATTCTCATGGACTCGCTTATGGTATTAGATACTAAGGCGATTGGCTTTAGGTCAAGTGGGAGATTTGTAAGTGATAAGTCGATTGTACCGTGTAAGTCGACTTACACATGTTCGGCATCGATAAGTCGACTTGTTCATTGGATAAGTCGACTTGTTCAAGGTCAGATCTTGTTTATTTGTGCCCCTAAAGGCAATCCCTTTAGCGTTTTATTCAAAGTCGCAAGTGCGGACTTTATGAATAAATAAAGAAAAGGCATTATTCATTAATTTGATATTCATAAACATTGTTTATGAATTGATTGGATCTTTAATCGAATTAATGAAGTCCATGATATATGACATAGCATGAAGGAAATTATGATGTGTTCATACTCCCGAGATTCCTATCATGTGCAATTATGCCAAGATTTAATTCTCCTAGTCATAGGATTAATGAGACCGACATCATTAATCCGGATAGACTAGCACATGTCATATTCCTTGATTGGATCAGCGGTGGATCTCGAAGCTGTAAATATGAGATATTTAGAATTGACATGTGGATGCTTACTAGTGGTAGTAAGTTCATTGGATGACCCGCCATGAGATCATCACATGGATATCTTATCTAAGTGTCGTTGATAATCTCATCATAGCAATGGTGCAAGTATCCTTAGACTTGAGGTACTCGAGGATATCTTGATATCTTGATCACGTGCTTTGACTCCATTCCTTGTTGCCTTCCGGAGGTAACTCATAGGGTGGTGCTTTGGTACGACTTGAGGTATTCAAGATAATTGAGTAGCCAATAAAGGATTCACCACTTACGGATTAGCGTAAGAGATACCATGGCCTCTTGTCGGGATCATTACTAAGGTGGCGGCATGTATGTCATGAAGAGTGTCTTCATTGACATATAGAGTAATGAGTCCCGTGACAAGAAGCGATATCACTGGGCTAGACTCGGTCTAGTGAGAGTTGACACTTTGACCATACTCATAACCAAGTGGGGTATAGGATGGTGAAAGGACGAATTGCACCAGTAATTGTCATGGAAGGGTTCGTGATCTAGTTCGTGATGAATACATCAAACCGATTACTTTCCGGTCAATTGGGGGTCATGATGTGTTGCTAGATACCGCTCATGACTTGCTCAGATTAATTGTTAATCTAAGTGGCCAACATAACCGGAGCCTAAAGGGTCACACGATAAGAGTGTTTCGAGAATCAGTAAAATAGTAATTGGACGAGTTCCAATTATGGAGAGCATTAGATTAAATGGATCCCAATGGATTGGGATATGTCCGATGAGATCGCGACATCGATATTGTTAAGAAAGGTTTTGGGTTGTTTCAAAGAGGGGCCCCTAGAGGTGGGTAGACCCAGTGTGTTGGACGACTTCAAGAATATATATACATATATATATATGATTAATTAATTAAATAATTATATATATATATATATATATATATATATGCTTGTCACGTAGATGGAGGAGAGGAAGCATGGAAGCTTCCATAATGTTGCTTAGTCATCACTTTAATGATGACTAAAAGACAAAAACTAAAAGATGAAGATGGTGATGATCGGTGGATGGTTTAAGAAGGAAGAAAAAGGAGATTTTCTTATGACTTTGGAAGATCATCATCGTGGCTTTGAGAGGAAGTAAAAGGGTTGAAGGAAAAAGAGTTTTTCCCCTCTCTTATCTTCTCACCATCGACTCTTCATCTTCTTGTCTTCTCCAAGCTTTGTTCAACGTTTTTCTGAAGCTCTCCGGATGGAGGTAGGCTCTAGCAGGCTTTAATCTGTTCTAGCTATTCCGGGTCAAAGGGTTTGACTCGGTTAGGTTTTCTCGATTCTGCGTGGATCACCTTTAGAGATAGTCTCTTTTGGCTATTTAGGTTGATGTCTTCATACCGATACCAGGATCCAGGATTCGGAAAGTCCAGGAACAAAATTTTTGTTTTCATTTGCGGTACATGTGATGTACCTCCCGGGATTTTCCTACACATACTGCAAACTCTTCCAAAACTTCGAAGTAAACCTGGGAATCCCTGTCTGAGACTATAGATACTGGAACCCCATGCAGTCTCACTATCTCTGACACATACTTTTGGGCCAACTGATCCAAAGTACTGCTCTCCCTCATTGGCAAGAAGTGAGCCGATTTGGTCAACCGGTCCACTATGACCCAGATTGCATCATGCTGCCTCGGCGTCCTAGGCAATCCCATCACAAAATCCATAGTGATTCGCTCCCATTTCCACTCCAGGATTGGCAACGAATGCAGCTTCCCAACTGGAGCCTAGTGCTCCGCCTTAACCTACTGACATATCAGACATCTAGAAACAAACTCCGCTACCTGCCTCTTCATGCCAGGCCACCAGAAATGCTGTTTTAGAGTGTTATACATCTTGGTTGTACTAGGATGCATAGCATAGGTAGCCAAATGCGCTTCCTCCAAAATCTCACGCCTCAAATCATCAATATCTGGAACACACAGTCTCTGACCTAACCACAATGTCCCATCTCTCAGCTCAAAATCAGAATCTGAACCAGCTTGCACTCTTTTAATCAGTCTCACCAAAACCGAATCCTGATCCTGAACTCGTCTGATCCTGTCATGCAACATCGGCCTAATCCTCAAAGTAGCCATTAAAGCTCCATCCTGCTCCAAATCTAACTGCACTTTCAGAGCTCTCAACTGAACTAAACATGGCAACCTCGAAACCTGAATCTGAGCTGCACTGACATGAAATCTCCTACTCAATGCATCTGCCACCACATTGGTCTTCCCAGGGTGATACTCAATGGTACAATCATAGTCCTTAAGCAGCTCAATCCATCTCCTCTGTCTGAGATTCAACTCCCTCTGACTTAACAAATACCTCGAACTCTTATGATTAGTGAAGATCTGGAACGTCTCACCATACAAATAATGTCTCCAGATCTTCAAAGCAAACACCACAGCAGTCAACTCCAAATCATGCACCGGATAATTAACCTCATGAGACCTCAACTGTCTTGAAGCATAGGCAATTACCCCGCCATGCTGCATCAAAACACAACCTAATCCATGCTGAGAAGCATCACTAAAGACCTCAAAACCTCCAGTCCCTGACGGCAGAGCTAACACCTGTGCAGTGGTCAACCGATGTTTCAGCTCCTCAAAAGTCCTCTGACACTCCTCAGTCCATCTGAAAGCCACACTCTTCCTCAGAAGTTTTTTCAAAGGGGCGGAGATCAATGAAAACCCCTCGAAAAACCTCCGTTAATAGCCGTCCAATCCTAGGAAACTCCGAACCTCAGACACATACCTAGGAACCTCCCAACTCAACACTGCCTCAACCTTGTGAGGATCCGCCCGGATACCCTCACCAGACACAACATGCCCCAGAAACACAATCTCGTCAAGCCAAAATTCACACTTACTGAATTTGGCGAACAACTGCCTATCTCTCATAAGTTGCAACACAATCCTCAGATGCTCCGCATGCTCCTGTCTAGTCCTCGAATACACCAAGATATCATCAATGAACACAATAATAAACTGATCAAGGTAGGGCTGAAAAATCTTATTCATCAAAGCCATGAAGGCTGTCGGGGCATTGGTCAACCCAAACGGCATCATTAAGAACTTGAAATGCCCATACCTGTTCCTGAAGGCACTCTTAGGCACATAGGCCTCTACTATCCTCAACTGATAATATCCCGATCTCAAATCCAACTTAGTAAACACTCGAGCTCCCTGCAACTGATCAAACAAATCATCGATCCTAGGCAGTGGATACTTATTCTTTACTGTCACACGATTTAACTGCCTATAATCGATGCACAATCTCAAAGTCCCGTCCTTCTTCTTCACAAATAGCACTGGAGCTCTCCAAGGCGAAACACTCGGCCTAATGAACCCCTTATCCAACAACTCCTGAAGCTGAGCCTTAAGCTCTCTTAGTTTCACAGGTGCCATCTTATACGGAGGTATCGATATAGGAGCTGTACTCGGAACGAGGTCAATCGAGAACTCCGTTTCCCGATCCGATGGCAAACCCGATAACTCCTCGGAAAACACATCGGAAAATTTCCTAACTACGGGAACATCCTGCAACTTCTGCTCAGCTCTAGAATCCACCACATGAGCCAAATAGGCCTCACAACCACCCTGTATCAACCTCAAAGCACTCAAGAACGAGATCATCCTGGCTGGCACTGCCTGACTAACTCCTCAAAAAATAGCTCTAGGCTGACCAGGAGACTCCAGCACGACCTCCTTGGTATAGCAATCCATGACGGCCCTATGTGCAGTAAGCCAGTCCATCCCTAAAATTAGATCAATCTCCAGGGAAACACAACCTGGTGGAGTGCACACAACACTGCGGACTCAATCCGAATCGGACACCCCTTGCAGACCTCGCCCAAAGCAGTGGTACTACCCAAAGGTGTACTCACCTGCAACCCACACTGCAACATCTCCCTATCCACATGCAATCTACATGCCAAATGCGGTGCAACAAACGAATGCTTGGACCCTGGATCTATCAATGCAAAAACCTCAAAATCAAAGATCAGAAGCATACCAACTATTACATCTGGGGAGTCCTGAGCCTCCTTCCGAGTCATGGCATAGACTCTAGCCTGGGACTGCGGTCGGCTGCCCCGTCCCTCAGTCTGTTCAAAAAAATCTGCAGCTCTCCCCCGGGCTCTACCTCGTTCCCCTCTGTCCAGGTCCACCACCATGACTTCTGTTTGTCTTGTCGCATTCTTTGACTCTCCCACTCATGGCGATCCGAGCCTCTCCTCTTGTCGTGAGCAGATCGATGCTCCATCGAGCCACAAGCTAGACAAGCCCTAATCATCCGCTAGCACTCCCCACTGTGCCTCTTATCACAAAACTGGCAAATGGGAGGGAACTGTCCTGCACCTCTACCACTGCCACTACCACTACCAGACTGCACAAATCTACCCCTCTACCCAAATCCTGACCGTCGGGATCCTCCTGAAGATTTGAAAGTCTTGCTCTGGCGCCTACTGAAACTCCTACCAGAGCTGCCCTGGCTGTCACTCAACCTCTTGCCCCTGGATCCCTGACTACCAGCCTCAGCCTGACTCTGTCTCAGCAGCTGCTCAACCCTAACTGCAGCAGCCCTCAACTCCACAAACGTGCCCATATCAGATCGGGCTAACCTAGTACGGATCTCCAGATTGAGCCCACCCTCAAATCTCCGGCACCTATCTGCCTCTGTAGCAATCAGAACTGTAGCATACCCCATCAGCTCATTAAACCTAACCTCATACTCTGCTACTGACATCGCACCCTGTCTCAGCTCAAGGAACTCCTGCATCTTCATCTCCAAATACACCTTGGGCATGTAGTTGTCTCTAAATGCCCTCAGAAACTCATCCCACGTCAATAAGCGAGGCCTGGTGGTACTGCCCGAGACAGTCTTCCACCATTGGTAAGCCGGGCCCTGTAGGAGAGACACCGCATAATCAAACCTCTCCTCCTCATCACAATCCATCTGATCAAAGACCCTCCTGGTCCTCTCCAGCCAACCCTCAGTCTCAGCAGGGTCTGTGCTGCCATAGAAGTCCACAACCCCCTGCTTCCGCAACCTATCGTACCTCCTCTCCCGTCTCACGGGAACTCTAGGAGGCTGCTCCTCAAATGACTCCCTACTAGCTCCAGCAGATCCATGGTCAGTTGGTTGATCGACTTGATCACCAAAGACGAATGTCCTACAACAAAACCACAATTCTGATCAATTTCTACATTTCTCACTATAATTCAAGCCTAAAACTGACTAATCCCTAAAAGAGGCCAAACCATGCTTTGATACCACCAAATGTAGCGCCCCCTTATCGTAGGGTACACATCGGAACGCCCGCAGGTCGCTCCGATACGTAACCCACAATAAAGGTGCACTACCGAGCAACCAACTACAATCCACATGGCATCAATATAAATATTACTAAAAATTGAAACCAAATTTACTTTTCATTTCTCAAATCCATAAATACATAATCTGTCCAAAAGCACAGCCTATACAATACTCAAAAGAACTATCAACTCCTAACTAGGTCATCCCAAAAAGAAGATCCCAGCTGACCCCACCTTTGCGTCATAACTTCTCTTGTCGACTCGGTCCACAAGGCAGAGAAGACTCTAACAATCTGGAGCTAAGAAACCTATTATCGCTGACCTGAAAAATATTGCAATATTGGGTGAGTTTGCGAACTCAACGAGAAACCATCATCGATGGTCCACCCAACTCATGCATACACAGATAATCACATCATAACACATTCAGACATCACATGCATTTTTCACATATAAGGCATTTCGCCTTTCACACATTTATAGTCAATCATATAAATATGCAATGCGCATGTGACACATTCATTTTCTTACGTTGTTGTGACCGTGCGCCTGAAACTGTCCCAGTGACGGGCACATTGCGTTGAGCTTGAGGCTCTGATACATTGGGCGTGATATGCCCTGATACATTGAGCCAGTGGCTCTGAAGTACGTTGGGCTTGAAGCCCTGTGCGTTGATCTTAAAGCTCTCAAATACGTTAGACCTGAGGTCCTGTTGCGTTGAGTTTAAAGCTCTGAGGCTGCTCCGGTCACAACTGTCCTTTATCTGATTATACTTTTATGCATGAAATGTACATGCCCATTGCCAATTATCACATGCCAAATGTACATTCAATTTCAATTTCACACGTATAACACTTCAATCACAATTTACCGATCCTTCGGACACCCTTAGTCCGAAACCAATCACAATCAAACACATAACCCTCCATTTCATCCTCATGGCATAAGCACGAAATTAAACACACAATTATTGAGGAACCAACTAGGTTACTCACTTGTAACTTCCGAGCTAATGCCGGGAAGTCTCAGCTACGTCGGAGGATCGACGCTCCACTGGTACCTTTATACAATCAGAACACATAATATTACTAATTATCCAATTTCCAAAGTCAATTATGCACATGAAGCGAATTAATTGCGTACCATACATGTTTATGACATTTCCGACACTAATCCGAAATTTCCCAATCTCAATTCTAAATCCCGAATTCAAAATCTCCAAATAGAAATCAATCCATAACCAATTAAATAAGCTAACTCCAAAAAAAATCCCAAATTAAAAGATCACATTTCGAAAATTGGGCGTTCCTCGCCGTGGCGTGTGATTGCTCGCCGCGGCGAGCCTCCTCCTTTGTCGCGGCGCATGCATCGCGTTCGTCACGACGCAACTCCTCTCTTTCGTCGCGGGGCGCGTTCCGCGCTCGACACGACGACCCTTCTCCCGCTCGTAGCGGCTTGCGTTATTCGCACGTCGCGGCGAGCGAGAAGAAATCAAGAAGCAATTCAAAGGAAGATCCACGATGAAGGAAGGAACAATTTCTTCTCTCAAAATCAAAGCATCGTGGAAGACAAAGATTTCAAAAGTTAGGGTTTTCAAATTAAGACATAAGGGCTTGTTTGGCAAATTTTAATTGCCACAATACCAATCCGAACAACCTCAATCAAATTTCTGATTCTAATTTCTCTCGAATTCCAATGGCTCACAACCCTAATTCCTCAAATCAAGTGTCTAATCTTTCTATGCCATCGGATAACCAATTTCGGAACCGGAAATCAAATTAATCAGTCATCAGGTCAATTTTTCGGTCCGGACCTATTACTCCAAAAATTCCAGAAAAATTCCTATAATTCCTCAAAATTGTAAAACTCATAATCACACTCTCTAATTCCATAATTCAAACTCCTAAGTCTCATTTCTCATTCCAATTAAATTTTCAACGCTCAATTGACCTAATTATCTCCAAATTACCAATTTACACGATCCTATCGGGAATATGTCATACATGTATGTACGTTCATATGCTATTGCAATAATTTGCTAATTATCCAATTATTCATAACTAAATAATGCATGAGCATGCCAAATATGAATACACTCTCACTGTACTCATCCCATCGGTGACGGGATGTTACACAAAATCATTCAACTATTAAAGATGCCAACTTAACAAATCAACTTCTTGACTAAAGGCTTTCGACACCCTGACTTAACTCCTAAGGTTCATGAACTCTTTGTTGACAGAAATAACACTTTTGAAAATGTAAAAACTAGGCTCTGATACAAATTTAATTGTCATAACCCAGTATCACATTAGGTCTATGACAACGGCCGCATGACCAAGTTAAGAACACTTACGCAAGCCTAACTGAACATCTTTCCTTTTTTGGTTGAAAAATTTGAGCAGCACAACTGCTACATTTTAAAATCCCAAAACTCAATCAAATACTTACAAAAAATTTTAGACACACTTCTATATTCACATCAAAAATTTTACCACAACTTCAAGACTTTAAGTCTACTCAAAAGCAATCTTAACAACAATATCAAAAGTTCATACATAAAATCTTTTACAAACTACAAAATTGTTGGACCCCAAATTTTATTGAAAAATAGAAATATTCAAAAGTCAATGAGTTGATTGAAATAGAATTGAAAACCAAGAAATAAAGTGAAAAAGTGTGAATATTTGGATAAATTTAAGAAAGGTTGACTTTTTGGTCATAGAGAGTTGACTTTTTGATTTAGGCAGAATTTGAGAAAATGATCTACATGAAACTTGTAGATTATGTTGAAAGATTTCTATCGCCATAAAGTATGATGTTTTTCGATATCGAGAGTAAAAGTTATGATCAGTCAAAGTTAAGGTTATTTGACATTATTTTTGTAAATGTTTTTAAGTATAGTCTTGTGCATGCTGTGTTTTGAGGGAAATTCTGGACTAATATATTTTGAATTGAGTTAAGTGGTCTTCTTGAAGGTCATAGAAGATTTTCCAAGCTTTACAATGATGTATATTATGCAATTAGTGGATGAGAGAATTGGGAGATATGAAATTTGGAAGTATGGATGTGTTATAAGTTGACCTATGTTATGACAGAAACTTTGACTGAGAAATTGACCTAGTTAGAAGTTGAATTAGCCTTTAAGTTCTTCATGAAAGTTGAAGATTTTGATTTGATATTTATTTTGATATAAAGTATAGAATTTTTGGATCATGAAATAATAAGTTATGATTTTTACAAGTTTCTGTTCTTGTTTTAACATGATTATTAGTGGACAAAAGCTTTGACTAGAAAATTGACTCCCTTAAAGGCCAAATTGATTTTTCTGTCCTTCATGAAAGTTGTAGGTGACTTTCTGATCTTTGCAGTGATATAAAATATGACATGTTTGGATTTTGGAGTTGAAAGATATAAATTTTCAAAGTTGAGTTATTGTTTAGAAATTTATTATTTGGGCAGAATTTTGATTAGAAATTTGATCACCTTAGAGATGGAATTAGTTTTCGAGTACTACATGGAAGTTGTAGAACTTCCTTTGATCTTTCTATTGATACCAAATTTGTCAAATTTGGATTTTGGAATCAAAAGATATGATTTTTGGAAATTTTGGATATATATATATATATATTTGAAAAAAAAAGATTACAGAAGCTCTCCTCGCAAGGGCGATGTATCGCCCTCAAGAGGAGGGTCTTTTTATGTAAATTATTATTATTATTTAATTTTCTAATTATTATTTCTATCTTATAGGAAATATGACCTTTTCCTATTCTTTTGTTCTTATCTTTTCCGTCCGATATCTGATTGACTTGGTTTTCGAAGCGTTGGATTCCTAAGACAGTTATCTACATCCTCATGTGAAAATTATGAATTTTTAAGATTAAATTGAGGTTGATTAAATTAATCAAAGTGAGTCGGGAAATGTTTCGAACCTAGTTTAGTATTTTGAGAAATTCTTAATCGGTGGTGATCCGATTGAAGTGAAACTTGAGGAAAAATAAAATTAAGACATGGGGCTACAAGTCATATGAAGAAAGTGAATTTCAATTTAGCCCCTAAGACTTTCAATTTCTGAATGGAAGTTTAGATTTGTGTGCAGTCTTGGATTAAAAAAATCTGAAAGTATTTTGGCCATAACTTTTGCTCTAGTAATCCAAATGGGGTGATTCTTGATTTGGATTAAACTAGAGAAATATGGCTACAATTTTTAAATCGAGTTTCAATTTTATCCTTAAGAATGTCAATTTTTGGAGCATAACTTTTTGTGTAGTGCACCAAATTAAATGATTTTGGAGGCGTTATGAAATTAAGACAATGGGGAACATTTCTCTAAAAGGAATTTTTGACAAATTCATTCAATTGGATAGTGAGAAAAATGTCCTAAAGTAAACATTAAGGAGGATAAAGTTTAAGGGCAATTTTGGAAGTCTACTTAAGAACTTAAGTTACAAGGCATTCATGGAGGGGCAAGTAGGTCAATTACCATTCATTTAATGACATGGCCATGTAAGAAACAATTGGCTGTCATTTTTTTAGAAGCAACCCACGACACTTAGGAATAAAAAGAAGAGAAATAGAAGAGGAGAAGAGAAGCACTTTCGACTATGGAGAAAATGAAGGAGAAAAAGAGAGATAGTTTAGGTTTCGAAATTTTGTTAGCTTCCAAGGGTTTTTTTAAGTTGTTTCAAGGGAAAAAGTGAGGAATAAGATGAAAGCTTCTTAAGGAACAAAGAAATTTCGAAAATGGAGGAGAAATGAGGTAAGAGAAAATTTTGAGTTTTAAGTTTTTCTTAAATTTTTGGTTTAGAATCATGGAAAATGGTATGGGTTCGTGGATTATGAAGTCAATTTTGGTGAATGCTTAGTTTAATTGGTTCAATTTTGGATAATTGTGAATTAGGATTTATGCTCAATTTTTATGATTTGGGGATTTTGGAAGCTTATGATTTAGATAGTTGGAATATATGAGGAATTAGTGTTTCCTAAACTCAATTTGAGTAATTATGTTATTTATGATGTTGAATTTGGGTGAATTGGTTTAGGTAATTTTTAAATTGGAAGAAAAAAGAAGCAATGGACAAATTGACGATTCAGACCAACTTTTAGCATCGATTCGAGGTGGGTAGTATGTTTATTTATTGAATTTTAAGCTAAGTATGTGTATTTGAAAATTTCAAGAAGCAAATTTTTGATAAATAAATGTTTACATAAATGTTTGAAAAATGTGATTTTCGAAGGATTAAATTCCTTGTTTGGGAATGATTTTAAGAAAAAGCAAGGATTATGAAATTCACTAGTTTCAAATAATTTGAATAATTTGAAAAATGTGCTTTGTGAATTTGAATAAGTTTGTTTTATGATTTAAAGAAATTATTGCATTCATTGTTATGAATTTGATTGATATGTGATTAAACTTATGATTTGAGATTGAATATGATTTGCTATATGAATTGATGTGATATGTGAAAATGTGAATGTGTCAAGTTTTGACACGATATGATAATATGATATGAAAATTTTGAAAATCAAGATTTCGAAATGCGCCTTTGGGCAATCCGAATTTTCGTTTTTGATTATGTGTTTATGTGGGTTTGATCAGGTTCCATAAGAGGGACGAGTGCGCACTTGTCTGTTTTTAAAGCCTTCTCCCGGCTACCCGCTAGTGGCACTGGAGTTCCAACTACACCAGACCGCGATGCGGGAAGGTGTAGTACGTTCCATTCACGGCTGCACAGGACGCTATGCGGGAATGTGCAGTACGTTCTGTTTTGGACCAAACTAAACCATTTGATGTGTTATGTGTTCTTGTTTTGTTTCTAAGTGTAATGCATTGCATGTTTTGAAAAATGTTTAAGAAATATGGATTTTTGGTTCATGAAATATGAAAAATTTGAATACTATTGTAGATTTTTCAGCTGAGAATTTATTGAAATGATTTTAGCAACGATTTTGCAAAGTTTAAGAAATAAGAAATTTGCCAGTTTTTCTACTGTGAAATCTTTAAAAATAAATGGCAAAAAGTTTTGCAAAATATTTTCGCTTATCTTTCAATTTATAAATATATTATCTACGAGCTTTGTGCTCACCCCCCTTTCATCTCCAATCTCTAGGTAATTGTAAGAGATCGGATGAGGGAGAGACAAGATGTTCGTTCGACATGTTTGTGATTTTTGTAATTTTGTGAAATTGTCACTATGAGTTGTATAAGGATTTAATTTATAAAATTGTATATGAATTGTGATGAATTATGAGATTGTGTATATAAATGAGTGTGATGTATTGTAAATTTTGAAAATTGTGGATTGATTATGGATGATTTCTGATATGTGAAGTACTAGGTATAGGATTGTGTTTGTATATGCTGAGATCCCGGAAGGAGGGTCTGGTGAATTTTTGATGATTTGTGCGATTGTTTGGGAATTTTAGAAGTGAGTTTTACACTTTGCAAGTTTGGGTTTGTTCAAGTGCAGCCGTTATGTTCCCAAAATTTTGATAAAATTGATATAAAGATAAATTTTGGGAATTGTTTGTATTATATAAGAAGTTTGTATGAATTGAGAATATGATTAAGGAAAATTTCCAATTAGGGAAAGTATATTGTTTTGAATAATATGAGATTTGGATAAAGGTGAAAGAAATCGAAAAGAAAGAAAGGAAAAAAAAATTTACACCGGTTTTGATCCGTTTCGGATAGGAATAGTCCAAGGTTTTCAACGCGTTCGTTTGTTAAGATGTATGTTATCGGATGTCGGATCCGTTATCGCTTTGTCTCCACTTGGTGATTCGATTCAATTTGTGTGTTCTTTCGCTTTCCGATTTCGTTTTCGTATTTTGTGATCCGATTCTGTGTTTCGATTCCGCTTCGTTATTTGTTTTGCCTTCGAAGCATTCGCCTTTTGATTTCGTTTAGTTGCGATTTTCGATATGCTTCATTTTTGCTTTCATTTTCGATTTGTATTCGATCCGATTAGCTTCGTGTTCGTTTCGTTTCATTCACTTTGGTTTTCGATTTCGTTTGTTCGATTCGGTTTCGATCCGCTTTTCGCATTTGTTTTTCATTTCCGTTTCTGCTTTTCTGGTTGGGATCCGGTCACGAGATCGGGTTCCAACAAAAATAGTCAGGTAATAAAGTCATAAAGCATATCAACATAACTAATCTAATAAAAACAGCAAAAGAGTTCATGAGCTACTATGCAACTAAAGTACAAAACAGAAACTACCCACAAGCAGTAATCCCCTAAAAATGTCAAAAGATCACACGATCTACTCAGAACTTCAAGCTCACTAAATTAACCTACATGGTTGGAAGGCAGAGGGGGTGAGTACACTATCTACTCAATGAGTAAGAAAAACATATATTGCAAATATAACTCGATACACACTAAGACAGTATAAATAACCTATGAGGAGGTAAACATACATTACATATAAACACGTAAGTCTAGCCTATGAGTCAACGTATACTAGTTAGGAACCATATAGGCCTAGTCTATTAATCACTCATCGGGTGAACATACGTTTCAGTTCCATCACACATAAACAAAAAAATAACATATGTATAAATCAAATCTCGTCAGAAAACAAATATCAGAATAAGCTAAAACAATCATGTGTGCCAGTACTAGTCGACCAAACAAATGTACACACCCATCAATTTTTGGTGTTGGCTCGACTTTCATCCGTGGCAAGTTCGAACTACAGTCGACAAGATTGGCATAACCCTAGGTAATGTGTAGCACCCCACTCCCGACGAGACCCGAACCCGATATCCATGGTGATATCCGAGCCACGACCATGAGGGTGGCGATTAGAACATTCATTACCTTATTACAAAAAATCGTATGACATTTTCTTTTCTTTAAAAACATTAGAGTCATAAAACAATCATTGACTTGGCCCAATTATAACAAAACATTTTCAAATATAAAACCATTTCACTGATAAAACAATTTCAATCATTATTAGCACTCATTAGTGCTCAGTCACTCTATACAATTACATATAAACAATTGGGCCTACTAAATACCAAATCAATACACTAATGCAGATACGGACGACACTGATCCCGACCCGATACTCTGTCTTGCTAGCAGTAGATGTACTCCCGTGTGTCCAACGGGGTACTCTCCATTTCCTGAAAAATAGATGCAATGTTGGGTGAATTAATTGACCTAGTTAGCATGGGAATTGAAATTTGGTTTGTTACATAAAAATTGAGAAACCATCTAGGTTACTCACCTAATAACTTCCGAGCTATTGCCGGGAAGTCTCTGCCAAGTCCGTAGATCTACGGTCCAACTGAGCCTCTATAGCAATTAAAATAGGCAAACATTACTAACTGTATAGTTAGAGTGACCAAATAATGCACATGGAATGATTAAAACGTGTATAATGCATGTTCATGGCATTCCCGGCCCTAATCCAAAATTTTCCTGTCATAAAAATTCCATCTAAATTTAGAAACTTATTAGCGACGATTGCGCAATTGGACCTCTATAAGTCCCCAATTAAACAAAACAGTAACTAAATGTTCCGTTACCCGGGGCTACGTCAATTTCCCGTCTAAAAATTTCCAATTTCTCACAAAATGAAATTCAATGTGTCACGAATCCGATGCCTCAAGAATCAGGTCAATCGGACGTCGGACAGAAAAGAAATTGACAAAAGAAACCATTAGGTCACTTAATGCCAAATAAAAATAAAAACAATAATAAATTCTACCTCTCTTCCTTCCCCTTTTCTTTTCCTATTGTCAATCTGAATTTCCAACCTTTATAATTCTTAGCATACAATTCGGAAAAATACAAACTATAGCTTGTTGGAAAGGTCATGAAAAGCTCTACAATTCTCAAGAAGACCATAAAAATCAATTTCACCCCTAAGGGTGTCAAATATCCCATCAAAGCTACTACCTACTCAAATCCCATTAGAACAGAACAGTACATTGCAAATTCCATAACTCTCTGATTCTTCAGTCAACAATTACGCAATAAATATGCTCATCAAGATCCCAATGTTATCTACAACTTTTATGAAACAAACCAAATTTCAATTCCCATGTTAACTAGGTCAATTAATTCACTCAATGTTGCTGTCCCTGAAATCATTCAATTTGAGCAGTAAACTTATAACAAGCATAACTCCCTGTACACAGGTCAGAATAATCAGAACTTTATATCCCTGAAAAGATAAATCCTCAAACTTCAATTCTTTCTGAAATAATCAAACTCCAATTCAGCCTCTAACAGTTTCAAATCTGTTATGAAAGTTTCTGACCTAATCAGCACTTAACATCACAATGTAGGTTCAGATTTTGAAATTCCATATCACCCACATCTAATTTCCAAAAATTATAAGCCATATATCATTTTCAAGATCAATGTGTCATCTAGAACTCTTCAGTACATTTCCAACTCCAATTCAATTCACAAAAATTACTAAAATTCTTCCAAATCCGAATGTGCACTAAATGTGCCAATCCAACTAGGTTTCAGTCAATGCATAAAAACAGCCAACACTCATCAGTCCATAACTCCTACTATACATATCGAAAAATTGCAAAATCAGTGAAATTAGAAATATAACTTAATAGGCTTCAATTTTTCATCTAATCCATTTATCCTAATTCCTTCTCAATTAATTCGTAAAAATTAGCAAAACTCAAGGGTATGATTTCGGGTACTGTTCATTCCAGTCATGAGCAGTAACTTTCCAAGCCAAATTGCACCCTCTTCCAGATAACATTGGACAATGCATATTTCACACAAAAATGTGGCTAACATCCCAAAGTTTAAGTGGCCACAAACCTCACCTAATTTGCATTCCTAAATAATTAGTTATGATCAAAACATTCCAGTAGGTCAAAAACTAAATTTCCAGATTTCATCAACAACTTAACTTCTATCACTTCTAACATCAACAACACATGACTAAGCATTCATTCCTACCTCTAATTCAACCACAACCTCATCACAACAAACTCTTCTATAATAACAAAAAAATGGCAGCACACATCTATACAATTCCCATGCTTTATTTCCATGAATTAGACATCATAAACATCATTAATAACCTCACTTATCACCTATTTTAACTACCATAACCAACTCCCTTACACAAACATGCATTAAACCCATTCTAACCAACTACTTCCATAATCAAATACATGCATTAATGATCCCCATAAATGCTTTTAACAATCAAAAGAATGAATACAACCTCAACTCTTACCTTAAATAAGTTCAAGCTTTAGATACTCCTTACTTCTTCAAGTTCACTCACACCTCTCAACCTTTCCCAAAACCTATGACTATCTCCACAACCATGCATATCATCATCTTCTCAAGGTTTAAGCTAGCTTTACAAGAGAAGGAAGAAAGAGCAAGCCAAAAGAACAAGAATCTATCTTGTAAGAAGGAGCCACCAACGAAGAAAGAAGAAAAATTCACCAAGGAAGGGAAAAATAAGGTTTCGGATGAGAGGAGATCAAGTCTTCCAAAATGAATGTGTTTTTAACTCTAACAAGAAGAAAACTCGTGGATGAGGGATAAAGAAGAAGACAAAAGCATTAAATAATGGTTTTGGTGGCAAAATGTGATAGGTTCCAAGCTTTAAAGGAAAGTCAACATAATATATTATAATCCAGATCAAAAATGAACCCAATCAACTCAAATGACCTCAATTTCAATTCTAAAATAATATACCCAATATTACAGTGCCATTGGGTAGAAATTTTCGCTACCGAAAATCGATCGGTTCGCCAATTGGTGATTTTTCCGGTCCGGAAATTTTCTCCAGAAAAATCCAGAAAAATTCCTAAAAATCCTTTAAAATAGAAAACAATTTATGGCGCACTCAGAAAAATTTTCCAAATACGATTAGCCCATAATTTTCACAAAAAATTTCGATTTGAAACCTAAGCCGGAAAATGTCATGAATGCATATATACTATGTGCATGTGCAACTAATCGTGAATCATAGAGGCTAAATGCTGTATGTGCATGCCGAGATATAATTCAATATTCCTAACCTGTCCCAATTTATCAAAATACCCTTTCCTATAGGAGATGGGATGTTACATAATGACTTCATTAGTATCCAGACCCTAGGTGTGGGATCACCTGCAAGTCCTGTAGAAAGATGTTGATATGAGGACTTGACTTTTATGTACCAGCATTAAGGGTACGGGGGTCGTTTAATCTATTGTGCCCAGTATAGGATTGGCCAATCGTTTCCTCACCAATCACAACAATCATATACAAAAATTAATTATAAAAATCAAGTAAGGCACTATGCCTTTATTTTTCGGTCCAATCGATAAATGAAACCGTGTCATGGCTTTAAGCTAAAAGAGAACAAATACATATAGCATACATGACTTGATTATGCATATGTAAATTCCAAAATATTATTTCATGTAATAAAAGTCATCTTTTTCACTCCTAATGCAAAGTTGTTCATAATGTAATTTCAGAAAATAAAACATTGTCCTTTGCACTTCAAGTGCATATTTGTTGAAAACAATATCATTTCTCAAAATACGTAATAAAAACCTCAGTTTCAAAACAATGTCTTTTTATTAAATACATAAGCATACTAGCATCTATTTGAGATTCAGTTCCACTATGCATTACCTTGGTTCAAAATTCATGTACAAGTCATCATGTATGTCTTAGGATGAAATAATCCTATTTGAGAGATATGGTTTTTGCAACTCACCTCAAAAGAAGATGTATACTCCCTTAACTTCAACAATCTTCAATACGAGCTCCTTGATTCACAGCTCTTGAGCCTTTATACATAAAAAAGGACATACAATATATTTACTACTTAAATATGAATTTCAAATTTATGCAACATCATATACGTGTATAAAACACAATACCACTCCTTTTAAACTATAGAATTCGACCATTAAACTTCTCAAATGGTTACTTTCTTAATATTCACAATAGTTTTTCTTTTGCATTTTCTAAGGCGTTTAATGCCTTTAATCCAATACTTACTCATTTAAAAACAAAATTAAGCACATCTTTATCCATACATTAGGCCATTACTCATCAATATAAGCAACGATTCAAATTCACTCTAATTAAACATGAAAGTGTTTTCCAATGCATACCATTATAAAGCCTTAATTCCTAAGCCAAGTTCACTTAGGCATTTTATCAAACACCTAATGTGTGTGACTTTCAAGTCACATTTTCAAGACTTTATTATAATAATTAATGCTCCTATCATGTCATATAGTAAACACTTCCAATCAATGACACATTCCACCACTCCATATAAACCAATTCCCTTCATTTAAGCTAAATTTATTAATTACACAACTCATTACATTAATCAACTTCTTCTCCCAATATTTCAACCCAACCTTGTCCAACATACATCTTCTTCATTCTTCATCATTAATTCACATTATACATGTAACATCCTGTTCCCAAATTGAGGATTAGAACCCTAAAATTCAGGTCATGTGAGATCAAAGAGAGATTAAGAAAAATGCATTTCATGCTCATGCATAATGTTAGCGTATACGCACGTGAATTTGAATTTTCGCACACATTAAAATGTAGTAAGTAAAGAGTTAGAATATGGAAAATTGGAAGATGAGTCCTGATTGTGTTTATGTGAAAGTTCAGCATGGCCAACTCCTTGGTTTGCCACGGCCAACTTGCAAGATTTCCTCTGGGGAAAAGTTCGCCGCAGCCAACTTTCCTGCACATCTTGAACATGCATAGGTATTTTAGGAATAACTTGTTTTGTGGTTATCCAAATAGAATGATTCTTGATTTAGATTAAAGTTGAGGCATAGGGCTACAATTTTTCTTAAAAAATCAAAATTTAATTATGTCTCTAGAATTTCAGAATATGACTTGAAGTTAAGCACATAATACTGTTTCAATTTAAGAACAGTCCAAATTATTTGGAGTATAAATTTTGAAGTACTGAACCAAATTGAATGATCTTGATGTCATTAGAAACTTAAGACAATGGGGAACATTTTCCTAGATGAAAGTGTTGCCAAATTACTTTCAATTACCTTGTCAGAATGTTCATGAAAAATAAACCCAAAGGTTTGGAATTTTGGAGATGTTATAAGAAGAAATGAGAGTTTGGATAATGTTTGATCTTATAATATTAGAATAACATTATTGAGTTAATTGTTGATATTAAAGTACCAAAGGCTTGAGTTTAATGAAATGAAAATGTTCATATGATTGCAGTTAAGATTAAAAGGAAATGAGTAATGAGTATCTAGTAGAAGTGAATGAGAATTGGATATTATGAAAGCAAATAATGCTAAAAATGATAATGTATATGAGATGTGAAATTTGATAATATACCCAAGATTACCATGGAGCATGCATTGTACTTATTCCATGTACACATTTGTGCATAAAGGAATACTTATACTTTGTGCAAATTTTAATATGTGTGCATCATGTGTATTGCATAATTTTCATGTGCAGAATAAACGTCCGTATTTAGACGCCTCCGGATCAT
Organism: Erythroxylum novogranatense; assembly: GCA_029891385.1. NCBI lineage: Eukaryota > Viridiplantae > Streptophyta > Magnoliopsida > Malpighiales > Erythroxylaceae > Erythroxylum > Erythroxylum novogranatense. The sequence continues at coordinate 56,572,270 of CM057224.1, forward strand.
AGAAGCTAATGCTAATCTGGAGCATACTGTGAGTCGACCTAGATGGTCTTACTTTTCTAATTGTTTTGTTTATGTATTATTAATTGAATGAGTATGAAATGTGATTGTTCTGATTCCAGACATTAAATGTCCGAGGAGTTTGATAAATGCATGAATAATAATAGAAGTGCTTATTGAATGTGAATTGGAAGAAATAAGTGATACTCAACTTAAATGTTGAATGTCGGACTAAGATCTAATGACATGTGTAAGTGGAAATAAGTGACTGATTGAAAATATGTGAATGTGATGCATTCCATTACATAAATGTATGAAATATAAAAGCAGTTATAACCGAAGTATCCACCAAAAAAGAGGTTAAAGTTCAGATTGTGAAAAAGAGCTTAAAACTCAAAAAGTCTATAAGAGCTAAAGGCTCACTATGTAAAATGATCCTGGTATCCCCAATAGATAAGGAACAATTATCAATGGGCCCGATATCCACAATAGATACGGGATAGTTATAGGCACTCGGTCACAATAAAGTAATAAATAAAAGTGAGTCTCATAAGCTTTGCATAAACATTTAATATGCATGTTTGATGATTGATATGTGTGATTTAAATGGTTGAAATAAATTGTTTGAATGAATTGAGATTGTGAAATATGAGTTAAATGAATGTGAAATGTATGTGACTCAACATGAGGAACTAATACAGTGATATGAATTATGTGATTATATGTTTTGATATGTTATGTGATTAAGTGAGCCATCAAAGATGGTCACTCATTGAGTTTGCAAAAATTCACCCCAAATTTGTAATATTTTTAAGGCTTCAAGAAGATCTCTAGTTAATCTTCTCGATCTCTAGTTAATCAACTTGGAGTCTACCCACTGCATTTGAGTAAAAGATAGAGGTTGGTATCAGTTCACGTCTACATTTGTTTTGTTATTTTTGTATCAAATTGTATATTCCACAATTATTGAACAATGTGTATTTGAATAATTCTGTATATAATAATTTTTGAAATTGGAAATGTGTTGCAAATGAGATTTATCACAGTGTAATAATAATTGTGTTTTTTATGTTTATGAAATAAAAGTATGGGCTCGAATTTTAATATTGATTTCTACGTATGCGTGTGATATTTTTTGAAAAATTTGTTTTGAGTTTCGATTTTTTGACTGATTAACTATTCTAGCATGCCACCCTTACGGGACACGTACTCGTATGTCACTCAGGATATGGGGTACGTGTCTTGGGAGAGCAGGGTGCTACATTGTTTCGTATTAGAGCCCAAAGATAGTATCTTACATGGGTGTTTTTTGAAAGATGTGTCAAGTTACATGCATTTTAGTCATGTCATAGCAAGCAGTAGCAACTGATCCCCCGTCTGGGTTGCATTCATATGTGTCACACACATGAGTATTTGTTAAGAGTTTAAGTGTAACACCCCACTCCCGAGTGACCCGAACCTGATATCGTTGGTGATATCCGAGTCCGTGCCCGCGAGGGCGTCGATTACATCGATCGATTAAAACTCAAAGATACATTTTTTGAAAGTAACTCAAACCCATGTTCATAATAAACCATTTTTAGTTATTACAGTCATCCAAGAATAATTTACAATCAGTCAATGAGTAAAACAATAGAACCATAATGGGCTCAGTAGAAATACAAAGCATTGTTATACAGTGATTGCGAAACACAATTTGATAAGACACTAATGCGGATACTGACCGATCCCGACCTCTATCCTTCACTTGCCTCAGATAGATATACTCCGTGTCAAGCAGGGTATTCTTGAAGACTGAAAAATATATGCAAATTTTGGATGAGTTTTGCGAACTCGGTGAGAAACCATCATCGATGGTTCACTCAAATCATGCATTACGCATATGGCGTACAACATATCTGATAATATTCAGTTATCAGTATAATATAACAGTTTGCAGCAATAAACATCAATTAGCAGTAACATGTAACAATTTTGCAGTAAATTATGTCATCACATAATCAGTAATTGTCACAACACAGTCATTCATGTGAATGCAATGCATGTGACTCTTTTCGATTATTCGATGTTGTGCCCAAGTGCTCGGTCAAGAAGCAGTGGGGGACGCGTCGAGGATTTCTCCTCGAGCTAAGCCCGCTAATGCAAAGGTGAGAGCTCGAGGCTCTTTTAAGTGATAATAGCAACTTGGGACACGTCCATTATCTGATCATGCATTTATGCATGCAATGCAGTGTTTAATGATTTCAGATATCTGCTATAAATGTAACATCTCGCCACCGTCATTAAGGGTATTTTTGTTATTATGAGTCATCTTGATAGGTTTCATCGCATTCATTGAATGAGCATGTTATGGCCTCTAATTGTAGAGAACAGTTTAATGCATATGCATTTATCCATAGGTACATGCATTCATGATTTCGGTATTTAATTGTAAGTAAGAATCGTCGAGTTGGATCAAACCGATTGGATTGAGAGTTAATTGAGAATTTGAGTAATCGAGTGCAATTGGTGATTTGATATCATTTATGAGTGGTGGCAATTTATAATGGCTTATAGGAAATTCTCGTGAAATTAGGAGATAATGCGGATAGGACCGAAAGTTTTGGGCGATCGATCGATGACCTACAAGATCTTGAAAGCATCGTCCAATGGCAATGGAAAATTAGAATTTTACCGATAGGAAATAATTATGTGGAACCATTGGGATTTAGAGACTAAAATTTGGGTGACTTGGAGACTTAGGTCTATAAATACTAGGTTTGAGGAATTTGGGGAAAGCAATTAAGGCAATTTCACGTTCTCTTCTTCCCCCTCTTGTGACTTGCGATTTCCTCCCATTGGTAAGGATTCCTCGATTTTCTTTATGGATTCTTTCCTTGAGATGAGGTTAAGCGATTGGTCGTTATTGGTGAAGGTTAGAGGCTCGGGATTAGTGAATCGTTGAGCTTGAAGGATTTTAGGGTTTCAGAGGATTTTGAGGAACCGTAGCTTGATCTGTGATTTGGTAAGTTTTAAGAGCTTTCATGTTGTTATGGATGATTCTTCTGTATTTATGGCATTTATTATATTTGATCGGGTGGTTGGGAGTGTTTATGGATGAGTTTTGTTATTGATGATTGCCGTAGGAGTGTATAGGGTCGAAGTGTGGATTTGTGGAGGTAGATTATCGATTTGTTGATGGATAGGGTTATATGGATGATTGAATATGCTAAGGTTGCCGATGATGATACTGCTTGATTTATGTGTATTGAGTTCTTGGTGAGTTGCGAATCGAAACTGGAAATCTCGGACTGGTGTGTTAAAAGCTATGTGTTGGGAAGAAGGAGAGCGTGCGTAGTGGATTTAGGTTGGAGACCGACAGCTTCGTGAGGAGCTTCGGCATGCGGACGAAAGCGATGAGGAGCTTCGGCATGCGGACGACGGCGGAGGAGCTTCGGCATACGGACGAAGCGGTGAGGAGCTTCAGCATGCGACGAAGCAAAGTGAGGAGCTTCAGCATGCGACGAAGCGAAGAAGTAGCTTCGGCATGCGGACGAAGCAAAGGAGTACTTCGGCATGCGGGACGGCGGTGAGGAGCTTCAGCATGCGGACGAGCAGCGGTGAGGAGCTTCGGCATGCGGACGGCGAGCAGTGTGCTTCGGCATGCGGGACGAAGCGATGAGTAGCTTCGGCATGCGGACGGCGGTGAGGAGCTTCGGCATGCGGGCGGCTGCGAGTAACCCGCATCTGAGCGAGCTGCGGATCGATCGATCATCCGAGCGACCGACCGACGAGTTGCGTATCGTTCGACTATGCGAGCGCATCGAGCGCGGCGAGCTTTGGGAGTCGCCGCACGCAGCAGGCAGCGATGGGCTGGCGGTCTGCGTAGCTCGTCGATGAGCGAGCGGTTTAGCGTGCGAGGCTAGGGCTCACGCCCGAGTCGACCTGTGGCATGCGGGTGAACGCCCAGGCACACCCATGGTCGCAACCTTTGCCCTAGTCGTCCGAAGAGGAGTGTTTGAGGCTTTTGGCATTGGGACTTAGGAAATTAACCGATTGAGGTGATTAAGGATTAGATTTGATTTGAAGTTTAAATTGGAATTTTATGGATGTGTTCACCCAAGGAATAGGAAATTGCTATTGGGGATCCTAATTGAGGTAAATTGACTGGATTTTAGGAATGGATCAATTATTGTCAATCAACTAAATGAAGAGTCAGAATTGGGTTTTTAGCACCGAGAATCGTGAGCGGGCATTGTACATTATTTCTTTGAGACATATGCATTCTTGTCATCGTTTTATTGGGCAATAAGTGATGGGTTGTACTTTATTGTTATAGAGGCACCGTTGGACCGTCGTTCCACGGACATTGCTGGGACTTCCAGGCAGTAGCTCGGAAGTTACAAGTGAGTAACCTAGTTGGTTTCTCAAATTCCTGATTTGCTTATATGCTCTACGTGAATTACATGCAAAAGTGAATTGTATGACTACTGTATGACTACTGGCATGTATTGGATTGAATTGCATGTTTTACTGAACTGACTTGGATGGTTATGTGATACTGTACTGAATATTGGGCTTCATAGCCATACCATTGAACTACTGAGCACTGATGTACTGGGCTTTATAGCCACACACTGTAAATTATCGAACATGACCGCATGCATAAATGCATGATCACATAATGGAATGTGTCCCAGTTGCTATTTTCTTTGAAAAGAGCTTGAGCTCAGATATCGCATCGATCGGGCTTAGCCCAGGGGAGAAACTCGACAGCGCCCACACCGATTCTCGATGAGCACTTGGGCACAAAACTGAATAACTGGAAAGAGTCACATATGCATTGCATTTACATGATTGACTGTGTTGTGACGATTACTGAAATATGTGATGACATGAATTACTGTAGACTGTTACTTGTTACTGCAAACTGATTCAGATTACTGTTTATTGTTACATGTACTGTAAATTGCTAACGACATCGCAATCTGTTATATTATATCGACAATAAATATTATCAGATTATCTCAGACGCCGTGTGCGTAATGCATGATTTGAGTGAACCATCGATGATGGTTTCTCACTGAGTTCGCAAACTCACCCAAATTTGCAACCTATTTTTCAGGACTGTTAGAGTAGACTCCTAGCTCCGAAGATCTTTCTTTCCTGCCGTGCGAGCTGCTGGCGAGGGTCGTGATGGCACATAGGTCGGTCAGCTGGATTAGTGTTTTGAGGATGACTTAGGATAGATGTTTGTATCAGTTTCCTTTTTGGTTTTGTTAGGAGACTGATAGACTTGTCTATTCGGATTGGATTGTCTTTGGATAATTATTACTTTGGATGTTAATTTGTTGATTATTGTTATTTAAAATACTTGATGCCATGGATTTTAGCGAAATTTTCTGGTAGTAAATCCTTATCGTGGGATACGTGTGGGAGCGACCTTGGGTTTCGATGTGTACCCTACGGTGGGGCGCTACATTAGTGGTATCGAGCATGGTTGGCATCTTTTGGGCATAGAGCATTATTAGGCGGAATCACCATGTAAGGATAATGAAGCGATCCGAATTTCTTATGTCTGCTTTAGGTCATCCGTTATGGGAGATCGAGTAGAGCAGCCAACTGACCAAGAATCGGTAGGAGCTAGTAGGAGTCCCCTATGCCTCTCTCGGAGGAGTTACCTCCTCGAGTTCTGTGAGGACGGAACGACAGTACGATCGATCGCGCATGGGGGCGATTGATTTCTATGGTAGCACTGACCCTGCGGAGGCTGAGGGATGGCTTGAGAGGACTGAGCGAGTCCTCGATCCGATGGACTGCGACCCTGAGGAGAGGTTCGACTACTCTGTCTCCTTGCTACAGGGTCCTGCATATCGGTGGTGGAGGACTGTCCCGGGCAGTACCACCAGGCCCTGCACTTTGACATGGGATGATTTTCTGAGGGCCTTCAGGGACAATTTCATGCCCAAGGTCTATTTGGAGATGAAGATGCAAGAGTTCTTAGAGTTGAGACAGGGACAGATGACTGTGGCTGACTATGAGGTTCAGTTTAACGAGTTGATGGGCTATGCTTCTGCACTGATTTCTACTGAGGACGACAGATGCCGTAGGTTTGAGGGTGGACTCAAGTTCGAGATCCGCACCCGATTGGCCAGATCTGACATGAGCTCATTCTGGTGAGAGCTGCAATTGTCGAGGATAGAAGCGACTACTAAAGCGTAATCGATCGAGACCGGACAGGGATCCGATATAAGAGACCTAGTGATAGCTGTGAGCGATCTTGGCGAAATTCTGATAGCGTCGAGCCATGCCCTTGAGTCCGTTGGAGGGCCGCATGATGGATACGGGCAGAGGCGGATTCGCACAGAGCTACTAGTGGTGGCGGCAGGCCAGAGGATCAAGACAGATCGCCCTGCATCGTGAGCACTGTGGCAAGAGGCATAGTGGAGAGTGCCGATGGTTATCTGGAGCTGCTGAGGTGCGGCTCGATGGAGCATTTGGTGAGGCGCCGAGACATTGGGAGCTCGATCTACTATGACCGGTAGATCAGCAATAATATCCGATCCAATGAGCCGTGGAGGTGGATCAGCCGAGAGGTCGAGGCCGAGGCCGAGGCCAAGCGAAGGTTGATAGTGAGGTCAGGGGTGAGTGGCGGCGATCTCAAAGTAGGTCTATGCCATGACACGGCGGGAGGCCCAGGACTCACCGGATGTTGTTGGGTATGCTTATTTACGGTATAGAAGCATATGCATTGTTGGATTCTGGATCCACCCATTCTTTTATTGCACCGCATTTAGCATGTAGGCTGCATGGGGATAGGCAGAGGTTACATATGGGTTAGAGGTGAGTACACCCTCAGGTAGTACAACCGTATTGGGAGAGGTATGTATAGGATGTCGGTCCAGTTATTGACCGAAGCGGTGTTGAGTCTTGATTTGATAATCTTGGCTCTGCGGAGATTGATGTGATTTTGGGGATGGGTAGTTAGCGTGCATAGAACATTGTATGGACTTATTACACCAAGGAGGTTGTATTGGATTCCTGGACAGCCTGTGGTGGTGTTTAGAGGAGTCGGTCGGTTTGTGCCCTTGAGGATGATATCCTTTATGAGTGCCACGAGATTGATGCGGGGAGGTTGTGAGGCCTATCGGCTCGTGTAGTGGATTCTCGAGTTGAATGAGATTGGAGGATGTTCCGTGAGTGAGGGAATTTCGGATGTTTTCCCAGGAGTTCTGGGATTACCGCTTGGCGAGAGATAGAGTTTGAGATTGATCTCGTTCCCGGTACCGCTTCTATATCGATCCCTCCATATAGGATGGCACCGGTGGAACTGAGAGAGCTTAAGGCTCAGTTGCAGGAGCTTTTAGACAAGGGGTTTATCAGACCGAGTGTTTCGCCATGGGGAGCTTCGGTATTGTTTGTAAAGAAGAAGGATGGGACTCTGAGACTGTGCATTGATTATAGGCAGTTGAACCGAGTGACAGTGAAGAATAAGTATCCACTGCCTAGGATTGACGATCTATTTGATCAGTTGCAGGGAGTTCAGGTGTTTACTAAGTTAGACCTGCGATCGGGTTACTATCAGTTGAGGATTGCAGAGGCCGATGTGCCTAAGAGTGCTTTCCGGAGTAGGTACGGGCATTTCGAGTTCTTAGTGATGTCGTTTGGGTTGACTAATGCCCGCAGCCTTCATGGCTTTGATGAATAGGATTTTCAGCCCTACCGGATCGATTTGTGATAGTGTTTATTGATGACATCTTGGTTTATTCGAGGGATGAGCAGAGCACACCGAGCATCCGAGGATAGTGTTGCAGGTCACGAGAGAGAGGCGGTTGTTGACAAATTAGCTAAGTGTGAATTTTGGCTTGATGAGATCGTGTTTCGGGACACGTGGTGTCCGTGAGGGTATCGGTGGATCCTCACAAGATAGAGGCGATGATGAGTTGGGAGATTCCGAGGATCTGTGCGAGTTGAGGAGTTTCTAGGCGGCGGTTATTACGGAGATTCGTCGAGGATTTTCGTTGATCTCCGCCCTCGACGAAGCTATTGAGGAAGGATGTACCGTTCGATAGAGGCGAGGATTGCGGAAGAGCTTTGAGGAGTGAAACATCGGTTGACGACCGCACCGGTGTTGGGCATTCCTTCAGGGACTGGAGGCTTTGTGGTTTCTGATGATGCCTCGCACTGGGGTTGGGATGTGTATTGATGCAGCATGGGAGAGTTATAGCGTATGCCTCAAGGCGATTGAGGTCTCACGAGGTGAATTATCCAAAGGCATGACTTGGAGTTAGGCTGCAGTAGTGTTTGCTCGAAGATCTGGAACACTATCTGTATGGGAGACGCGTTCGGATCTTCACAGACCATAAGAGTTTGAGGTATCTGTTGAGTCGAGGAGCTCAATTTGAGGCAGAGGAGATGGATAGAGCTCTTGAAGGATTCTGTCGCACGATTGAGTACCATCCAGAAAGGCCAATGTAGTGGCCGATGCTTGAAAGAGGAGATCGCATGGTATTGTAGCTCGATTCAGATGGAGAGATTGCCTAGTCCGTCTGATTGAGAGCTCTTAATGTACGAGATGGATTTGGGGCGAGGATGGAGCACCGATTGCTACGTTGAGGCTCGCCGATCTTTGCATGCGAGATTCGGAGGGTTCGGGACCGGGACGGTGCACTAGTAAGGCGATTGATAGAGTTGATGATGCGATTGAGTTTGAGTTGAGAGATGGGACATTATGGATGGGACGGAGGCGTGTGCTGGGATATTGATGATTTGAGACGGAGATCCTAGAGGAGGCTCATGTAGCCGCTTATGCTATGCATCTGGTTCGACCAAGATGTATAACACACCGAGACGACATTTCGGTGGCTGGTATGAAGAGGCAAGTGGCGAATATGTTTCCGGTGTCGACATGTCAACGAGTTAAGCGAGCATTAAGCTCCGATGGGAAAGTTGCATCCGTTGCCCGTTCCGGAGTGGAAGTGGGGCGAATTACCATGGATTTCGTGATGGGGTTGCTGGGACACCGAGGCAACATGATGCTATCTGGGTCATAGTGGACCGATTGACCAAATCGGCTCACTTCTTGCCGGTGATGAGAGAGTAATACTCGATCGGTTGACCAGTATGTAGCGAAGATTATGCGATTGCATGCGGTTCCGTTGTCGATAGTTTCGCACGGGGATCCCGAGTTTACATCGAGGTTACGGAAGAGCCTCGGTCGCTATGGGTACTCGATGAATTTCAAAGACCGCATTCCATCCTCGGTCGATGGATGAGTGAGAGGACGATCAAGATATTGAGGACATGCTTGGGCATGTGTACTTGGAGTTTAGAGGTGCGTGGGATCGATTTGCTTGCGATAAATTTGCATACAATAACCGATGTCGAGCAAGATTGGGATGGCACCGTATGAGGCCTTGTATGGCGAACCGTGTAGATCACCACTTGTGTTGGGATGAAGAGGGTCGAGATCGATAGAGGGTCCCGAGCTGATCCGGATACTGCAGATAAGATCTGATTGATCGAGTCGCATCAAGGCGCTCGGAATGAGATGGAAGAGTTATGCGGATCAAGATCGGCGGGTATGGAGTATAGTGTGGGTGATCGAGTATTCCTTGAGTGTCTCCTTGGAAAGGAGTCTTGAGATTTGGCCGTAAGGGAAAATTGAGCCCTCGGTATATTGGTCCGTTTGAGATCCTTGAGAGGATAGGACCACCAGCTTCTGAGTTGGCTTTACCGGCGAGATGTCCGATTGCATGGCGTGTTTCACGTTAGTATGCTCCGACGGTACCGATCGGACCGACGCATGTGATTCGGCTCGGGATATCGAAATAGCCGGTGATATGAGTTATGTGGAGGGCCGGTGCAGATCATTGGATCACGGGTCAAGCAATTGCGAAACGGGTGATTCCATTGGTGAAAGTACTTTGGAAGAACCACTCACTGAGGAAGCTACTTGGGAGGCGAGGAGCATATGAGGAGCCAGTATCCTCATTTATTTGGAGACAGTATGAAATTTTGAGGACGAAATTTTTATTAGGAGGGTGAATTGTAACATCTAAATCCACCGTCATTAAGGGTATTTTGGTTATTATGAGTCATCTTGATAGGTTTCTTGCATTCATTGAATGAGCATATTCTTGGCCTCTAATTGTAGAGAGCAGGTTTAATGCATATGCATTTATCCATAGGTACATGCATTCATGATTTCGGTATTTAATTATAAGTAAGAACCGATCGAGTTATTTGGCCCGAATGGATTGAGAGTTAATTGAGAATTTGAGTAATCGAGTGCAATTGGTGATTTGATATGTTTATGAGTGATTGGCAATTTATAATGGCTTATAGGAAATTCTCGTGAAATTAGGAGATAATGCCGGACCGGAAAGTTTTTAGGCGATCGATCGATCGACCCTACTGAGATCGAAAGCACCGTCCAATGGCAATGGAAAAATTAGAATTTTCTTGATAGGAAATAATTATGTGGAACCATTGGGATTTAGACCTGAAATTTAGACCGACTTGGAGACTTAGGTCTATAAATACTAGGTTTGAGGAATTTGGGGAAAACACTAAGGCAATTTCACGTTTCTCTTCTTCCCCTCGTGACTTGCGATTTCCTCCCATTGGTAAGGATTTCTCGATTTTCTTTATGGATTCTTTCCTTGAGATGAGGTTAAGCGATTGACCGTTATTGGTGAAGGTTAGAGGCTGCAGGATTAGTGAATCGTTGAGCTTGAAGGATTTTAGGGTTTTGAGGATTTTGAGGAATCCGTAGCTTGATCTGTGATTTGGTAAGTTTTAAGAGCTTTGATGTTGTTATGGATGATTCTTACTGTATTTATGGCATTTATTATATTTGATCGGGTAGTTGGGAGTGTTTATGGATGGGTTTTGTTATTGATGATTGCCGTAGGAGTGTATAGGGTCGAAGTGTGGATTTGTGGAGGTAGATTATCGATTTGTTGATGGATAGGGTTATATGGATGATTGAATATGCTAAGGTTGCCGATGATGATACTGCTTGATTTATGTGTATTGAGTTACTGGTGAGTTGCAGAATCGGAAATCTAGAAATCTTGGACTGGTGTGTTAAAAGCTATGTGTTGGGGAAGAAGGAGAGCTGTGCGTAGTGGATTTAGGTTGGAGACCGCACAGCTTCGTGAGGAGCTCGGCATGCGGACGAGCGGTGAGGAGCTCGGCATGCGGACGAAGCGGTGAGGCTTCGGCATGCATGGACGAAAGCGGTGAGGAGCTTCGGCATGCAGACGGCGGTGAGTAACTTCGGCATGCGGACGAAGCGATGAAGTAGCTTCGGCATGCGGACGAAGCGGTGAGGAGCTTCAGCATGCGGACGGCGGTGAGGAGCTTCGGCATGCGGACGAAGCGGTGAGTAGCTTCGGCATGCGGACGAAGCGATGAGTAGCTTCGGCATGCGGACGAGCAAAGTGAGGAGCTTCAGCATGCTGGCGAGCTGCGAGTAACCCGGCATCTGACGAGTTGCGGATCGATCGATCATCCGAGCGATCGAGCGGCGAGCTTTGGGAGTCGCCGGCGCGAGCAAGCGATGGGCGGGCGGTCTGCGTAGCTTCGCCGATGAGCGAGCGGTTTAGCGTCTGCGGGCTGGGCTCACGTCGTGTCGACTGTGGCATGCGGGTGAACGCCAGCGCACCCATGGTCGCAACCTTTGCCCTAGTCGTCCAAGAGGAGTGTTTGAGGCTTTTGGCATTGGGACTTAGAAATTAACCGATTGAGGTGATTAAGGATTAGATTTGATTTGAAGTTTAAATTGGAATTTTATGGATGTGTTCGACCCAAGGAATAGGAAATTGCTATTGGGGATCTAATTGAGGTAAATTATTTGGATTTTAGGAATGGATCAATTATTGTCAATCAACTAAATGAAGAGTCGAATTGGGTTTTAGCACCGGAATCGTGAGCATGCATTGTACATTATTTCACTGAGACATATGCATTACTGTACTGTTTTATTGGGCAATAAGTGATGGGTTGTACTTTATTGTTATAGAGGCACCGTTGGACCGTCGTTCCACGGACATTGCTGGGACTTCCAGGCAGTAGCTCGGAAGTTACAAGTGAGTAACCTAGTTGGTTTCTCAAATTCTGATTTGCTTATATGCTCTACGTGAATTACATGCAAAAGTGAATTGTATGACTCTTGTATGACTCTTGGCATGTATTGGATTGAATGCATGTTTCTTGAATCGACTTGGACGGTTATGTGATACTGTACTGAATATTGGGCTTCATAGCCATACCATTGAACTACTGAGCACTGATGTACTGGGCTTTATAGCCACACACTGTAAATTACTGAACATGACACTGCATGCATAAATGCATGATCACATAATGGAATGTGTCCCAAGTTGCTATTTTCTTTGAAAAGAGCTTGAGCTCAGATATCTTGCATCTTGTGGGCTTAGCAGGGAGAAATCACAGCGTCCACACCGATTCTTGATGAGCACTTGGGCACAAAATGAATAAGCTGGAAAGAGTCACATATGCATTGCATTTACATGATTGACTGTGTTGTGACGATTACTGAAATATGTGATGACATGAATTACTGTAGACTGTTACTTATATCGCAAACCGATTGATTCATCGCTTATTGTTACATATCGTAAATTGCTCTCGTCATCGCAATCTGTTATATTATCTCGACAATAAATATTCTTATCTATCTTTATGCTGTACGTGTGCGTAATGCATGATTTGAGTGAACCATCGATGATGGTTTCTCACTGAGTTCGCAAACTCACCCAAATTTGCAACCTATTTTTCAGGACTGTTAGAGTAGACTCCTAGCTCCGAAGATCTTTCTTTCCTGCCGTGCGAGCTGCTGGCGAGGGTCGTGATGGCACATAGGTCGGTCAGCTGGATTAGTGTTTTGAGGATGACTTAGGATAGATGTTTGTATCAGTTTCCTTTTTGGTTTTGTTAGGAGACTGATAGACTTGTCTATTCTGGATTGGATTACTGTATTGGATAATTATTACTTTGGATGTTAATTTGTTGATTACTGTTATTTAAAATACTTCGATGCCATGGATTTTAGCGAAATTTTCTGGTAGTAAATCCCTTATCGTGGGATACGTGTCGGAGCGACCTTCGGGTTTCCCGATGTGTACCCTACGGTGAGGCGCTTCTGATAAAAGCTCGATATTCAAAGTATTCAAGATGTCGCTATGATATGGCTATAAAGCCCAGTATTCAGTCTCAGTGTCATGTATCAGTACAGTCCAGTTCAGTGAAATTATGCAATTCAATCTAATACATGCCAGTAATCATACAGTAGTCATACAATTCATCTTTGCATGTAATTCACGTAGAGCATGTAAACAACCAGGTATTTGAGAAACCAACTAGGTTACTCACCTGTATTTTCGAGCCAAAATCTGGCAGTCTTAGTGACGTCGGTGGACCGACGCTCCAAGTGTGACTCTATAACAGTTACAGTATATAAACATTACCAATTGCTCAATCAGAACTATTTAATAATGCTCATGAGGCAATTTGCAGGTGCATAATGGATGTTCATGATATTCCCGTCCCTAATCCTATTTTTTTTCCATCATAACAATCCGTCTAAAAATTAGAAATCTATTGGCGCTGACGGTGCGCAATTCGGACCTCTAAAGGTCCCCAATTAAACAAAACAGTGATTAAAGACTCCGTTACCCAGGGCCACGTCAATTTCCGTCTAAAAAAACCCGAATCTCTCAGAAAATGAAATTCAATATTCTATGAATCTGATGCCTCAAGATTCAGGTCAATCGGACGTCGGACAGAAAAATTATAAGCAAAAGACTGGAGGGAAGTCAGTTCAGCAAAAATACATGTCCTAGTCGACTAAAACATGTTGTAGTCGACTAGGAGGTCTACAGTGCCTAATTGGATACTTTCCTTTTTCCGACTTCCTAACTTGCCTAGGTCATAACTCTTTACTCTGAACTCCAAATTGGACAAACTTAGTGTCTATTTCATAGAGAAAAGAGAGATCTACAATGTTCATGAAGAACACAAAAGCCAAATTCACCTCTAAGGGTGTCAAACATCCAGTCCAAGTTTCTGTTCAGTCAATAAGTTACTAACCAGTGCAGTATTTTGTAAATTCAGTAACTACTCATTTCCTCAGTCAAAAATAACACAATAAATATACTCAATAAGTTCACAATGTCATCTACAACTTTCATGAACAATCCAAAATCAAATTCCATAACTAACTAGGTCAAACAATTCAACAAAGAATCAGTCTACTGAAATCAACCAATCTGGACAGTAATTTTCCAAACAGTAATTCACTTAGCACAAATGTCACAAAAATCACAATCTTATATCCCTGAAAAGATAAGATCTCAAAATTCAATTTTCATGAAGAACTCAAACTCCAATTCGATTTCTAACAATTTCAAAACTATTATGCAAGTTACTGCCATGATCAGCCATTCACATCCTACTACAGGATCAGTTTTTGAAAAATCATAACTCCCAACTCTGACCTCTAAAAATTACACACCATATATCATTTTCAAGATAATTTCTTCCTATACAACTTTGCAGAAGATCACTCACACCAATTCAGTTCACATAGATTACTAAAATTGCTCCCAAGCAGATTGCTCACAAAATTGACACTTAGGCTAGGATTCTCCAAAAAGCATAAAACCAGTCAATAGTAATCAGTTCATATCTCCCAATATACAACTCGAAAATTTACAAGATCAGTGGTAATGGAAAGCTAACTCAATATGCAACAATTTTCATGAAGACCACTTTCCCAAATTCCATCTCAATTAATTTAGAAAAATCAGCAAAGTAATCAGGTCATATATACGGGTACTGTTCACAGACCCTAAAAACAGAAACTTTCCATGCAAACATTCACCCTTCTAACATTACAATTTAACAACACCTATTTCACACAAAATTGTAGCCAACATCCCAAAGTTTCATTGGGCACAAACCTCAACTCATTTTCATAACCACACAATGAGTTATGCTCAAAACAGTACAGTAGGTCAAAAACACATTTTCCAGTTTTACTTCCCAACTTCACTTCCTAACATGCCAATTCAATTCCTACTACTATAAGCATTTCAATTGAACACAAAATCAATTCCTACATCATTCCTACCTTCACTAGACATACCCACCAAAAATTGGCAGCACTTACCTCATTAATATTATGCAAGAATAATCATTCATATTCAATTAAAATCAAGCTAAAACCACTCATTCATGCCACTTCATCAATTCTTACTTCAACCTAACCTTATACCTATCATTTCCACCTATAAGTTTGATTAAATTCAAGCATCCATAATCATAATAAATACACCCTAACTCCCATTCAATGTTTCTAACTACCATGGCATTAAATTCATAAGCAAAACATCATTAAAGCTTAACTTAAAAAAAACTTACTTAATTAGCTTCCACTCCAACTCTTCACTTCTCCTACTCTCCTTTCTTTACTTCTTTTCCATCCTATGCATGGTGATCTTCAAGGTAAGAAAGGTAGCTTGGATGCATGAAGAAGAACTCTTGAATTTGGAGGGAAGATAACACTTAAGGAGAAGAAAGTCGATGGAGGCATGCCAAAGGGAGGAGGTTTGGTGGAGTTTAAGAAACAAGCAAAACAATCTACTTTTATCCCATTCCTTCCTCTCTTAAGGCCATAACCGAGAGAGGTAATAGAAAAAGCCAAAGAATACAATAATTAGGCATTAAATGAAGTGGAATGGTGGCAAAAGAGCATTGGTCCAACCATGAAAAGAAAAGTCAAAAGACTTAGCTAATAAGCTTCATTTCGATTTATGGAGAACTTAACCCATTTGTTGTTCAATCTTTCCCTTTATCAAGTAGGAAGAATCGTGAAACAAGGCCAAGTAAGCATTAAACATTAAATGCTTAGGTAATAAAGTCAAATGTGGAAATGTCAAAGGACCAATCACAATTTTTGAAAATAAGAAAACAAATACCAAGCTATTTCAATCCAATTTCGGTTCCTACATGGTTTAAGGGTCTACTTTAGGGTCCCACCAAAAAATGCAAGAGTTTTAAGATCAAATAACAGTAGAAATTCAACCGGTTCGCCACTTGGCGATTTTTCTCGGTCCGGGAATTTCCAGGAATTTCCTCGAATCATTTTTTTGAAAATTACCGAAATTGTCCAAAATTGTAAAACATATAACATTCCACTCCCAATAATTTTTCAAACACGAAAACCACATTTTTCATAACAAAAACACATTTAGGCCATTTACCGGTGATTTTGCCGGTCGGAATTTTCTCCGGAAAATTTCAGAAAAATTCCTATAAATTCCAGTAAAATAGAAAACAATTTATGGCGCACTCAAAATAATTTTTCAAACCCATTAACCACGTTAATCCCAATAAAATTGTCTTAGGCACGCAAATCGAGAATATCATGTATGCATGTACAGTTATTTCATGTGCACAGATTTCGCTGTTCATTAGTACCAGTATGCTTGGACAACACTAAGAAATCCCTATCAATCTCATCCTATGCCAATTTACTAATTTACCCTTCCAGTCGGGGGTGGGATGTTACATTAAGTGAATAGAAATAGTGAAGAGAATGATGATATGTCAGAATGTGAGAAAAAGAAAGTTTGTGGATATCCAGAAATAAGAAATAGTATATGGTTAGATATGACAGATGTAAATTCAACACATTTGTATTGGTGGATGTATTATTGAATGACATCAATATTGTATTGTGATGATATATCCTCGAATGTGAAATAAATGTGAATGCATTGTTGTGGATTGGTTGAGGAAAATAGGGATATAAGTAGAAATGATGAGATTAAAGTATATAAGCCAAGTTGAAAGAAAATAAAATTTTCTATGACCTGGAAAGGTTAAACTTGGACTTGAAATGAATGTCGGATAAATGTGATAAGATTTATGATTTAGCATAATATTATGTCTGTCATATTGAGATCACAATTTCATGATGATTTTGCATCTATAACTATGAATGGATTGAGGATATGCATATAAAAGATGAAATAAACGACAATAGGAAACTGGGATAGAAATGAAGAAGGAATAAAAAGGGAATGAAATATACATAAATGACTTTTCATAAGATGAATGATATATATAGTAGGGAGAAAGTTAGAAATGCATATAAGATAGGAATTTATGTATGCGTGAGATTAATAAAAAAAAAAGATGATGAATCAAAAGAGAAGAGTTAATGCAATCAATATGGTAGTTGAATTATTATGAAATGATGTAGCATTAGAATAAGTAAATTCTGGAAAAATTTGGAGTAGAATTGATGTTAGTATATGTGTCATTGCGAGAAAGAAAGTGTAAGACACGATGGTGGCCTGACAAAAATAGGTTTCTATCACGATCGTGATAGGGATACCTCGATTATGGGCAGGAATAAAGAGAGAAATATTATCTAGGATCAATTGGAATCAAAGTATCGTTTATGTATATATATATATATATATATATATATATATATATATATATATATATATATGAGAATTGTCCAAAAGAAATCTTTGGATAGAAAGGAGGACCTTGATGATACATGCCTAAGCATATGCGACAGAAATCATGTCTACTACATCATTGAGTTTTGATGAATAAAACATTATAACCATGTAAGAAATGATAGAAATTGATTGAGTTTTGATGAATAAAGCATTATGACCATGTAAGAAATGATAAAAATTTATCTTTTTGAGGTACTAAGAATGGTTGATAAGCAATGATAAAGACAGTTGATTGATAAGAATTACATGAACAATATTGATGATAGTACCAAGAAATCTTCTTTCGAAGAAGAATTTCACCGAATTAGGTTAAGCAGATCAGATAGTTTATTTTAAGAATGATCAATGAAGAAACAAATTACAAATAAATATTTAATAAGTTAGAAGTGAATATTGGAGTCCTATTCCTAATTGAGACTCAGACATCAAGTGCAAGATGCTATAAAGAGTATATGTGCTTTATTTGATGTAAAGTATCCAACTATATGATTGGATTAGTAAATTTAAGGAGACATTATTGCTAATGCGAGAAGAATTTAGGTCCACATTATCCTATGCAAATATGCACAAGAGATACAAATTAGATCTGACGAATATGTTACCAACACAGAAAGTTAAAATTGCAAATAAATTGAAGTATGTAGAGAAACTAGTATAAATGAGCAAACATTAGAATAATTCAATGTGAAATCAAAGGAAATTGAATGAATGGAGAAAATAAGTTAATTGGGAAACCAAAAATAACATAAGATAATATTACCTCACTGAGGAATTAGTTACTTAAGGAATTACGAGAACTAATAATGGGCACATAGATTTTTGGCTATATTTATTGAGTAACAATGCCCTCGACAATAACATGGCATTGAATATTAAAGCGACCCAAGAAAAATTAGATCAATCAGTGACAATGATAGCAGATGATTTATTGAATGTATTCGAAAAGTTAAGAAGAATATTTTGAATACTTGAGGAAATCTTACATATTATAAAGGTAGAAACAATTATATGCCAGGTTCCATGAAATTGAATCTTAGCTTGATTAAATAAAATGTTGGGTCTTATAGTATCTAAACATGACATATTGGGAGATCCAAAGAAAATAAAGGTAATGATGAAGTGAGAAACTCCAAGGAATATATAAGAGATCCAGAGTTTTCTAAAATTAGCTGGGAAAATGGACACTACTAGAAGTTGTTAAGGGTTTTTACTGATCTTAGCCCTTTGACAAAAATGTCTAAGGAAAAATGTGTAAATCGTATGACTGATGAATGTAAAGAGAATTTTGAGAAAGTATAACATCAATGATAATTATATCATTTGGAATTGGAGGTTAAGTAGTAAATAATGAGGTTTTACATTAGAGATTAGGATGAAATCTAGTGCAACATAATAAGGTGATTTCATATGCATAGAGATAATTAAAGTCTCATGAGTTGATTATTTGATATATAATTTAGAACTTGCTACAATCGTAACTGTTTTGAAAGCTTCGAGACATTATATATATAGTGAATATTTCGAATCTATATATAATTATATAGATCATTAAAGTTTGAGGTAATTATTAAGTTTGAAAGAATTGAATACGAGACTGAGACAATGGATAGAGTCACTTGAAAGATTATGGTTGTGCAAATGAGTATTTTCCAGTAAAGCTAGTGTTGTAATCTGATGCATTGAATAAAAAATTCAATAACGATGTAGCACAAAATTAGATATTGAGGTTACAAAATACCATTTGGAAAAGGATTTTTTATGATTGAAATAAGAAGTATGTGTACACGATAAAGATAATTGAGAAATGAGATCTTTGGATAAAGTACAAATGGTAACCTGTGTTATACATCCTAGTATGAATATGCCAAAATAGTACTTAACGACTAAGGATGGGTAAGAGGCGTGCACTTAAGTGCAACAAAACCTTGAGGTCTTGGGTTCGAGTGGTGACTCATCCAAGTACCAAAGAGGACAATATAGAGGGGAAATCCACCCCAGTAGTGATCGCAGGCCTCTTGAGGTGCGCGGAAAACCCACCCCGTACGCAAAGTTCGGGTCGCTACTGTAGCGCCCCCTTACCATAGGGTATCCACCGAAACGCCCGTAGGTCATTCCGATACATATCCTACGACAAGAGACCACTACTGACAACCACCTACTACACTCCTCATGGCATCACAATCATAAAACAGTATAAGAAATTGATCACTTTTTAAAACCAAATTGGATTCCATTTCATTCATTCAAAACTCAGTAATTTACAACTGTCAGTACTTTTTAATTTACACATGATCCAAACACTGCACACTAAGTATCATAATGTACTGTACAAGAAACAGATCTAACTATAAGTCTCCAAAAGAAAACCCAGCTGACCGACCTTTGAGCCATTGCTTCTATCGCCAATCCACAGTATACGGCTCTACAGTCCTGAGGGAGCTATCTGTCTATGCTTATGCCTGAAAAATAATTGCAATTTTGGATGAGTTTGCGAACTCAATGAGAAACCATCATCGATGGTTCTCCCAATTCATGCATCATGTAAGCATGAAACAGTATACACGCAGTAATTATACAAAACACAATACTAATTCAGTCACAGTACAATTACAGTCACAGACAGTAAATATTCATCCAGTCAATAACGTTGTCAAATGTTCAGTTCAGTATGCAATGCACATGTGACTCTTTTCCAGTTCATTTCAGGATTGTGGCCAAGGCGCATAACAGTGATCAGTATAGACGCGTCTGGGGAGAATTATCTCCCGTCGAGCTTGAGGCTCGGTTCAGTATATCGAGCTCTAGGCTCGGTTCAGTACAGTGGCGTCTCGGTTCACAATTTTTCCTTTTAACAGTGTGATGCAGTTGTGCATGAATGCACATGTCCCATATCAGTATACATGGTATGTCACAGTCAAATTTTCAGTCCAATTATAAAGTCTCATTGAGCAGTCAATAAAACCACATAATCCCCGTAGGGCAATCATTTCACAGTCATAATCCATGTAATCCCCGTAGGGCAGTCAAGTCACAACAATAATTCATGTATTCCCCGTAGGGCAATCAATTCACAGTAAACACGTAGATTGGAATAACCAACTAGGTTACTCACCTAATAACTTCCACGCTAGTGCCGGGAAGTCTCCGCCAAATCCGTGGAACGACGGTCCACTTGAGCCTCTATAGCACATTAAATGAATAGCCATTACTATCGGTATACTTGAAATGACTAAAGAATGCACACGAAATCAGTAAAATGTGTATAATGCATGTTCATGGCAATCCCGGCCCTAATCCAATATTTTCCCATTATAAAATTCTCTCAAAAATTAGAAATCCATAGGCGCTGACGGTGCGCCATTAGGACTCTATAGATCCCCAATTAATTAAAACAGTGATTCACCGTTAAAATCGATAGGGGCTACGTCAAATTCCCGTCTAAAAATTCCCGTTTTCTCATAAAATGAAATTAAATATTCAACGAATCCGATGCCTCTGGAATCAGGTCAATCGGACGTCGGACGGGAAAGAAATTGACAAAAGAAACCAAAAGTCAAATTAAACAATTAATATCTATTTATATACCTAACCCTTATTCCCTTCTTAAATTTCTGATTTTCAACCAAACTTCCAACACCCATAACTCTTTCTACACATTTCTAAAAAATGCAAACTATACCTTGTTGGAAAGCTTATGAAAAGCTCTACATTTCTCAAGAAGACCATAAAAATCAATTCCAATCCTAAGGGTGTCAAATACTCCATCCAACCTACTGCCTACTCAATTCTCAACTAACACAGGGCAGTACATTAACAATTTCACAACTCACAGATTCTTCAGTAATAAATTACCACAAAAATATGGTCAATAAGTTCACATTGTCCTCAACAACTTTCATGAACAATCCAAAATCCAATTCTATTGCTAAACAAGTCAATTAATTCATCTAATGTTACTGTCCCTGAAAACCTTCAATTTGGGCAGTAACCTTACAACAAGCATAACTTCCAGTATACAAGTCAATAAAATCAGAACTTTATATCCCTGTAAAGATAACATCTTAAACTTCATTTTTCATGAAATAACCAAACTCCAATTCAGCCTCTAACAGTTTCAAATATGTTATGCAAGTTTCTGACCTAATCAGCACTTAACACCACAATGTAGGTCCAGCTTTTGAAATTCCATATCTCCTACATCTGATTTCTAAAAATTATAAGCCATATATCAATTTCAATATAAATGTGTCATCTAGAACTCTTCAGTAGATCCCTAAAACCAGTTCAATCTACAAAAATTACTAAAATTACTCCAAAACAGAATGTACACCAAATCTGCTAATCCAACTAGGTTTCACTCATGCATAAAAACAGTCCATAGTTATCAGTCCATAACTCCTACTATACATATCTAAAAATTGCAAATTCAGTGGCAATGGAAAGCTAACTCAATATACTACAACTTCCATGAAGACCATTTTCCCTAATTCCATCTCAATTAATTCACAAAAATCCACAAAACTCAGATGTCATGTTTGCGGTTACTGTTCACAGGCAATGGAACAGCAACTTTCCACACAGAAATTGACCCTTCTAACATTGAAATTCAGAAATACCTATTTCACACTAAATTGAAGACAACATTCCAAAGTTTCAGTAGCCACTAACCTTACCTCATTTGCATTTCTATACTATAAGTTATGAATAAAACAGTAACATCAATTCAAATTCCAATATTCCAGATTCAAGGCTAACCTTAATTCAATCACTTCCAATACCTTTTTCACCTCTCTAAGCATCAAAATAAATTCAAATTAAATATCACTACAGTCATACATACATTAGAGCTAACACTGAAAAATTGGCAGCATTAAATTCCACATGCAAACCTCATTTAAAAACTCAACCCTTAATTGAAAACTTACCTAACACCAAATCTCCTTCAAACCTTCAAGAACCAACTTCTAAAACTTACACCAAGGTCTCAACCACCTTTCCTTCCCAAGCATATACCATACTCATCATCATCTAGCTTTGATGGGAGTAAGAGATGGTAGCATAAAGTTGCAAAGAAGATGAGAAAAGGAGAGCAAAAATCGATAGTTTATAAAAGAGAGAGTTTATGTGTTTGTGGTTTCGGATGAGATAACAAAATGCCTTAAAAGTTATCTTCTCCTTTCAAAACATACACATCCGTAGGCATTTGGGAGGGCATTAAATGTTACTTTTCAATGTCAATTAATGATTGGCTTGTTTTTATTAGAAAAGTCAAATTATTACTAAATTAATTCAGTCAAAATTTTACTCCATTTAACTCTAATGACCCTACTTTCAGTTCTAAAATAATATACCCTATATTATCGTGCCATTGGGTAGCGATCTTTGCTACCAAGAATCTAATCGATTCGCCACTTGACGATTTTGCGGTCCGGAATTGTCTCAGGAAAATCCAGAAAATTCCTAAAATTCCTAAAATGTAAAACAATTTATGGTGCAGTCCAAATAATTTTCCAAACTCAATTGTCCTATTAATTTCATCTGAAGTTCAATTTAAAACCTAAGCCGGAAAATGTCATGAATGCATATATACTATGTGCATGTGCAACCAATCATTAATCATAGAGGCTATATGCTGTATGCGCATGCCGAGATATAATTTAATATCCCGAACCCGTCCTAATTACCAAAATACCCTTCCTATAGGAGAGGGGATGTTACAATTCTCCCCTCCTAACAAAAATTTCGTCCTCGAAATTCTTACCTGATTGATCGAAAAGGTGAGGATACTGTCTCCTCATATGCTCCTCGGTCTCCCAGGTAGCCTCCTCAGTCGAATGGTTCCTCCAGAGAACCTTCACCAGTGGAATACTCTTATTCCTCAGTTGTTTCACCTGAGAACCGATAATCTGGATCGGCTCCTCCACATAACTCAGATTACTGGAGACCTCAATCTCCTGAGCCGGTAGCACATGTGTCGGATCCGACCGATATCTGCGGAGCATACTCACATGAAAGACGTCATGTAACTGAGACATCTCACTCGGTAAAGCTAGCCTATAGGCCAAAGGTCCGATCCTCTCAGTGATCTCATAGGGACCAATGTACCTAGGGCTTAACTTACCCTTCCTCCCAAACCTCAGTACACCTCGCCATGGAGACACCCGTAAGAATACTCTATCACCCACATCATACTCAATGTCCCTCCTATGCTGATCCACATAGCTCTTCATGCTCATCTGAGCGCTTGATGCGACTCGAATCGATCTCACCTTGTCAACAAAGATATCTGAATCAACTCGGGACCCTCGATCATCCTCCTCCCTCTTCATCCCAATACAGAGGCGATCTACACACGCCCATACATTGCCTCATATGGTGCCATCCGATGTCTTTGTGATAATGATTGTTATATGCAAACTCGATCAGGGCTGAATCTGATCCCATGCTCCTCTGAACTCCAATACACAAGCCGAAGCATATCCTCAGCGGTCTTAATTGTCCTCTCACCGCCCATCTGTCATCGAGGATGAAATGTCATCTTGAAATTCAACTTAGTACCCATAGCAGATCGCAAACTCGCTGCGAACCTCAAGTAAATCGGGATCCTCCGGACACTATCGACCTTTGGGACCCGTGCGGTCTCACTATCTCCGCCACATACTTACGGGCCAACCGATTCATAGTATTATTCTCTCTCTTTGGTAAGAAATGGGCCGATTTAGTCAATGGGTCCACTATGACCCGAGATAAGCGTCATCTTTGCCTCGGTCCTAGGTAACCCTATAATGAAATCCATGGTGATCCGTTCCCACTTCCACTCCGGAATGGGCAGCGAATGAAGCTTCCTCATCGGAGCTTGGTGCTCACTTAACTGGCGGGCACGTCAAACATCTAGAGACAAACTCACCACCGCTTCTTCATACCAGCCACCGTAAATGTTGCTTGAGAGTGTTATACATCTTGGTAGTACCAGGATGCATAGCATAAGTGGCCATGTGAGCCTCCTCCAGTATCTCTCGCCTCAGATCATCTACATCAGGCACACAAAGCCTCTGCCCCATCCATAGAGTCTCATCTCTCAACTCAAACTCAGATCTCGAATCAGCCTTCGCTTTCTCCATCAGTCTCACCATAACAGGATCCTTATCCTGAACCCTCCTGATCCTGTCCAGTAGCATCGGTCTCAGTCTCAGTGTAGCCAATAAAACTCCATCCTGCTCCAGATTCATCTGCACATTTAAAGCTCTCAACTGAATCAAATTAGGCAACCTCATTGCCTGAATCTGAGCTGTACTCGTATGTGACTTTCTACTCAGAGCATCTGCCACCACATTAGCTTTTCCAGGGTGATACTCAATAGTACAATCATAATCTTTCAATAACTCCAGCCACCTCCTCTATCTCAAATTCAACTCTCTCCGCTCAAGAGGTATCTCAAACTCTTATGGTCAATAAAGATCCGAAAGGTCTCACCATACGTGTAATGCCTCCAAATCTTGATGCAAACACAGCTGCAAAGAAGCTCTAAATCATGAACAGGATAGTTTACCTCATGAGACCTCAAGCATCTCGAGGCATAGGCAATGACTCTACCATGCCGCATCGAACACACCCCAATCCACGATGTGATGCATCATTGATACCTCAAATCCTCCGGTCCCAGATGGAATAGCCAACACCGGTGCGATGAGTCAACCGATGTTTGACTCCTCAAAACTCTTGACACTCTTGGTCCATCTGAATGGCACATTCTTCCACGAAGTTTTGTCGAGAGGGTGAGATCAATGAGAACCCTCGACAAACCTCCGGTAATAACCACCAATCCGAGGAAACTCCGAATCTCGGCACATTCCTAGGAGCTTCCACTTCAAAGACCGCCTCAACCTTACCGGATCCACGAATACCCTCTCCAAATACTATGTGCCCCAAAAGATCACTGATCCAGCCAAAATTCACACTTGCTGAATTTGGCGTACAATTATCTCTCCCTCATAAATGCGTAACACAACCCTCAAATGTTCACTATGCTCCTCTCTATTCCTCGAGTACACCAAAATATCATCAATGAAAACAATAACAAACCGATCCAGTAGGCTGAAATACCTTATTCATCAAGGCCATAAAAGTCGCCTGGGGCATTTGTCAACCCAAACGGCATCACTAGAAACTCGAAATGCCCATACCGCTCTGAAGGCACTCTTAGGCACATCGGCCTCTGCAATCTTCAATCGATAGTAACGGATCGCAGATCTAACTTGGTGAATACCGAGCTCCGCAATCGATCAAATAAGTCATCAATCCTAGCGGTGGGTACTTATTCTTTCATCACACCGATTCAATTGCTATAATCGATGCCTGACCTCAAAGTCCCATCCTTTTTCTTCACAAACAAAACTGGAGCTCCCCACGGTGAAACACTAGGTCTAATGAACCCCTTCTCCAGCAACTCCTGCAACTGAACCTTCAACTCCCTCAGTTCCACAGGTGCCATCCTATATGGAGGTATAGATATAGGAGCGGTACACGAACGAGGTCAATGGTAAACTCGTCTCCGATCCGTGGCAAACCCAGTAACTCATCAGAAACACATCCGGAAATTCCCTAACCACGGAATATCCTCAAGCCTCTCGCTTTCAACTCTGGTGTCAATCACATGAGCAGATAGGCCTCACAACCTCCTGCATCAACCTCGTGGCACTAAGGAAAGAGATCATCCGGTGGCATCGCTGGCTAACTCCTCGAACACCGCTCTAGGTGACCAGAGACTCCAACACAACCTCCTTGGTATAGCAGTCCATGATAGCCCTATGGGCGTCGTGATCCATCCCGTAATCACATCGATCTCTCGGAGGCAACACTATAAGGTGCGCCTCAATCTGCTTGATCAATCAATCGAGCATCCCTGCAGACCTCTCCCAATGCAAGTCATACCTAGAGGTGTACTCACCCTAACCCATACCGTAACATCTCCCTATCCCATGCAATCTACATGCCATATGAGGTGCAATAAAAGAATGCGTGGATCCTGGATCCAGCAATGCAAATGCCTCAATATCAGAGATGAGAAGCATACCAGCTACAATATCAGGGGAATCCTGGGCCTCCTGCCGTGTCATGGCGTATACTCTCGCCTGGGACTGTGGTCGGCCGCCCCGACCCTCAGTCCTCACAAAGGACCCCTCAGCTCTACCACGGCCTCTACCTCGGCCCCTCTGTCCGGATCCACCCACTCTACTCTGCTGTACAGTAGTGGAACTCCCAGCTCGTCCGCTACCAGTAGACTGAACTCTCAAAGTATCCGGGCAATCCCTGACCTGATGCTCCGTCGAACCGCACCTCAAACAGGCTCCAGTAATCCACCAACACTCCCCACTGTGTCTCCTCTCACAATGTGGGCACACTGGAGAAATCTGCCCAGAGCCTCTGCCACTACCACTACCAGTCGGTCCAAATCTCCCCCTCTGCCCAAAACCAGACTGTCTCGAACCTCCCGGAGACACGAAAGTCCCTTACAAGCGCTTACTAAAGCTCCTGCCAGAGCTACCCTGACTCTCACTGGGCCGCTTACCCCGGGACCCAATCTCAGCCTGCCTCTGTCTCATCAACTGCTCCACTCTAACGGCAGCAGCCCTCAACTCAATAAATGTCCCCATGTCCGACCGAGCCAACTCAGTGCGAATCTCGGTGTTGAGGCCATTCTCGAACCTCCAAGACTTATCGGCCTCGGTCGGGACCATCACAATAGCATAATCTATCAACTCATTGAATTTCACCTCATACTCGCCACCGACATCCGTCCTCGCTTGATTCGAAACTCTGCATCTTCATATCAAGGTAGACCTTGGGCATATAATTATCCCTCAAGGCCCTCGGAAAATCAGCCCATGACAAGCAAGAAGTGGTCTCTGGTACCGCTGGCACATCTTCCACCACTTATATCTTTGGGCCCGCAAGCAGTGATATCGCATAATCGAACCTCTCATCAGTTCGCGATCCATCTGTCAAAACCCTCTCGGTCCTCTCGGCCATCCCTCGGCCTCGGTACGGTGCATCAGATCGCCATAGAAATCTCAGCCATTGCTTGCGCGAAGAATCGTACCTCCTCTCCGTCTCACGGGAACTCGAGAAGGCAGATCCTCAGTACGAGGCATAGACGACTCTCTACTCGCTCCCACTGATCCTTGGTCAGCTGGCTGCTCAACCTGATCACCTAATGCAGAAGACCTAAAACAAAACAAAAGTTCTGATCAGTTTTAACATTTCCATCTGATTCATACCTACATTATTTCTATTCCCAAAAGATGCCAAACCATGCTCTGATACCACCAAATGTAGCGCCCCCTTACCATAGGGTATCCACCGAAACGCCCGTAGGTCATTCCGATACATATCCTACGACAAGAGACCACTACTGACAACCACCTACTACACTCCTCATGGCATCACAATCATAAAACAGTATAAGAAATTGATCACTTTTTAAAACCAAATTGGATTCCATTTCATTCATTCAAAACTCAGTAATTTACAACTGTCAGTACTTTTTAATTTACACATGATCCAAACATCGCACACTAAGTATCATAATGTCTTTGTATAAGAAAGCAGATCTAACTATAAGTCTCAAAAGAAAACCCGGTGACCGACCTTTGAGCCATTGCTTCTATCGCCAATCCACATATCGGCTCTACGGTCCGAGGAGCTATCTGTCTATGCTTATGCGAAAAATAATTGCAATTTTGGATGAGTTTGCGAACTCAATGAGAAACCATCATCGATGGTTCTCCCAATTCATGCATCATGTAAGCATGAACAAGATACACGCATAATTATACAAAACACAATACTAATTCATCACAATACAATTACGATCACGACACGGTAAATATTCATCGATCGATAACGTTGTCAAATGTTGATTCAAGATGCAATGCACACGTGACTCTTTTCGATTCATTTCAAGATTGTGACCAAGGCGCATAATGATGATCGGTATAGGCGGCGTCGGGAGAATTATCTCCGTCGAGCTTGAGGCTCGGTTCGATATATCGAGCTCTAGGCTCGGTCAAAGATCTGATGGCGTCTCGGTTCACAATTTTTCCTTTTAACAGTGTGATGCAGTTGTGCATGAATGCACATGTCCCATATCAGTATACATGGTATGTCACAGTCAAATTTTCAGTCCAATTATAAAGTCTCATTGAGCAGTCAATAAAACCACATAATCCCCGTAGGGCAATCATTTCACAGTCATAATCCATGTAATCCCCGTAGGGCAGTCAAGTCACAACAATAATTCATGTATTCCCCGTAGGGCAATCAATTCACAGTAAACACGTAGATTGGAATAACCAACTAGGTTACTCACCTAATAACTTCCACGCTAGTGCCGGGAAGTCTCCGCCAAATCCGTGGAACGACGGTCCACTTGAGCCTCTATAGCACATTAAATGAATAGCCATTACTATCGGTATACTTGAAATGACTAAAGAATGCACGAAATCGATAAAATGTGTATAATGCATGTTCATGGCAATCCCGCCCTAATCCAATATTTTCCATTATAAAATTCTCTCAAAATTAGAAATCCATAGTGACTGACGGTGCGCCATTCGGACCTCTATAGATCCCCAATTAATTAAAACAGTGATTCACCGTTCCGTCAATAGGGGCTACGTCAAATTCCCGTCTAAAAATTCCCGTTTTCTCATAAAATGAAATTAAATATTCAACGAATCCGATGCCTCTGGAATCAGGTCAATCGGACGTCGGACGGGAAAGAAATTGACAAAAGAAACCAAAAGTCAAATTAAACAATTAATATCTATTTATATACCTAACCCTTATTCCCTTCTTAAATTTCTGATTTTCAACCAAACTTCCAACACCCATAACTCTTTCTACACATTTCTAAAAAATGCAAACTATACCTTGTTGGAAAGCTTATGAAAAGCTCTACATTTCTCAAGAAGACCATAAAAATCAATTCCAATCCTAAGGGTGTCAAATACTCCATCCAACCTACTGCCTACTCAATTCTCAACTAACACAGGGCAGTACATTAACAATTTCACAACTCACAGATTCTTCAGTAATAAATTACCACAAAATATGGTCAATAAGTTCACATTGTCCTCAACAACTTTCATGAACAATCCAAAATCCAATTCTATTGCTAAACAAGTCAATTAATTCATCTAATGTTACTGTCCCTGAAAACCTTCAATTTGGGCAGTAACCTTACAACAAGCATAACTTCCAGTATACAAGTCAATAAAATCAGAACTTTATATCCCTGTAAAGATAACATCTTAAACTTCATTTTTCATGAAATAACCAAACTCCAATTCAGCCTCTAACAGTTTCAAATATGTTATGCAAGTTTCTGACCTAATCAGCACTTAACACCACAATGTAGGTCCAGCTTTTGAAATTCCATATCTCCTACATCTGATTTCTAAAAATTATAAGCCATATATCAATTTCAATATAAATGTGTCATCTAGAACTCTTCAGTAGATCCCTAAAACCAGTTCAATCTACAAAAATTACTAAAATTACTCCAAAACAGAATGTACACCAAATCTGCTAATCCAACTAGGTTTCACTCATGCATAAAAACAGTCCATAGTTATCAGTCCATAACTCCTACTATACATATCTAAAAATTGCAAATTCAGTGGCAATGGAAAGCTAACTCAATATACTACAACTTCCATGAAGACCATTTTCCCTAATTCCATCTCAATTAATTCACAAAAATCCACAAAACTCAGATGTCATGTTTGCGGTTACTGTTCACAGGCAATGGAACAGCAACTTTCCACACAGAAATTGACCCTTCTAACATTGAAATTCAGAAATACCTATTTCACACTAAATTGAAGACAACATTCCAAAGTTTCAGTAGCCACTAACCTTACCTCATTTGCATTTCTATACTATAAGTTATGAATAAAACAGTAACATCAATTCAAATTCCAATATTCCAGATTCAAGGCTAACCTTAATTCAATCACTTCCAATACCTTTTTCACCTCTCTAAGCATCAAAATAAATTCAAATTAAATATCACTACAGTCATACATACATTAGAGCTAACACTGAAAAATTGGCAGCATTAAATTCCACATGCAAACCTCATTTAAAACTCAACCCTTAATTGAAAACTTACCTAACACCAAATCTCCTTCAAACCTTCAAGAACCAACTTCTAAAACTTACACCAAGGTCTCAACCACCTTTCCTTCCCAAGCATATACCATACTCATCATCATCTAGCTTTGATGGGAGTAAGAGATGGTAGCATAAAGTTGCAAAGAAGATGAGAAAAGGAGAGCAAAATCGATAGTTTATAAAGAGAGAGTTTATGTGTTTGTGGTTTGGATGAGATAACAAAATGCCTTAAAAGTTATCTTCTCCTTTCAAAACATACACATCCGTAGGCATTTGGGAGGGCATTAAATGTTACTTTTCAATGTCAATTAATGATTGGCTTGTTTTATTAGAAAAGTCAAATTATTACTAAATTAATTCAGTCCAAAATTTTACTCCATTTAACTCTAATGACCCTACTTTCAGTTCTAAAATAATATACCCCATATTACTGTGCCATTGGGTAGCGATCTTTGCTACCAAGAATCGACCGATTCGCCACTTGACGATTTTGCGGTCCGGGAATTGTCTCCGGAAAAATCCAGAAAAATTCCTAAAATCCTAAAATGTAAAACAATTTATGGTGCAGTCCAAATAATTTTCCAAACTCAATTGTCCTATTAATTTCATACAGAAGTTCAATTTAAAACCTAAGCCGGAAAATGTCATGAATGCATATATACTATGTGCATGTGCAACCAATCATTAATCATAGAGGCTATATGCTGTATGCGCATGCCGAGATATAATTTAATATCCCGAACCCGTCCTAATTACCAAAATACCCTTCCTATAGGAGAGGGGATGTTACAGCTACATTACTAGCATACATACCAAAAGGATTCAAATACATCTTTGAACTCATATACAACCATGTATATATCAATATATAATAGTATCATCAAATACAGAATAATACAAAGGGCTCAGAAAGTCCGACATTACATAATGACTATTAAGTGTGGGATTTTAATAACATTAGACAAGAAGAAAGAAGAGAAGAAGGTCCACCAAATTTTGATAGCTCTCGATGATATACAATTATAATTGTTCAGTCTAAATATCCTAAGTTTTGATCCCCTTTTAAGCCTTAATAGAGTGCTAGATGGTGATGCAAGAAGAAAAAGTTGGGAATTCTACTTTAGGCAAGGAGGACTATGGTGACCCTTTTAGTTTTACTGGTAAACGCTGGTCAAATGACAATGGGGGAGAAAGAATTTTAGGCTACCTTATAATGCATTTGTTCATATTGCAAATGACCCGAGAATAATGTTGGCTCATGTTTTCAATTGATTGGATACTTAAATTAGTGGGGTATCGTAGTTAGCATGGGTAGGGGAAAGGTAGTGGCACTAAAGTTAATATGGCACAAGCTGTAGGCACTGTGAGGGCCACATCTATTGATGTAAAGGCTGAAGGTGAGCAAACATCTTTACTAGGTTTAAATCTAAAATAGTGAAGCACTCTCTTAAAGGTGAACAGCTCACCAAAAGTTGGAACTAAGGAGCAATTACGTGGTAAGAACTCGACTTTCCTATGGATTAATAACATGAGTGGTTCATACCATATGACTGGCACTCTTGCGCACCTAAAAGATTTGTAAGACGTTGCTCCCCATCCTATTGATTTGCCTAATGGCACTGAGTCTTATGCGATGAAAGAAGGGATAGTCACTTTTAGGGACAAACTTGCACTTAATTATGTTCTATTTGTTCCCAAATTGAAATGCAACTTGATTTCAGTTTCATAAATGTTATATGACAATGATTATATTGTCCAACTCACTAAAAAAGTATGTATAATATAGGACCATATTTCAATGATATTGATTGAGTAGATGAACAAATTGAGGGGTTTTACCTTTTTTGTATAGTAGCACCAGTTCACGCATGCAACGCTAATGACAGTGGATCATGTGAGTTGTGGCATAGAAGAATGAGACATCTGAATTTTAAAGTAGTTAGTATGCTTCCTGATATTGATAATAAAGATGAAGTAAGTGGCCTAAAGTCTTGTAATTCTTTTCTTAATGCTAAGCAAATAAATGAGACATTTTTGTTAAGTGAGAGTAATGTGAAGAATGTTTTGATTTAATCCATTATGATTTACAGGGACCATATAAAATACCCACTTCTTGTGGTGCTATTTGTTTTCTGAATATAGTGGATGATTATTCATGTACTGTGTGGGTATATTTATTGAAAAATAAAAGACAAAGTTCCTCATATTGTTAAAATTATTCTTCCATAACCCAAAGACAATTTATTAAGTTGATCAAGGTTGTGATAAGAGATAATGGTATATAATTTCAATATTTGAAAGATTATTTTCGAGAAAATGGTGTTTTACATTAAACCTCAATTTGTCAAACTCCTCAGCAAAATGGAAGGGTACAGAGGAAACATTGTCATATTAAAATGTTGTGAGAGCATTAAGATTTTAGGCAAATTTACCTATCAGAATGTATACTTATTGTAGGGATTTGTGTAGTCCTATTATTACATGATTTGTAAATAATATATTATCACTTCAATGTTTTGTTCTTACGAAGAAGGAATTGAGGCAAATATTTACAAGTGATAAGTGAGTTACATCTTAGCATGTTCGGTCTAATGCTGGATTGGAGGATTATAGAATTATACTTAAAGATCGTGAATTCTATTCCTAATGTCAATTTGTCATTTGAGTCTGTGAGTCTTTGGGTAAGGTACTTCTTTTGGTTGATAGTGATGAGAAGACAACAATAGGTTATTTTTATGATGCCATAAAGAGGAGAAGGAAGCAATCAAGGCTAATATGAAAATAGGTCTTCTTTATATATATATTATCTTGCATTCATTAATGAGAGATGAGAAAAGTAACTTGATTCTTTGTTGGTTGCGGCTTGGACATTTTTAAATCCAAGTGTCTATTTCATACTAAGTTTTAGAGAGAAAGTTAAAGTGAATAGGAGAATGCTATTAACTATTGTGATAATTGTCACTCATGAGATAATGGAAGATCTCCTGAGCTCATAAAGAAAAAAGTTGAATTCAGGTATATATTTTTCATTTATATGTTGAAAATTAATTATTACTTTATTTTGTTTATAACATTACTTTTATTATCTTACAGATGTTTGATGGAATCAATTCAAAAGTGATGTTCCAAAATTGCAAAGGTTTGTAATTCGAATTATGAGTCAATGTGTGAGTGTAACAAGTGTGAAAAGAAAGAGCATATTTGAATTTATCTATTTCAAGAAAAGAAATAGATTGGAATATAAAAGATTGAATGACTTAGCCTTTGTTCGATACAATTTAAAGCTTAGAAAAATATATGTCATTATCATTTTAAATTGAAGATAATTTCTTGTAATTTCTTAATAAAATTTAATTTATTTACTATGACTTGTAATAAAATAATTAGTTCTATAAATCGAATTTGCCTTGATCATATTGATCTTTTAGCGAATTGGATTTATGAGGAATCAATTTGATAGATGAGAGTAAGTTGGAAGATAATCTTGATGAAAAATATTGGCATATCATTTGATACAATGAATTTGAATGATGATGATGATGAAACTCCTCTTAATGATGACAATTATGTACTAAATGAGAGTTATAGTCAATATAATTTGAGCAAATATTCAATTGAATGAAGTTTCGGGTTTTTTTATATTTCTTTTCTTCTTTTAATTTTACTTGTATTTGATTCATATGTTAAATTCTATATATGTAATATAAATATAACTATAAATGTTTTTATTTAGTTTCAGCTTTTAGTTAGATGTGTTCCTCACACGAACTCTTGTTGTAATACTTAAAGAGTCATGAAGCTGCGTTAGTCTTTTTATTTGATGTTTTGATGTAATTATTATTTATTGTATGATAACATTGAAATATTTTAAGTATGTTTTATTATCCTTAAATTTATATTGTATGATGAATTGATGATTAAATGATCTTTTTATATTAATTGATGTTATTGTTTACATGTAAAATATGTGAAAATTACTATTAATAAAATAACTAGATTATTATTATTTCAAAATTTAATCATTATGATTTTTAGAGATAGAGATTATGTAAAATTATAAATTATATAATACAATATATTAAGAAACTATTTTGCAAGTTTTACAAAATTCAAAAACTATTTTATAATTTTAAAAATTACGAAACAATGCTTAATAATGACCAATACTAATATAATATTGTAATAGAATCAAATATGATGCCGTTATTGGTATGATATTCATATCATTGTTCGTAACCAAACAAAATTTATTCTAAGATTAGATTATGTTAGCCTTGTAATCAAACAAGGCTTACTCTTAGGTTGGAATACACTAAAACTATATCTAAATAAGTAGGATCTTCCACTTTACAATATCTAGTTACCATTGTCACCAACTACAAATAACAAACCATGGTTGATCGTCTTCTCCCTAACGCTTGAGCCGTACAGGCAAGGATGACAGGGCACTGCTTCAGGCCCATCATAAAAAGGGCCCTTAAGGCCCCCTTTTTAGTATGCATAATCATGGTTTTAATAATATAATATATAATATGCATATAATAAAAGTTAAATCCTCTTTGTTTTGTCACAATATTTCTAATAATTAAGGTATAAAGGATTATAGCATTTATCGTTTTTAATGTGATGTAATCTCTTCTATAGATCGCAAAATTAGTTTAAAACTCAATATTATAATGAGATATATCTTAATGGTTTAATAATAATGTCTTTGGAAAAACACAAATCTTGTTAAAATTCACATAATCATTTTTGTATATCATTAACAACAATTAATAAATAACAATATATAAACAAGTTCAAAGTGTCAAATACATATAATGCATAAAAATAATATTTTGTTCAATCATGGAACTCGATAATGCCTATTCTTTTGACATGTTCATTAACAGTCTTTGGTGATAATTCTTTTGTTAACGTATCCAAAATCATAAATTTTGTGCTACTATGTTCAAATGATACTCTTTGTTTATTAACTTTTTTATCTCTCTATAATTTTATTAATATATGTTTTTAAGACAATCCTAATATTTATTGCGATGTGTCAAGAAGTAGTTTAATTCCTATCATATAAGATGCCTCGACCATCTTTTTCATTTCAAAATTTTTGGAGAAGAACTTATTGGTATCTTTTAATAAACCAAGATCATTAGTAACAAGCATCATACCATCAATATCTAAGACTAGAAGCATAAATTTACTTCTACCGATATTCGATATATACATCGATCAATGATATTTTCTTTAAATAAAAAAAAATGGTATCATTAAAGTTCAGATACCATTATTGAAAGGCTCACTTAAATGTATATATTGAATTTTAAGTTTATACACCATATGTTTGATTGCTGCTATTGCTATTTTGTTGTTACCGTTATTATTTTTAGTTATTTTTATTGTTAATAACATTTGAAAGATATTATTAACTGATGTTATGATCATTTAATATTTGGTTGAGTATGTAGATTTATAAATTGAGTCATTTATGTTTCATACAAACATATAAACTTAAATATATTGTCGATTTATTAGGGCCTTTTTTTTATTTCACCCAGAATTTATAAAACGATAGGAACGGCCTGCAATAACACCATGCCAAATGTTGTCACGACTGCACTAACGAGAGGAAGTAACATCTCTACTTATCCAACAATCGATACACGTCGACACCTTCCCTATCCAGCTGCTATCAGTGGTCACCGAAGACGAAACAAATGACGACAGCCCCGTTAACAGACAACAATGTAAGGAAAATTTCACCACCACCATTGTTGACGGTAGCAGTTCAACACTCGTCCATCACCATCATTCCATATTGTCATGGTTAAGTCTAAGTCTTCGGACCACTGTATGCCAAATTTTAAATTATCTAAAACGAAAGAAAAATTAGCTACTAAAGATTTTCCTTAAAGATTTGGAAAAGACACTACAATCACATCCAGACATAACGACCAACCCAACGTGACCCAATTTTATTTTTGTGCAATTAGGGTATCCCTCGTCAGACGCGGAAACTAATCCCTTTGTTACAGGAGCTCGCATTAAGTAATAAATGGCTGGCTACGAGATGTGCTCTATTCTTATGAGTAGGGAATCGAATCCCCCACCATATGTTTAAGGAACGAGGTGAGCTACTACTACGCCACATCTCGTGGTTCATGTGACCCAATATTGAATATTAGGTTTATGTAAATTAATTCCTAAAAAAGCAAACTATTTTTTATATTATTAATAAAATAATGAGCATAATTCTATTCAGTATTCATTACGTTTCAAAACAAGATCTAAAAATTATTTAACCATAACAGTGAAAGAAAATATAGTCTATTCTAAACGTCCGAAGTTTCAATTATCAGAGATAAAACAATCAAGATAAACTTTTAATTTCAAATTTAGTGAATAAACTTCACAATCATCATGATGCATATTAATTAAAAAAGCTAATATCAATATAAGATTTTGTTCTACGTAATTATAGAATCATCATCTACAAGTATCATTGAGAACAAATTACATACAAATATTGGTCTTTGTTGTTTACCTGTTGCAAAATCTTTCTCCAATTTTCGTATTTTATTTTCTCATCTACTCTCTTTAATTTGAAAAAAGAAAAATCCTTTTAAATTTAAAATTATAACTCTTATAATTGTTTTGTCAATTAAAGCAATTATTAATAATTAACCAAAATTTTATACGACCAATAGTAAATGTAATCTTCCTTCTAAGTATCTTAAACAAAGGGCAAAAGGCAAAATTAACCCTAAAATTTACGCAATTGACTAATTAAACTTTAACATTTTAAAGCGTTGAAATATAATCCCGATGTAACCAAAACGAAAACTAAAAATAGAAATTAAAAACTCAAACAAACAAGATTTTTTAATATTATAATGGCTCTCCACTCTACTATATAAGCACCACCTAGTGCTATAGTGCCCACATTTTAAAAATTATTTATTAAAATTATTAAAGTATTAAAATATGATTCTTTTTAAATTAAACCTTAATATAATTAATTGAACTAACTAATTGTATTATTAATTGACCTAATTAATCTTTTAACTTATTAACCTAACGTAAAAATCCCCACTAAAATCCCTAATCCCCCATCCCTAATTCAATTACCTAAGTTCCTTATCTCACCAGATGCCTAACATCTCCATCTTCAACACCAAATCTTCCCCTTTAACGTCTTATCTCCCTCCTTTACGCTGCGTTTGGTTGCAGTCTCCAGTGGCTGAGCATGAGCGTAACAGACGAGCAGTATAATTTGGAGGCACAGTTGTGTTTGGTTGTGGTTGTGTAACAGAGAAAACTACATCTTATGTGTAATGTGTTTGGTTGCGAGAGATAAACAAATATAATGCAAATGCAGATATGCCCACGGTGCTTAAATTGATTAAAATATGTAATTCTAATATTCTTTTAATATGAATGGCTTGTATTAGTTACAAAATTAAGCGAGAATAATAATAACAATTTGAAATTAATCAGGAATAACAATAATAATAATTTAATTATTATTTAAAAACAAAAATAATAATAACCAAACATAAATAAGTGAAAAATGTTTAAGAATAAGAAATCGAATAATAATAAATACAAAGTATATAATAATTTGTAATAATAATAATTAGACATAATTATTATTTATATTACCTTAATTATAATAATAAAGAGAAAATGGATGCGGTACTAATACTAATAATACACGTCGACTACTACTACTTCTACTAATAATAATAATACTAATAATAATAAATTGATAATAACAAACAAACAATATGAATGATAAATAAGTTAATTAATAATAACTACATTAACTACAAAATTAATGTAGTCAATTTTCATAATAATAATAACAATAAATACAATATTGAATACGTTAATAATAACAATATTTAATACAGATTAATAATAACAATAACTAATACGTAATTATTGTTAATAAAAATCATAAATATAAGAGATTAAAACAAAGTGTATAATACATTTTATATTAAGAATAATAATAGTTTTAATAAGAAATATATTATAATAATATTGATAATAATAATTTTGGACCAAGAATAATAATATTAATATGAATGAAATTCAAGAACATGATTAGTAACAATTGGGTCAACATACATTCATATACATCATCTAAGCATTTATAGAATTAATTACATAATAGCTTCAACATACATTGATATAAGTAATTACATGATAGGTTCAACATTCATTGAAAGCAGACATTTAAACATTACTGTTCATAACAACATAATTGGTTCATCATACATAAAGGCCTTAGATTTTATCAATAATATTTTGAATAATCATTCCCACGATGACGTCAATGGCTATGAGTAAATATGTGTAAGCCCATGCCGCGTTTGTCTGCAAAGGGGCAACGACATTGAGTTGTTCATTTGTTGGCTGTGAGATTTGAGTCGACATAGAGGAGGAGGCTTCATTGGCGGTGGGGACAATGTCCACATTGCGTTGATCCAGCCTATATGAGCCCATGGCAAAAGCCGTTTGTGCTTCTTCCAATGTCCGATACCCCTTAAATCGAGCATTCGGAAATCCCTCAGTTGCTAATCTCACATCATCCCAATTGGAAAAAATACCAACTTCACGTCCAGCAAATACCACATAAAAATTGTATCGACCCATATTTTAGAACCTGAAAAAAATCATTTTATCATCATCCATACATGCAACGAGTATGACAAACATTAAATAATAAGTCAACCAACCAGTGATAAGTCAGATAATTGTTAACATAAACATCATTAAAAACAACATATACCCAGTTTCATCACCATGCAAATTTCAAAACTAAAAAACATGTCATATGTCTGAATCTAAAAGGCCCCTAACATAAGCCTGCTTAAGCTCTGGTGGTAAACCCCAGTAAACACTCATTAATTCAGGATGCCCCACGAATTTCTGTGCAGCCTTGAGAATTTCGCCAACGGGAAAGCCGAAACTGACAAGCTCTTCACCCAACTTAGCTCCTTGCATTCCTACAATGGCGTCCGCAATCACCTTAGCATTCTCTTTGCTAGTTTCAATAGCAGCAGCAAATGATGTTGCAAGGCTATCTAGCGCTTCACTTTCCCGCATCTTCCGTTTGCCTTTGTTTTGTAGATTTGCAGTAGTGTTGCTAGAAGATGCCATGGAGCCGAGGACATGGGGTGAAGTTGTCAGAGGAGGACTTGTTTGTAGGGTTGGTTGATCACAAGGGTCATCAAAAGTTGGTTCAGTCGATGGGGGTTCGCCTTGTGTGTCACCCTCAGCACCAATATCAACAGCATCAGCAGCACTGTGAGCCCTTCCACCAGTGGCTCTGTCCCGCCCAAACACAAATTCAAGTCTAGGGTAAAGCGGAAATGGCTTGCCTGGAGTGTAGTACTTGTTCGGGTGGCTCTGGAGAAAACATCAGATAACGTCAGAATGCATTACATACGATAATCCGGTCAACAGTAAAACCAGTCAACAATAAGCACAGAATTACCCTCATCCATTCTTCTAGGACTTGCTTGCTATCGACCTCAACGCATTGCTTTGACTGATTCCAGCTAAAGCCACTGCAGTTTAACATGTCAAAAGCTGTTTGATATTTGTCTTTTAACCTATTCTGCTTATTTTTTACATGTCTCCTATCGATCCCACAGTCAGGAAATTTCTCCACCATCTGCCGAGCAAGAGTTTGGAAAGTAGCAGGCTTGAATTGGCCACTATCTGCCCTTTGACCATCTAGCACTGCCTCTTCCATTAAGGTAACCAAAGCATCTGTTTCACTGTCTGTCCAAATTCTTGACATTGCACCTACACCAAACAATGTCAAGAATCCCACAACGTGCCAATCCATTCAACGGATGAGTTTAACAAAATATATCATTTGATAGCAAGATGCAAATTAAAAAAGACAATATTGATTTTGCAGTAACATGATATGAAATATCAAGGTCATCAATAAAAGAAGATACGCAAACACTCCCTCAATTCAGTTACAATACAATGCCAACCGAAATGAATCTCGCAATTCAGCAATCTAAGAACTGACACTCTAAAAGGAAGTTCACATGTTAATTGTTGCTTCTCCATTCATCAAACATGTTCGTTGCTAAATCTTCTCTCCATTGACTCCATTCATTACTTGCCTGAACACGATCAACAGCTTCAGGCAAGGAAGCATCTTCCCCAATTGGCATATCCTCGGCTTCGTCAGGAATATGCTCTACCGGATCTTCTGCCATATGCAACCTAATAAAATTGTGCAGAAGGGTGCATGCAAGAATTATTTGAACATGAGTGGTTGCTGAATAACAAGATGGAGTTATAAGGATTTTCCATCTTTTTTTCAGTAGGCCAAACGCACGTTCAATTACATTTCTAGCAGATGAGTGTCTCTTATTATAGAGCTCCTCTCGGTTTCTAGGTGCCCTTCCATCTCTTGCCCACTCTTGAATGTGGTATCTTGTGCCTCTAAATGGTGCAAGGAAGCCAGGACCGTTGGTATAGCCAGCATCGACTAAGTAGTAATTTCCTAAACACAAAATGACACTATTACTATTGTCGATATTTAGAATCAAATATGTGTGCAAATTTTGGAAGTTGTGTATGATTCAAAGGTTACATACCCCTTGGCATTTGAAGCCCATTCTGCCTCGTTACAACATCGTGCAAAACCCTTGAATCCGATGCTGACCCCTCCCATCCCGCAAGAACATAAACAAAGTTTAAGTTCTTATCACACACCCCTAACACATTTGTGCATATTTGCCCTTTCCTACCTCTGTATCTGGGTTTCTCTGCTTGCGGAACTGTAATACCTAAATAGGTCCCATCTAGAGCGCCAAGGCAACCCTTTCCACAAAATTCCAGGAAACTAAGTTAGAGTTGAGTAATTTACAATACTGATATGGGCTTGACATACAAAAGCTGATGCAGCCTCAGTACGACCTTCAACACACTATGAAAGGCCCTACTTATTGTTTCTCCCGATCTCATCAACCTTACTTGTAATACTCTATTAGTTTCATTTTGTGCTAATATTCGTAGGAAGATTAGCACCTTTTCTTCAATAAAGAGATGGCGGATTTGGCGATCCACCATGGGCTTGAAGCATTTCACATAACATCGAAAATGTCTAACGTCCATCCTTAAATCCCATCGACTATTCCTATCACCCTCATGCAAAATCCTATGTATATTAGCTTCCCTTGATGGAACTGTCAAAGCTCTACTCCCTAATGCAAGATCACTCCTCTTCCGTTTTCTTCTGTATACTGCCAACACTACCGCAATGACCACTTTCATTAATTCCAACTGCCCATTCCAAACATCAAGACAAGTCAAAGCCTTTAATATCGCATCACGACGCGATTTATCCATGTTGGGGCACAAAAACTATCTGCAAAGAGTTCACAACGCATTGATCGTTAACTAAAATTGAACACTATACATTGTTATGAATACCAAGTCCATAATCAAAGCCAAGCTCATCTTATACATTGTTAAGATGATATTAGTATTCTCTCTTATATACTATATGTGAGACTTCTTGAGAAGTAAATCAAACCTTCATACTACTATCTCCCTATATGCAGTACTATGAATTTCAAATGTACCAATCTACTTCCACTTATACATTGTTATGAATATTCCGCGTCCATAATCAAAACCAAATATTTCTTATACATTGTTAAGATGATATTATTATTCTCACTTAGATACTTTTTATACATTGGTTTTGGTTTTATGATTTTATTCACTATTCACATACGAATAGTAAAGGAAGTTTGTAACTAACAAAATACTTAATTTTCATGCTAAAATTAAGCCGTTAGCCACTTGAAAGAAAAACAAAGGATAACAACGTTTTAAATTGGATTATCCTTTTTAGTCTCGAGTGAAGGGCATGCATCAATGTTTTTAAGTTGATGATGGAAAATGAAGTAAAGAGACAAATTCATCACCATCACAAAATATGGCAATTTAGTTCATATAATTTAGAAAACAATATGTTTCAAAAATTTGATATGAAAAGGAACAATACATCGGCATCACAAATTTTTTAAACAAATTAGCACCATGTCAATGATAAAGTATATGTACAAAGAAGCTTGATAAGCACGGAAATACTTTGATTTACTAAATCTTAAATGATTATCGTTAATAGTTAAGGGTTACGTAAATGGTTTATATAATGCAGGTAATGATAATTATTGTTGGACCCCACCCCCCACACCTGGGCTAACATTTCCCACCCAGCGTGTGTTTGCGGGTTATACCACGGCGGGTGTTTGCGGGTTATACCGCGGCATGGCTCAATGGTGAGAGGCGTCCACATAAAGTGGAATAAAACCTTGAGGTCATGGGTTCGAGCCGTGGCTCACCCATGACCAAAGAGGACAATACTGATTAAGGTTGGATGTCGCGGTATAACCCAGAA
Source organism: Erythroxylum novogranatense (assembly GCA_029891385.1). Lineage (NCBI taxonomy): Eukaryota > Viridiplantae > Streptophyta > Magnoliopsida > Malpighiales > Erythroxylaceae > Erythroxylum > Erythroxylum novogranatense. The sequence continues at coordinate 56,615,434 of CM057224.1, forward strand.
CACTCGCCGCAAGATAACTGCAAACACCTACGGGTGGGGGTGGGGTCCAACATTAAAAGCGCCTTTTATGTTGGACCCCATTTTCACTCCGTAGGTGTTTGCGAGATATGCTCTTCGGAGATATTCATGAGATATCAATCATCAACATGTCGATATCTTTTGTCATGGGTGACGTCAACCCATGACTCAAGGTTTTATTCCACTTTACGTGGACGCCTCACCATTAAACCCACATAAAGTGGAATAAAACCTTGAGGTCATGGGTTCGAGCCGTGGCTCACCCATGACCAAAGAGGACAATCTTGATTAAGGTTGGATGCATGGCGGTATAACCCAAGAACACTCGCCGCAGTATAACCTGCAAACACCTACGGGTGGGGGGTGGGGTCCAACAATTATATAGTCGCATAACTATTAAATTTTTGTACTTGACATTCAAATCACGTTTTCTAGAATACATCTGAAAATACAAGAGTAAAGTTCGTGCCAAGTGCTACTATGATTGGGTGTGCTCAATCAGTAAAGTTGGTTAGAAAATTTCAAGACTTCTTATTCATAATTAAGCAAAACAAATTTTGCACTTTATATAGAATTAATTGTTATAAAGTGGTTCAAGCATTTCGCAATTGACAAATGAAACCAGAACCAAAACTCTATAGCTATTAAAAAAAACTATGTATGCAACCAAATCTCACATCATCTCAACATACGGATTTGTAATCCTCTTGTTTGTTTTTGTTTATGTTCCAACATTTACCTAACCTTCAGAAAAAATTGAGATTTCTTAGCATTGGATTCGCTTTCCAACTTGTCAAGAAAGTCTTTTGTTAATCGCATAGACTTTCCAAAACCATGTCAAAGCAACTTCAAAAGGATCCGGACATGAGGTGTAAAATCAACATAAAGATAACATAATGAATCGCTTGAATCACTCAAATCACTAATATATATCAAAGCATTGGAAATGATATTCAGCGAGTAATAGGAGCTCTATTACCGCATCGAAGTTAATACCTTTCATTAAACCGGTCAAAGACAAGAGTTTGAATCATATTAAGAAAACTTGTAAAATTAGAATTGAACAAAGAACATACACAATTAAGCAGAGCACTCTAGTGAACAATCGATTACATTCAATGTTTCCTACACACACCAAATTTTCATCCTCAAACACAAGCCATCCGCAAACTTCCCAAACACAATTCAATTACCTTTAAAAAGAAACACAAGATTCTTTTTAATGCTTCAAAGAACCTCTCAATCGAGCTACCACAACCCACCTCACCTAAACACCAACAAAGACAAAGGTTAAAAATACTAAATTAAAAGATATTGTGTCAATTATACCAAAAGCTACACAGCCACATTACAATGGAATGCTTAATCGGTTCATCTACACAACCACATTACTAAACTAATGTACTAGAGCGATTCTGAGATGAGATAATCAAATTGGAACAAGAGTAGGATATGAAGGAAGATCGCCATTGATGTATGAATGGCATGGAAAGAAATCTTGGTTTGGAGCAGAGGTCTCCATAAGCGGGTTGGAATTTTTCATGGACCTTTGCACAAAATCGTATGTTACCTTAGATGCCATTTAACAATGACATCGATTCATTAATTCCTTGTTCATGGAGCTTGAAAAAATTTGAACTACCATGAACCAAGGTTAAACAAAAAAACTGAAAAACAGCAACGGAACCGAAGTACCTTCGTCCCATGCCTATCGCCAGATTTGTCCAAAGAGGAGGAGGTAAAGAAACCAAAGAGTGGGAAAAGTTAACAAAATATGAATCAAATACCAATGCCTAATAGAGTAAGCATCGGATAAGAGACCGGGCGAGGGCTGAGTTAGATCAAATGGAGAAGATTCTTCTTCTTGTGGTTGTTGATCGGAATCGCTAGAGTGGGTCATGGTTAGAAACGTAAACAAGGACTGGATCGGTACTTAAACAAGATCGAAACTTAAATAAGATCGAAACGTAAACAAGGTTATGGTTAGAAACATAAACAAGATCGAAACTTACACTTTTTAGAGAAGATCGAAGACGGATCGGTACAGACGTTGCAGAGAGATGAAGAACCAACAGAGATGAAGAAAATGACGTTACGTTCACCGCGAGGTAGGGCTAAGCTTCGCCAAGGAGAGGATATGTAGGGCGACACCAAAGAGACGCAACAGGCTTGTGGGTCGACACCAAAGACAATGGTTGAGGGAGACGGCGGTAGAGAAAGGTAGGGCTGAGCTTGGACAAAGAGAGGATTTGCTTCAGTTGACAGGGACGCAACGACCCCTGTTCCACGGTTTTGAAGTTAACAGATTTGCTTGATGCTGTTAACTGGGGGCAGTGAACAAAAATAGGGAGACACCAACCAAACATGACAAGTTGACAGGATTTCTATGTTTTGAACTAACTAATTGTATTATTAATTGACCTAATTAATCTTTTAACTTATTAACCTAACGTAAAAATCCCCACTAAAATCCCTAATCCCCCATCCCTAATTCAATTACCTAAGTTCCTTATCTCACCAGATGCCTAACATCTCCATCTTCAACACCAAATCTTCCCCTTTAACGTCTTATCTCCCTCCTTTACTGCAAAGTCTCCCTCAATCGTCGACCTTCACTGTCATTCACCAACTTCATCGTCAGCGCTTGTCACTAGTGCACCACTTGACTCCTGAGAGAAGGTAAGTCTCTTGCTCTGACTATAAGCCCACCAACAATCGAGTTTCCTAGAGTTGTTGCCTTATGTTTCTTACCCCCATCATTTTCGCAAACAATGTGATTGACAAGTTTCAGCTTTTTAATTATATACCATAATTTGTCACTGTTTTTCACGCTTGATCATATCTACAACTGTTTTATCCGTGCTTCTACAAATTCTTAGGAAGGCCTAATAAATTTGGTCATTTTGAAAAGATATATCAGCTTATAAAGAAATTCCTAATAAGAGGTATATGCGATTAGACCATTTTTGCACACTAATATTGGTTGGTTCGGTCGTGTTAGGCCCAAACCTACTCAAAATGACTCATGGACCGATCGGTCCACCCCACAAGGACTGACCTAGTTCCTATCGATTATGCCAGACCCAGGCCCCAGTTCACGCATCCACGGCCCACTCGCAGGTGGAAGTCTCTCATGCATACATAAAGACCTAAACCTAGCATCTATTCCATATATAAGGTATAACTTTGCCATGATACAGGTACGTGATTAGAACCCTGACTTTCTCTGTTTTACAGCGACCAAAACCTTCACAAAAGACTAACTTGAGCCTCAGAGGGGCCTGCCGGATACCAACCCCCGGCGTGCCTTGTGTTGTTTTGCAGGAACTCTTGTTAGAGACAGTCAAGTTCATGGATCCAAACAGTAGCGCCCGTAAACACATAAATCGGTCGGCAATGCCAACTCGAGATAGCCCATTGTCGCAAGACTAGCGCTACAACGGATGGGTTTGCAGTTACCTGCCACTAGGGATGACAATGGGTAGGGTTCGGTTCGGGTTTTACTCAACCCATATCCATATCCATTTTTTATGACTCAACCCATATCTATATTCATATCCATCGATTTTTACGATTTACTACCCATATCTAAATCCATTAGGTTATTCGGGTTTTTGGATATCCATCGGGTTGTATAACACATAAAAATATAACTTCTAAATTGAAAATATGGAGAGCAAATTTTTGCGAACGCTCTAAATCAAAATTAACTTAATAATAATAAGTCAAGATTTTGATTTGTATGTCTTAAAAAACTATAAAATTGGAATAATAAAAATCATAATGTCTAGTGCAAAGACAAGTAGACAACATATGTTTTTCACAACCAATAACTAAAAAAAATTGAAACATCCAAAACTTCAAACTGTCTTTGTGTGAACTCCACAACATTCAAAACTCCATCTCCATATCATTTGCATTACTATCATCCTATAAGAAAATAAAATATGTTAACAAATAGAGTCAAATTATAAGTTAATTTAATATTTTAAGTAAAAATAAATAAATGATGAGAAATAAAATGAATTACCAAATCAATCATTTCACCCGGTTCCTCTTCGTTTGCATCAAAGATATTCAAAGATCAAGCAATCGATATGAACTTTGTAAAGCGTAATCTATAAGGAAAATTCAATATGAAAATTGTACATATAAGAAGTTTCAAATACAAATGTTGCAAATATCAATAAGGAAATATGTATTACCCGAATAATCCCCAAGAATCCAATTTTGCAAGCACATCAATGCTTCAACAGTATTAGCATGAAGTCTTGAGCGATGTGGACTAAGAACCTACCACCCATGCTAAATGCACTTTACAAACAAATCAGAGAAATAGGTATTGATAAAATATCTCGGGCAATCATCCTTAGTGTTGGATACTTGAATTCTTGTTTCCAGTAAGCCAAAATGTCAAAATAATTATTTTCAGGCATTGTATCTTCCTCCAAATAATGGTCCAGTTCAGATCTTAAGTTTACTCTTCTTTTCTTTGATTTTTTATACATGGAAAAATTATCGCTACCGCCACAATTTGTTTGATGTTTTCCAAGATGGGTAGCCTCACATGAAGACGATGAAACAACTGAATTACTACATATTGTAGAGTTCCTTATATCCAAAGCATATTTGTCCTGATATTCTAATAGTAGTTCATAAAGCAAGCTCTTCACCCTCTCAATCTCAATATTAGCTTTACTTCCATAAATATCACTAAAATAGAACTCAACGCAATCTATCTTATTTCTTAGGTCCAAAACAGAAACAATAGCTAGCATTCCATTCACATGAAACCAATATGCATCGTACTTTTCGACCATATTTAATGCCATAGTTTTAACAATATCACAATCAGATGACATCCACTTAAATAACTTCAACTTAATTTCACAAACATGCCGAAAGAACAAGTTCGCAGTGGGGTATTTTCTACCATAAAAAAGCTCTGTTACCTTGTAAAATATTCTCAATTTGTCACAAATAATGTTCGCCAACTTCCAATCTTCATCACTAGGAAAAGTAAACTTCAGTCGACTATTCAAACGTTCCAACCTCTTAAAAACACCTTCATATGGCAAAGCTGTCTCAAGCATCAAATAAGTAGAATTCCACCTTGTCTTATAATAAAGAATCAACTTTTTAGAAGATGAAACTTTCAAAAACTTAGCTGCATCCTCAAACTTCTCGATCCTTTTAGGAGTTGATGCCTAAAATGAAATACAATCACGATTTCTTTCTAACCCTTCACCCAGGAAGTCCAAACCATCCTTGACAATCAAATTTAATATATGAGCGCTACATCACATATACAAAAATTTTCCATTTAATATAAGAGAGTTGGCATCAAGCTTCTCATGTAGAAGGTTCATCATTACATCATTTGTTTTACAATTATCCACAACCATAGAAGAAATCTTAGTTTCTAGGCTAAACTCATACAAACACTCCTCTAAAAATTTCAATAGAGTCCCCTTTGTATGTGGGCATGGCACAAATATAAACCTATAAAATAAAATGATAAAAAATTTATTGCAACTTAAATATAGAACACATAATGGTTCGTTAAGTAATTAATATTCAGCATGTATAAAGGAACTAATTACTAAACATGCAAATTACTATATCTATATATGGTAACCAAGATAAAGATTAAACAAAGTATTTGCATAAAGGAAACATGTTAAATCTAAGAAAATTAATTACCTTAGAATTCGATTTCTTAGAACCCAATCTCCATCAATGAAGTGTCCGATCACAACCATGTATCCTTTCTTTTGATTGGAAGCTGTCCTTTCTTTTGATTGGAAGCTGTCCACATGTCTGTAGTGATAGCATTCCTGGACCTATGATCCTCCAACATTTTTTTCAAGTTTGATTTTTCACTTAAATTTTTTTTAAGGATATCATTTCTCAATGTATTATGAGATATCATCCTAAATTCATTGCTTAAACTCGCTACAAACCTTCTGAAACCAATGTGATCAACCATTGACAAAGGATACTCATGCATTACAATCATATTAACTAACTCTCTTCTTGAGAACTGCTGGCTAAATTTGTAGGTTTGCAATGTTATTTTCTCATCAAACTTAGTCCCATTCCCAATTAATAATGTTTTCTGGCCTCCAACAAGTCTTAAATGTTTCTTTGGACAATACTTGTTCAAATGCTCATGCAGATGTGAAGTCCCGTTCGTACCTTTAGCAGAAAGCTTCCCTTTGCAATGCTTACACTCAGCCTTATCAACACCTTTCACAGTTACCAAATTAAACTCTAGCCACACAAGAGAAGTATGCTTCTTGCTTTTAGTTGCACCATGATCACGCAATTCTATAGCTACAATCTCCTCTTCTTCATGAGGTGGTGGACTAGAGAGATTCTCAACTCCTTCCGTCGGTTCCACACTAGCTGGATTTTTGCTAAGCAAATGACATACAGTCACGGAACAATCCAATGGAATTAGCTGGATTTAAACAAGTATAGGTGTTACCTGGATTTAAACAAGTGTAACTGGTTAATGACATTAGAAATAATAAATAGTATACTAAATTGGATCTGAGGTCAGGTTATTATCAGTTGAGGATTGCAGAGGCCGATGTGCCTAAGAGTGCTTTCCGGAGTAGGTATGGGCATTTCGAGTTCCTAGTGATGCCGTTTGGGTTGACTAATACCCCGGCAGCCTTCATGGCCTTGATGAATAAGGTTTTTCAGCCCTACCTAGATCGGTTCGTGATAGTGTTTATTGATGATATACTGGTTTATTCGAGGAATAGACAAGAGCACGCTGAGCATCTGAGGATTGTTCTGCAGGTCATGAGAGAGAGGCAGTTGTTCGCCAAATTCACTAAGTGTGAATTTTGGCTTGATGAGATTGTGTTTCTAGGGCACGTGGTGTTCGGTGAGGGTATCTAGGTGGATCCTCACAAGATAGAGACAGTTATGAGTTGGGAGATTCCGAGGAGCGTGCCAGAGTTGCGGAGTTTCCTAGGATTGGCCAGATATTACCGGAGGTTCGTCGAGGGATTTTCGTTGATCTCCGCCCCTTTGACGAAGCTATTGAGGAAGAATGTGCCGTTTAGATGGTCTGAGGAGTGCCAGAAGAGCTTTGAGGAGCTGAAACATCGGTTGACTACTGCACCAGTGTTAGGCATTCCTTCTGGTACTAGAGGCTTTGTGGTTTTTAGTGATGCCTCGCATCAGGGACTGGGATGTGTATTGATGCAGCATGGGAGAGTTATAGCGTATGCCTCGAGACAGTTGAGGTCTCACGAGGTGAATTATCCGATACATGACTTAGAGTTGGCCGCAGTGGTTTTGCTCTGAAGATCTGGAGACATTATCTGTATGGGGAGACGTTCCAGATCTTCACTGATCATAAGAGTTTGAGGTATCTGTTGAGTCAGAGAGAGCTCAATCTGAGACAGAGGAGATGGATAGAGTTACTGAAGGACTATGACTGCACGATTGAGTATCATCCAGGGAAGGCCAATGTGGTGGTCGATGCACTGAGTAGGAGATCGCATGGCAGTGCAGCTCAGGTTCAGTTTCGAGGTTACCTAGTCTGATTCAGTTAAGAGCTCTTAATGTACAGATGGATTTGAGTCAGGATGGAGCTCTGATTGCTACTCTGAGGCTGAGGCCGATGTTACATAATAGGATCCGAAGAGTTCAGGATCAAGACCCAGTGTTAGTGAGACTGATTGAGAGAGTCCAGGCCGGTACTGATTCAGAGTTTGAGTTGAGAGATGGGACGTTATGGATGGGACAGAGACTGTGTGTGCCTGATATAGATGATTTGAGACGGGAGATCCTAGAGGAGGCACATGTTGCTGCCTATGCTATGCACCCTGGTATGACCAAGATGTATCGTACTCTGAGACAGCATTTCTGGTGGCCTGGTATGAAGAGGCAAGTGGCAGTGTATGTTTTCAGGTGTCTAATTTGTCAGCAGGTTAAGGCAGAGCATCAAGCTCCAGTGGGAAAGTTACATTCGTTGCCCATCCCGGAGTGGAAATGGGAGCGAATTACCATGGATTTTGTGACGGGGTTGCCTAGGACACCGAGGCAGCATGATGCTATCTGGGTCATAGTGGACTGATTGACCAAATCGGCTCACTTCTTGCCAGTGAGGGAGAGCAATACTCTCGATCAGTTGGCCCAGAAGTATGTGGCAGAGATTGTACGGTTGCATGGGGTTCCTTTGTCGATAATCTCAGACAGGGATCCCAGGTTCACCTCGAGGTTCTGGAAGAGCCTACAAACTGCTATGGGTTCGAGGTTGAACTTGAAGATTACATTTCATCGCCGATGATGGATGCCAGTGAGAGGACGATTAAGACTGTTGAGGACATGCTTCGGGCGTGTGTATTAGAGTTCAGAGGATCATGGGATCAGTATTTAGCACTGATTGAGTTTGCATATAATAACCAGTATCAGAGTAGTATTGGGATGGCACCGTATGAGGCCTTGTATGGGAAGCCGTGTCGATCGCCACTGTATTGGGATGAAGAGGGTATGAGATCGATAGAGGGTCCCGAGCTGATTCAGGACACAGTAGATAAGGTACAGATTGATCCGGAGTCGCATCAAGCGACCAGATGAATGTAAGAGCTATGTGGATCAAGATCGGCGAGAGATGGAATATAGTGTAGGTGACAGAGTGTTTCTCCGAGTGTCTCCTTGGAAAGGAGTACTGAGATTTGGCCGTAAGGGCAAGTTGAGCCCTCGGTATATCGGTCCGTATGAGATCCTTAAGATGATAGGACCGTTAGCTTACAGGTTGGCATTACCGAGTGAGATGTCCCAGATGCATGATGTATTTCATGTTAGTATGCTCCGACGGTACCGCTCGACCCGACGATGTGATTAGGCTCAGAGATTGAGGTAGCGTGATTTGACCTATGTTGAGGAGCCAAGACTGAATTATAGGATCACGGGTCAAGCAGCTAAGGAACAGGGTGATTCCATTGGTGAAAGTCCTTTGGAAAAACCACTCTTCTGAGGAAGCTACATGGGAGACTGAGGAGCATATGAGGAGTCAGTATCCTCATCTATTCGATCGGACAGGTATTAAATTTCGAGGACGAAATTTTTATTAGGAGGGGTGAATTGTAACATCCCGTTACTGTTAGCAAGGGCATTATGGTAGTATTGGGTCAGACTGATAGGTCTCATTGCATTCACTGATTGAGCATGTTACTAGCCTCTAATTATAGAGGAACAGGTTTATTGCATATGCAATTATTCATAGATACATGCATTCCTGATTTTTCGGTACTTAATTTTGAGTATAAACTGACTGGACTGACTGGATCGGGATTAAATGAGAAATTAGGAGTAATTGGGTTCAAATGACTGATTTGGAATAGTTTAAGTGTAATTGGTAATTTATAGTGACTTATAGGAAATTTTCGGGAAATTCGGGAGAAAATGCCCGGACCGAAAATATTTGGATGACTGACCGATTGACTGTATATTACTGAAAGAACTGTCCAATGGCAATGGAAAAATTAGAATTTTACTGATAGGAAATTAAAATGTTGAGCCATTGAAATTTAGAGAATGAAATTTGGACTGATTTGGAGACTTAGGTCTATAAATACTAGGTTTGAAAGAAATTGGGGATTTTCACCCTAAGGCTTAAGCATTTCTCTTCTCTTCTCCCACGGTGTCTTCGATTCCTTCCCCATTGGTGAGATTCGTCGATTCTTTCTTATGGTTTCTTCTTATTGTGCTAGGTTAAATGGTTTATTGTGGTTGTTGAAGGTTGAGAAGCTTGGAGAGGGGATTAATCGTTGGTTTTGAAAGATTTTAGGGTTTACGGTGTTTTGAGGGATCGGTGGATTTGAGCTTGATTGGTAAGTTTTAATGGTTTTAATGTTGTTATTGATAGTTTTATGGCATTTATGACATTTATTATGGTTGATTTGAGTAGTTGGGAGTGTTTAATGGTGGGTTTAGGAAGAGTAAATGGCAGAAAAACGATTGGGGAAGAAGAAGTTTGGCCGCACGTCGCGGCGTTTGAAAAAGGGCACGCCGCAACGAGGAAATACGAGCTCGCCGCGGCGAGCTACACGTGACGTCGTGGCGAGCGGGAGAAAGTTCTTACTTAATGGCGAGGCGATGTAGGCGTCGGCGAAGGATGAGAGTTGTTTGCATGCGGAGAGCAATTCTCACGCCATGTGAGCAACCCGCATACGTCGCGGCGAAGGCCACAAGGTCGCGGCGAAGGGGACTGTTTTGATGGTTTATATTTTGGTTTATTGGGTGTAGACCTCCGATTGAGGTAATTCCAGATTCGTTATGAACTAGGGAAAGAGGTATACAATTGAGGATAATTATGGGAATTTGAATTGATTTAAATGACATTGATTTATAGGGAATAAGGTCAATTATGGTTCATAGTGTGACCTAAGTATTGAATTGAGACAATTGGAGTTTTAATTGGAATTTTCTATAGAGGTTTTGACCCAATGGATACGGAATTGTTATAGGGAATACGAATTGAGGAAATTGAACTGAATTTTAGGATTGGATCAATTATTGTCGATCAATTGAGCGAAGAGTTATATGGGGCACCAGAGTTCAAAATTGGGTTTTAGCACCGGAAATCGTGAACATGCATTGTACATCATTTTACTGAGACATATGCATCACTGAATTGTTTAATTGAGCATCTAGTAATGGGACTGTATTTTACTGTATAGAGGCTCCGTTGGATCATCATTTCACGGACATTGTTGGACTTCCAGCAAGAGCTTCGGAGTTTGGTGTGAGTAACCTTGTTGGTTTCTCAAATTCTCGATCGCTTAAATGCTTAATGTGAATTACTTGCATTGTGAAATTACATGATTCTTGAAATGTACATGATCGAATGACATGTTTCTACCGTATGGGATTGGACTCTCAGATGGGATTGGATTCTTTGATGATACCGAGGAATGTAATATCGGGCTTTATAGTCATACCTTTGAATTATCAATCTTGAATTATCGAACATCGCATTGCATGCATAAATGCATGATCGATAATGAAATGTGACCCAAGTTGCTATTATCATCGAAAAGAGCCTCGAGCTCGAACCTTTATCTTCGACCGCCTCGAGCTCGATGGGAGAAATCACGACGCCCCCCCAATCGAACATTGATCGAGCACTTGAACACAACACTGAATAATTAGAAAAGAGTCTATTATGCATTGTATACACATGACTGATTGAATTGCAAACTTACTGAATTGTGTGATGACATGAGAGATTGCAAATTGTTACATGCTACTATAAACTGTTTCATGATTTACTGTAAATTTTTATATAATACTGTTAATTGAATATTATTGTTGCGTCTTTGTCTGTGATTTATGTAATGCATGATTTGAGTGAACCATCGATGATGGTTTCTCACTGAGTTCGCAAACTCACCCAAAATTGCATCTAATTTTTCAGGATCGATAGAGTAGACCCCTAGCTCCGGAGATAGTCTTTTCCTGTCGTGCGAGCGTGTTGGCAAGAGAAGCGATGGCACACAGGTCGGTCAGCTGGGTTGGACTTTTGAGGATGACTTAGGTGACCGCGCGTCGTAACGCTAATCAAAATTAAAATAACTAGACTACTACTGTAGCAGTGGCAAGTCTAGGTCGATCCCACAGAGAGTGTGTGTAAAGTTAAAGAAATGAAATTAATCGGTGTTTACACTAAATGGGGGGATTTTGGATTTTTAAAAGAAGAAATTAAAATAAAACTAACTAATAAAAACAAAACAAAGAAAACATGCAAGAAATGATAAATGTGGGGAATTTGGTAGGGACCCGGTTCTTCGGTTCAATCTCGGCCTACACCCTGGCTAAGCACATTTTATTAATTTGTTGCTCTTTAACCTCTCCTAGAAATTATTAATCGTGGATTAAAAATTAACCCGAGTTTTCCCTTAAGTTTTGTTTAATCAAGATACGATCGTTGATTAAACCTAACCACCTAACAACCTAGGATACGATCTCTAGATTTAATTAGGCAATAGCATTACGAATTAGGAAAACCGATTAATCAAGGCAACAACCACATAAGCTCGGGTCATTTAACCTAGGTCATGTTATCCCTAATGATTACGAAATCATTAGTCGCTACAAATGAATTTCAACATAACAATTACGGATTAAATTGAAATTTAGCAATAGGTTTGAAATTGACAATTCAATGAACGCATTAAAATCATCAATCCACAATACCCAATAGGTTCATACACAAATAACCGAATAATAACGAAAATCCGATTATCCATATACAAAACCCAAATCGGTTAAAACAGGACAACACAATCAATTTCTAATGAGAGAAAGAAACAACAAACTAATAACAAAATACTTAACCCGAATCGTCGGCGTCGATTTTACCTTCGAACCGGTATCGGAACGTTTAGCTCTTCATGGGTCTTTCCCGACAAATTGCTTCAACCCCATCTTAATCCCTAACAAAAAAAATCCCTATTTATTTTCACCTTCACGCAGCCCTCTAGCGTGCCTTCACTGTGCTACCACTGTGCTTCGATTTGACGAATAAGGTTCATTGGTGCATTAAATGCTCTTCTCCTCCGCCACTTGACCCACGCTCAGCCGATACTCCCCACGCAGCTCCGGCCAAGCCGCAGTCTCCGCCACAGACTCACTGCTTTATTGCTTCATCTTCATTGCGTCCATCAGACAATCGATTAGACAATTAAAGATTGCCTCATGTTGTTAAAACCCTTGTGCTGTCTTACGTGCGTCCCTTCTAAAACGACGCCTTCTTGATTTATTTTTGTCTCTCTAGCGTGACTGTTGCTGGACTCCTGTAGCGGGCTGTCTATGTTTTTGCCTTCACCAAACGTCTGCGTTTCATGCATCCTTTCGTGCGTTTTGATCAAAAACGCTGCTTCAGCTTCTTAAACGCCTCCTCCAATTTAATTGTTATCTGGCCATTTAATTTGCTATCCTCCTTTGTGCTTTTATCAAGGTGTGGATCCTTAGACAATTAATTTGTCTCCACCTTTAAATCCTCTATGCTCTAATTTGCTCTCCTTCTATGTCTTCCAATTTTCTTCTTTTAATTTTCTTTGTTCACTCCATGAAAGCAAGCGAGAATTGATCTTCGGAAAATGTCTCAAATTTCGTGCTTTTAATTCACTTTAATTTCTTTGCTTCCGAATTGTACCTAAAATAGAATATGAATTAAAGTGAGTATCTTAAGCATTTTTATATAAATAATTGCTAAGTGTAAATAATTAAAAATATCAAACAATTAAGCACATATCATTAGGATAGATGCTTATATCAGTTTCCTTTTTGGTTTTGTTTAGGGGACTGATAGACTTGTCTATTCTGCTTTTGGATGACTGTATTGAAATTGCTGCTATGATAAGATTATTTTGGATTTTTAAAAGTTACTGATTTATGATATTATGGTTTTAATTATTGCGATGCCATGTGGAAATTATTGGAAAAATGTTCTGGTAGTGCAACTTTATCGTGGGATACGTGTCGGAGCGACCTTCGGGTTTTTCGATGTGTACCCTACGGTGAGGGGGCGCTACACCTTTCACAGTCACCAAATTAAACTCTAGCCACACAAGAGAAGTACGCTTCTTGATTTTAGTTGCACCATGATCACGCAATTCTATAGCTGTAATCTCCTCTTCTTCATGAGGTGGTGGACTAGAGAGATTCTCAACTCCTTCTGTCGGTTCCACACTAGCTGGATTTTTGCTAAGCAAACGACATACAGTCACGGAACAATCCAATGGAATTAGCTGGATTTAAATTAGCTGGATTTAAACAAGTATAGGTGTTACCTGGATTTAAACAAGTGTAACTGGTTGATGACATTAGAAATAATAAATAGTATTAGAAATAATAAATAGTATTCGATGGTATTGGTAGTCGGTAGACAGCGTTGAATGTAGGAAATAGGAATGCAAAAATAACTTGTAATTTTGAAATAGACACAAACATATTGTAATTGTAACAAGTGCAATATCGCCAACCGCAAAGGGATTACCTCAGTCACAGCCTCACACCAGCCTCACAACAGCGATGTGGGTTAAAAAACGTGTATAGCTTTGCAAGTGGGTATGCCGCATGAAGACTAACTTGTGCGAGACGACCTTGTGCGTGCGAGTTGCGAGCTGTGACTTGCGTTGCGAGTGACGATGACGACGGTGTACGTATGAAGACTAATGCAACGTCTTTTTAACACATGCAATGTAAGTATGTAATAGAGCTTTCTTGACTGGCAGTGACGAGTAACTTGATTGTCAGTGACGAGCAATGCAAATTGTGGCTTGAGACTTGAGAGTTGAGACGGCAACGGCTAGGAGTTGGAACGTTCGAGGCTGACGACTGACCTGTTGAAGGAACTTGGAAGTTGAATGTTTACGTCGATTAATTAGGAATTTTTTGTTAGGTTTTGTTGTATCTAATTTATTTATTTCCTTCAGTTCAGTGATTTCTTAGTATTTACGTTTCTTTTAATAACGATGGTAAGATGCAAACAATTATATATGTACTAATTAATATTGCTATTTGAAAAAAAATATTGCTATTTGAAAACGGATCAGGTATGGGTATCCATCGGTTCGGGTTTTTACTAGACCTATATCCAAATCCTTATCTACATCCATTTTTTAACATCCATTTAAAATCCATTTTTTAGCATCCATATCAATTTTTAGGGTCGGGTAGTACGAATATGGATCGGGTTGAAAACCCATTACCATCCCTACCTGCCACTCTGCCGCCAACACACCACGATTCCCGCACACAGTTTTCACACCCGAATGATCAACCACAACCTCAAAACCTAGATCAAGAAGAACAGAGTGTAGGCTTGGAGGACAATGCTGAGACCAATATGCATCCGAATCTCCAGCACCCCCTAGATGCAAATCCTTCTGCGCCTGTGCATACCTCCCTCACCCGAAAACAGATCGAGGAAGCGGTTGATATGTTGATTCGTCAGATTTTACCGTCCCAGCCAAAACAACAGCAGCCGTCCGCACGACAGATTGGTATGATGACCGATCGCCATCCTGCTGAAGCCCTAGAAAAAATCGTGGACGATCGGATCAATGGGGCCATGAGTTTCCGTTCGGATCGTCCAACAGCTCAATATAGCTCTCCCTTCACCCCGGCGATCTTGGATAGCCTCCCAGCGGTCGGCACCAAAATACTGACGCCTAAAAAGTACACTTGAAAGACCGATCCCCTAGACTATTTGTAGCACTTCCAGTCAATTATGAACCTACACTGCGACCCCGACGCCATTCAATGTAAAGCATTTTGTACCGCTTTTCAAGAAGGAGCTCGGCGATAGTTCAACAGTTTACCTCCGAGCTGCATCACTTGTTTTGAAGACTTTAAATCGTTATTTCTCAATCAGTTCGCCACAAGTAAACGGCCGCAGAAGACTGACTTGGAAGTGATGCAGTTGACACAAGGAAGGAATGAAAGTTTACGGGAGTTCATCACTCGGTTCAACAATGAAGCTGTCGAAGTCCCTGACCTCACCTGCTCATCCATGTTGGTTGCACTTATGAGCAACACGAGGGATGAGGAGTTCAAAAAGTCATTGGCCCTCGATCAGCCCCGATCTATCCCGGAAATAAGAAACAGGGCGGATAAGTATATCCAGCTCGAAGAAGTGCTGAAAAATACGAAGCATAAGGCGGATGATCGTTCGCCAAATGACAGAGCAGATGGTTCACACAAGCAGCAGAAGGGTCAGTCGAGCTAGAGAAAGCCGACCGATCGACAGGGACATCGACGAGAACTCTTCACCCCGCTCAACAGACGATATGCGGAAGTACTGGCGGCCATGAGAGCGGATGGGGAACCCCTCCTAGAACCCAATAAGTTGAAGACTTCCTCCAAGAATAGGGACGCGGATTTATATTGCCATTTCTACAAAGACATCGGTCATGACACGGAAGATTGCTGGCACTTGAAAAGAGAAATCGAATTCCTTATCCAAAGGGGAAGGCTGGGTTGATTTTTGAAGCACGGACAAAATGCCAATCGAGATAATGAGCATAAGACCGGTCGGCCCAACAACTGGCGACAGCCTTGGAGGCGAAACGATAGGAATGATGGAGGGAGGCAGAATGCGAACACTGATGATCGACGCGAAGCGAGAGGACAATCCAGGGCAAGAGGCGACAGGAACACTGGACAATAAGATGACCGACCAGTTAGGGTCATTAAAATGATTTTTGGTGGAAATGCAGCAGGGGGTCCACTGTTAAAGGAAGAAAGAGGTATGCCAGGCAGGTTGGCGAAGACTTGTCAGCCAAAAGAAAGAGGCAGAACGGTGGGATGATATCGTTCGACGAATCTGACCTTGACGGTGTTAGTTATCCTCATGATGGCGCGGTCGTAGTAAATCTGAACATGGATGGCAACGAGATGAAGCGAGTAATGATTGATACAGGCAGCTCAGTCGACCTATTGTATTATGATGCCTTCAAGCAGATGGAGATACCAGAGGATCGACTACTGCCTATAGAAGGACTTATCAAAGGGGTAACTGGAGCATCAGCCTACCCATTTGCCCGAGTCTATTTGAAAGTGAAATTCGGACAATAGTCGTGTCAGATAGAGAAGGACGTTGAGTTCCTGGTTGTGAACTTTCAAGGGGCATACAATGCCATAATCGGACGAGCCACTCAAAACGCCCTTAAAACGGTTGTCTCCACCTACTACCAAGCAATGAAGTTCCCAACGTCCAATGGAATTGGTGTTGTCAGGGGTCAGCAGAGAATTGCTAGAGAATGCTACTTAGCGGAAACAAGGACACTAGACGGGGCGGTAGTCCTGACGAGCTCTCTTGATGTGAGAGCCGATGAAGAGACAGAGAGGATGAACCCGGTAGAAGAAACTCAACGGGTCATATTGGATGAAGCAGACCACTGCAAGTTCACAAATCTAGGTTTCGAGCTTCAGAAGGGCCTAGTCAAAGAAATCACGGATTACTTGGTAGAAAACAGATCGGTCTTTGCCTGGGTACCGAGCGATATGCCTGAAATTTCTCGATCGGTCGCATCACATTCTCTCGGTATTCGACAAGATTACAAGCCAGTTAGGCAGAAGAAATGGTGGCAAAGCAAAGAGCGCCAAGAGGTGATTGAGAAGGAAATAGAAAAGCTTCTTAGTGCCGGGTTCATTCGGGAAGTCAAATACCGTGAATGGTTGGCCAATGTCGTACTTGTGAAGAAGAAAAACGGAAAGTGGAGAATGTGCATTGACTTCACTGATTTAAACAAAGCATGCCCAAAAGACAGTTTCCCTTTGCCCAAAATCGATCAGCTGGTAGACTCCACGTCAGGGCATGAACTCCTCAGCTTCTTGGATGCCTTTTTGGGCTACCATCAGATTCAAATGAGTCCCGAAGACGAAGAGAAGACAGCTTTTATAACTGACCAGGGCACGTATTGCTACCAAGTAATGTCGTTCAGCTTAAAGAATGTGGGGGCCACCTATTAGCGGCTCGTCATGGAAGTTTTTAAGAAACAGATCGGTCGATCAGTTGAGGCCTATGTGGATGATATGGTGCTCAAAAGTAAGACGACCACTGAGCATGTGGAAGATCTCAAAGAAGTCTTTCAGACCCTTAATAAATTTCAGATGAAGTTGAACCCGGAAAAATGCATCTTTGGTGTGGCATCCGAAAAATTCCTGGGGTTTATGATTACTCAACGAGGGATTGAAGCTAATCCAAAGAAAATCGAAGCTATCGTCCAAATGCCTTCGCCGCGATGCTTGAAAGATGTTCAGATATTGACCGGTCAGATAGTCACTTTGAGCAGATTCGTCTCTAGGATGGGGGACAAGTGCCTCCCATTTTTTAAAATTTTAAGGAAAGCGGATATGACCCAGTTCCAGTGGTCGGATGATGCAAAAGAGCATTTCAACACTTGAAGTAGTATTTGACTAGTCCACCCATCCTGAAGAGCCCAGTTGAGGGGGAGAGTCTGATTCTGTATTTTTGGCAGTCACGGAGGGGCAGTATCAGAGGGGGCAATCAGTGCAGTCCTTGTTCGATCGGAGGGAAATGAGCAACCCCCGATCTACTACGTCAGCAAAGTGTTGAACGGACCAAAAACATGGTATCTTGCCAGAGAAAAGCTGGCTCTCCTTGATAACTACGCTACGCGAAGCTAAGGCCTTACTTCAGAGTCATATCATCGAGGTATGGATTCCACCAACCCTCAGCAAAGGCCTTCAAAAGCCTAAGACCCGGGGTGATTAATAAATGGGCGGTAGAGTGGGGAGTTCGATATACAATATAAGCCTCTGACGACAATCAAGACCCAAGTGTTGGCGGACTTCGTTGCAGAATGAGTCAACTCGACTCGCAGGTGAGCACGCCTCGCCGGAGCCTATTTGTTGATGGGTCGTCAACGCAGAGGGACGCGAGCAGAGTGGTATTGATCGGCCCGCATCAGAAGAAAAGGTAGAATATGCTCTTCGGTTAGAATTTAGAGCCTCCAATAACGAAGCAGAATACGAGGCTCTGATAGTCGTCCTCTAATTGGCAAAGGAGATGAGGGTAAAGCATCTAAAGGTGTACAGCAATAGCCGATAGTGGTTGGTCAAGTCACCGGGCAAGACTGAGGCCGAGGGAGCAAAGATGATCAAGCACTGAGTTAAAGCAGAGTTGAGTAATTTCGAGCAATACTCGGTCACAGGATAGAACGGGCTCAAAATGCTAAGGCGGATGCACTTTCCAAAATGGCCTCCGATCGAGATGCAAAAAATAACGTTTTAGTCGAACGGCTAAACCGGCCTAGCATTCAGAAAGCTAATGAAGTCCTTGACGCAAATGCCGAGCGATCAAGTTGGATGGAACCGATTAGACAGTACCTCCTTGAGGGAACACAGCCGGAAGAAACCTTGGAGGCCAAGAAACTAAGGCCCTGTTTGGTTGTCATGGATTGTTGTCAGAGAAAGTAATCTTTTTCCTAAAATTTAAATTACTACGTTTGGTTCGTTTTTTTAGTAGTTAGGAAAGTAAAAACTTTCCTAATTTAGGGAAAGTAGTGGCACTTTTCTTGGAATCTAAATCCTAATACCCCCCTTGGTATTTAGATTACTTTCCTTAGGAATTTAATCTAAAAAATACAGTAGACAATTTAACCCTTCCTTTTCTAAACGACTTTAAAATATATAAATTTCAAATAAATTTTGATTGAATAATTAAAATATATAAAATAAATATTAGTTTATAAATAATAATTTTAAATTATTTATTTTAAAATAAAATATTTTATTAATACTTTATTATATAAAATATTAAAATAAGTTTAAATAAAAATATTTTTGTAAGCTTTATTTAATTTATAATTATTATTAGTAATAAAATATTTATTATTATTTTAAAAACGAAAATTAAAAATTCACAATAATTATAAAAGTTGAAATAAATAAAATAATTAATTAAAAATTAAAAAGTGGGGGAAGGAGAGATAAGAAGGAGGGAGGGAAATTTTCAAAATTTTTGAAAATTTTGAAAAAAATTCTCCCTACTTTTTAAAATTTTCGGTATCGGTCGGTATTTGGATTTTGAATATTTTTGCTCAGAAGTTTCAATTGTCAATCTTCATATTTATATTTTTTTAATTTAACGATTTTAATTTTTATTCTGTTCGTAGGAATATAATTGGTAACACAAGTTAAAATTAAGTTACATTCTATAAAATACTGTTATATACCAAACACTATAATAAGAATCCACCCAACTTTTCTATTAGAATTCTTATAAGTATCCAAACATGTGAATATCTTTACTTTCCATAGATTTATTTTCCAAGGAATTATATTCCAAATTTACTTTACTTCCCCGCCAACCAAACGGAGCCTAAGGGTAAAGGCGGCCAAATATGTAGTTATCAATGGCACCTTGTACAAACGATCCTATGACTGGCCACTACTACGATGCTTGAGCGAAGAAGAGGCAGAGTAGGCAATGGCTGAAGTCCACGAAGGAATTTGCGGAAACCACGTAGGAGGCAGAATGTTGGCTCACAGATTAATTAGGCAGAGGTACTACTGGCCGACAATAAAGAAAGATGGCCAGGAGAAAGTCAATCGGTGTGAGGCTTGCCAAAAAAATAGTAATGTGTCTCACCAGCCGACCGAGAGGATGAAATTCGTGAGCCATCCTATCCCCTTTGCTCAATGGAGAATGGATATACTAGGACCTTTCCCCTTCGGTCCTGGACAGAAGAAGTTTTTGATAGTAGCAGTAGAATATTTCACCAAATGGGTAGAAGCGGAAGCGGTCGCTACAATTACTGAGCAGAAAATGAAAAATTTTGTAAGAAGAAACATACTAAGTCGCTTCGGGATGCCTATGGTGTTGGTCACAGATAACGGTCGGCAGTTCGACAACGACAAGTTTAGAGATTTCTGCGAGCGACTAAAGATAAGGCTACAATTGACTTTAGTAGCCCATCCTCAAAGCAACGGTCTCGCGGAGAACACTAATAAAAAGATAATGAGCGCCCTCAAGAAGCGCTTAGATGGACGTAAGACTTGGGTAGATGAACTAGATGAAGTATTGTGGGCGTACAGAACTAGCCCAAATGGAGCCACAGGAGAAACACCGTTCAGGATGACTTTTGGGCCAGAAGCCCTAGTTCCAGTAAAAGTGGTGTTGCACAATCAAAGAGTGTCGAGCTATAAAGAAGAAAGGAATAATGATGCCCGCCGTGCAGAACTCGGTTTTCTCAGTGAAGACAGGGATAGGGTAGCCACTCGTTCGGAAGTCGTCAGGCAAAAAGCAACGAAATTCTACAATAGAAGGGTAAAGTCGAGCGATATAAAGGTCGGCAGATACGTCCTGCGAAAGGCTGAGGTGGCTGGAAAGCATCCTGGAAAGCTCAAACAGGCGTGGGAAGGACCCTATCAAGTGATCAAGCAAGCCGGACATGGCTCCTACATCCTAAGCGATGCGAATAGGAAGATTCTACCGAGGCCCTAGAACTCTCAAAACCTGAATGCGTTCTACCAGTAGATAAGCTTATTTTAGTTAATCTTTGTTTATTATTGTTTATTGTACACAACCTGTGGGTACCTTTTTCCTGGCCCTGCCAGTCAGATTTTTTAACGGCCCGCGCCCTTGTCATCATCAATAAAGGGGTTCAAATTTCTTGGCAAGACATTTCACTAAATTTGGCAAAGGGAGAAAATTCCATCAACTGATCACCTCGACCATCGCTAGGCCAGGTTGCCAAGACAAGATCTTTGGAACCATAGCTCGGCCTCGACATCGATCGACCATCACTCAGCCAGGTTGCCAAGACAAGATCCTTGGAATCATAGCTCGGCCTCGACCATCGCTCAGCTAGGTTGCCAAGACAAGATCCTTGGAACCATGGCTCGGCCTGGATATCGATCGACCATCGGCCAGGTTGTCAAGACAAGATCCTTGGAACCATAGCTCGGCCTCGACCATTGCTCGACCAGGTTGCCAAGACAAGATCCTTGGAACCATAGCTCGGCCTCGACCATCGCTCGGCCAGGTTGCCAAGACTAGATCCTTAGAACCATAGCTCAACCTCGACCATTGCTAGGCCAGGTTGCTAAGACAAGATCCTTGGAACCATAGCTCGGCCTCGACCATCGCTTGGCCAGGTTGCCAAGACAAGATCCTTAGAACCATAGCTCGGCCTCGACCATCGCTAGGTCAGGTTGCCAAGACAAGATCCTTGGAACCATGGCTCGGCCTCGACATCGATCGACCATCGCTCGACCAGGTTGCCAAGACAAGATCCTTGGAACCATGGCTCGGCCTCGACATCGATCGACCATCGCTTGGCCAGGTTACCAGGATAAAATCTGTTGGACCCCGAACCTTGAGTGACAATTTGACTATGATCAAGTGGATGAGTTGATTGAAATTAAGTTGAAGATCATGAAATAAAGAGAGAAAGTATGAAAATATGAAAATTGTGAAATAGTTGACCTTTTGGCATTTGAAAGTTGACTTTTGTTCGAGGCAAAATTTGATAAAATGGTCTTCTGAAACTTGTAGATTATGTTAAGAGATTTTGTGGACATAAAGTTTGTAATTTTTCGATATCGGAGTGAAAGTTATGATCAGTCAAAGTTTATGTTTGATCGGGTTTGACTTTTATATTGGTTGGAACTTTGACTGAGAAATTAACCTAGTTAGAGGTTCATTGAGCTTTGATGTTCTTCATGAAAATCAAGGATTTGTTTTGATCTTTATTTCGATATAAAGTATGCAATTTTTGATCTCGGAAAATTAAGTTATGATTTTTGCAAGCGTGTATAGAGAATAGTATCTTTGACCGGAAAATGGACTCCGTAGGAGTTGAATTGAGTTTTATGTTCTTCGAAGATTTAGAGCTTTCTTAAGCTTTCTATGAGACTAAGTTTGTCAAAATCGGAGTTCGGATTAAAAGTTATGAATTTTGGGAGTTTAGAGTGAAAAAAAAAAAAAAGAAAGTTTTAGCGCCTCGCTAGGGCGACGGCTCGCTCTAGCGAGCGGGCGCCAGACGTCTCAAGAGTGGCTCGCCTCTCGGCGAGGCGGGCGTTAGGCCGCCATGCGAGGCAAGGCTCGCCCTCGCGATGTGGCGCTCGCTAGGCGACGCCGCCGCCGAAGCGGGCGTCTCGCCTCATGAGCGGCGCCGCCTCATGAGTTAGGCGTCCGACGATACGACTGCTTTTGCTCTTCGATTTTCTTGACTTTCCTCCTTTAATCCGACCTTTGTTCACTATTTTGCTTATATCTTTTCCGTCCGACATCCGATTGAGTTGATTCTTTTTGCGTTGGATTCCTAAGACATTGAATTTCATTTTATAAGAAATTTAGAACTTTTGAGATTAAATTAATGGTGATTAATTTAATCAAAGTGAGTCGGGAAATTTTCCGAGCATGATTCAAGTGTTTTGGAAATTCGGGATCTGTAGAGATCCGATTGAAGCGATTCTTGAGGGAAATAAAGATAAGACAAGGCTACAAATAATATGAAGACATGAAATGTCAATTTTGCCCCTAAGACTTTTAATTTTTGAATTTAAGTTCAGATTAGGGTTTAATTTTTTGATTGGGAACACCTGTGAGTAATTTGAGCATAACTTTTGATCTGGGAATCGAAATGAGGAGATTCTTGTTTTGAATTAAACTAGAGACATAAGGCTACAATTGTTATGAAGACATCGAGTTTCAATTCTGGGATTAAGAATGTGAAATTTTGGACGGAAATAATCGTACATGAAAAATATGTTAGAATATGGATTTTTCCGCACTGTTTCGCACGTAACTTTTGATGTAGTGCTCGGAATTGAGCGCGGTCAGTGGCGTTGGATTCGTATGAGTGAAAGGAACATTTCTCAAGAAGGAAGTTTGGACAAAGGACAAATTCCTTCAATTTAATAGTGCGAATCAGAACCGCAAGTGAGAATGGCATAAAGTAAATGTAAGGGCAAAATGGTCAATTGACCATAAATTAATGAAACACACTTGAGGAGTGTCGTTTTGGCTTATTTAAAAGCCACGAATGGGCTGGAGAAGTCTGGAATTACAGAAGAAGAGAAAGAAAATAAGAAAGAGAAGAAGAATGGAGAAGAGTTCGTATGGAGAAAGAAGAGGGAGAAGTTTAGTTTTAATTTTTCTACTCAATTCTTCAAGCTTTTGGGATTTTTCCAAGAAGGAAAAGAGTGGAGAATGAAGAGAGCTTCTTCATGAGCCAAGAAAATTCGAATTTGGAAGAGAAAGAGGTAAGAGAAATTTTTCTACTTTGAGATTTTGATTAATCTTCGGTTTAGAATTATGACATATGAGATGGGTTTATGGATTGTGGAATTAATTTTGAAATATATGTTTTAGGCTGGGTTTAATTTTGGATGAAAAATTGAGTAAGGTTTAGGCTTAATTTTATGATGAAGAATTTTGAGATATTTTGGTGTAGAATTATAGGAAATATGATGAATTGATGATATATGAAATCAATTTTGAAGAATTGGTATTTTATGGTATTGAATTTGGATAAATTGGTTTAGGCCAATTTTAAGATTTGGGAATTTTTGAAATTGAGAATTTAAATAGTTTGGAATTAATGTGAATTGATGAATTGTGAGATTAATTTTGAAGAAATTATGTTTTATGAGATTGAATTTGGGTGTATTGGTTTAGGCCAATTTTGAAAATTGGGGATTTTCAAAATTGGAGATTTAAATAGCTTGAATGTAAATGGAATTGGTGAATTCCTAAGTTGATTGTGAAAATTAAGTATTTTCTGATGTGAAATTTGGATGATTATGATTTAGGTTTTGGTATTTTGGAAGAGAGAGAAAAGCAAGGATCAATTGGAGCTTGAAATCAAGTTTCCGGCAATAATTCGAGGTGGGTAGCATATTTATAATTTGATCTGTAAGCTTAATATGAATTTTTGAAAATGAAAGAAAGCAAAATTTTGTATGCTTGATAAATTATTGGAAATGTTTGAAAATAAGAATTGATTTAAAGTTGGAAAATATGATTTCCGAATGATTTCCGAGAAATTGGTACAAATTTAAATTCAATTGTCATAAATGCATTATTGAATTATGCATACTGATTGAATGATTTGATTTTTGAAATTAGTATTTGAATGATGAATTGATCGAATTGTCTGCGTTATGTGAATGTGTGGAAAATCAAGAATTTGAAAAGTGCCTTCGGGCATTCTGAAATCTCGTTTCGATTATGTGTTATGTGGGTCGGTTAGGTCCTTTGGTGAGTCGTCATTGTCTCTATTAAGTAAAGCCTTCTTTCTGCTGCCCGCTAAGGGCACGGAACTCCGATTTCGATTCTCACGACTACTTTGGACCGCTTATGGGAAAGTGTAGTACGTTTCTATTACGATCGCATGTGACCATTATCGCGGATATGCAAGACGCTCGTTGGACCAAACCGCACCATTTTGATCATTATGTGATTTTTGATTTTGTTAATGTGCGTGATATTTTGCCGATGTGATTGCATTCATGTTTATGAAAAATTTTGAAAATATGAAAAATGGGTTTGAGGAAATTGTTTGAAAAATTATAAAGTTTGAAAAAAAAATTAGCCTTTTGGCAAAAAGAGTATTAAAATGATTTCGCTTATTTATCGGTTTATAAATGTGTTATCCACGAGCTGAGCTACCCCTTTCATCCCCATCTCCGTGTTTCGACGGTGAGATCGGATGAAAGAATGTGAAGACGATGTCAAGACGCCGATTCGACATTTGAATACGTTGGTTTTTGAGAAATTTGGATCTTGTGTATGAATATGTTTATGACTTTAGATAAGTTTGGGAAAAAGGTATTTGTGTATAAAGTTGAGAATTGTGAATGATTGTGAAATTTGTATAGGAAGTTATAGAGAATTTGAGAACATATTGTATGGTTGATTTGGGAATATATATGTATGAATTTGGAAATGAGTTGAATTATGAGTTTGGTATTTATTGATTTGAGAATTATGGAAGTATTAGTTTTAGGTTTGTGTTTCGCTGGTGTTGGGATTCCGGACGGAGTGTCCGATGATTACGAGGTGCTGCTGAGATTATAGAAGTGTATTACGCCTTTGCGTGAATTTTGGAGTTAGGATAAAGGCGTAGTTATATTTGCCGAATTTTCGATAAGATTTGGGATAAAAGTGTAATTTTGGAAATTGGATGCATGGTTATGTTTTAAATGTGTTTGAGTAAGAGAAGAAATGAATAAGGAATGAGATTAAGAAAAGAAAAAAATTCATAACGGATTTTGGAACGCCTTAGATCCCCAACGCGTTTTCGCTTCTGTTCTTTGCTTATGCGGATGTCGGAAAGTGTTTGATTTACATTGATTTGTTTGCTTACTTTGTTTTCTATCCGAATTCGATTTGCATTCGATTCGATCCCGCTTTCGCTTATTCGTTCCGCTTTGTGATTCGTATGCGATTATTTCGCTTCGCTATATTCGATTGAATCTGTTTTTTTGCTTCCGCTTGCATTTGCTTCCGCTTCGCTACTTTCGGATTTGTTCGCTTCCGCATTTTGTTTTCGATTCGACATTTCCGTTTTCCGTTCCGTTTTGCTCCGTGTTTGTTTCAGTATTCGCTTGGCTTCTGCTTTGTTTCCGCTTCCCTGCGTTTCCGTTTGCTTCGGTTTCCGTTCTGCTTATGTAGTTGGGTCTCGGTAACGGGATCCAACAAAATCATTGGAACCATAGCTTGGCCTCGATATCGATCGACCATCGCTCGGCCAAGTTGTCAAGACAAGATCCTTGGAACCATGGCTCGACCCCGACCATCGCTCGATCAGGTTGCCAAGATAAGATCCTTGGAACCATGGCTCGGCCTCGACCATCGCTCGGCCAGGTTGCCAAGACGAGATCCTGGGAACCAGGCGATGCTGAGAAGATTAATCTCGGATCGCTCGGCTTTGCAATCGTTTGGCCAAGTTCTATTGCTTCGGTCGACTATGACCCTCAGACACTACGACCGATTGATGCATATCGAGTGCGTTCATTTATTACCCGCTATTGAAAAAGATCGTCCAATTTTAACACGACAGATGGTGAAGAATAAAAATTTTATTTCCTTAAATATGTTCTGGCCACAAGCCCGACCAGATGAGCTTTAAAAAAGAAGGGAAAATTATTTTGATCCTCCGGCGGGAGAGGAAGGGCTAGCAGCCGGGTCGGCAAAGGAAGGGCCAGCAGCCGGATCGGGAGGAGAAGACAACAGAGAGACATCCTCTTCCTCTTCTGTGCTTAAGTCCAGCTTCTCATCCAGAACCAACACTCGTTCTCCCTCGACCATCTCCTTCATTTCTTCCGGAGAAAGGCCGAGAGCGGTGGGAATCATCAGCTCGGCGTAATCCTCGAATGAAGGACCACCCGATCCGTCAGGGATATGGACGTCGTGACAATTCCTCAAGAGTGAAAGGGCCAAGTCACAATCGAACTCTAAGCACTCCCCATGTAGGAACTGCCTCTTCCACCACTTGATCGCCTCAATCCTTTGCTTTCTGACAAAGCCTTACAACTCCTTCAATCTATCCTCGACCCTCAATTTACCCTCCATCGCTTCATGGCAATCCTGGAGGAATTTCTTACGAAGCTCCTGCTCCGTCTTCACCTCCTTCTTCAAGCCCTCACACTCCTTAGCCAGCCAGTCCTTCGTCGCAATCAACCGACTCCTCTCCTCCTCCCCCGTGGTAAGTTGAGCTTTCAGAACGCTCCTTGCCTCCTCCCAAGATTTCTTCTCCTCCTCCAAGGAAGAGAGTTGAGCCTGGAAGACGTCTCTCTCTTCCTTAACCTCCGAAAGCTCACCCCTCAAAGCTTTCACCTGCTCAAGGAGATCGTGGACTTCCCGGTCTAGCGATTGATTAATCCCATCGAGCTGTTCCATACGTTGGTGCATTGCGGAGGACATCACCAGACTTCTTGCACAGCTACGGATGAGACGGTGCCCTAGCTCCTGATTTCTCAACGAGTCCATGAGCTTCTTGTCTACAGGGGGAACGATCCTCTCAGCAATGTGAAGGGACACATCGAGGTCCCCAATCGATGCAATTTTAGCCAAACTGATCGCAAGCTCCCATTTTTCGATGCTTGCCGCTCACCCTTTCCCCTTGCTTTCTCTCTCCTTCTCCTTCCTGCCTTGGCCCGATGGGCAGGGCGGTCGGTCAATAATCCTCTTGAGAGGTGGCTCGACCTCCTCCTCCTCTTCTATGACCACTAGGCCTTCACCAGCCGCCCGGGTCATCACTGTTGACTGTTCGGGTGCGACAGCCAGGGCAAACGTTGCAGACAGCTCGGAGGCCGTAGGCCGAGCGACATCTACACTGGCCTCTCCTTTCTCGTCCTATCTTTTTGTTTTTGAGGAGGGCTTGGCAGCTTTGCGCTGGCCTTTCGTAGGGGCGAAGAACCCGACGAAGTCATCGAGCCTTGCCATAGTTGTACAGCAATAAAAACAAGTTAGAAATCGAAACCAATACTTACAAATGCAGTAAATAGTTCAACCACGAGGAATCAACCAGAGGGGTCAGTTTCTTCTCCTAGCCTGCTAATTTAGGGCGGGGGGTCGATTAGAAATGAATCGGCTGGGACTCGAAGGAAGATCCCGGAGACTTCACGAAAAAGTGCTTTGTCCGCCAAGCGGTAATTTTTGAAGTCGTTCCAGCCAAGCAAAACTGGGCATCTCTGTACTGCAGCTGAGGGATCCCGGCCTCAGAGCTTGAACTCTGGTTCATTCTCAAAAAATGGCGTAGGATGCTAATCGAAGGAGGACAGCTGAACTGATGGCACAGTAAAGCCAAACCATTGATAAATCTCCAGCCATTCGGAGGAATTTGGCCCGGCCTCAGATGGTAGGCAGCGCACACCTCGTCAATGATCGGGGCATATGGGAGCTTCATGCCACCGACCGAGAAGAAGCTGTCGAAAATAGCAGAATACCCTCCCCCACTGCTGCGAATCCTTTCATGCTGGCCAGCCAGCCTCGGACTCTAAGACATAGGGATATTATTCCTAATAATCGACCGATTCAGCTCCCCCACGGTCGTTGTCGATTCATCTTTCGGTGGCTCCTCCACTACCATCCCATCCTTCCGATCACTCACCGCCGCTACTTCAAGCGGCCCGGCTAGTTGGGAGGCCCCCTCAGCGATTTCATCCCTAGGGCTAACCCCACTTCTAGAACTGGTTGATGACATGTTTACAAGAGGAAACTTTAGGAAAAAGCAAGGGAAAAGGATGTACCTAGTTGATGGTAGAAGTTGGGAATTTGAACGGCGATTGAAAGAAAACTCAGGAGATCGAAGGCAAGAAGGTGCAAATGAAAGCAGAATGAAAGCCGGAGAGCAAAACAAGCGTGAAGAAAACCTGTAGTTGTTGACCCTGAATTCAGACACGTGGCCGAATCTGAGCTGAGGTAAATTAGGGTTAGTAGAAATCCGGAGCGACGCAACAGTTGAAAGGACGTACGTGACAGCTGCATAACGGTTACAAATTCTGAATATTTGTCAGAGGGTATGCGCCGTCAGTAATAATTACACCAAGTACCTTCACGCGCTCAGCGTCGATGTTCACCCGATCTATCTTAGCGCGAGCTATCATGCAATAAGCATCGATACCAACCGATCGGGATACTCAACCGACCGATCCCAGTACAAGCAGTCATACATTATGCATTGATGTTCGACCTATCGGGCCTACCACGAATTGCCCTACAGACGAGCTACAAGATCTTTATGTACTCCTTCGACCCTTCTCCTTGCTCAGACTCGAGGAGTAGGGGGCTTATGGTTGGGTCGGTCGTGCTAGGCCCAAACTCACTCAGAATGACTCATGGATCGATCGGTCCACCCCGCAAGGACTGACCTAGTTCCTATCGATTATGCTAGGCCCAGGCCCCAGTTCACACATCCACGGCCCACTCGCAAGTGGAAGTCTCTCATGCATACGTAAAGACCTAAACCTAGCATCTATTCCATATATAAGGTATAACTTTGCCATGATACAGGTACGTGATTAGAACCCTGACTTTCTCTATTTTACAGCGACCAAAACCCTCACAAAAGACTAACTTGAGCGTCGGAGGGGCCTACCGGATACCAACCCCCGGCGTGCCTTGTGTTGTTTTGCAGGAACTCTTGTTAGAGACAGTCAAGTTCATGGATCCAAACGGCAAAGTGCAGCCTCGCCAGAATCAGTCTGAACCATATATAAATATGCTTACAAGAACATGTATGGACTATTTTTATATTTGGTGTAAGCATACAAAGACCTCCAGATATTATAGTTACGATAAACATTTTAGTAGTCTTCCATTTCAATATGTAAGTTGAGAATTCGAGGACTAACTGTACACATCTGTGGCATATACGCTTAAAAGTAATATCATATAGTTGAATTTCTTGAGATGTATATGCAAATGATAATGTCATTTAAGAATGAACAAAAAATTTAGTAATAAAAGCCTTATTTGTAATACAAATTTTCTCATAACATTCTTAGAAGAAAAATGGTTAGTTATGTTTTAGTTTTTGGATTGATGTTTTTTTTCTCGACGATTTTACGTTGTGATTTTCTTTAGTATCTATGTATATGGAATCATTATCTTCTACTAATACAATAACAAGTTCAAATGTAGAAAATGTGGTTTGTTATTATGGGTAAAAGCTTATCTAAGGACTTTATTGAGTGATCATAATCTCGGTTGGAGATTTCATAAATGCCCCAATTATCCTATGAGAATTTATTTCTTATTTGATTAAAAAAAAATTTTTTAAGTTTATATAATGAAATAAAATATATCTAGTTGGGGCATGCAACCAAATGATACGATGGCAGATTTGTTGAGAGAGCCATTGAAGTAACAAATAAAGGTTATAAAGGAAGACATAAATTTATTGAGAAAAAAAAAGAAATTTTTGTTAATGAACATTGTAATAAGATTTGTTGTAATTTTGGTAATTGTTATTTTCAACTATATTACGGGAAAATTGTATTGAAATTCCTTTATATATGAATTATGTGACGAAAAATCTATTATATAAGAATTATTTATATATGAACTATGTATTGGTACTTTTTTATTTTTCAAGTTTTCTTGTCAATACGAAACAATAATTAATCACGCAAAATAAACACTGCCACATAAAATTATTACACACCGAAGAATTCAGCCCATATAAATTGAAGGCAAAGTATATACATAACATTGATTTAGTTTTATAAGATTCAACAATTCATATTGGTCAAGCAAAAAAAAAAGATATACCTAATACGAACAATTTGTCTATACTGCATAAACATTTGTCACCATTATCACATATGTCAAGGGCACATACATATAAAAGCCAATGAAATAAATATCAAAAAATTAGATGCCTTATTAATCTATAATGTTTTATTTGTACTTAACTGAAAAACTTATTCTTGTGATGATTGTGTCAATGACATTCTCCTCCTGATAACTTAAGCTTGTAACTTTTCTAAGTAATACTATAATGTCCTATGAACCGTAAACCCCTTAGTTCAAATGATAACAGGAATGTGTGTGGATCAACATCTCTAAACTTTCTTTTACTAACATGTCTATATGTACCAAGTAGAAATTTGAAAATAAAATATTAGAAATACATTTGCTAATAATTTCAGCTAAAATAAATTGATAAAGAACGCATTCCTTACAATTTCACTTTCTTGAATCAAACTAGCATTGTCATTAACTCTTTTTTCATTGATTTTATATTGAAAACAATTTTGTCAGTCATTAAAGCCATAAATAATTGATAAAAAATGAACAGTTATATATATGTGAAGATGACTCTGTGATAAACTAATTAAAATAATGATAAACATCAATTACTGTAAGTTTTATAAACTATGTTCATATTATTAAAGCAAGGTGTACAAACTTGCGAAGAAGACTTAACAGGTTGGGTTGAGCTGTCTTATTGCATTTTCTAAAATTGTGACCAAAATTACTACATTTTTGACATCTCTGTACTAGTTCTTTCTGAGTCAATTAGCTTGGATTTTCTTTATTTTTTTGTCTTATTTTGTTGTCCCCTTCTTGAAATTTTGGATCTAGCAAGAATAAATTTTTTATTTGGAGCATGTATCACCTCTACATTAGTTGAAGACCAAAATATTTCACCTCCAACAAGTTATAATATGTGTTTATATAAACTCATAAACCAACCCCACCCTTCCTATAACATAAATCTACAACTGTCCCAACCTTTTCTTTTGAGTGATGGATTGCACTAATTGCATATTTGTATGGCTATCCATATAAGTTCTATGCCCATTAACTAAATGTTTGTTATCTGCCAATCCTCATAATATGCTTTATGTCACCTTTATGAAACTTTATAGGTACCATATCCATTCCACGCAATGCCCTACCACATTACGTTTTTTTTGTTCTTATCTAACTTCTTGACTAGATTTGGTACAATAGTATACTTCCATCTAACAACAAAAGGTCTCCTATTTGCATTCCTCTTCATGACCATTATTTTAATTGTTTCAAGCATATTAATCACTAGCATGTCCTCAGCCAGACACATCCATACGAAACTTGGAAATTAAAATGAACCAACGAGCCAAATCAAGGGAGTTTGTCGACCACAAATGAAACAAATACTACGGAGAGGATAATGGAAATCACTCGGACTACTAAAAAAAAGCTCTAATAAGAATAAGAAAAGAAAGTGGCTATTGAGAGTTACTTAAAGAGTAAATGTAGTTTTCATTTGAAGACAGTCAAGGAGTATCAATATGCAATTTCATATCTTATCAGAGCACAGAGAAAGACATCAGAACCAAAGTTGAATAAGGTCCATGATCTCTTAAGACAATTGAAGACGGAACTTGTCATTATTGAATCATTGAAAGGGAGATTATTAAACAAAGAGGAATCAAGAAAGTCGAAGATCAAATTGTTGAGCGAGGAGAAATTCAACAAGGAGACTAAACTATTAAAGAAACAAACTGATCTAGGGAATTTTTATATTCCTTGTACTATCGGTAGTTTAAAGGTAGATAAGGTTATGGCCGAATTAAGGGCTGGCATAAATATGATTCTTTACACCTTATTTTAAGAAATGGGAATAGGAGAACTTAAACCAACTAGGATGTGCATCCAAATGGCTGAAAAATCATTAAGATATCCTAAGGGAATTATTGAAGATGTAGTTGTTAACTTAGATAAGTTCACGTTCCCTACTAATTTTATCATTCTGGACATAGAGGAAGATTTAGAAGTACCCTTAGTCCTTAGGCAATCATTCCTAGTGACTTCCAAGTCACTCATAGATGTTGATGGAAGCATGTTAACTTTGAGAGTAAAGGATGAAAAGGTTACATTTAGGATCTCTAATATTAGATACAATTTGTTTGAATTTTTGGATGCTATAAAGGTTGATGAGTCTTGTCAAGATGTTTTACAAGACTCCACGCTTAAGGATCCATCGGAGAAGTCACAAATTCAAGTTAATAAAATGAAAGAAAAAGGTGGTGGAAAGCGCAGAAAGGTAGCTCACTTAAAGGTTATGGAATCTATGATACTGCTACAATCACATAATTCATTCAAGCCACCTTGAGTGGAAAAGTATATTGAGCTAGCGATGATAAAGAAACATTATATGGGAGCAACCTATGAGTTTGATATTACATTGTTTTAACTTTCGTTCTAGATTAAGTTTTAATTTTATTTTAGATCTTTTTTCTATAATAGCAAAAGTAAGCATCTTTAGAAAAAATTATGCATAATGGTGACATTAGGGATAGTATGTCATATGTTATAGTGCTAAACTGCAAAGATTTTTATGTTTAAATGTTAAAATTTAAAGTTGCACACTCTATGAACACACAACTGTTGTTCTGCACATTTTTATGCATGCTCGTTCACCAAAATGTGCAAAATCGTGAAACATTATGATTCAATGGAGTGCACGATTTGATGCACAGTAATGCATTAGACCGTGCACTCCCGTGCTACACGATAAAAAGCCCTAAATCCTTCAAAAAATGTTCATTCTTTCTCTTCTTCATTCTCTCCTGTCATCCCTTCAAACTTTCTAAGCCAATTTTTACTTTTTTCAACTACATTAATGACACCCAAGTAAGTTTTCTTGTTACTTTAACTTGTTAATACATGATTCATTAGGTGTTATGAGGATTTGTCAATTAAAAATGCCAATTTTACAATTCGCAGTTGTTGGAAAATTTTTCATTTTATGCCTAATTATTTTATAATAGTTGGATTTAATCTTTACCTAACTGATTTTAGCTTTTAATTTTATTGATTACTTACGATTTGAGTTCACATTCAACTTAATTTGAGTAAACTTTTGATTTTGTCTCATTACGTGTTTAATTGCAATATTTTTATGTTTAATTAGGTTAATTAGTCAGTTTCGACGCTAATTAAGAATGGGCATATGTCTAAATTGCATGAGTCTATGTATAATTGCATCAATTTTGTGTGATTGTGAATTAAGGGTTTTTTTATTATGACTTAAGGGTTTTTATTTGAAATTTAGGGCTATAGTTGTAATTTAACAACTAAGTAGTTTAATTTATTAATTGCATAATTCCTAATTTTAATTTTGAAATTAATTAGTTTGATAATTGGTTTCTAATTAAATTTGTCTAATTGTTTATTTATTTAGGTGCATTACTTTGTTAATTTTGTTTGTAATTGTTTAAAATTTTGTGTTTAGTTTAATTTTCGTAATTAATAAGTATTGAGGATGATCGAAATTAAGTGTGGGTAAAAGCATATCCTAGTTATTTATATGTCAATTTTTTCACATTTGTCAAAGTTTCAGGCAAAGTGACACGATCATGATGCGAGAAAAAGACTCTATGAATGTGGCATTAAGGCAAGTCATCTACGACAACCCAGCTCCTAGAGAGGCCACAAATGCTTCTATTCAATGTCAGAGCTTAAGAAGAACATTACCAAAGATTGAAAGATAAAAAGTTTAGAGTCAATCGGTACATTCATTACGAGGCTTTGGAACAAGTTGGGTTAGCCCAACAGATAAGGGAGTTAATAGATATAGGAGCATGGTCCCGATTTTTCAAAATCATGGAATCGTCTTATAGAGAGCTTACTTTAGAGGTTCTCTCTGCATTACCCCCATCATCTAGAACTGGACTACATTGGGGCAATCCTTGAAGGGAAGTTATGACAAGGATTGCCCCAATATAGTCCAGTTCTAGATGATGGGGGAGATGCAGTAGATGAGTATTACTCAGTTCTCTATCACCATAGGGTTGTACGATCGAGAGTACACGAGGACACTAGAATATTGAGCTTTACAAACTGATCTTTCACACGGTCTATCATCGTAGCACTTTTGCAATCAACTCAACACTGAAGATGACTATAATCCATGCATGTCAAAAGCTTCAACATTACACAGTCTAGCATTAAAAAAAATACATGGTATTTTAAGTTATACTCTGAGTGGTTGAGGAGACATTTAGGGAGTCGTTGGCAATGTAGACACCTTCTACCTCTAAAGCATAAGTGAGTTGATGCCTATCCACCTAGGATATGCACTTGTCCAATTTATCCAACATTTAAAGTGAGGATAAGAATGTTGGCACGATATATTTTGGACCTTATATGACTTGACTAGTAAGAAAAATAGGGTGTTTGATTGGCTACCACTGATGTAGGAGATGAAGACCACAGTAGCGCTTGATCTGGCAGTAATGCAACATATGCTCATGGTACATTGATGTCGGGGTCTCACCAAATGCATTTATCAACTTATTGGAGAACCTAACAAGTTATCACCAAAGGGAGGCAACAGAGTAGCACAGCCCGCAGTAGAGTTACAATCACAACCACAGTCACCACCATCCCAAATCAAGGGGATAGTACCGAAGGAGCTTAATTAGGACCAACTGAGCATAGATCAATTAGAGAGATAGTAGGCAGAGCTTGTGGATAGTATAAACAAGTTACGATCTACAGTTAGATGGATGAGAGAGCTAATGCTCTTAATGGCGAGCTATCTAGATGTTGACTTCCAGCCTCCTCCATAAGCAGAGGGCACATCCTCTACAGCTCCTCCCCCTATCCAGGATCGTCACCAAAGGAACCCATCTTCATCAGATCAGCTAGGGTAACAAAACGAAGGAGTTGTTTAGTTTATATAGTATTTCTTTTTCTTAATTAATTTTCTTTTCATTATTTATTTAGTCCTCTCTAATGTTATAATTAATTATTTTCTTATTTCTTGTTTTCAATTGTGTTTTTTCATTTCCTTTGTTTCTTTTTTATCTCTTTACTTATATTTTGCAAGGTTGTATTATACATTGGATAGATCAAAATCACAAAATTGTCATATTCAAGAAAATACCAACTTAACCCTTTCACTTTTCATAAATTTTTGTATTGTGTACATTGGGGACAATATACAATTTTAAGTGTAGAGAAGGAATCTTAATTCTTTAAGCTTATTATAATCTTAGTTATTAAATTTTATTAATTAATATTCTACATTAGTTGAAATCTATCCATCAATATTATATTTCATTGTTGAATATTGATTGAATTCGTATGCAAAAGGATGAAGGTTAAAATTACTTTTATAAGTCATATTTTAAATAATCATTGAAATATTCAAATTGATTGATATTGCATATTATTTACACACACAAAAACCCTTTCTTTCCATGAGCTTTTGAGCCTATGAGCAAAATTTTTAAAAATTTTAAGCTTTTTTCCTTCTTTCATTTATGTTATCTTGTATAGTAGAATAACTGTAGAACTTGCTTTTATTATGTATATTGAGACCATATTTGTTAAATTAGAAGCATTGATATGATGAAGGCACTTAGATTCAACAATTTGTTTAAGTCTTTTTCTTTAAAAATTACCATACCCTTAAATTTACCTTTAGGAATAACCAAGTTGAACTTCACCCTTTTTTATCGATTAAACCTACATATCAACTGTTGTCCTGTTTTTCTTTGACGACCATTTTATTGTTTTGAACCTTGAAGGTTATTTACATTATTTACTTGTTGAGATTTGAAATTCCTAAAAGGTCCAATGTTTATTGAATTATGGTACTAAATGTTTGGTTTGATTGAGTGATAAAAATGTAACACCCCACTCCCGCGTGACCCGAACCCGACATCGTTGGTGATATCCGAGTCCGTGCCCCGCGAAGGTGGCATGCTACATCAGTCAGTCGAAACTCAGTATGAAATTTTTTTTCATTACACTCATACACGCGAAAATAGTAGACAATCTGAGCCTATGTTCATAAATAACCATTTTCAGTTATTACAATCATTCAATAATAATTTACAAAAAATCATTTAATGAACAAAAAGCCATAACCAAATTAGGCTCACTATAAATTCAGAGCATTCTTTTACAGAGATTTCGAAATATAATTAATGAGACACTAAGGCAGACGCAAACTGATCCCGACCTCTATCTGTCCCTTGCATACGGTAGATATACTCCCGTGTCAAACGGGGTACTCCTCAAGACCTGAAAAATAGATGCAAATTTTGGGTGAGTTTTGCGAACTCAGTGAGGAACCATCATCGATGGTTTGCCCAATTCATGCAGCACACAAGCAAATTACAGTCATAGCACAGTCAAAAATACCATCTCAATCAATAGATATAAGCCGATCACAATTTTATAAGGCAATTGACAGTATTAAGTCAAATTTGTATGCAATGCACGTGTGACACTTTTCCAGTTTATTTCAGTGTTGTGGACCGAAGCGCATAAGCAAGTGAACGATGATCCGTGAGAGACGCGTCAGGAGTGTCTATCTCCTTCGAGCTCAAGGCTCGTTTTGATGTCGATGAGTGCGCCGGTCCACAATTATTATCAGTTTATGCATTGATGTATGCAATGCATATGCCCAAGTTAACAGTCAGTATCCCATATAATACCATGATTCCATCTATCGCAATTGAGCACATCATAAGTAAGCAGTAACTATACAATCAATAAACAGTCTGCCATATTGGTCATAGCAACAACAATCGATTCATAATGAGCACATCAAGACACTTCAAGCAATTAATCATAGCAAACAACTTATCACAGTATTTCACAATTGATCACAGTATATCACAATGGATCACAGTATATCACAGTTGATCACGGTATACATCCAAAACACTTCTATGTCAATTCTCCCAATTCATCGGACCATCTGTCCGGAATCCAGTTAGAAACAATACTCAATCCTAATCCCTTCATTATTCCCCACATTCAACATATCATAATTGAACGAGAGCCATCTAGGTCACTCACCTGTACTTCTGAGCTAATACCTAGAAGTCTCAGTGACGTCGGTGGATTGACACTCCAAGAGTTCCTCTATAACAGTGACAGTATACAAACATTACCAATTGGTCATTTAGAAACATGTCAGAATGCACATGTAACAATTAGAAGGTGCACAATGCATGTTCATGATATTCCCGGTATCATTTCATAAATCATACTGTAAAAATGTTCCCCTATGACCAAAGAAACCATAGACACTAAAATCACTCAATTCGGACGTCAAAAGGTCCAAAAATTGCTACCCGATCCTCTCAATTTAACCTAACTAATTTCTGTCAATTTTACCTCTAAAAATTTCCCAATTTCTCATAGAAAGGAAATTAAATGATTCACGAATCCGATGCCTCGAGAATCAGGTCAATCGGAGGTCGGATGGACAAGTTATAAGCAAAAGAAGGAAAATATATGATCCTAGTCGACTTGCCTGAGAATCCAAGTCGACTTATGCTACTGTGTATGTTCTAGTCGACTTATCTGAGGGTGCAAGTCAACTTATGCTATCACAATGGCAGTTCTGGACAAACGTCCACCGACATCCCAACTTTCACAACTCATAACTCCTTACTCTGAATTCCAAATTGGACAAATTTAGTGTCTATTTCATAGAGAAAAGAGATATCTACAAGTTTTATGAAGGACACAAAAGCCAATTTCACCTCTAAGGGTGTCAAAAATGCAATCAAAGTTACTGCCCTCACAATGCCTCTCAAAACAGTGCAACATTTTGTCAAAACATTGCAACAGTTTATAAAATCCGTAACTTTCCAGTTCCTCAGTCAAAAATTACACAATAAATGTGCACAGAAAGATACCAATGTTAACTACAACTTTTATGAACAACCTGAAATCAAATTCACTTGCTAACTAGGTCAAACAATTCACCAAAGCATCTGCCCACTGAAATTTCCCAATCTGAACAGTACATTTCAAAGCAGCATATCTCCTAGCACAAATGTCAAAACAATCACTACCTTATATCACTGGAAAGATAAGATCTCATAATTCAATTTTTATGAAGGATTCAAAATCCAATTCCATCCCTAACAAGTTCAAAACTGCCAAACAAGTGACTGATCAAGGCAGCAGTTAAAAACCTAATGCAGGTTTAGTTTTTGAAAACTCATAACTCCCAAATCTGATCTCCAAAAATCACGTGCATATACCATTTTTAAGATAATTTCTTCCTTTACAACTCTTCAGAAGATCACTCAAGCCAATTCAATTCACAGAAATTACTAAAATTGCTTCCAATCAGAATGCTCACAAATATGACACTTAGGCTAGGTTTCACCACAATGTACAAAATCAGTCATTAGTTAACAGTTCATAACTCCCAATGTACATATCGAAAAATTGCAAAATCAGTGGCAATGAAAAGCTAACAACATAGGCTTCAACTCTCATCAAGACCATTTTCATCAATTCCTTCTAAATTAATTTAAAAAAATCATCAAAACATTTAGGTCATTGGTTCGGTTACTGTTCATACAGACATCAACAGTAACTTTCCAAGCCAAAATTCACGACAATACCTATTTCACACAAAAATGTAGCCAACAAGCCAAAGTTTCATTTAGCACAAACCTCACCTCATTTTCATAACCACACAATGAGTTATGTTCAAAACAAAGACTGAGAGGTCAAAACCAATTTTCACTTTTACTACTCAAATACACTTCCTATCATGCCAATTGAACTTCTACTACCATAAGCATCCCAATTGGACACAAAATCAGTCCCTAGATCATTCCTACACTCACTTAGACCCATAGTCACAATTTTGCAGTATTAAACTCTTAATTTCTATGCAAGATTAGTCATCAATATTCAATCCAAAATCAAGCTAAAACCAATCTAAACCATGATCATTCCCAATATTATAGTGCTATTGGATAGAAATTTTCGCTACCAAAAATCGACCGGTTCGTCACTTGACGATTTTTTCGGTCCGAAATCCCTTAAAATATAAAACACTCAATGGCGCACTCAGAATAATTTTTCAAACACAATAACCACGTTAATCATAATAAAACTCCATTAGGCACAAAAACCGGGAATGTCATGTATGCATGTACAATTATTTTCATGTGCACAAATTTCACTATTCACGAATACCAGTATGCATGAAAATGCCAAATACTCATCCCTGACCAAATTACTATTTTACCCTTCCCGTCAGGGATGGGATGTTACAAAAAATCATGAATAAGTTTTTGGAACCAATAGAGTTGCGATGAAAGGACCTATGTGTTTTTGTTAACAAGTCTTGAAATATATTGTGCAGTAACTTTCTTTAATTATCCCTTGTTATTATCCCAATCATACCATACCTAAGCCCCGTTATATCCTGTATAAAGACCTTTGGGTTTTTCTTCTAGTTTACAGATAAGTGATGAAGAAGTGATTTTATTGCAAGCCTATGGTAAGAATTCTATTATACATTGATTGAAAGTCTTGATATTTTTCACCTTAAACACTTGAGTAAATTGAGTGACATCTTAGTTAGGGTGTAAAGATTAATGTTTTTTACTTTAATAAGATTATGACGTGATTACTATTAATATTGCTTAGAAAAGTTGATTTTAGGATAATTTGATTATGTTTGTATGTTAATTTGATTTAATATGATATGATGATGTATAGTATGAATGAATGATTGAAATTGGTGAGGATTGATGAGTAACATTGATAATTTTGATTATTGTTTGCTTATGGAAAAGTAAAAGTTTAAGTGTAAGGATGTTTGATAAATGCATATTTGACTATATTTTTACCCATATTGGATGTATTTTACTCGATATTTTATACTTTTGTTGTATATTTGGCACTTAATTCCTTTCAAGACCGTGCAGATTCAGGATTTCTAGAGAATTTGGTTATACAAATTTGATGCACAATCGTGCATTAGACAGTGCATCGGCCAAAACCTTAAAATTTAATATAAAAAACTATTTCAGAGGCAATTTGAGCAGGAAGATGTTTGAAACTCCCAGAGTCGACTCAAGAGGCAATTTTGATCCAAAGGAGCGAAAAACACGAAGAGCTCATCGAAAGACCTATTAGAATATAAGATCAACCCTTTACATTCTAAGAATACTTGCTAGAAGACAGCCAGGAAGATTTAGATTATGATCCCATTGTTTTCAAATTGTTTTTCTTTCTGTGAATGTTTGATTTTGTGGTTGATAATGTCTAACTAAACATGTTGCTAGTATTTAGGTTTGATGAACCTTATGTTAATACTTTCATATGATTTATTTTTTTAAGTAATGTAATTGATTAATTGATATATTGTGATCCAATTATGTGTTTTATTAATGTTTTAATAAATTCAGAATATTAGATCATAACTTTGATTTCATACATAAAGATTGAGAAATCCTATTTATTAATAAATCCATCGTAATTGAAAGAAGTTGATTGCAACCTTAAAGATATGATGATATAAATCTTATATATTAGGACCAAACCTAATAGAGGGATTCACAAATCAATAAAGTAATCATATAAACTTCAACCTGTTGGTTGAAAACCTTAGGATTAGTTGTTAACAGACTCAAAGTCAGCTATTAGCATAGCATAGGAGTCTCCACGGTCCAATAAATCAACAAGACAATTACATAATAAAAGATCAATCTATTAAGGGTTTAGGGGAAATCGAAACCTAGATACTAATTACCTCATATTGTTAATTTACTAAGTGTTTCCTTTAATTCTTTAATTAAATCTTGTTGTTTGTTTATTTTATTTTTTAAGTTTTAGTTTCTTTTAATTAGAAATCATAATCAATTTGTAGACTAGGTAATAAAATAATAGTAATTATTGGTAATCATTCTCCTCATAGGATCAACTCATATTTGTCTGTACTAGCTAAAACTATGTCGTGCACTTGCAGTAATTCATAATTTGTCACTTAGAAATAGTCAATCATGCACCCTATTCCTTTACATTTTCATCCACATGTTCAACCGGTTCCTTCATATCTACACCTTGTTCATCTATATTTTCATGGTCCTCTTCTCTAGTTATACATAATATGTCATAAGCATGCAGAGATGTGTCTAAATGATAAGTTATATATACATCAACACTCTTACAAATTTGCATAAGGTTTGCTAGCCTAGTACAACTTTGGTTTGACTCAATTAATCTCATTGACTTTTTGAAGTTAAAATTAGGTACTCTATAATGCGCCTTATCAATTGGTTGGTATATTAATTTCGTCCCTATCTTAAATATTTTTCTATTACTGATATAGTCAATGTCAATATTCTTAAATGTGGAAAAATACCCACAAATATATTTGAATTCAAGTTTTAAAATGAAATTTTCACCATAAAAAGCCTTACACTTCCATATTGAGCCATTAGAACATGTATAGCAACCATTAGACAATAACATGAGCACAAATTGATCATAAGCAAATGAGCTCTTCCTTTGATCAATCATGGAGAGTAAGACACAAAGCTTAGAACAATCAACAACCAACTACAATACCTAAAACTTATTCTACAAAATCCAATGTTTCATCATTGAAAAAACTATCTAGAGATACGAACATTGTATTAGCATCACTGGAAAAAAACCAATTCGGAAAATTCTATAATACACAACAAGAAATAAACCAAAATCTTGAAAATTTTACAATTGGCATGATTGGGAAAATAACCATTTCATAAAAAGTCTAATGACAGTAGAGAATTTCACTTACACACATTTTACCAAGTTGCAATAAAATAAAATCATAAGCAGCATAATACTTGGTAGTTTCAATAGCTAGAGAAATAAATCTTGAAAAGTCATTCATAACACTAACAACATATAAAATTTGGTTATTTCATAAGTTTGATCAGATCAAATCAAATGGAAAGTTGTATTTGCATAATGCATCTCATTTGATCAAGATTTGACAAAGATCAATCTATGCGTGTCAAGTGGACATGTGTGTGTTAATTGTCTTCGGAGTTTTTAGTGCTTAGACAGATGCTATGATCCTCATATGGGGCCACTTCATAAAAATTTTGACACACAGATGCTATGATCCTCATATGGGGCCAAATAATAAAAAATTTGACATAAATATCTACACATTGATTGCGACTCAATAATTTGTTAACATCTATAATTCGGAGTACAGAAACTTTACTACAGAGTATAGAACTTAACTGCAGAGCATGCATGAGTATTTGTAATGTAGTCAATTGACCTACACAACTATAAAGATTGAATCACCTTTAACATTAAACCTGCACCGCAAAATGCTGAAACTTCATCTTCGTGTTTTGTTTGCCCTCAGTAAGGGGAATGAGACAGAGCATTTATGAGTATCTGTCAATTGATCTACATTTGCGTTACATTTTGTGTCAATTGATCTAGATTTGTCTTGTTTTAGAAGCATGCAAGAGTAATTGATAATTTTCGAATAAATGTCATATCTCAACATTTGCGTTCACGGAGGTTTGAAGGACGAAGGATAATGAATAGGGGACCATGAGGAATCTGGCATTATGCCTAATAATTTGTAGACCACAACATATAATAAATATAAGCTAAAAACTAGACAAAGGAAGGGCCTACCACGATGTTTTGTCCTTATTATATTTCCCAAGAATTCAACAGTGGTGTGTAGGAGTAGGAGACACAGAGGTGTAACCTGCGGAAGAGAGAAAAACGTATTGGAGACACTCAAATGTGTTGCTGCTGCACTTGAGTCTGTTGGGAGAGACTAAACGTGAAGTATGGGGAATTAGGGTTTCTGACGAAGAGTATCTGCTCAGTTTTGCAACTCAGCGATTTAAGGAATTAGGGATTAGGGATTTCATTATTATTTAACTTAATTATGGTTAATAATATTTAATTAACTGATTAAGTCCTAATTACATTATTGTTAGCACCTATTTGGATGAACTTTTGGGAAGTCAATAAACACTTTTCTCCGCTACAAAAACCTTTTTTTAAGAAAAATAAATGTTTGACTGGAAAATAAAAAATCACTTCTTTAATAGATATGATTTTTTCTACAGCTAAAATATAACTTTTTAAGAAGCTCAAATTTAGAATTTCTTGAAAAAGCTTCTCAAATGACTTTTTCAGGTAAATTTTTTAGATCAATTAATGAGCCTATTTTTTAGTCTCTTTTTTCCTTATGTTTTACGATAATTTTTACAATATCCACAAATCCATCTTCACATTTATTTTAGAATTTATATAATATTATTAGATTTTTTTATATTTTATATTTATTTTATATTAGTTTTATTTATGTTATAATTCATATAAAATATTTGGTTAGATATAGTTTCATTTATGTTTCATATGGTTTAAAATTATATAATAATTAATATATTGTGCTTTGTATATTGTTTAATATGCTTTAAATATTATTTATATGCATAAATAATTTTAATTACAAAATAAAATATAGTTAAAATTAAAAGTGTTTTTATTTTTATGTTACCTAATAGTCTACTGTATGATGTTCTTTCGAAAAAACTTTTTTTTAAATAATAGTCAAACAATCAACTAACTTCTTAAAAATGTTCTTATCAGAAAAGATCTATAGAAGAAGAAAAAAAAAGCTCCACGGATAAAAACTCCACTGGTATTAGCTCAACCAAATAGAGGCTTAGACTAATATGGATTAAAAACTCTTAATCTAATTAGTTATCTTTAAATTAACCAAAAAGTGAGTGAAATGTCACATTTGTTTTTTAAAAAAAGTGTCACATTATTAACCTAAGTGACA
Organism: Erythroxylum novogranatense; assembly: GCA_029891385.1. NCBI lineage: Eukaryota > Viridiplantae > Streptophyta > Magnoliopsida > Malpighiales > Erythroxylaceae > Erythroxylum > Erythroxylum novogranatense. The sequence goes on from CM057224.1 coordinate 56,660,055, forward strand.
TAGAGCTGACGGAAAGTTAATTCCGTTAAATTTTTCATCCTTATAGAGTTTTTTATGAACGTTGTGTTAGAAGTGCCTAACTCATCCCCAAAAGCTAGCTTAAGAGGAGGAGGTTTGCATATTATTATAAATTCTTGAATGCCTTTATAGTTGTCCGAGTGGGATTCCTGACACACCCCCCTCAGTACAGAGCAGGACTAGACATCTGATGGACATATTTGGCAAAGTGATATAACCGGGCACCGTCCCAAACCATCGAGACAAACTGACTTGGCTCTGATACCATATTGAATTTTTAATTTGGGCAGAGTGTAGAGTCCACTAATAAAAATTGAGCTTGGGTCAACCATTGTCCAAATAACTAGAACTAGTTGTTTGGATAGTTGACCTTTACCACTTATAAATCATTTAACATTTTCATGTCTAGGCAATATGGGACACTCTAACATTCTCTCAAGTGCAACTGGAAATTGGACATCCATTGTCACTTGAAATATACTGTGAGTAACCGGACCGGGAGCCGAGATCGACATCCGCACGACAACCGAAATTAATAATCCGGACCAAACCTGCTCTGATACCATGATTAAACTATGTTGTAATAAAACAAATATTCTCTTTTTCAGCAGCTTTTATTAATAGTTGATTGTGTGTATATATAGGCATACAGTAGAAGAGTCTAGAGCATGCTATAACCGATTATATCATTTGGACATTGTAACATTTGGACTTGGGCTTGGGTATTATGTATTAACCCATTAAGTCCACGTTGATAGTGTAATTGCTTCTGGAGATTTCCTGTGTGTCTCATCCCACTCTCCTATTGCGCATGGAAGCAAAGCTGTGTGTTATTTGTTCTTGTTCAATTATTCCCCCCCCCCCACCCCCCCACCCCCAGGTAAGCTGGAAGACATTATGGAGTCCAAGCTTAGCGCAAAGTGAGTCAAACCGAGGCTTAGGTAAAGCTTTAGTAAAGATGTCAGCAAGTTGAGAGTGAGAGGCGACGGGTAGAAGATGGAGGAGTCCAGATCTGAGTTTTTTGCGGACGAAGTGGCAGTCGATCTCAATGTGCTTCGTCCGTTCATGGAAAACTAGGCTTTTAACAATAGAGTGCCGACTGGTTGTCACAATAGAGGTAAGCCGGGGTTAGAGGAGAAAAGCCAAGATCTTGTAACAAGTAGAAGAGCCACTGGATCTCACACGAAGCTGTGGCAAGGGCTCGATACTCGGCTTCGGAGGAACTGCGGGAGACGGTGGCCTGCTTCTTAAATTTCCAGGAGATGAGAGAGGAGCCCATAAAGATGCAAAAACCAGTGACCGATTTTCGAGTGTCGGGACAAGTGGCCCAGTCCAAATCTGAAAACGCCTGCAACTGCAAGGTGGAAGCCCGATGAAAGAGGAGACCTTGGCTAGGAGCTGATTTAAGGTAACGTAAAACCCTCTGAGCTGCTTGCATGTGGATTTGCGTAGGTTTGTTGAGAAACTGGGAGAGTTGTTGAACGGCGAAGCAAATATCTGGGCGGGTGATGGTCAGGTACAAGAGCTTCCCAATGAGTCGACGATAGCCAAAGACGTCGACATGGGGCTCGCCATCAGCCGTCAATCTTGTGTTGGGAACCATCAGAGTAGAAAGGGGCTTACAGTCCAAGAAGCGGCTTCAGCCAATAAGTCTAAGGTGTACTTTCGTTGGGAGAGATTGAGCCCAAGAGAGGATCTGGCTAGCTCCAAGCCGAGGAAATACTTGGCAACACCGAGGTCTTTAATCTGAAAGGTAACATCTAGAAAATGTTTTGTATTTTGGATGAGATCCAAATCTTTACAAGCTAATAAAACATCATCAACATAAACTAGAAGTATGATCAAGCTATGGTTTTCTGTTTTTGTAAACATGGAGCAATCGGAAGTTGACTGCTGGAAGCCATGGGAAAGCAAAGCAAAGGTAAGTTTCTCATGCCACTGTCTACTGGCTTGTTTAAGCCCATAAATACTTTTGTTTAACTTACAGATCATTGTGGAATCAGGTAGGGACAGTCCTGGAGGAGGCTTCATGTAGACCTCTTCGTGCAGATCACCATGAAGCAAGGCGTTGTTAATGTCAAGTTGATGAAGGTGCCAATCCTAAGAAGCAGTGAGGGCCAAAAGGAGCCGAATGGTGGTGTGTTTAACCATGGGAGAGAATGTTAGCCCCAAATTTTTTTTTTTAAGTTAAGCATGATTAGATTGATTAAGTAAGTTAAGTTAGCGTAAATTGAATTGAGATTAATTAATGTGAGATAGCATTAATGAGTTAGGTGGTGAGTTAATGAAATCAAATGAGTTAGTTGGGCCTTAATGAGGTAGGAAGGAAAAGAGATAAGATGGGCTTGAGAGATAAGTGGGCTTAAGTAGTTAAAGAGGAAATAAGAAGGAAGGAAGGAGGAGAGTTGGATTTTGGGCTTATGGGCTTAAGTGAGTTAGGAAGGAGTATAAAAGGAAGAGGAAATAAGTGAGTAGGAGAAGAAGAGAGGAGGATTTTCGAAAATTAGAGAAAGGGAGAGAGGAAGTGTCGTGGAAGAGGAAAGAAGAAGGAGAAAAGAAGAAAAGCTTGGTTAGGGTTTGATTTTCCAAGAGTTTAAGCAAGAGTTTGAAGAAGTTCAAAAAGGAAAAGTGTGGAGGAAGAGCTAAGCTACTTTTTGAGCCAAGAAATTCTTTGGTTGAGTCAAGAACCAAAGTAAGTTATAATTTCAAGTGTTAGTTTTTGGTTGGGTTTTGGTGTAGATAGCTTAGAAAGAAGATGAGTTTAGTGATTCTAAAGTTCATATCATGATTTAGGTTCATTAGGTTTTCAATTTTTGAAACCCTAAGTGATATGAGGTTATTTTCTTGTCATGGATGAAGAAGGACAAGAAGAAAGAGAAGAGCAAGAGGAGGAGCTCCATTTAGCAAGGATTTAGCAAGTTATAAGGTGGGTTTCACTTTTATCTTTATGTTAGTAAGTATTAAATGCTACTTTAACTAATGAATTTAATGATTTGTAACTATTTGAGATAAGCATTAATTGTGCCTTGATCATGTACGTGTATGATTGCCATTAAGTGAGCATTTTAACAGTGTATGACATTGCTTGTTATTGCTTGAAATTGCCATGAATTGAATGAGCATGAATGAGGTCATGAAATGTGAGCCAAGCATGAAATATATCATTTTCAAGAATCAGCTTTATGGATGCATGAAAATCCATTTTCAGAAAATCATCGATGGACAAGACAAGTCCAGCTTTTTATGCATGAAATTGGTGTTATGTGGGTTAGTTAAGTCCACCAAAGAAAGTCACGTGACGTTGACCAAGATAGCCTTCGCCGGCCGTTCGATTGTGGCATAGGATGTTCCTTTTGGACTCCTCAAAGATATGACTACACTTGTGTAGCTCATCAAGAACCCGTGGACTTTTCAACCATCAGCTATGTGTTTATGTGTTAGCATATGTTTGCAAGAATGAGAATTTCATGGATCATGAACATTGTGTTTTGAGATTGATAAATTTCATGAAATGTATGATTGTATGATTGCTATACAAAAGTTGTAAAAGTATGATTAATGAAACAATGTTGCTTATTAGCCTAAATATAAACGTGTTACCCACGAGCCAAAGCTCACCCCCACCTTCCCGTCCCATCTCCAGGTGAAGATCGGGATCTCGAAGAATGAGCTCAAGGCATACTCCAAGATCTTAGTGTTTTGTTTTTGTATTTCAAGATAACTATTATAAATCAATGATTTAGATGCATTTTGGGCAAATGATGTTTTTGCAAGTTTATGTTTTAGATTTGATGTAGTAGCTTAAAATGCCCTCTAAAGCTTTGTAATAACTCATATTTTTCATATGAAAGCAATAATATTCAGTTCTAATGTATTTTGAGCAATTCATGTATGTTTTGAAACAATTGCATCATTGTATAGCTTGGATATGATTAGAATGTTAGGAGTGTGTTTGTTGCCTTGAATTGAGTTGGAGTTACTCTTGAGATTAAGTTGTGTTATATGAGGTTGCATGTTGAGTTTTATGCAGGTGGAAGCATTAGAATTGCAAATTGGTTAGTTGCATTTTTCAAGGGAAGTGCTGTCAAATTTTCCTAAAATTTGACAGAACTTCCCTTCAGTTTTAGACCCTCTTAGGGCTTGATTTAGATCAGGAAGTCTTCATGAAGATTGTAGTAGAAGTTCAGAGCTTTCTAAGGGTGTATGATTTGCTTCATTTGGACTTAGGGTTTAAAAGTTATGAGGTGAAGAACACATTCAGTTACTGTTCATGTACTGTTACATTGGTCTTTAATGAGCAGTGTCCTTTGAGTGGCTTTTTGCCTTGATTAATGATGAAGTTAGCTTTTGCATCCTTCACGAGATTTATATTTCATCTTATTATCTTTCCATGAAGGTATATTATGCACCAATTGGAGCTAGGAATAAGAAGTTATGAGTTTAGAAAGGTGGTAGTCTCAAGTGGTTTTAAGGATGATGAGAGGTTTGGAAGTTTTGAGAAATGACGTGTCCATTAAACGGACAGCCTTGGGTGTCAAAACACCCCTTAACCTACCCATGTCCGTTAGACGGACATGCATGTCCGTTTAACGGACAATTTCGAAGCAATTGGTACCCATCCACCCGAATGTGTCCGTTAAACGGACAGCTACGGAAAAAATGGTGTTTTGGGCATTTTTAGAGGCCTAATCTCGTTTTGTGGTCTTCATGAGAGTTGTAGATCTAGATGTGCAATTGTAAATGGTGAAAGAACGAACACAATCTGACCTCTAGATTAAAATTTATGAGAATCGCGCCAAAAGAGTTTCCTTTGGATTTTTGAAGTGAGCATGGTCTATGGTTTTGGGTATAAATCCCTCATCCGACCTCCAATTGAGGTGAGGTTTGAACCATTGGATTTATAAGACATATATCTTTCTTGATAAAAAATTTGGTATCATTTGGAGTTAAATTGATGAAGTTCTCATTAAAGGAAGTGAGAGGCCGGTTAAGAGAGCATGTTTCGGGTATGAACTCTTCTAGGTTTTCGGAGTGTATCTTGAGTTATATAACTCCGATTAAGGTGATTCTTGCCTCTATGCAAACGTGAGGCTTTAAGCTATATTTTATATGAACAAGTCAATATGTGATTACGATGTTTAGGTAGTGTGCGCTCATCACTTTTATGGAACAGTAGCGAATAACACTGCAATGTCATAAGCGTGGTATCAGAGAAAGAGAGTAAGTGGTAAGTTTCATGCGGTTGGGTCTCGGATCCAACAACTGTGGTATAAAAGCAAGTGTGATAAGTGTAAGTTATATTTAGTTGGGTCCCAGATCCGAACAATTGTGGTATCAGAGCAGCCCTAGGTTTACGATTTCCTAGGAACCCTAGTGGGTAGCCTCAAAGGTAGAGTCAGCATGCATCATGTTACTTGAACCTTATGCATTGTTTTAAATACAGTACATGCATCATTGGTTTTGAATTGTTTTACATGATTTGAACTGGTTTTACAACGCATAAGCTAAAGATTTGAAATGGTTTTCAATTAAAGGAGTAATATGCCGCCTCGAAAGAGAACTCGAGGAGCTCAATCTCGATCAGGCTCTCAGCGGGGAAGTACGGATGAATCCCATATTCTCCAGGATGCAGGGATCATCCCTGTTTCAGATTCAGAGGCACCAAGTGTGTAGCATGAAGTGCCTCTCCAGCCTCCTCCTATGCCAAATCTAGTAGACCCACAATTCTTTCAAAGCTACTAGGCTTTCGCATGCTATAAGCGAGGAAGGCTGCTCAAAGCCAACTCCAAGCAGATCGGAGTGGGCAGATGACAAGCTCCTAAGTATGAGGTCGTCGATTTCAGCGGGACTACAAACCCAAGAGGCGAAGCATGGTTGAAGAGGACCGAGAGGGTCCCAAGCAGATGAAGTGCTCAGATGAAGAGAAGCTAGATTATGCAGTTTAGTCTCACTGAGGGATGCGCCAGACCGGTGGGAGTGCCCATGATCAGCAAGACCTCCAAGGTCTTGACATGGAGGGAATTTCTAGAAGCCTTCAGGAGGAAGTACTTCTCGATGGTCTATGTCCAAGAGAAGGTCAGGGAATTTTTGAACCTTACCCAAAGGGATCTGACAGTGAGTGAGTATGAACTGAAGTTCACTCAACTTTTCAGGTATGCAGCCAACATTGTGGTCAATGAAGTGGACAAGTGCCGCAAGTTTGAAGGGGGATTGCACTTAGGGATTAGAGAGAAGGTGGTGATCCATAGTTTCCAGGATTACCAACAGTTAGTGGATGCAGCGCTCCAGGCTGAGAAGATGGAGAATATTAAGGCTGAAGTGAGCAGGAAAAGGAAGAACAGAGAACAGTCCTCCCGAAAGGGAGTGGGTGCTCCAGCACCTGAGAGGAGCACCAGGAACCATCATACTCAGAGTGGCATGGGTAGTAGAGGTCCTGCCAAGAGCCAGCAGTCCAGGGCAATTTCTGAACAGGTCTCTAGTGTGGGAGGCCCAGGAAAGTCGTTGAAGGGCAAGTATCCCCAGTGTGATCAGTGCGAAAAATTTCATCCAGGGAGGTGTCTCAAGGGGTTTGGTAGTTGCTTCCAGTGTGGAGATAAGGGGCATATGATGAGAGATTGTCCCCAGAGGCTGAAACAGGAGGGTTCCCAAGTTCAAGCTCAGAGGTAGACGGAGATAGTGGGAACCAGGCCATCATGAAGTAGCGCCTTGAGCGATCAGAGGGCTAATCCTGTAGGGAGGCCAAGAGCACAGGGTCAAGCACAAGCTAGAGTATTTGCCATGACCAGAGAGGAAGCTGCAGCTGCTCCTGAAGTTATGACTGGTATGGCTCAGTTGTTCAATTCTGCAGTTTATGTTTTGATTGATACGGATTCCACACATTCACTTGTTTCCTCAAGTATGAATATGCATGCAGTTAGTCCTGAGATTATGGATAACTTTCTGGTTGTTAGTACTCCTTTAGGGAGTAAAGTAGTGATCATTTTGATTTACAAGGATTGTGAGCTCAGCATCAGTGGTACTAGATTGGTAGTAGATTTGCTACCTTTAGACCTTAAAGGGCTAGATGTCATACTAGGAATGGATGCCATGGAGAAGTATAAGGCAAAGCTAGACTGTAGTCTCAAGGAAGTAGAATTTGATCTGGGAGATGGTCAGAAAGTAATCTTCAAGGGGGACAGAAAACTGCCAGCACCGAGGATCATTTCAGCTTTGCTAGCTGACAGGATGATGGGCCAGGGGGCCGAGGCCTTTTTGGCACATGTGATGGATCCAGAGGTAAATGTTGGAAGATTGCAGGATTATCAGGTTGTCAGGGAGTTTTCAGATGTGTTCCCAGAAGAGTTACCAGGGTTGCCGCCGGTGAGGGAAATTGAGTTTGCAATTGACTTGATTCCCGGAACCTCGCCAATCTCGATACCACCATACAGGATGGCTCCAGCTGAGTTAAGGGAGCTTAAGGAGCAGTTAGAGGAGTTGTTAGAGAAGCTGTTTATCAGGCCAAGTTCATCACCTTGGGGAGTGCCAGTCTTATTAGTTAAGAAGAAGGATGGAACCTGGCGCGTATGTATAGATTACTGTGAAGCTTAACAAGGTGATTAAACATGATATCCCTTACCTAGGATAGATGATCTGTTTGATCGATTCAGGAGCAAGGGTCTTTTCAAGATCGACTCAGATCGTTATCATCAACTCCGAATCAGGGAGTCTGATGTTAACAAGACAGCCTTCAGGACCCGTTACGGGCACTATGAGTTTAGGGTCATGCCCTTCGGACTGACCAATGCTCCAGCTGCATTCATGAACCTTATGAATGGGGTTTTTCAGGAGTTCTTAGATCAGTTTGTCATAGTGTTCATTGATGACATTCTGGTCTATTCCAAGGATGAAGGGGAGCATGAGCAGCATCTCAGAATAGTGTTGCAAAGGTTAAGGGAGCAAGAACTTTATGCCAAATTCAGCAAGTGCGAATTTTGACTACATGAAGTGGTTTTCCTAGGACATGTGATCTCCAGCAGAGGGATCCATGTTGATCCGAGAAAAGTAGAAGTAGTGGTTAATTGGCAAGAGCCTAAGACAGTAAAAGAGGTACGGATTTTTCTAAGCCTGGCAGGCTACTACAGGAGGTTTGTAGAAGGATTTTCAATGGTAGCAGCTCCGATGACTAAGTTGTTACGGAAGAATCAGCAGTTTATCTGGAATGAGGATTGCCAGCAGAGTTTTGAGGAACTCAAGCATAGATTAACGAGCACTCCAATCCTAATACTGCCCAATGGAGATCAGGGGTATACAGTATACAGTGATGCTTCGAGGAAGGGTTTAGGATGTGTATTGATGCAGGATGACAGGGTGATAGCCTATGCTTCACGGCAGTTGAAGCCATATGAGTTGAATTATCCGACTCATGATCTGGAATTGGCAGCAGTGATTTTTGCTTTAAAGATATTGAGACACCATCTGTATGGGGTTCAGACAAGGGTTTTCACGGATCACAAAAGCCTTAAGTACTTGCTAAGCCAGAAGGAACTGAATCTGAGGCAGAGAAGATGGTTAGAGTTACTTAAGGACTATGATTTGCTGATTGAATACCATCCAGGCAAGGCTAACGTAGTGGCAGATGCATTAAGCAGGAAATCTTCGTTAGCTTATGTTCAGGCAGTTTACTTGCCTCTATTGGAGCAGATGGCCAAGCTTAAGATAAGTCTGAAGCAGGATCAGTCAGATTGTATTCTTGCTCAATTCAGGGTGAGACCTATCCTCAGGGAGAAAGTTAAGGGGTTGCAGGAGCAGGATGCAGAATTGAGTAAACTTCGTGAGGAAATTCAGAATGGAAAGCAGTCGGAAGTGGTAGTGAGAAGTGACGGACTCATGGTAGTCGGAAGCAGATTGTGTATTCCGAATGTTAAGGAAGCCAAGGATGAGATATTGGATGAGGCACACAATTCGCCTTATTCCATGCACCCAGGTAGCACCAGGATGTATAGAGGCTTAAAGGAGCATTTCTGGTGGAAATGTATAAAGAGAGATGTAGCTGAATATGTGAGTAGGTGTTTAGTGTGTCAGCAAGTCAAGGCTGAACACCAAGCACCTTCAGGCATATTGCAGCCATTGTCCATTCCTGAATGGAAGTGGCAAAGGATCACTATGGATTTTCTGATGGGTTTACCCAGGACTGTTAGGAAGCATGATGCCATATGGGTCATTGTCGATCGGTTAACCAAGTCAGCCCATTTTCTGGCAATTAAGCAGACGGATTCATTACAGGTGTTAGCAAGGAAATACATTGATGAGGTAGTGAGGTTGCATAGAGTTCCAGATTCCATAGTATCCGACAGAGATCCTAGATTTACGTCGAGATTTTGGGGAAGTTTACAGGAAGCTCTAGGGACTAAGTTGAATTTTAGCACAGCATTTCATCCTCAGACGGATGGTGGGTCTAAGAGACTATTCGCACCTAGAGGAATGCTCGAACATGTGTCATGGACTTCAAAGGAGCATGGGATGAACGATTGTCGTTGGTTGAATTTGCCTATAACAATTCGTACCACTCGAGCATTCAGATGGCTCCTTATGAAGCGCTATATGGCAGGAGATGCAGGACTCCTATATGTTGGCTAGTAGGACCAGAATTGGTTCAGATGACAATGAATAAGGTTAGTTTGATCAAGCAGTGGCTGAAGGCAGCGCAGGACAGAATGAAAAGTTATGCAGATGCTCACAGAAAGGAAATGGAGTATGCAGTAGGTGACAAAGTATTCCTTAAGACCTCTCCATGGAAAGGGGTCATGAGGTTTGGCAGGAAAGGGAAGTTAAGTCCTCTTTATGTAGGTTCGTATGAGATTCTAGAGAGGATCGGGCCGTTAGCTTACAGATTGGCATTGCCTCCAGAGTTGTCTCAAATCCATAATATTTTTCATGTTTTCATGTTGAGAAGGTACAGATCAGATCCTTCTCACATTATTCAAACCTCAGAGGTTCAGCTGAGTGATGATCTGAGCTATGAGGAGATGCCAGTGGCAATTCTGGATAGCAAGGAGAAAATTCTCCGGAACAAGACAATTCAACTAGTTAAAGTCCTTTGGAGGAATCATGCAGTTGAAGAGGCGACGTGGGAACCTTTGGATGCAATGAAGGAGAAGTATCCACACCTCTTCAATGAATCAGGTAAGAATTTCGAGGACGAATTTTTTTTTAGGGGGGCAGAAATGTTAGCCCCAAATTTTTTTTTTTTAAGTTAAGCATGATTAGATTGATTAAGTAAGTTAAGTTAGCGTAAATTGAATTGAGATTAATTAATGTGAGATAGCATTAATGAGTTAGGTGGTGAGTTAATGAAATCAAATGAGTTAGTTGGGCCTTAATGAGGTAGGAAGGAAAAGAGATAAGATGGGCTTGAGAGATAAGTGGGCTTAAGTAGTTAAAGAGGAAATAAGAAGGAAGGAAGGAGGAGAGTTGGATTTTGGGCTTATGGGCTTAAGTGAGTTAGGAAGGAGTATAAAAGGAAGAGGAAATAAGTGAGTAGGAGAAGAAGAGAGGAGGATTTTCGAAAATTAGAGAAAGGGAGAGAGGAAGTGTCGTGGAAGAGGAAAAAAGAAGGAGAAAAGAAGAAAAGCTTGGTTAGGGTTTGATTTTCCAAGAGTTTAAGCAAGAGTTTGAAGAAAGTTCAAGAAAGAAAAGTGTAGAGGAAGAGCTAAGCTACTTTTTGAGCCAAGAAATTCTTTGGTTGAGTCAAGAACCAAGGTAAGTTATAATTTCAAGTGTTAGTTTTTGGTTGGGTTTTGGTGTAGATAGCTTAGAAAGAAGATGGGTTTAGTGATTCTAAAGTTCATATCATGATTTAGGTTCATTAGGTTTTCAATTTTTGAAACCCTAAGTGATATGAGGTTATTTTCTTGTCATGGATGAAGAAGGACAAGAAGAAAGAGAAGAGCAAGAGGAGGAGCTCCATTTAGCAAGGATTTAGCAAGTTATAAGGTGGGTTTCACTTTTATCTTTATGTTAGTAAGTATTAAATGCTACTTTAACTAATGAATTTAATGATTTGTAACTATTTGAGATAAGCATTAATTGTGCCTTGATCATGTATGTAAGATGGTGTATGATTGCCATTAAGTGAGCATTTTAACAGTGTATGACATTGCTTGTTATTGCTTGAAATTGCCATGAATTGAATGAGCATGAATGAGGTCATGAAATGTGAGCCAAGCATGAAATATATCATTTTCAAGAATCAGCTTTATGGATGCATGAAAATCCATTTTCAGAAAATCAGTCAGTGGACAAGACAAGTCCAGTTTTTATGCATGAAATTCAGTGTTATGTGGGTTAGTTAAGTCCACCAGCAAAGTCACGTGCACGTTGACCAGTATAGCCTTCGCCCGGCTGCCCGATTGTGGCATAGGATGTTCCTTTTTGGACTCCTCAGCCTATGATTACACTTGTGTAGCTCATCAGTAACCCGTGGACTTTTCGAACCATCAGCTATGTGTTTATGTGTTAGCATATGTTTGCAAGAATGAGAATTTCATGGATCATGAACATTGTGTTTTGAGATTGATAAATTTCATGAAATGCATGATTGTATGATTGCTATACAAAAGTGCTAAAAGTATGATTAATGAAACAATGTTGCTTATTAGCCTAAATATAAACGTGTTACCCACGAGCCAAAGCTCACCCCCACCTTCCCGTCCCATCTCCAGGTGAAGATCGGGATCTCGAAGAATGAGCTCAAGGCATACTCCAAGATCTTAGTGTTTTGTTTTTGTATTTCAAGATAACTATTGTAAATCAATGCTTTAGATGCATTTTGGGAAATGATGTTTTTGCAAGTTTATGTTTTGGATTTGATGTAGTGGCTTAAAATGCCCTCTAAAGCTTTGTAATAACTCATATTTTTCATATGAAAGCAAGAATATTCAGTTCTAATGTATTTTGAACAATTCATGTATGTTTTGAAACAATTGCATCATTGTATATCTTGGATATGATTAGAATGTTAGGAGTGTGGTTGTTGCCTTGAATTGAGTTGGAGTTACTCTTGGGATTAAGTTGTGTTATATGAGGTTGCATGTTGAGTTTTATGCAGGTGGAAGCATTAGAATTGCAAATTGGTTAGTTGAATTTTCAAGGGAAGTGCTGTCAAATTTTCCTAAAATTTGACAGAACTTCGCTTCAGTTTTAGACCCTCTTAGGGCTTGATTTAGATCAGGAAGTCTTCATGAATATTGTAGTAGAAGTTCAGAGCTTTCTAAGGGTGTATGATTTGCTTTATTTGGACTTAGGGTTAAAAAGTTATGAGGTGAAGAACACATTCGATTCGTTCATGTCTTGTTACATTGGTCTTTAATGAGCAGTGTCCTTTGAGTGGCTTTTTGCCTTGATTAATGATGAAGTTAGCTTTTGCATCCTTCACGAGATTTGTATTTCATCTTATTATCTTTCCATGAAGGTATATTATACACCAATTGGAGCTAGGAATAAGAAGTTATGAGTTTAGAAAGGTGGTAGTCTCAAGTGGTTTTAAGGATGATGAGAGGTTTGGAAGTTTTGAGAAATGGCGTGTCCGTTAAACAGACACGAATGTCCGTTAAACGGATAGCCTCAAGTGCCAAAACACCCTTTAACCTACCCATGCATGTCCGTTTAACGGACAATTTCGAAGCAATTGGTACCCATCCACCCGAATGTGTCCGTTAAACGGACATGGCTGTCCGTTTAACGGACAGCTACGGGAAAAATGGTGTTTTGGGCTATGTTAGAGGCCGAATCTCGTTTTGTGTTCTTCATGAGAGTTGTATATGTAGATGTATAATTTCAAATGGTGAAAGAACGAACACAATCCGACCTCCATATTAAAATTTATGAGAATCGCGCCAAAAGAGTTTCATTTGGATTTTTGAAGTGAGCATGGTCTATGGTTTTGGGCATAAATCCCTCATCCGACCTCCAATTGAGGTGAGGTTTGAACCATTGGATTTATAAGACATATATATATTTCTTGATACAAAAATTGGTATCATTTATAGTTAAATTGAGGAAGTTCTCATTAAAGGAAGTGAGAGGTCGGTTAAGAGAGCATGTTTCGGGTATGAACTCTTCTAGGTTTTTGGAGTGTATCTTGAGTTATATAACTCCGATTAAGGTGATTCTTGCCTCTATGCAAACTTGAGGCTTTAAGCTATATTTTATATGAACAAGTCAATATGTGATTATGATGTTTAGGTAGTGTGCGCTCATCACTTTTACGGAACAGCAGCGAATAGCACTGCAATGTCATAAGCGTGGTATCAGAGAAAAAGAGTAAGTGGTAAGTTTCATGCAGTTGGTCTCGGATCCAACAACTGTGGTATCAAAGCAAGTGTGATAAGTGTAAGTTATATTTAGTTGGGTCCCGAATCCGAACAGAGAAGGTCTCGGTGTAGTCAACGCCAACCTGTTGAGTGAACCCTTTTGCCACAAGCCTGCTCTTGCATCGGTGCACTGATCCATCCGGATTGAACTTATACCGGTGGACCCATTTACAGTCAACTGCTGATTTACCAGGAGGTAAGTAGGTGAGCTCCCAGGTATTATTTTGAGATAAGGCCATGAGTTCTGCTTACATTGCATCTTACCATTCAGGGTACTGCATAGCATCAGTATAAGTTGTGGGTTCTTTCAGGGCAGTGAGAGATAGGGAAAAATTCCTATGTGTTAGGGAGAGGTTGTTGTAGGAAAGAACTGAGGAAATTGAATGAGGAGATGTGTGAGACAATGTGGGGCAGATGTAGTCCTTTAAATAGGATGGTGTTTGAGTCTGTCTAGTGGAACGTCGAGGATGAGGAGTAGGCTCAGAAGAAGGAGATGGATCAGAAGCAGATAGGGCTGGTGGGTCATCATAAAGTGGCAAGTTTTCAGGAGAGGATAGAATTGGATTTTGTAAAGCAGAACTAGGAAGTTCTTGAAAGGGGAAAGAATTCTCATAGAAGATGACATCCCTTGATAAGAAAAATTGGTTGGTGTTTAGATCAAAAATTTTGTAGCCCTTGGTCCCTAGAGAAAATCCCAGAAAAATACCTTTTCTTGCCCTGGTGTCTAACTTTCCTCTGCTGGCTTCCTTGGTGGAAGCAAAGCAGAGACAGCCGAATACTTTGAGATGTGTGAGGTTAGGATGACTTTCAAATAGAATGGAATAGGGAGATTTGTTGGATAGAAGAGGGGTAGGAATGCGGTTAATGAGAAAGACTGCATGTAAAACACATTCGGACCAGAATTTAGTTGGAAGTTTGGCTTGAAACTTTAGGGCTCTTGCCACACTAAGGATGTGTTGGTGCTTTCTTTCAACCCTCCCATTTTGTTGAGGTGTCTCAATGCATGTAGTTTCATGTAAAATACCATTCGCAGCAAAAAATTCAGTCATTGCAAATTCAATTCCTTGGTCACTTCGTATACATTTGATTTGTTTAGTGAATTGTCTTTCCACATAAGCAAAGAAATGCTTGATTAAGTCTCTAGTTTCTGACTTATGTTTCATTAAATATATCCAGGTCATTCGGCTGTGATCATCAACAATGGTGAGGAAAAATCGATGGCCGTGAATGGAAGGCGTATGGTAAGGTCCCCATATGTCAACATGAATAATGTCAAAGCAAGAAGAAGCAACAGAAGAGCTTAAAGTAAAAGGTAATCTTTTTTGCTTTGAAAAATGACAAGTTTGACATTCAGTAACATGCTGAAACATAACAGAGTTGTCTATGCTAGATAACAACTTAAGTTTGGCATTTGAAGGGTGTCCTAGGAGCTTGTGCCAAAGGTTAGAAGAATGATGTGTGACTGAACATATTTCTGGCATAGGTGTAAGATAATAGAGGCCATTAGAGTGCTTAGCAAAACCAATCATCTTCAAATTGCTGAGTTCCTGAATAACACATGAATGTTGGGTAAAAGTCAGTTGGCAATGTGAAGAAGAAGTAAGTTGACTAATAGAAATGAGGTTGAAAGAAAAGAAAGAAACATAGAGGACATTGGTTAGAATAAGAGAAGAAATATGTACTGAGCCTATGTGTGTGATAGGTACATGTTGACCATTGGGGAGTTTAACTGTGAGATTTTGGGCTGTGGTGTATTCAGTGAAGAAATGCAGGCTGCAAATGATGTGGTATGTGGCCCCAGAGTCCAGAATCCAAGTTGAGGTGCATAAGGGAGACTCAGTAGATAGAGACATACCTTTGTGATTTCTGGTAAGTGTGTTGACTTGAGATGTATTGATTGACTTGTGTGAGGCATCCTTATCTTTGCTTAGTAAATCCTTCAACTGACAATATTCTTCTGATGTTAGGTTGAAATGGGATGAAGATGCTTCTCTGTGTGTATCTGAAGTGGTATTGTTGGTGACAGATTCAAGGTGAGTTTCTGCATTGTTGACAGATTTGGTTCTGGGTTTGAGGTTGTCTCTTGACTGATAGTGAGTCGGTTTTCCATTGCCTGATGAAAAATTGGGTGGAAATCCATGTTTTCTATGGCATTTGTCTTCTGTGTGTCCCTTATAGCCACAGAAAGTGCACAATGGTCTTTTATTTGATTGAGTAGTTTTTCGGATATTATGGACTGAAGAGTCTGGGAAGGTTTTAGCTAGAAATGCTTGAGAGTCAAAGTTGGGTAGCTGAGGTGTTATGGAATGAAGCTTTCGCTCATGTTGAGCCACCATGGAAAAAACTTTTTTGATGTCTGGTAATGGTTCAATCAACATAATTTGTGACCTAACAGTGGAATAGGAATCATTTAAACGTTTTTTTTTGCCAATAAGTTTAAACGTTAATTGACTCAAGTATTAGAAAGTTCTTTCTTTCTACAAATCCGATGCTATGTTAAAATGTTCTTTTTAATTTTGATTTTGGATTAGTGTCTTAAAATGTTCTTTTTTATTTTGATTTTGGATTAGTGTCTTTCCTACTATACTAAACTTGGATTTAGAACGATTTGTAATGCCTTCTAGATCAGTTCTATCCTTTGGAGGTTGTTGCTTCGTTCCGTATTATACAATTTGTTCCTAACTAAAATTTAATTAATTAACTCTACTAGATCTAAAATAATTTGTTAGAGTTGTAATCAGTAATCAGAATTTCTGTAAATACTAATTATATAACAAGAAAAACTTGCATTTCGAATTCTGGGACTCTTCCACCTGTGAAACAGACTTTACAAGCACTCTCATTCACAATGTAAGGTGTAGGAAGCCTTGTTTACTCAATCTTAAAGCATATGTGAGTTTGACTTTTTTACAGTTAATATTCGACTAATCTATGAAATGGACCTCTTTTTTTTATTTTTATGAAAATGCTAAAATTAATTTCATTCTATATCTATAAATCCATATTTTAAAAATAATTATTATATAAAATATAAATTATTTATTAAAATATATTTATTTATTTATTTAGAAATAAAAATATAATCACTTACAATAATGTTCGCAAGATATTAATCATAATTTATAAAAAATTATTTGATAAATAACTATAAAATCTAAAGTTGTGATAATATATAAATAATACCATGTTATATAAATTATCAATTAATTTAAAATAAATATTGGAAGACAATAATAAGTTAAAATAAACATTAACTCAAAGTTGAATTTTTATATATAATTTAAACTCAACCTTTAAAATTTTTAACTTATTTTAAAATTGTGAACTTTTAAGTTTTGAATTTAACATATCAAGTTAAATGAATTTGGGGACAATTTATACATATGTAGTCAATATCTACACTTAACGTGTATATTCATATGTTTTAACTTTTCGTTTTCTATGACACGATCTTTATAGAGGTTTCCATATTTTAATAAAAAATGAAATTTCGTTTTTTGGTGAGTATATATACGATATACTAAAAGTAGACAGATGAAAGGTTATTAATAAAAGTAGGAATGACATTTGATTCTTTTTTTTTTATTTAAAGGGGGGTCGGAGCCCATATGATTGCGAATTTGGAATAAAAAGATACATAGGGAGGTAGGGCATTTAGCCATACCTCCCCAGAAAATTTTTGCTAAGGTGGCTTACAATAATGTGTTCGAGTGCCGACCTCAAGCTTTAACAAAACAACTTAAAGGAGCAAGAAAAATTAAGCGTTGATTATTCTAGGTCTTTACGAACCGAAGGAAAACCAAGTCGATCTAGTCGATTAATCCTTGAAGCATCCATGGCATGGAAGGATAAGAGAATGTTGTTGATTGTTGCATGGTGGTTGCATGACGTGCTAGATAATCTGCCACTGAGTTGGCCTCTCTGTAAATATGCAAAAAAGAAGTCGAAACACATGGCAACAATGACTGGATCGTTGATAATATTGCAAATAAAGTCCATGGCCAAGAAGTGCGATTTTTGAGCAATAATAGAAGAGTCTTAGAATCTGTTTCAACCACTACATTGCTCAGTCCATTGCTGATGCACGATTGCAATCCATATAGTAAAGCCAGTGTTTCTGCCTGCAGACTAGTGCCTTTGCCGAAAAAATAGCCTTAGCCAGAAAGATATTACCAGATTCATTTCTGATGACTATCCCACCTCCAATAAGTCCCGAAGTACCCAAAGCACTACCATCGACATTTAATTTCCAGCAAGCAGGTGGGGGTTTAGTCCAATGAATAGTAAAAAAAGTATGAATCCGTCGACGCATAGGCAAGGTTGGGTACAATGGGGTGTAAGCTAAAGCGAGTTGAAGAAATTAGGAGGATCCAAAGCCATGAATGATTGTAAGTGAAACAGAGCCATAGACTGTTGTGATCGTGAACAAGTGGACTTCCCTTCAAATAGCCAATCGTTACGAGTCTTCCAGGTAAGCCAACAAACCACAGCAGGGATGAATTTTAAAATTGCTTGTAAAGGACCTGAATCTGTCCACAGCCAGGACAGGAGCTCTTGAAAGCTGAACGTGTGAAGTCTGAAATGAAAAACAGATGCAAAAAACAGCCACAAAGGCCGAGCCATGGAACAGGAAAAGAAGCAGTGCTCTATTGTATCAGGGGATGGACAAAAAGGACATTTGGAGACCATGTTAAAACCCATTTTGATCAGTATCGAATCGAATGGGAGTAAACCATTTAACAACCTCCAAAGGAAGAAGGAGGCCTTTAGGGGAATACCCTTGCTCCAAACCTGCTGGAGGGTGTTGGGAGTTGGCGGCATTTGTTGTCTACGCAGAGCACCATAAGCGGATGAGACAGAAAAAATACCTGAAGTGGTGAGATCCCATATAGGTACATCTGGATCTTCTGAGAAGAGGATAGGCGTCTCAGCAATTTGCTGAACCACCATAGGTGGTGAATCGGAACTGAATAGGTCCATGTGACAGGGTTGATTAGAAAAAACCTGTTTCACAGTGAGTGCAGGGTTGGCAGGATTTGGATTGTGCAACAGTAACCTCCCCAAACCCGACCAATTTGAAGACCAGAAGCTACATTCACCAGCCCCCAACCTTATTCGTAGGTGGCTATCAAAAAAATCCTTCACAGATACCAATCGAGAACGATAAAAGGATCTCTGCCAAGATACACCTGCAATGTAGGACGACCATATGCCCAAGTGGTTTGTGATTTTCCACCATAATTTACAAGAAAAAGCATCGAGTTGATCTGATAACTTTCTCACACCAAGGCCATTCTCAAAGATAGGAAATGCTATTTTATCCCATGCACGCCATACTCGCTTCAGACTGGCCTCTGTGGAACCCCAAAGGAATTTAGAGAAAAGTCGTTCTAATTGAGCAAGAACTGACCGGGGAGGACACATTGCAGCCAAAGTGTGAATTGGCAAGGCTTGTAACACATGGCGAACTAAAACCAGTCGACCTCCTGAGGATAATAGTCGTCCCTTCCATCCATTTAATTTTGAATTCACCTTCTCTATCAACGGTTGGAAGTAGACACCTTTCTTGCGACCATGGAAAAGAGTACATCCTAAATAGCTCAGAGGGAGTTCAGAGCGATTAATGCCTAGTAAGCCCATTAATACGCCGAGAGGCAATTACATCGTTTGGAGAGAAAGAGAAAACTTTTATCTCTATTAATCTTTTGGCCTGAGACTTGTTCGAATTGCTCCAGGAATAGACTTAATGCCTTGATAGTCTTACGGGTCCCTCTGGTGAAAACCACTAAGTCATCTGCAAAACATAAGTGGGAAATTAAAGGTTCCCCCTGCCCAAAGATTAAGGCTCGATACGATTAGATTGAACCAGGAATTTAAAGCTCCTACTGAAAGCCTCGATAAGTAAAATGAAAAGAATAGGGATAAGGGTGCATACTGTTTTAGGCCCCGTGATGCTCGGAAGAAACCAATGAAATACCATTCACCAATATTGAAAAGTGACTAGCCCGAAGGTTATTCATAATCAGCTCAACAAATGTCCGGTGGAAGCCAAACTGAAGTAGTAAGGATTGGAGGAAGCCCCATGAGACACGATCAAAAGCTTTCATCATGTCCAGCTTCAGGATTAGGTTGTGACCCCGTACGCGCTTATGTAAGTGTTGGATCATCTCCTGAGCAAGCAAGATATTATCTGCAATGTCCTGGCCTTTTAGAAAAGCCGACTGTTCCGCTGAGATCAATGAAGGCAAAAGAGAACCCATTCTGTCACAGATTATCCGTTTGAACACCTTATTTAAGAATGTGCATAAACTGATCGGGCGAAAATCTGCAAAAGAGTGGGGACTTTGTTTCTTTGGCAATAATATGATCTGAGTACTACTGATAATACGGGGTAAAGGCACCCCTGCAAAGAATTCTTGCACCGCAAGTAGCAAGTCAGGGGCTATAATATCCCAACAAGTTCGATAAAACTGTCCAGGATAACCATCTACCCCAGGTGCACTGTCTGCATCAAGCCCAAAAATAGCTAAGTGGACGTCTTCGATAGTTATTGGCGCCATCAATCGAGCGTTGTCCTCAGCTGATACTAGAGTAGGAATCTATTGCAAAAGAAATCAACAACTTCTCCCCTAGGTTGCATCCCCTCGTCAGACAATAAAGTTTGAAAAAAATCCACTGCATGTTCTCGAATAGCAGTTGGGTCTTCAAGCCAGAAACCTGCATCATTTTTAATACGTGAGATATGTAGTCTCGTTCGTTTTTCCAATGTAGTTGCATGAAAAAATTTGGAATTCCTGTCCCCATCAGTTAACCACTTTACTTTAGCCCGCTGTTTCCAGAAAGATTCCTCATCTGCTAGAGCTCGTAAATAATGAGCTTGGCCCTCATTAAGAGATACTAAGTCTAATGCTGCTCCTGTTTGGTCAAATTGTGCTTCAAGGATTTTAAGTCTGTTCTCGGCCTGCTGGAGATTAACGAAAATATTGCCCACAGTTGTCTTATTCCATTCCTTAAGAGCCCCTTTAAGACGCTTGAGCTTCCATGCAAAAGGATAGGGGCCATGGAAATCAACTGGAAGGTCCCAATTGGATTTTACCAGTGTCATGAAATCAGGTTTACCAATCCAAAAAGCCTGAAATTTAAAAGGGCGTGGAACATTGGAGAGTGACCAGTCCAGTTTTAAGAGCAGAGGATTGTGATCCGATGTGGTGCGAGGGAGAATATCGACCGATGTCTGCCAAGGACATGAAAGCCATGCCTGATTTACCAGAAGACGATCTAATCTCTTCCATACCCGACCTTGTTGCCTCACTCCAGTCCATGTGAAAGGTCCCCCTGTTGTTGGTAAATCAACTAAAATGAGTCATTAATAAATGAACTAAAATCGTGCATGGAGCCTAGGTGAGGTGGCCGACCGAGAATACTCTGCAAGAGAAGAGATGACATTGTAATCACCCCAAGGACCCAAGGTTTGTTCTCTTGAGCAACTATTTACCTTTGTCATGCAAGGAATTCCGGAGACTCAACGTACCTGTCTTGAGCATTGTGCATAGATGGCGGTGAGATAGCTTAAAAACCCCAATGAGAATCTTTGATAGCAAAATGAATAAACCGATCGGAAAAATCTATCTGATGTAATTGTAGGTGGCCATGAAGAACCCACATTTTGTTGAATGACATAGAATGTTCAAAATGTAGTGCTTGCCGAGTGGCAAGTATTCGATCATTAGAAATTAAAGGTTCGAATCTGAAGAATGACCGATATGTTGTATAATCGTGAGAAGCGTCGTGAGACGACGAAAAAAGCAATGTTACCAGCGCCACGTATATTCGAGCAGACCTCTAATCATTTAGAAATTGGTTGGGGAGCTTGTGATCTGGTCACTATATTTGATTGACCAAAAGAACGTTTACGAGATGATTTAGAGACATTTTAATCGTCGAGGCCATCACCATTCTACACTAGGTGCAGGTCGGTTGTGAAAACCTTTCTTGAGGAAAATTGTAGTCTGAGAGAGGTGTTGTTGTGAAACATGGGGCAGAAAACTAGAAAGAGGCTGATTTTGGGAGGTTGTATGGAGGTGGGTCAGGCCAATGATGAAACCTTCTTCTTCATCGGATGAGAGTTACGCATTGGTGACAAAATAGTTGCATTACCCTGCATGCGGTGGGCGTGGGGGACTGGGCAGTGGGGCAGGACGTAGAGCATCAGAGTCCGTAGGTATGGCAATCACAGGGGTTATTTCCTCAGTATGTTCAAGAGGCCGAACTACTGGTTCGACTGGCTTTGGTGGAGCAGCATCTAAAAGAGGATGAACTACTGGAGGCATGAGGGTAGAAGCATTTGGGATAGCATTCAGGGGGAAAGTTGTAGGGGGCTCAACTTGTCTAGACTCTGGTTCCAGAGTTGTATCCGTGGACACATTCATTGATATAATGGTTGTTTTAGCATGGGAGAGGTCAGATCCGGTTGGCTGGTTGGATTGAATATCTTTTGGCCTCTATATCTTTTCAAGCTGGGTATGTTTGGAGGAACGAACAGTATGCTCTGAAGACGAGCACTTTCCCGTGGCATGACCAAGACGTGAACAATCGATGCGATCTGAGGGCAATTTATCATAGGTTACCAATTGCCAAAAGCCTGAATCACCATTACCAATCCAGATACGTTTAGGCAGATTCCGTAAGAGATTTATTTCGATACAAACTCGCGCCACTGATGGGCGTGAAAGATTGCGAGTCGCTGCATCAATCCGAAGAGGGCGACCAATTAAAGAAGCTAGAGACATCAAGGGGCCTTTCTGAAAGGGATGTATGGGGAGATGATGAAAAAAAACCCAAACTGGGGCAACTGGTGGCTCGTGGTCGGCCGTAAAATCTAGCGTCCATTTGAGTACTTTCATCACATGATTTTTGAAGTTCCATGAACCCCGCATCCAACAGCAATAATAATCCTCGTGTAAAGAAAAACGGATGAGAACATGGAAGGAATCGAGTAAACCGAGGGACACATCACCTTTGAAGCCAATCATTTGGAATCCTTTTCGCAAGAAGGTCAGATTTGGGCGTATATCAGCAAATTGACCCACCAGAGCCATATCAAACAGAGCGGCAAGGTTGGAAAATTCCTCTGGAGAGTATAGTAGGGCAGGTTCCCCTTTGTAAGTGCCGCCCTGTTTCAATTCAGTGTTCTCAATGATGGGGATGGTTGGACGGGAAACCACATCCTTAAAGGATGGAGGGGGCCGTCCATCAGGCAGAGGCCATGGATCGGCCATAGATCGGCACGGATCTCACGGTGGAGATAGCACGGTGGAGATAGCATGGTGGAGGATCGGTGGAGATAGCAAAATGACATTTGATTCTCGTTTCGTCTAGCCTTGCTCGAAATTAACTGACTTGGTTGAGTTGACTTAATTTCAAGTTAAATTCTGTGTCTTTTTTTTTAATTTCAAAATTAAAGTTAAGTTTGAATTTGGGCTAGTCAATTTAGATCAGTATGAGGTTTAAATATTATCGCACACTCAGTCCAAAATCTCACAATGAAGTAGAGTTTAGAAAGGTCTGATAATACGCAACCTTATCTCTATATCGCAGAGAAGTTGTTTCCAGTAGACTCGCATACAGATGCAACGATAAAAAAGTTATACAAGTTAAAGAATAAATATGTAAATAAAATTATTACTTTAAAAAATGTTATAACCAAGAAAATGAAAGTCTTGCCTTATAAAGGAAGTCGCGTACAACAAAATAAGCGGGGTAGTACGTGAAGCAATAGGAAAAGATTAATGGTTTTTTTTAACAACAGTAGACTTGTCAGGAGGCTTGAAAAAGCGAATGATATCTAAAAAACCAAAGGGGTTAATTAATTCGCAGACTTTCTAAAATTTCCTTTTGAACGAACAGAATAAAATTACGCAAAAAATGAAATAATAAAAAACATCAAAATTTAATAACGCAGTTCGGCATATTCTGCCTACGTCTACGAGGCTCTTACTTAGATTGATCACTTTCATAGTAGTTCAATAGAATTACATAAGATCCACCTAAAACAACACCACTTAATCTTTGTAACTATCTCTTAACCTCACTACTCTTGAAAGATTTTCACACCTCATCAGAGGATTTCTCTAACTACTTTCACTAAAAACAATAATAAATAAAAATAGCTAAAGTACTTAATCAACTGAAAATTAAATAACAAAATACTTGAGACAAAGGAAGACTTTCCTTTGGATTTATCTCCTCAAAATAACCCAGCTGAAAACCTTCTCCATAGTTGATTCTTTCTTCACAAGAATAAGTCACAATGTTGCTTCAAGTAATAACCAGTCCCCACATCACCAAAGATGATATTCACCTTACTGAGAAAAACAACTTCACCATGGCTCACATAAAAAACGTTAATTAGCTATGTTAATTAACATACGCGTCAACCAATATTTTCCTTCAAAGACATATGAAAAACATATTCCTTCATATGCTCACACGCACATATTACTGTTGCACACACTACAACACGTTTCTACTCCACTTGCGTGTTTTTAATAAACTTCTATCATAAATCAAGTAAGAAAGCAACACCACTTCTAGAAATCCACGTGGGCTTCCTCAACCTTATGCCAAAAAAAAACAAGACACAATATACAACAACATAAACACCAAGTGCGCAGCCAACCTCTTTTCTTTTCTCACACTTGACTTTCACACCCAGCAACAATGCACACACTCACGTGGTTTTACCAAATCACCTCTTTTTTGATAGACTTCAATTAAAACCCAATCTCTAGATACATGTTTTGGATATACTTCAATTTAAATACAATCTTCAGGTTTGCTCCATATCCATTAAAACACAATCTACATCCATCTTCATCAATCGATATAACAATTTTAATTTTTTATATGTCCAATTTAAAATGTCAAAACTAAATAAGATATATACAAAATATATCCTAACAATCTCCCTTTTTTGACATTTTTGCCTCTCAACTCTAGAACTACACATAAATAATTATAATTGGACATATAGAATAAAAATTCTTGATGCTCCTCCTCAATGCAATGTTCAAATACATATTTCATAAGCACAATCTAAGTCTAGTCAACAAAAGACAAAGAGAAGAAAAAAATACATCTTATCTGTGTTTCCCCCTTAGAGACAAGAGATGCCAAAAATCCAAAATCAAGAAGCTCCCAGAAAATGAATAACTCGCTGCTTTAAGTTACGAAGGGCATTAGCAGCGATACTAAGAACACCTTCAATCCTCTCAATCTCAAAAAATAAAGCAACATGAGGATTAACATTTGAGATCTCCGTGGCATCCGAAGGACCTGAAGCAACATACGGCGAGTCCATAACTTGTGGTTCTCGAAAAATCTATGGAGAGATATTCATCAATGGTGCAGACTCAAACATGCTTGATTCAATCCTGGGAACTTCATTGGAATACAAAAATTGTAAGATCAAGCATGGAAAATATAAGAGAGAGTGAGGCTTACTCTCAATAGCATCATCACATCGATAATAAGACGCCTAAGATTGAAATTTACCCCCATAGCAATCGCATAAAGCAGCTTGGCATGTGCCAGATAAATGGTCACAACATAGGTACTAGGCATCCAATTGGCCACAATCAACTTAAAAAGAGCAAAATACTTCTGGGTCAGCATTGACGACTGAAGAACAGAACTAGATGGCCAGGCAATCAGTTTATCACTAGTTAAAACCGTGGCAATTAGATCCGCTGATACAACCCACTCATCATCATATAACAGATCACTAATCACGTTATCAAACCCCAAAATTAGATTTAACCAAGTAACATCAAAATTAACTACCCGACCCCACACAGAAACAACATCTACATTCAAAATATCACATGTCAAATTGGAGTAAAATTCTTTTACCATATTAGAGTCATAATGCCTTGAAAGAAGTGAAGCTTGTAGCAGGGTATGCTCTGAAAGTAAGGTGTGTAGGCCATGATGTTGAAATTCATCCAAGTTTATCGGCCGATCAAGAACAAACTCGATATCTGAGAGTGTACTCCATTTCTGCTCGGCGGTTGGAGTATAAAACTTGAATGAAATTGCATTGTCGACTCGCAATCTAATTGAGGAACGATAACGAGGCAAGCATACAGTCTTTCGACATTTCATCTTTGTACGCTTTCTCGGAGCCGGAGGAGGTAATGGCGGTGGAACAAACTCAACAAGAGGTGCTTCGGACTCTGAAGTTGATTCTTCAACCATGGATTCTATCACCCGAGTAACAACATCAATGGGATCATTTTTATCCTGGACATCCGGAATGTCAATAGGTGTTTCTAAAGAAGAGCCAGCCCTAGTAACATTTCTACCATATTTTGGGTTCAAAAATAAGCGACTTGAGTGTCACGTTGCAGTCGCCGACTTCTTCTTGGAAACCGAGGACAGAACCTGTTCTTTATTCTTTCCCATTCTCCAATTTTCAAGTAGTTAAAAAATTAACAAGCCAGTAAATTAAAAAAACAGTCAGCCAAGAACTCAATCAAGAATCAGTCAAAATCCAGTCAACAACATAGTGGGCTTCAGTTTCAATCAATCCATATTCAACAGATCAGACAACAAATCAGTAGCTTCCAATGCAATCAGTTAATTATACCAGCAAAATCCACAGACCCAATCACAATTCAATAGAGTGGACCACAATTCTTCAGTTTCAATTACAAGCAGTCAAGAAAATGAAGAAAGAGTCAGTACCAGATGGAGAACACTGAATACGATGAACCACCACCGCTGTTGAGATTGAAGTATTTTTCTCCAAAGATGAATGCTGGAGTAGAGGAGAGGGGCGTGACTTGTTTGAAGGAGAAGAGAGCGTGTGTGGAGTGTAGAAGAGGCAGAGGGTGTGATTTGCTTGGAGAGAAGACTTGCATGGTGAGGCAAAGAGGAGCTTGAGCAGGCAGCAGCATTAGAAATAGATTAATGAAGCAAAGTTAGGGATTTTAAATCCCTTAGATAAAAACGTTGCGTTCCCCCCTTTTTTAATACTAATTTCTTTTCCTTTTCTTATAAACTATTTTTAAAAAAATAAAATAAAATAAAAAGAGAATAGTAATGAAGGGCACAGAGTCCTAAAACTCCTCTAAGAAGTTCAAACCTTACCACATCAAGAGGTTTAGTGAAAATATCCACCAACTGCTTTTTGTTAGATACATGAGATAAGATGACTGCCTTGCTTGATATCGAAGATCAATATGTTTTGTCTATAAATGTTGAATCGGATTCTTCGAAATATCTATTGCACTTTTATTTTCGCATAAAATTGTCAACTCATTATGATCAATCCCATAATCGTCTAACATCTGTTTCATCCAAAGTAGTTGCGAGCAACAACCACCTGCAGCTATGTATTCAGCCTCAGCAGTCGAGAGTGAGATTGAATTTTTCTTCTTTTTGTACCAAGAGATCAGATTGATTCCTAGAAAGAAACAGCCTCCTGAAGTACTTCTGCGATCATCTAAATAAGATGTTGAATCTGATGTATACCATATTCCAAAATTTGGTGTTCCACTTACATATCTAAAAATCCTCTTGATTGCTGGCAGATGTGTTTCTTTTGGGTTCGTTTGATAGCAAGCACATACACCAACACTATAGCAGATATCTGGCCTACTTACAGTCAAGTATAATAAGCTACCGATCATGCTGCGATATAAACTGTCATCAATACTTTTCCTATTCTCATCTCTGTTTAGTTTCACTGAGACACTCATAGGTGTTCTTGCATGTCTAGCTTTCTTAAGACCGAACTTCTTTATTATGTTTCTTGCATATTTGGTTTGCGATATGAAAATTCCATCCTTCACTTGTTTTACTTGCAAACCTAAAAAGAAGTTTAACTCACCCACCATACTGATTTCAAATTTAGATGTCATTAGCTTAACAAATTCTTCGACCATCTTTAAATGTGTAGCACCAAACACAATATCATCAACATAAATCTGAGCTATCACAAATCAGATGGGAACTTTTTAATAAACAAAGTTTTGTCAACACTACCTCGTTTATATCCTTGCTTGATAAGGTATTGAGTGAGTCTTTCATACCAAGCCCTTGGTGCTTGTTTGAGTCCATAAAGTGCTTTCTTTAGTTTGTAGACATAATCTGCATGGGCTGAATCAAAGAAACCTTTCGGTTGCTCCACAAAGATTTATTCCTGTATAAACCCATTTAAAAACGCACTCTTTACATCCATCTGATAAAGTTTAAAATCTTTTATACATGCTATGCCCAATAGTAATCTGATCGATTCAAGTCATGCCACCGGTGCAAATGTTTCATCGAAATAGATACATTCCACCTGAAAGTATCCTTAAGCTACTAGCCTTGCTTTATTCCTAGTAACATTACCCTTTTCATCTATTTTATTCCAAAACACACATTTTGTGCCAATTACATTAGTACCTAGTGTTCTTGGCACTAATTCCTATACATCATTCCATGCAAACTAAATCAACTCTTCTTATATAGCTGCTGTCCAAAACTCATCTTGTAGTGCTTCTTTAACGTTCTTTGGTTCGAGTGAGGAAGTATAGCACAGATATCCTACAAGTTCTCGATAATCAACTCCTTTTCTTTCTCTTGTTTTTCTTCTTTCGCTCACATCCCCAATAACATTTTCTGCTTGATGGTTTCTTCGGATTCAAGATGAAGAGCCTTGGTTCAAATCATCTTCTAGTGTTTTGGTTGTTTCATCATCCGAAGTAACTGAAAGGTCTTTAGTTTGTGTAGTTACTTTCTCAACAATAACTAACTGCAAATCTAGGCAATTCTTCACTTTTGTCTCATTATTTTTTTAAGTTGATTTGGATGGTTGGTTGCTATATTTCTCTTCAACCACTTGACCATTCAACAAAGATACATCATCTATCACAACATTTATGAATTCTTGCACTTTCCTTGTTCTTTGATTGTACACTCTATAGGCTTTACTATAAGTTGAATACCCAATGAAAACTCCTTCATCACTTTTGCTCTCAAATTTTCCAAGTTGTTCATGATCTCGAACAATATAGCACTTGCTTTCAAAAATATGAAAATAACCTACATCTAGTTTCTTTCCTTTCCAGAGTTCATACGACATCTTGTTCAGAAAGCTTCAAAGATATACTCTATTGCACATGTACCATGCTGTGTTAATCACTTCAACCTAAAATCGCTTAGACATTTTACTTCCATTCAGTATAGATCTGGCCATTTCTTGAAGTTTTCTATTTTTCTTCTCTACAACTCCATTTCGTTATGGAGTTTTGGGTGCTGAAAATTCTTGTAAGATGTCATATTCATCACATAACTCGTTAAAGCTTGCATTCTCAAATTCTCTTCTGTGATCCGATCGAATTCTCAATATAGTCAAAATTTACAGATTCATCACCTGCACATAGACTTCTAAAAGCCTTAAACGCATCTAATTTTTCTTTCAAAAATGCTACCCAAGTATATCTCAAATAATCATCAAAACAAGTTAGAAAGTATCTCATTCCACCAATGCTCTCATACTATGTTGGACCGACTAAATCCAAATGAACTAATTCAAGTATACGAGATGAGGTAACATATCTAACATTTTTGTGTAGCACTCTTATCTATTTTCCCATTTGACACGCACTGCAAATTGATTTTCCTTCTTTGTTCATTTTGTCTAAACCCTTCACAGCCTCCAATTTTGTCAATTTACTGATGAGATCAAAATTCACGTGCCCCAGCCTTTGATGCCATAAATCAATGTTATTCTCATGAGTGGCCAACTTACACGTAGTCATGACATACAACATGTAGAAATTATCGGTTGATCGCTTACCGCTTACAATATATTTTCCTTGTTCAGTAAGTATCCTGCATTCATTACTTGTAAATTTAACTAGCAAACCATCATCACATAGTTGGCTTATACTTACCAAATTTGCTTTTAATCCATCGACATGAAGCATATTCTTGAGAGGAGGTAAACCATCCACGCACAATGTTCCTCTACCAATCACGGAAGCTTTCTTTTCATCTTTGAAAGTCACATGACCATCTATACAATTATGATAATCAGTTAAGTAATTCTTTTCCCCCCTCATATGGCGTGAGCATCCACTATCAAAATACCAACCATGTTGTAAAGGTGCCTTCATTAATGTACAAACTATAAGAGCTTGCAATTCACTTCTTTTTACCCAAGTAGATTTAGATAATAATGGTTTATGTTGAAATTTTTATGGAATGTGTATACTTTTTCAGCCTTGTCTTCTTTCAAACAACATCTGTAGCAACTGATAACACCTTGGCCTTATATGCCAAACAACTCCACAAGAATAACATGTGGGTATAAATCTTCGACTCTTGTTTGGCGCTTTTACCTCTTGGGCTGATCTGAACATATCAGGATTTTCTTCATTAACTTTAGAACACTCACCTTTATAGCCTATGCCTTCGAAATTTCCTTTAACCTTACCGGTTTCTATCAACTATCCAGTTTTTCTGTGCCTCCATTCAATATTCTCAATCCCTTTTCAGTACTTATCAATTTCATTCTAGCTTTACCAAGCTCATCCGATGTCAACAACAGCATCTTTTCTAATTCTTTTATGGTGTTTTTCATGCAAAGATTCTCTTCCTTCAATCTTTCATTTTTTTACATGTTTTCACCCATTTTTTATACATAACCTTGTAATCCTCGTAAATATTCCCATTTTTATCATCAAGGCCACTTCCTTCACTATCATTGTCTGATATTGAATCTCGAGCTGAACTATTTTCAAAATTTTCAAAATTTCTCCCTTTTCCACCTTCAGTTACCTCCTTCTCAGTTACTGTTAAGCAAGTAACTAGACCTTTGCTATGTAAGGCAACCAACACAGCATTGTTCGCTATTTCTTCTTCACTACCAAAATCACTCTTAGAATCATTTTCACTCCAGGTGCTTGTGAAGGACTTTCCTTTTTATTTCTTCAACGTATTAGCATATTCGGATTGAATATGTCCAAACCCCTAACATTCATGACACTGAATTCTTCTTACCTTCCGTTCTCCCTTTTGTGTCTTGGGTTGTTACTTGATGAACTTCTGCCATATTATCTAAAGTCGGGTCTGTCCTTCTTCATTCTTTTTAGCCATTTACCAAAATTTCATGTGAGTAGAATCATGTCTTCATTTTCATCTTATTCATCTTTCGAATTGTTCACACTTTTTCCAGTTTCCACTTGTAGTGCCAATCCTTTGCTTCTTTCTTGCTTACCTCTTAAGAGATTCATCTCGAAAATTATAAGATTTCCAATAACTTTTTTCATTGACAGATTATCAATGTCGTGAGCCTCCTCTATTGCTGCAATTTTTGGGATAAATCTTTGAGGTAGCGATTTTAGCGTTTTCTTGAATAATTTCATGTTGGAGTATTTCTTCCCCAGTTGATGAGCTTGATTTGCGATATCTCTCAATTTTTCACAAAAGTCTCCAATAGTCTCATGCTCATATATCTTCATCTCTTCAAACTGCACGGCTAACATTTATAGTTTCGATGCTATCACAGACTTTGATCCTTCATGAATGGTTTGCAAAGTATCCCACGCTTTTTTTGTCTATTCACATGCTGAAATCATTAAGAAGCGTCCTTTATCAACAGCACTGAATATCGCATGCATTACTTGTGAATTTCCCATAGCACTTTCTTCTTCCACTCTTGTCCATTCAGATGGATCTTTCTGAACTGTCTCTCCTTTATCATCAGTGATCATTGGATGCGTCCAACCGTATACTACCGAATGTCAGCCTCTCATACCTTGAGCATGAATAAAGACTTTCATTCGAGATTTCCATGTTGGATAATTAGATCCATCCAATAGTGGTGGTTTGGTGATTGATGCACCCTCTCTAGTAGTCATGTCTGTGAACCTAGGATCTGCACCAACTTGCTACCAAGTTCTGAATCGATGACCTTTCTCTGATACCAATGAAAAACCAAAAGGAGTTAATTAATTCGCAGACTTTTCGAAATTTCCTTTTGCACGAACAGAATAAAACTACGCAAAAATGAAATAGTAAAAACACTAAAATTTGGTAACGCAATTCGGCACACTCTACCTACGTCTGTAGGACCCTTACCCAGATTAATCACTTTCACAGTAGTTCAATAGAATTACACAAGATCGACCTAAAACAATAGTACTCAATCTTTGTAACTATCTGTCAACCTCACTACCTATGAAAGATTTTCATACCCGATAACACAACCAACTCGTGTTAACCTCGTTAGAGGATTTCTTTAACTACTTTCACTCAAAACAATAATAAATAAAAATAGCTCATGTAGCACCCCCCTTACCATAGGGTACACACCGGGACGCCCGTAGGTCATTCCAATACATATCCTACGATAAGGGTGAACTACGAACAATCACTACTGTACCTCACATGGCATCAAATCATAAAGCATCAATACTGAAAATCACTAATTTTTGAAACCATAAATTTTTTTTGCCTCATTTCATATCATTGAGAACAATAATTTTACACATGTTTCTGTTTTACTGTCGGTACAATATTCCAAAAGAAAATCTCATACAAAATGTCTAACTAGGTCATTCCCAAAAGATCCCAGCTAACCGACCTGTGAGCCATGACTTCTCTTGCCAACACGATCTATACGACAGGAAAAGTCTCTCTGGAGCTAGGAGTCTACTCTCTCGATCCTGAAAAATAATTTGCAATTTTGGGTGAGTTTGCGAACTCAGTGAGGAACTATCATCGACGGTTCACCCAATTCATGCATTTTCAAGTATAACAAAATTATAGCATAATAGCTCATTCAGAAGTATCACATGATCATTCACCTAAACACAAGGCAATTTGCCTTTCACTCAATCAAAAACATCTAATCAAATACATATGTAATGCGTATGTGACCCTTTTTTCAATTTATTACGTTGTTGTGATCGAGCGCCTAAATTGTCCCAATAAGGGCGCATTAATTGGTGAGCCTGAGGCTCTGAATCACTGTGGGCTCGAGGCCCAATTACATTGAGCTTTAAGCTCTCGGTGGCTGCTCCGGTCACAACTGTCAATTATTGATCATGCATTATGCATGGAATGCACATGGCAATGTAAAGCAAAGCCCACATCATATTCGGTCCCAAATTACCACATTCACACAAGTAGTTCACAAGTAATCACATTCCAAATCACATATAGCACTTCTATGTCATGATCTTCCAATACATCGGACACCTCCGGTCCGGAACCAGGCATAAACAAACGCAAAACCCACCATTATTCTCCATAGTGTTATAGTGAAAAATATAAACAATTAATAATCGAGAAACCATTTAGGTTACTCACCAATAGCTTCTGAGCTAATGTCGGGAAGTCTCGGCAACGTCCGTGGGATGACGTTCCAACTGTGCCTCTATAACAATCACAATAATCACATATTACCAAATGCACAATCAGAAGTATTAAATAATGCACATGTAGCAATTTAGATGTGTACAATGCATGTTCGTGACATTTCCGGCACTATTGCACAAATTCCCGTCACAAAAACTTCCTCTAAACATTAGAAACTCATAGACATCAAAATCGCTCAATTTGGACCTCTATAGGTCCAATTATTAATAAAACATGGATCGGAAAAATCATTACCCGATCCCTTCACTTCAACCTAACCAATTCCGGTCAATTTCAGCTCTAAAAATTTTCAATTTCACAAATAAATGAAATTCAAAGTTTCACGAATCCGATGCCTCGAGAATCAAGTCAATCGGATGTCGGACGGAAAAGATATTCCCAAAACACGTTCAGACCAACACACTACACATAACGTCACTCTAGAAAATGAACATCTTAGGGGCTAAATGGAAATCCGACCTCTTCATAACAATTGTAAATCTATGTCTCTAGTTTAATTAGAAACAAGAATCAGATCTATTGGAGCTCTATAGCTCAAGCTATCTCCAAATTACTGAAGCATGTTCAGACTTTTCCAACTGATCTGTTCACTTAGATCCGATCGACCTTTCTCAGTTTGATCTCAAAAATCCTAACTTTGGTATGGAAAGATAGAGAAATATCTTAGGAATCCAATGCTTTGAAAATCAGGTCGATCGGAGGTCGGATAAAAAAGTTATACACAAAATATTGGACGGAGGTCATTGGGAGCGCCTGGGCGAGCTGTGCGGATGCGGGCGAGTGCCTCGTTCGCCCGCATGGGAGAGCGTCTCGTCCACATCCGCTCTACATTTTTCTTTTTTTGCACCTTAACCTTCCTTTCATCCACACTACACAACTTTTAACACACTCATCCAAAAATCACAAATTAGGTCTCGTTGGAAAGATCTTGAAAAATCCTATAGGTTTCATGAAGAACTTGAAATTTAATAACACCTCTAAGGGTGTCAAAAATGCACTCAAATACACTACCTAATCACACATTTACTACAACAGTGCAGCACAATCACAAAAATCATAACTTTTCATCCCCTTAGCCAAAAATTCCAAATTTTATATCAATAAAAAGAGCAGATCAAATGCCACATCTTTCATGAACAATTAGAAGCCAACTCTATCTCTAACCAAATCAAATTCGCAAACAAAGGTTCAGCCTACCCAATTTATTCTCAACAGAAACCCATTCTTTCAAAATTCATAACTCCACATCCCCTTGGCAAACATTTCCATACCATATAGCAATAAAAATCTCAGACAATATACTACAATTCTCAAGGAGAACCTCACAGCAAATTCCAATTCAAACTAGGTCGAATCCTCACATTAAGGTGGTTGTCCTGTTAGGATTCATGAAATCAACATTTAACCTAACCCTTAACAAAACTTTACAAATTTATATCTAACAATCCTTACATCCAAAATTTGCCTAAAATACCTCATTAGAAAGCTACAACAATCCTCTACATCTTTCTAGAAGGTCACTTGAGCCAATTTCACCCTTTACAATCCCAAATAAATATCGGAACACAAAGAGCACAAAACCTATGCCCTTAGAACAATTGCACACCAAAACACATTTTGGACTGAATTACTACCTGAGCATTATCAGACCATAACTTACAACCTACACATCGAAAAATATCATACTCAGTGGCGTTGAAAAGACAACACATAAATCTTCAACTTTCAGTAATACCAATTTCACAAAATCTATCTCCTTTATCCTAGAAAAATTCTCAAAGTTTCAGGTCTTCAATAATGGAACCAAGATCCGGATACTATTCATCCAGCACACACATCTCAACTTCCAAGCAAAATTCAAAGCTCTTCAAGCCACAATTGGGCAGAACTTCCTTCATAGGAATTCTAGCCATACTTCTCAAGTTTAATTTAAAGCAAATCTCAACTCAATAGCATAACCACATCAAAATTTATAATCAAATACCTGAAACATACACAAGTTCCATTTTCCAGATTTCATACTAAACCCTACTCCTTTCATGCAAACATCCATACCACATCAATAAACATCCCATTTAGCCAAGAATTTAGCCACAAATTCATCAAGACAATTACTTGAGTAATAAAGCACAATTTGGCAGTACACAATATACACAATTTTCTTACTTCATTTCCACTCATCTAACATCATAAACTTCATTGAAAACATTAAAGTCACATTCTTTCATTACCATATCATTTTCCCTCACACAAGCATACACTTATACCCATACAATTAATACACAAGCTTCATGAAATTAATGCACCAATAAGCACAATAAATGCTTCTACCTACTAAGGAAAGAACACAAAACAATTTCTTACCTAAACAAGCTTCAAGCTCTTCAATTCTCCAAACCACTCAAATTTCTCTACCTCTCACCAACACCCACAACTATCACTCCAATACACACACAATTCACCATCTTCACAAGGCTTAAGTTTGAGTTTGTGTGTGAATAAAAGAGAAGCAAGCAAGGAAACAAGAAGTTACTTGAAGGATGAAGAACCAACGAAGGAAGGAGAAGCAAACACCAAGGAAGAAGAAATAAAGCTACAGATGAGAGGAAGCTTTAGGCTTATAAAGCAATTTTTTTAAATCTTCAAAGAAGGAGTGTCGTAAATGATAGAATGGAACAATATAAAACCATTAAATGAATGAGGACACTTGTCACTTAATGGAGAAAAAGCAAAAAACATCAATTAACCATTTAATCAAAGAACCCTAATACAAATTAATCTTTAATCCATCCAATTCCAATAGCTCTAATTACAATCCCAAATTAATGCACCCAATATTCCAATGTCATAGGCAGAAATTTTTCTATACCGAAAATCCCATCAGCCTGCCTCTTGGCAATTTTTTAGGTCCAGAAAAATACCCCGAAAAATTCTAGGAAAATTTCTGAAATTCCCTAAAAATGTAAAACACACATAACCTACTTCAAATCAATTTTTCAAACACAATTATCACATTAATCACACAAAATTACATTTAGACCCATATGTCAGGAAATGTCATTAATGCATGTACAATCATGTGCATGTGCAAAAATTACCATTCACATTTATATAAAAGCTATATAATGCATGTTCATGCCGAGATATATTCACTTGAAAAATTAAATAACAAAATACTTGAAACAAAGGAAGACTTCCCTATGGATTTATCTCCTCAAAATAACCCAGCTGAAAACCTTCTCCATAGTTGATTCTTTCTTCACAAGAATAAGTCACGGTGTTCCTTCAAGTAATAACCAGTCCCCACATCACCAAAGATGATATTCACCTTACTGACAAAAACAACTTCACCATGGCTCACACAGAAACACGTTAATCAGCTACGTTAATTAACATACACAACAACCAATATTTTCCTTCAAAGACACATGAAAAACGTATTCTTTCATAAGCTCACACACACATATTACTGCCGCACACACTGCAACACGTTTCTACTCCACTTGCGTGTTTTTAATAAACTTCTATCATAAATCAAGTATGTAAGCAACACCACTTCTAGAGATCCACGTAGGCTTCTTTAACCTTATGCCGAAAAAACATCAGACACAATAGACAACCGCATAAACACCAAATGTGCAGCCAACCTCTTTTCTTTTCTCACACATGACTTCCGCACCCAACAGTAATGCACACACAAACATGCTTTTACCAAGTCACCTCTTTTTTGATAGACTTCAATTAAAACCCAATCTCTAGATGCATGTTTTGGATAGATTTCAATTTAAATACAATCTTCGGATTTGTTGTATATCCCTTAAAACACAATCTCCATCCATCTTCAACAATTCATATAATAATTTTAATTTTCTTATATGTACAATTTAAAATGCCAAAACTAAATAGGATATATATAAAATCTATCCTAACAATATCGAGTATAAATGATATTATTGAATAAAATCAAGTTGTTTTTTAATTTTAAATTCAAAAAATAAAATAATTAAGTTTAGTACAAACTCAATCAAAATTTAAACTTTCCAAATTAGGATCCGCTTATGCCTGGCTTAGCCAAATGCCAATTCTTGTAATTATAAAATGGAATCCAATCTAAGCACCTTACAAAAATAGAGCAAGACCTTATAGGATAAGAGAGAGAAGTCTATAACAAAAAGACAAATACCAACCCAAACAACATAAACAACCTGAGTCAATATTAGACAACCCTATGCCATCCCTCAATGTCAATAGCGACTAAATATATCTGCTGCAGAATAGGAAGAGTTTTGGTTTTCTTTCGCAATAATTTATACTTTGTTTGCTTATTATCAATTTTCCAAACACTACACAACACACGATATTTCTTTTTCTATTTTGAATGGGAAAATTCTTCTTTCCATTTCCTCTACTAATTAAAGATGAAATCTCATATCTTTAAACTTTCTCAAATTCTGCATTTCAATATACTTTTTTGTTGTTATTGGTTAAAATTATTTTGTTGTATAGCTTGTAATAAACGTATAGCAATTTGATTGTGCTTGGATTAGTACCCACTAATCTAAAAAAGAGAATTTGAGCCTAAATAATTTCCAAGTATAAATTATTCACTGCCTTGAAATAAGTAGATATTAAAAGAAAATATTCAAAAAAGCGAGAAAAAGGAAATAAAGTTAATAAAAACAGCTATATAAAAAATTATAAAAAAGAAAATGCATACATACTTCTGATTTCCATTTTTATATGTGAAAAACCGAAGAGCGTAATAGTTTTGCAAACTTTCCAATTTTACCGTGGACGTCTCTAGCACAAACGAAAACAAAAGTAACACTAGAAATTTGATAACGTAGTTCAACACATTTTGCCTATATTTACGGGGGCCTCACCTAGCTTAATACTTTTACCTAAGTACAATAGATTTATCCGAGATTTCACTGAGCCGACACCACTCAACCCTTGACACTTTCTCTTAACCTCATTTCCCGTGAAAGAATTTCACACCTAATAACATAATTGAATCGTGTTAACTTCAATAGAGGATTTTCTCAATAGTATTCGACAATAAAGATATGAAATAAACAACTCAAGTGATCAATCAACTAAGAACAAAACAATAATACACTTGAGATAAAAGAGAAGAACAACTTTCCAAAAGGTTCAGCTCCACTGAAATAAATCTGGAAGTCGTTGCAATAACAATGGGCTAATTCACATAAAACACCAATACGAAGTTACAACTGCACCGATAATACATTCACCAACCGAAGTATGCACAGCCCATAAGGAAATCAATTAATAATTGTTGAGCTAATGAAGAATGATGCAATAAAGAAATCACGCATATTGCCCAGCTTCAATAACTCCAATTAAACCATATGGGACACTACACACATCATGTATATTTCACACACAATCCCAAAAGAGCAACTTTTGGACATAAGAAGTTAACCCACGATGTATATTCCACACAGAACACACCCATACCACCAGATCTATGTCTTTTAAGAATTCAATTAACTAACCCACGGTGTTTCCCCCAAAATTAAAAAAAAAAAAAACACTCACACCACAGCTGCATTTTTTTCAATCTTCAATTAACACTCACAACATTGTTTTATCCAACACACACACACACGAGATTCATGAAGAGCCACTCTCTAACTAAAAAAAATCACCCACAGTGTATCAGTCTCTCCAACATATGCACAACTTTGAGATATATATATATATATATATATTCTAGAAATCAATCAACACCACCTCACCAGTTGATGCAACACACATGGGATGCACTCATAGAGAAGTGCACAATACTCCTTTGCATAATCCCTTCATAAACACACAAAACAATTTTCTTTTTTCTGTTCTACACCAAAATCTCACAGTCCACAATTCAATTACCAACATGATAATAGACTTCAATATTGTGTAGGATTCTATCACAACTATAAGATTATCTATATAGCTTTTGAATCCAAGTCATTACCCAATTAATATCTTATATGTGCAATTAATAAATAATGTCAAAACTAATTACCTAGATATATAAGATATATCCTAACAATCTCCCCCTTTTTGACATTGTTTGTCACAAATATGAAACTCCCCATAAATAACATATAACCATCAAATGCACAAATCCATTCTCCCCCTTGGGACAAAAGGATGCCAGAAAGCACGACGAATAGTTACGCATATACCTTAAAATCTCCCCCTAAATAGAACATACACCATAAGCAATATGATGTCTCCCCCTTGGGACCAAACATTGTCAAAACTAAGAATGCCTTCAACACAATAAATCTTAGTGAATAAAAAAACATAAAAATCAGTAGTAGGTTTAACAGAAGAATTATAAGTATGTCAAGATGACAATTTACTACCAGCCAATACACATGTCAACATATCATTACTTATTTCAATTCCATCTTCATAAGATTGATCAAAGTTATAAACCTAAGCAAATAAAGATGAGTGTTGCTAGTGTAGTGAGAGAGAGAGAGATGCCCGAGACAGAGACCCATACTAATGAGAGAGCTGAAGAGTCTTCAGTGGAGCTAAATAGAAGTCATAATGCAAACTACTAAAAAGATGAGACGACAATAGCAACATAAAAACTAAAGAACTAAAAAAAAGAAAAATCTTTTTTTACGTTTCATTTTTTAAAAAACAACACAAAAAATACTTCAAAAATGGAAAGTACACAATCCCTATGTCCCCCGAAGAAATTCAAACCTGGCCTTATTCCTCTTCATATTATCTTTGTCATTGGTTTCTTCTTCTGAAGTAACTAATTTATCCTTTGTCTGAATAGCTTCTTCACAAGCAGTAACAAATTGTAAATCTAGAAAATTTCTTGTTTTTCCTTAACAATGTCTTTTTGCCTATAATTGACCCTTTCTAATCCAAGTTTTCTTCGGTACCATGGGTTGTTGCTGGAAATTTAATGGAGAGTGTTTAGATTTTCAGTTTTGACTCCTTTGAAACATTATTTGTAACATCTTGTAGCATCTCGATCTTATGTGCCCGATAACTCCGCAAAAATGACACATGGGTACAAATCTTCGATTATTTCTCTATGTTTCTTCTTCTTTAATAGATCTGAACTTATCATTTTTCTCCTCATTCACTTTAGAGCACTCACCCTTATAATCAATGCCTTGAAGATTCCCTTTAACTTTACCAATTTTCTTTAACTTTTCTAATTTTTTTGTGCCTCCATCAACATTCTCAATCCCTTTTCGGTAATTACTAATTTCATTCTAGCTTCATCAAGCTAATTTGATGTAGACAACAACTTCTTTTCTAGATCTTGAATGATATTCTTCATGGAACTGTTTTCCTCCTTCAACTTCACATTTTTCTTACATGTTTGGATCCATTTACTATACATTACCTCATAGGCTTCATAAATACCTTCCTTTTTATCATTTGAAGTATTGTCATCACTATCATAATCTGAGATTGAGCTTTGAGCTGAATCGTCTGTGTTTTTTTTCTGAAATTTCCCGATTTACTCACTTTTTTGTCTTCAGTTACTTCCTTCTCGGTTACTATTAAACAAGTAATTAGACTTTTACTGTACAAGGTAATTAACGCAATACTATTCACAGTTTCTTCTTCACTTCCAGATGTGTTATCACTTCAAGTGCTCGTATAAGATTTCCCTTTTCAATTCTTCATGATGTTAGCACACTCCGCCTGCACATATCCGAAGCCTTGGCATTTATGGCTTTGACTTCTCTTTGTGTTTCTTTCTCCCTTTTGAGTTTTGGTTTGTTGTTTCAAGTTGTTGTTCGATGAGCTCTTGCCGTTTTATCTAAACTCAGTTCTGTCCTTTTTCACTCTCTTCAGCTACTTACTGAACTCTCATGTTAATAGCTCCATATCCTCATTCTCGTCAGATTCATCTTCTACATGATTCATACCTTTTGTAGTTTCAACCTGTAGTGTCAATCCTTTGCTTCTTTCTTGTTTACCCCTTAAAAGATTCATTTCAAAATTTGTAAGAATTCCAATTACCTTCTCCAACAACAAGTCATTGATGTCATGAGCCTCCTCGATTGCTTCAATTTTTGGAATAAATCTTGGAGGTAGTAATCTCAACGTTTTCTTGACTAGTTTCAGATTGAAATATTTCTTCCCGAGTTGATAGGCCTGATTCGCTATATCTCGCAATCTTTCATGAAAGTCTCCAATAGTCTCATTTTCATTCATCTTCAGTTCTTCAAACCTTACAGCTAACATCTATAGTTTTGATGCTATCATAGATTTAGACCCTTTATGAATAGTCTACAAAGTATCTCACGCTTCTTTAGCTGATTCACAGGCCGATATCATTGAGAAGCGTCCTTCATCAACAACAATAAAAATTGCATGCAATGTTTGTGAGTTTCCAAGTGCTCTTTCTTCTTCGGCTCTTATCCGTTCAGATGGATCTTTTAGAACTGTCTCTTCCTTATCATCACTAATCATCGGATGAATCCAGCCATGTAACATCGAGTTCCATTCTCTTATTCCCTGTGCCTGAGTAAAGACTCTTATCAATGATTTCCATGCAGGATGATTGGAACCGTCCAACAACGGTGGCCTGATAATTGATGCTCCTTCTCTTATAGTCATAATTTGAAACCTAAGTCTGCGCTAATTTGCTACCAAGTTCTGAATCAGTGACCTTACTATAATACTAATTGAAAAACCCAAGGGGTAATAGTTTCGCAAACTTTTCAATTTTATCGTGGACTTTTCTAGCACAAACGAAAACAAAAGCAATAAAAAATGTAATAATAAAAAGTAACACCAAAAATTTGATAACGCAATTCAACACACATTACCTACGTCTACGGGGCCCTCACTCAGCTTAATACTTTCACTAAAATACAATAGATTTACCTAAGGCTTTACTGAGTCGACACCCCCTTGACATTATCTCTCAACCTCGCTTCCCGTGAAAGAATTTAACACCCAATAATATGATCGACTCGTGCTAACCTCCAAAGAGGATTTTCTCAATAGTATTTGATAATAAAGATACGAAATAAACAACTCAAGTGATCAATCAACTAAGAACAAAACAATAATACACTTGAGATAAAGGAGGAGAACAACTTTCCGAAAGGTTCAGCTCCACTAAAATAAATCTGGTAGTCGTCGCAACAACAATGAGTTGATTCATATTAACACCAACACGAAGTCACAGTTGTACCAATAACACATTCACCAACCAAAGACGCAACCCATAAGAAAATCAATTAATAATCGTTGAGTCAATGAAAAAAGATGCAACCAAAAAATCACGCATATTGTCTAGCTTCAACAACTCTAATTAAACCATATGGATACTACACACACCATATATATTTCACGCACAATCCTAGAAAAACAACTCTTGGACATAAGAAGTCAGCCCACAGTGTATATTCCACACAGAACACATGCACACCACCAGATCTATATCTTTTAAGAATTCAATTAATTAACCCAAGGTGTTTCCCCAAAATAATTAAAAAAAACACTCACACCACAGCTGCGTTTTTTCAATCGTCAATTAACACCCACTGCATTGTCTTATCCAACATACACACGAGATTCATGAAGAGCCACTCTCCAACCAAAAAAAAATCACCCATGGTGTATCAGTCTCTCCAACACATGCACAACTTTGAGATATATATATTTTCTAGAAATCAATCAACACCACCTCACCAATTGATGCAACACACACGGGATGCACTGATAGAGACGTGCACGATACTCCCCTGTAAAATCCCTTCATAAACATGCAAAACAACTTTCCTTTTTCTATTGTACACCAAAATCTCGCATTCCACAATTCAATTACCAACATGAAAATAGACTTCAATATTTGTGTAGGATTCTATCACAACTATAAGATTATCCGTATAACTTTTGAATCCAAGTCATTATCCAATTAATATCTTATATGTCTAATTAATAAATAATGTCAAAACTAATTACTTAGATATATAACATATATCCTAACAATCTGTTCAGAAAATTCTCTATTTGCAAGTTAAGAATGTATATATAGAAGATGGATGTGAAATAAAATCCACTTAATGATCAAACTGTTGAAGGTATGCAAAGTGAGACTAAAAACTTACATTAAAAATACCTGACCACATTGAAAAGATTTTAATTTAGTATAAGGCAAAAAAGACAAGGTAAGATTTTCAATTTAAAAAGGTTGTTTGCAACTATACTGAGGCACAATTTAGCCTAACTAGTATTAGTTCATGGTAATTCCTAAAACTTCAATATTATGGTTACA
This sequence comes from Erythroxylum novogranatense, assembly GCA_029891385.1. Lineage (NCBI taxonomy): Eukaryota > Viridiplantae > Streptophyta > Magnoliopsida > Malpighiales > Erythroxylaceae > Erythroxylum > Erythroxylum novogranatense. The sequence goes on from CM057224.1 coordinate 56,703,144, forward strand.
ATTACAATCACGTAGCACAATTTAAATCCTTTTTTTACTAAATTATGAATCCATATCCTCTAGCTAGACGCAAGAATTTTTAATGCTAAAGAAGCTTTTTTTATTCAACATGAAGCATTCAAAGATACTGATCTAGAAATTCTATATTCTCAATTGTTTAAATGCCCTAGGGAATAAAGCTCACTTGCTGGATAAGAGCTGGTTGAGTTTACAAAAGCTACTACATATCCATGAACCAGGAACTTGCATGCAAAACAAAAGATCCAATCCAAAGTTGAGGAACACCAAGTTATATAACCTTCTCTTCCATTATATATGTTACCTAGTCAATGTATTGTATGATCTACGTAGCAACCTTAAGTAATTAAATTAATTCATCAAACTAGTTTCTTAGCCTAGCTATAATTCAGTTGAAATAAATAGGTACACTATCTGTTTGTTGCCACTTTGCTTTCTTTGTATTAAATTTGGTAACGTTCATAAGACAAGAACACTCAGCAGAAAACCTTAGACGAGCACAAATCACCAGACTATCAGTCTCCACACTTTGGATACATAAGGATACCTTTTGAACTGCACAAGTTAGGTGATGATTAACCCTTCTAATGTAGGATGACGGGCCAGGTCCACCTCAGGTCCTGCATGGTTCAAAGTCCAGTTGAATATGAATAGTTTTAAAACTATAACATTTTAGTTTAATTAATTAAAGTTATTTTATTTTAGTTTGTAAATTTAAGAGACTTAAATAAAAACACAGGCATTATTTAAAAAATTTCAATAATTGAATCTAATTTTGAATTAAGTTTCAAGTTAATCCTTTAAATATTGTGTCCAGCACTATTTTGAAACTTTCGATAATTATTGACACTTTTAGGATTCGTAGAAATAGCGAACGAGTAAAGACAAGATGAATAACGGCTAGATGAAGCTCTTTTGGGAGAGATAGAATCATTAAGGTGCTACACGCTCATGTCCTTAACTTACACGACCTTGTGAATCAACCGTATATATTTCTAGAATTGTGTGAAGAAAGATATGAAGAGGAAAAACATACACAGTCACATAAATGCCTATGTTCATGACATATATGATAACCATGCAGCTTTCTATAATTGTATACATATGCCGCTTAAGTAATACTAAAAGAGACATTGTCATTTACATGGTTGTATATGTGACTGTGTATAATATAGAAAACCTATTTTGGGATATAAAAGATGAAAAGATGTAAGTTTGATCATGAGTAACGGCCAAAAACACTAAATAAGGGGTAAAATAACAGAGAAAGCAAAAGTAGTATAATATTCTCGTTTTTTTTTATTGTTTTGGGGGATTAAGTAGAGTGTTTTTTTTTAATTGTTTTGGGGGATTAGGTAGAGTATTAGTTAATTGACATATCATATTTGGGTTTCAATCTTAAAACTTTGTGAGATAACTTACAGTTATGGGGTAAGATATTAAACTTATCCTTATTTGAATTTAGTGAATTTGTTTGTCAATTTGACCTATAGTTTTTTCCTCTATGTTTGAGAGTTTTAACATAAATTTTAGTGTTTGCATCTTTATTAAGCTTTATTATCATATTAATTTGCTGGTTAAACTCAAAAAGTATTTTGTTGTTCATATTTTGTTAATCTTTTAGAAAGTTGTGTTTTTTTTGTCCCTCAAAGCTAAATCCACACCTAATATGAAACCTAAATTAACTCATAAGTGACTCGTTAAGTTTGAATGGAGCTAGTTTTTGTTTACCATCCCTATTCTCAAAGGTTTTTATGGGCATCGGTTGTTTAAAGTCCATGAGAGAAAAGAGTGTAGGCACAAGTAACCCACCTTCATCCATCATTCAATCAAAAGAATCAAAAGTTAGCAAAGGGCCATTTCTTGCGGCTTGCACATTCTATCCACTCTTGGCAAGGCAAAACAAAACATTCCCACTTGCAAATTACTATTCCCTCCGAGAAAAAGGAGACCTCTTCTTTGGACTCTTTCGGCTCTAATAGCTGCTTTATCTCCATTAACAACTAAAGATGTTGATTATAATAGGATATTATATGTTGAGTGGACTTTTGGTTAGCTTAGCTTTAATGCTATTGCGTAATTATATATAATTAACAAGGTGTCACTGTTTAGATGTATTAATTAATGGTTTACGGGAAACAGAGCATATGTGTGACGAAAGTTGCTCAGATATAATATTAATATTTCAGATCAAAGCAATGGAAATGGTGCCCTCATTATGCCCGAGCAAAGAAAACTCCCTTTTCTTCTTTTGTCCTAAGCAGAAACCTAATAAAGCTCCTTTTACTACTTCTTCACAGCCTCTTTTTCTAAGTGATTAGATGATATTAATGCTAGTTTGTGTGCACAAAACATATATAAAGGTAAATAATTTATACAAACTTAAGAAATTAATGAAATTTATCCAACTGTACTTTCCTTTAAATAATTTTGATGTTATGTGATATTACGGAAAGCATAACCATTTTTTTACCATTACGAGTTTTCTTCTAAACCTTTAGGAAATGTTTATGAAAGATTTAATTGAATTTCAAATCTACAGTCTTTGATAATTCCTTCCTCCTAAAGGATTTGATTGATGAAGAACCTTATTGTTGGATATGGCATTGGTAGTTGCTATTTTAAATTTCTGTTCGCTGGCCAACTAACTAGCTAATGTAATAATATGATAATTAAATGGCGAATGCATCCAACTACATGTCTAAGAAAAAGACATCAAATGATATCTTTTGTTAAAGACGTAAATTGAAAGAATCTAAAAATTGAAATAATTTAACGAATCAAATAAAAAAAGAAAAGGGCCTATTATAAAATGACTATATTAAGAATCAGGCATCGCATGCTTATTAATCATTTCAATACTTAGGGCTTGATCCTTTAATCAATTCAATATGCATATATAATACATAGACAGCATAGAGGACTTCCACCAGCCACAAACTATTTGCGCGTTCTTTATTTTCCTTTACCCATTTAGTTATGGTGTTCACAGCTCTTTTATGCTGGATAATATGCAGACAAAAGGAAATAGAGCATCGGTTATTTCATTTCTTTAATGGAGAAACCATTTTCTTTTTATAACAATTAATCTCCCAACTACATTTTAAACTATTATTTTTATTAATACTTATCACATTCAATTGACAAAAATGTTTCAGAGATAATTATCGTGTTTAAAATGATTTATAACTTAATTTTAAATGTTTAAGATTCAAGTCTAAATTTTAATTTTAAGAATTAAATATGAATTTTAAAATTTATTACGTAATTAATGATCAATCAATACTATTAATGAAAATTGTTAAATGAAAAAAACACATCTTCAAACCATCTAATTTTTCACTAAACATGTTAAATATGAGTTCATGTGTCTGTGTTTGCGCCTTTGTGCCCGTGTGTAATATTTGCATACGGCATATTTACTGAATTATATACATAATCTCATCAATTAACTTATTATATAAGATTCAAAACAACAACATGCAGTGAAAGTCCCATTGAAGTGTAGAATTTAGAGATATCTAATAATATGTAGTCTTATCTTTACCTAGTAGAGAGATTGTTTCAATATACTACATATGATATCATATAATTAGAAATAGGCATTTAGCTTGTTATGTATACAAATAAAACCCAAAATGTTGTATTAGGATATTTAAAATTTTGATAATGTACAATAATTGTTTAGTCTTGGTTATATTTAACTTAAACATGATCTTCAACATAATACACAGTAAAAAGCAATTTAGAATATAAAAGTATTTTAAAGTTTGAATTGTCTCGTCAGGGAGCATTTTATGTAAGAATATAATCACTTTTGTTACTCTTATAATCACTTGTAGACATATATAACTGTTGGGAAATCAAGTCGGGATCTGATCTGACCACAACGAAATAATCACGAAACTTTTTCGTGATTTTTGATTTCCCGAAAATCAAGATCTATTTAATTCTATAAAATGATTTAACACGAATCAAAATAAAGCGGAAATTTAATTCGTACCTTATTCCGAAGCTCGATTTTTGTCTTGATGCATCCCTTGAACCATTTCCGAAACCGAACCATCTCAACTACCATAGCCGCACAAGTGTCCGGTCTCTAACGGTATCCACAAAATAGGTTGAGAGAACTCTGTAACTTTTACAGAGAGGGTTAAGCATGAAGTGCTACATAGAGCTTAAGCCTATTTATAATAAGCTTTTAGACGTTCTAGTAATTTAATTGAAATTAAATATTAATTTCAATTAAACTTTAATTAGAATTATAAATAACTATAATTAAATACCAATTATACCCAAATAAGATTCAATATCTTATATTGATCCTTATTTATTAAATATCTCATATTTAATCTTAAAGTTTCTCAAACTTTATAATCAAGTCCAACTTGATTAAATTAACTTTGTTCTCTCAAACCCATTCTATATGTGTGATCCATTAGGTTCCCAAATATGTTGGCAATGATTATTAATTATAATTCTAATTCATAATAAAAATTAGATAAATTAAAACTCCTTTTAATTTATCTTTGATTCTTCAATTAAACAATCTATAATCATAGATCAAGATTGGCGTCTAGCAACGTATCATGACCACCCAAATATTTAGGAATGTCAAAGTAGTTTTGACTAACCTTTCCGTGCATGATTTTTACGTATAATTCAATCCTTTCATCAACCAATGTTTCAATTAGATATAGAGCATGAAATTAATGTCTACTCTATTTTGAGTACAATTATATTAGTTCTCCGCCATTAGCTATTGATTCAATTAATGATAACTGTAAATTGTTTACAAAATATCATTCTACCTTGGCCAAGGATTTCCTGAATCAATATTAATCGAAAACAACGGAACATTCTCCCTAATTACTTTAGGGTGATGAATCCTATCTTGATCATTCAACTATCTCTATATAGTTTATGCTACATCCAATAACTATCGTTTAAACGACCTTAATAAAATAGATCACGAGTAGTATCAAAACATAGTAATCCTCATACAAGATAACTTTGATGACCTCAAGTCAAAGGATCACTTATACAATCATCACAATGAGAATTCCATAGACATACAAGTAATGTTCTAAATAGATTTCTCATATCGGGTCTGTTCAGTGAACTTGTTCTCTAGCAAGCACCCATACGTTTGTTTAAATATCTCTATACTTTAGCCTATGAGATCGACTACTTCCTTCATAAGGAAAAAAAAATGTGTGCTAGTCTTTTTATGTTCTATTAATGTTCAATCTTAATAGAACAATGACTAGAAACAGTTTAGGAATAATACATAAATGCAATATGAATCTCATAATTATAATCTTATTATAACTTCATTTGCAATGTATAATTATCCCATGGACTTTATCATATACACCTAAACATGTACCAGATAAAGAATGCCTTTAAATAATTTGTCACTAAATTACAACCAAAGCGATTGGCTGTAGGGCATAAACCAACAATAACCACTTATGTTACTCTATATAATCACTTGTAGATATATCTACAAAAGATCTTCTTCGATAAGATAAAAGAGATTGTTTGTTCCTTTATTTATAGTTTTAATAATTTTGAATTATAGTTAGAAAATAAAGTGTGTTATAATAAATTAAACTTTCTATCAAATAAAATTAAAATTTTAAATATAATTAAAGAAAGATATTATCCTCGAAGTTAAAATTTAATTAAAGAAGAAATTTGGTAAATAAAACTAACTATGTATTTTATTTTATAAGAATTAATTAGTTTTAATTAATTAATAAATTATATAATTTTAATAACAAGAGTTATTAATATAAACTGAATTAAAAGTTGATTGATTTAAAGTTTTTTTTCGATTTTAAGTAAAATTTATTGAAACTTATAATATTTCAATGGATAATATAATTATGAAAAACTAAATCAAGTTTTAGTTCCTCCAGATTGCACATTGATTCTATGAATGTCATTTCTTCCAAAGCAATCGTCAAATAGAAAACTGAAGATGTTGGATTGCCTTATATAAGAAGACGAAATCTTTTAACTTTATGTCAGCCACCATATAGAAGAGTTCTTCCACACGTTCATATAGGTCGACAGTTTGTTTAATAATTTTTACATAAATTTTTAACGCATAAATAAATATTTTAAAATTAAAAAATCTACCTCTTTCTAATTAAACTCCCAAAATCTTCCCCATTACATCATAGATAATATTTTAAATGTATAGAAAATAAATTTGTTAAAATACTTGGAAAATGTTTTAAATGTATAAATTGGTTTAAAACTAGTGGAGCCCAACGTTTTCACGTGGAAGGGTCTGAAAGTAATAAACTGCAAAATTTCAACGACCAACCACATGTGGCTTCCTTGATCTTAGGGCCTCGTAAAGTGCACTTGTTAACGCGGGAGACGCAGAACTTTTCTGCCTAAACATTTCATTTTTCGGAGGAAACGCTTATGAGAGTTTGTTGCATTTTAATTTCTTGCGTTAGACTTAATGGAATAAATTCAATGATTTATAATAAAATAAAATATAAATAGATATAATATTAAAAATTATTATTTAGAAAAGATAAAAAGTTTATAATATAATATAGTGAAATATTGTTTGAACGAAAGAATTATAATGTAATATAGTATAAAGTTGATTATTATTTTATATTTCATCTTAAACCTCTAAAATGAAGGTTTTCATTTTATTATTTAAGATGAAATGAGACGTAATATAAAGCATTCTCTTTTATTCATTCCATTCTATTCCATTATAAATCTTCATCTTAAACTAAATAATAATAATACATTTTATTACATTCTATTAATAAACCTCCAATTAAATTTAGCTGTGATTGAAATTAATTGTTTTCATTAGGTGGTATAAATTATTCGTTTGACATTTGATTTTATATTTGACATGTCGTTTTTACTCCTCCATTAAACCAAAATTAGTTTGACTTACTTGGTAAAGGATCAAAATTTATTGCTTACCACGTGTGAACTATATTGCAACATAAAGGTGATCGCATGATTGAGTGTAGACATGACTATGGTGTATAGACAGTCAAACCTACGGGTGTAAGTAACCTTCAAAAAGCAACTAGGCAGCCAAAATGTCTTTGTGATAAGCTAGACCCTATCGGTCCTTGTAAGATCCACCATAATCAGCATGTCTATATCACAGCTCTCTATGTCGAAGAAGAAGAAGATCATCCAAGAAATTGGCCGACAAACAGGTGCATTCCTGTTAATTTTACAAGATTGTCGGTCGTGTCCGAGCCACGTCCAGCACCAACAATACGGACTCCGTAACGAAACAAAATCAACACTATAGTATCCATTTAAAATTTCTTGGTATCTAGACAAAACATTGACCTCCAAATTAAGGGCAAATGCATATAACATGTGAATAAATTATGTAGAATTGATCTGAAAAATTATATGCAGTACAAAGATCCTACCAGAGTTTGAAGGGTGCTGTAATATGATATTATTATTTTAATTAATAAAATCATTTCTTACCTTTATATATTTTGTTAATTATATTTGATATTTTAATACTAAAGGTAAAATTTTAAAATAATTACTGTATAATTTAAATTACGATGAGATCATAATTATGATATTCAATCTGTATTTATGTATTATTCATAAATTATTCTTAGTTGTAGTTTCATCAAGACTATATATTAATGAAACGATAAAACTAACATATGTTATGCATAATTTTATAAAGAAAGTAATTAGTCTCATAAATTAAAATAAACATATATTTAAATAAACATATGTGTGCTGATAAGATAATAAGATCATTTAATTGCTTCGATTATAAGAATCTCAAATGAAATATTATTTCTATGTTCGTGAATTTTCTCACTATGATAATTTTATAATTAATCCATATACTTGAGATTGCTAAGTATCGATATGAAAATCACCATATTTTAATGTTATTTATGACCTACTCCAATTAGGATAACTCAAAGGTAGTACTTGGATATAATATGAATCATATAGAGATAGTAGAGTTAGTAAAAGATTTGTCACTTTAAAGTAATTAGAGATAAAGTTCTATTATTTTTATTACTAATGATTTAAGGATTTCTTTAGTCGAGTAAACCGAGAGTTAAAAGATGTTTTCAAATGTCAATTATAGATTAATTTTTAGTAAGAATGAACACGATTAGATTGAAAAGAGAAGACATTAATTATAAACTCTACATTCAATTGAAATATTAGATGACAAAATAATTAAATTATATACCATAACTATGTATGGATAAGTTGAGTTAAACCACTTTGATATTCTTAATATTTAAGTGGTCATGATAAGTTGCTAGATATCAATCTTGACATATGGTTATAAATTATTTAATTTTAAAATCAAAATAAATTAAAAGAAAGTTAAATTTATATAATTCTAATTATGAATTGGACTTATAATTTATAATCATTGCTAACATATTAAGAAACTAATGAGTCACGCATGAAAAGCAATTTAAAAAGAGAAAAAAATAATTTAAATTAAGTTATACTAAATTGTAAAGTTTGGAAAATTTTAAGATTCAAATATGAGATATTTCATTTTATTATAATTTAATTTTAATAAGAAAGAAACCTAGTGTCTTTTTCTATAAGTTAAAGGTGTGATTTGCAACTTAATGTTTCAACCAAAAAAAACTAAGTCCCTACCATTATCTTCAGTGTTGTTTACTAAAATAGTACTCATAGCATCCTAATGTTACTAAAATAGTATTCATTACACCATAAAAATGGTAACAGAGATAATGTTATATGATTATTTAGACATATTGTGAAATGTTAAGATGAAAAATCATACCTTTAAAAAATGTTTAAAGAAATCATTGTTAAGATCACATCAGTGCCTGATAGGTCTAAATTACTTAGTTACGACCTGATATAGGCTAAATTTATGACTCATATATTAAAATTTGCAAAAAAAAACTTAACTTAGTTAAGATTTAGGATGCTATCAGTATCATTTTATAAACATTAAGGTGTAACATGATATCATAGATTATGGTAGGGACAAACATAAACATTTTAAGAAACATTAGGGGGCATTTCATACTTTTTCCTCTTCTATAAATAGGAAAAAGACATAAGCGAGTTAGCACTCATGTCTTTTCCTCCTAAATGTTGATTCTTTTTCTCTATTGTGTGGATATTGTTTAAGGTTGAATATGTAGACAATTTGTAATTGACAACTTGAGAAGAATTTTATAGGAACATGAATTAAGTCAATTTATTTTTATTTATAATTCATTTTTTAGGTTAGTCAATTAATGAGATTCGATGGATTTTTTTTTTTTTGGTGCTGTCAGTGAGTAGATCATGGTTAGTTTCTTAATAGTGATAGTAGATCACAATCAAGGTACATCTTCTTTAAATAATGGTGTAGTATCTTGCAAGAGTTCCAAACAACTATCTAACTTGACTCGAAGTCTTATCAGGCCTAAGACACGTGGCTCAAGTCTAAGTCTGATCAGGCTTTAATGACTTGATTATTTTCTTTTGTTAATTTAAAATCTAGAAACAATGTCATTTTACTTTAAACAACAATATTTTCCCTAAAAATTGTAAATTTTGAACTGGGTAGTCTGAACTCGAGCTTGAATTTGACTCAAAACTCAAAAATTAAAAATTAAAAAACCTAAGCCCGACCTGAGTCTAATCAAAGCAGGCTTGATTGAGTCCAGGATTAATTACCAAGCCTACATCTATTGTAGCTTCTTGACTAAGGCAAAGTATATTTTAGTGTTAGGCGCGACAAAATAAGTGATTTAGATCAATAAGTTCATTACCAAACTTTAAGTGATCTATATCATTGTTGATCCGACAATATTGTATTGTGACAATAAATGCATTATTGCATGCTTAAAGGAATAAAGATCTTATCAACGGTCTAAGCATATACTCAAAAAGTTTTACTTGATCAAGGGAGTAGTGGAGAGGAAAGATATAGCATTAGAGTGAGTTCGTCTATAGAATTATTGAGTCAATAGTATTGTACTGTGACTGTGACAATAATAGTGTTATTGCATTGGCAAAGTGTTGGATCGGAAAAAGAAAGCATGCTTAGTATGGAGAAAAGATAGATTTCAAAATTTTTTAAGAAATCATCTTGCAGCGGAAGCAATATATCCAAATCAACATGCTAATCCATACATGATATGGTATAAGGATAATAAAACCAAGAACAAGATAAAAGGAATTACCGACTCCTTCGCTACAGCTTTAAATTCTCACTGCGCTATCCTCTCTTTCTTATATCCAAATCCTTTGCCTTTTAGTCTTTTCCTTTAGCAATCTATCTTCTTCCTTGTTGTAGTATCCTCAACCAATTAGATTTACCACTTGTTCTTCAAGGACAACTAGGTTAACAAAATCCTTTGGTGGGAAAGGAGAAGAAATATTTGGAGGAGATTTTCTTAGAAGAAGAAGAACCAAAATTGAAACTCTTTCAATTCTTTCACTTAGGAATTTCGGTTCTACCTTGCATGAAAGGAGAGAATGTCTAAAAACCATGCAAGAACCCTTTCTTACATCTCAATTTCGAAATATGCATGAATGGAAAGAGTGAGAGGCATCCAATGCATCACTTCTTACATTAATCACTCATCAAATAGCCAATAAATGAGACTTACTTCATTTATCTTTAAAATAGCTATTTGAAAAGACCATAACCTATAATTGAATACCCATTTCGGTTTTGACAAGAAGAAAGAAGGAAAATGGTCCATCTAATGCACATCTTTCATCTTTAATCTAATGAATGCAAATAGGTTACATGTTAACATTAAAAGCGAACCATTAAACCATTTAATGGTAAGTTCATAACTCCATTTAATAATAATGAACCATAATAAAGACCATCTTTATTTAGTATTTTAATGTCAAATGTGTGGTTACACATCTAACCTAACACAATTTCGAAATTGCTTCTTCTCCATTTAAAAAAAATTGTTTTAATATAATTAATCTAATCAATTACATTAAACCAAAATAAGCCCATTTCTAAATGAACATATGGGCTTCCAATTAACCATTAATTAGTATAAGTCCATCATTCAATTATGGACTTCTAAAGCCTCCAAACTACTTCTTACTTAGCTTGATAACCTTCCTTAAAGCCAAGTGGGGAATCTTATTGGACTTTGATAATTCAAGCTCCAATAAGCTCAGAAATAATTCAATCTCATTGGAATTAATTCTAGCTTATTAACTAAATGTCATTCCACTAAAGACAATTAGTTGAACTCTTGAATTACTAAATATTATGAGAATATGTCCAATTGCAAACCCTATTTAGAACCTTATTATAGTCATCCGCACAACAAAGGGTAAAATTACCGTTTTGCCCTTATGTTGGTTTTTCCTTCTAGATCTCTCATTTTACTTTATATGATGATTAACACATAAGATCTCATCTTAGTGTTAAGACTTGATGGGTAGCTAGTCCATCAAACTACTGGCGCCAGTTTAATCACCAAATCTCCTTAAAACATCTAGAAGAGATGATAACACTATAAACTCTTTATTTGAGTTAATGTTTCCTGATACATGTTTCAATTAATAATTCCAACATGCAGACACTGGATTAATACCCTGTAAAAATCCATTCGATCATATCAAGAATTATAATGAAACACATATGAGTTCACCACTCATCAAGATTGTGGTTCATAATAAGCGAATGCTTAAGTTGTATGTTTTAAGATTAAAGTAACGGCCCACTTTATTCTTGAAAACATACTTGATTCTAGATTCATTTAATAGTGCCATTATCGATAGTCTACTACTATCATGATATGAAACTCATCATTCCCTTTAAGTAAACTCCTTTACTTATATGGAGATAAATCGCAACACTACAGTCTAAACCATAATCAAACGACCAACTTGATTATTCAACTGTGAATCAATTAATTCAGATTCTAATAATATACATGTTTCCCATACATCTCTATGTATATGTATATTACTTACAAATGAATCTTGGTACCTTATGACCAGATATATAATGCTCATACAGATAAAACCAAACTCTTTTGTTTTATTAATAATAAATATTTTATTACAAAGCAGAATCGAAGAAGATAAAGTTACATATAAATACACTTGCTTTCCAGGGCACTATATTTACATAACTCCAACACAAAGGTACTAAGATCTCATCAATGGTCTACGCATGTACTTAGGAAGTTTTACTTTATCAAGGAAGTAGTGAAGTGAAAAGACATAGCATTAGAATTAGTTTCCACTAAAGAGAATCTTGCAAATCCTCTCATTAAGTTATTGCTTCAAAAGAGACATGATTAACATATGAATAATTATGGTATTAGTTATATAGGTGATTGACTTTAATATAAGTAGGAGATTGTCAATTTATGCTCTTGCAACCAATTGGTTAATTTTATTGTTATGTATGACATTATTATTTTAATTAATAAAATCATTTATCTTTATGTATTTTGTTAATTACAATTGGTGTTTTAATAATAAAATTAAAATTCTTAAAATAATTATTGTACAATTAAAATTATGATGAGATTATAATTATGAGATTTAGTTTATATTTATGTATTCTTCCAAAGTTATTCATAGTTATAATTTCATCAAGATAAGATATTGATGAAATGGTAAAAGTAATATATGTAATGTTACTTCTTATGAAGAAAGTAATTGATATCATAAATTAAAGTGTAGATATACTTAAATAAATATGTGGGTGCAAAAAAGTAATTAATATAATAAATCAAAGTATGAATATATTTAAACAAATATGTAAGTACTTATTACATAATAAGTTCACTAAACTAGTATAATTATAAAGATTCCAAATGAAATATTACTTATGTGTCTATGGATTTTCTTATTATAATAATTGTATAATTGATTTTAGAGTTGAGATTTTCAAGTATTTCATGTGAGACTTACTATATTTTGATATTACTTATAACTTGTTCTAATTAGGGTAGCTTAGTCAGTAATATTTAGATATAATATGAACCATAAAGAGATAGTTAACTAAATAAATAAAAGATTCATCACTTTAAAGTAATTAGGAGAATATTTCTTAGTTTTAATTAGTAGTGATTTAAAGGATTCTTTGATCGGGGTAAATTGAAATTTGAAAAGATACTTACAAATATGGATTATAGATAAATTATTAATTAGAAAGAACAAATATGATTGAATTTAAAATAGTAGACATTAATTTCATATTCTATATTCAATTAAAACATTAGATGACGAAATGACTATATTGAGTCAAACCACTTTAACATTCTTAATATTTGAGTAGTATCATATTGTTCGATATTAATCTTAATCTATGATTACAAATTATTTAATTGAAGAATTAAAAGAAATTAAAATAGTTTTGACTTATATAATCATTGTCAATATATTACAAACCCAATAGGTCACAGATAAAAGAGCAATTGAAAAATTAATTTAAATTTCTAGAGCTAAACTTTAATTATAATTAGAAAGTTTAATTTTAATAAAAAAGTCTAGTGTCTTTGTCTATAAATAGGAAAGAAAAACATAAGATAGTAATCACTCCTACCTTTTCTTCTCAATTATTAAGTTCTTTTATCTACTTTATAGATATCATGTAAGATTAATTCTCTTATCTATAATTTTATTTTCAAGTTATTCAGTTACTGAGATTTAATTCATAAGTTATAAATTTTATTTTCACTATTCCCATGATTAAATCATTTTAATTTTCTAACAAAATGACCCTCTTGATCATCATGAATGAGAAGCATGACAAGGCCCTTTTTGTCATGCTTCTCATTCATGATGTGATTATACATTTTGTTTCGTTTAACTTCGTAAAAGAAAAAAGAGAAGTCAAAGAGGGGAGATATGCTTTATGCGAGTGTGATCAACAAGGATAGAACATTATGCTTCACTCGTACTCGTACATAGAACAATGTCTCCCACTACATCTACTTGGATTAAATTTTGAAAAGCATTGCTATTCAATTGTACATTTATCAGTTTGATAAAGGCTAAGAGCTATTCACTTTCATATTATCATATACAGTAGCTATTATTTTATGTTAAAGACCTAATTCGTATATTACTACTTACGTCTTAATTAGGTAGGGGTCAATGTCAAGTGGTAATCCTTTTAAGAAAGCATTAACCTTGGACTTTAGGACTAGTGGACTTCGCGAGTTCTTATAGTATGACTTAGGTGTTTTCATCTCTCTCTCTCTCATCAAACCTGGGAACCTTGCTTGTAACCCAGGTTGCCAGTTTTAGTCGTTTCTTGGAAGGGCCATCAAAACGAGGAGAAAGGACCCTTTCTTTGTGCGTTTATGGTTGACATTTCGCCATAGTCTGAATTGAACGTTTTATTTGATTTTACTACTATGAAATTAACGCTGTAGGGTCAACTTGAGAAGAGGCAATTCAAAATCTATTGGCTTCTCTTGAAATTGAATTCTTTATCATGACTGGCTTCTTCCACTTTTCACGAAAATTTAAGCAAAAAAGACTCGTGGTGCTTTTATTTGTCATTTACTTTCTTTTGCCTTGTAGGTGATCCATAGCGAACTTTGATTTTGCAAGTGGATGACGATAGACGGCAAATGAGAACTCCTATATAATTAATAAATCAACTTTTGACCAATATTATCAACTTCGTTCTTGCAGATAAACGTTAATGAGAACGTTAATCCAAAGATGTGAAAATGGCTCCTAATTAGACCTCTATTTCGTTAATTTGGCCTTTGACATAAGGACCACAAGGATGATGATTCTTTATTGGATATGTAACTTTAATTGAAGAGATAACGTAAAAAAAGTATTATTAAGAGATAAATTAAAGGTGACTAGTATTAACAATAAATTAAGAAGAAAAAAATTAGGTGATTCAGACATATTAAAAAGAGATATCTTTACACTATAGTAAAAAGATACGAGAAAATGGTACTCAGAGACAGTAAGATAAACAAAAGGAGACTTGAGAGGAACTGGGATAAACTGATCAAGAATGAAATGACTTTGTTGGAACTTAAACATAGTCTACAAGAATGAAATCTCATGTAGAGAGGTTTTTATCATTTTCTTAAGTCCCCTAAAATTTTTCCTTTAAGTCATTCATTCTAGCCTTAATATTTTAATTAAGTGGTACTTTTCACTTAATTATTTAACCTAAATAGTTTCTTATTTAGTCTATTTTCTTTTTGTAATTGGTGGTGTGATTTATTCTTACATTTGTCTCTTTTTGCCCTAATTTGTGTATTTATTTATGTATTTTATTCTTGTATTGTTGATCCTTACCATGTTTTATATATATTGTGTTACATAATTTTATATGCATGTATTTATTGACATTTTGTCTTATTATTAATTTACAATACATGTGAACTTTCTGAAAACAACCTCTCTGGGTAGAAGGATTAATCAAGATGATTCTTTCACCTGGGGTGGTTCTTTCTTGTGCTTCTTCAACTGAGTCCTGTGGGTTTCAGTTTTGATTCTCTCCTATGGCAATGGTGGTTATCTCGAGTGAGGTAGTGACACCAACATAAGTGACACCCAATATAAAGAGTAGAAAGAGGGGCAACTGTCTATGGGTCTCAATACTTTCAAAAAGAAAAAAAAAAATCAGCAAATTCAGATGCAAGATTAGTGGAAATTTTGGGAGAGAAGCAAAAAAAGAAGAGACTTTCGGATATTACCGAAAAATTATATGAAACGTTTGGAAAAATCTAAGATTTAGAAGATGCTTCAGGATTTTTATTATTTTTAATTTTAAATATGAATTTGATAGTCTGTGTATCGAAAACATCATTTTGTCAAAAAAAGAATAAAATTGAAAATCTTAACTTCATTTTATAATTCAGAGTAGTATTATAAAATTAAGTAAAGCTGTTAATTTTGTTTTATAATTTATCCTTTAAGAAATCAAATTTCAATGAATACAAGATGTTCTTCTAAACTAGATTTAACATGTATGTGTATAATTTTAAATTAAAATTGATTTTAAAATAAAATTCAATTTAAAAATGAATTTGATATTCAAAATTTTACTAAAATCGAGTACACTTATTTAAATATAATCAGATTTGGAGTCAGAATCTGAGAATTTATGCTTGGACTCGACTTCTGACCTTACGGGCAAGCCATACTGTTTCACCCTCACATAAATGTCCTTATAGGGGAACTACTCTTGTTTGGGGGGTATGCGCGTGCTGTTTTGATCATGACACTTACATATGTTTCCAAGCGAGTGGAAAGGTCTTATATTTCTAGGTAGCAATTTAATTATAAATGGTAAATTCTTACACAAAATTAATAAACTCAATCTGGTTGGGGTCTGGTTGGAAGTTTAGACTTGACAGAACCTCAGCCTATGCTTTTAACATTGAGATTATTATTAAATATAGTATACCATCTACTAATGTGAGACACTTTTTAAAAAGTGATTATTCAATTATCTTAATTGGATTTAGATCATTGTGAGTCATCCTTTTATAGAACTAGCATGGTCCCAAACATGTGGTTGGGTGCCCAATGCACACCAAAACATTAAATTAAACTTTTATCTTATTGTAACCTATGCTACTTGTTCAAAAGAATAGACATGTCCTTTGATTCCTGATAATCTATTATAGATGAATATATACTTTAGGTTTTAGAAAGGTGAGTACCCATTGACATCAATTCTATATTTGGAAGAATTCACAAAATATTGATAGAATATAACCAAGGTGTTAAGGTTATCACTTCAATTGATTAGTTGAACTTTCTCTATTAACAAACATTTAATACGAGCCTCGTCGCCCTTCTTTTGTAACAAGACCATTATAAGATTTTCAAATTGTATTAAACATTAACTATTTTATATACTTACATTGATTATAAATTTATTGTCTTGAGAGAGATGATTAAGAATGAAATTATAAAATCCGATAATGTATGTTTTTTTGATGAAAAATTCTTCTGTTATTTTCAAGTGTCGATTAAATAAATATTTTAATGTATATAATAATTTATTAATTAAATGAATTAATAAAACTCTAAATAACCGATACGAAAAAAGAAATGGTGTACTCCATGAACCAGATAGAATAATGATGAACATCTGAGTCAGTCAAGCAACGTTGGCCACCAAAGGGAGAGGAGAGGGAGGGCCGTTCAGGGTGCGGAGGAGAACGACATGTGTGGGACCCACGCGCCGCTGCAATGTCTCCCACTGGCCCACTCTCTTGTTTGTTGTGGGCATATATTTCTGCTTTCTTAAGAAATTAATTGTCCCTTTCTCCAACTAAACCGAACGTGGTCAACTTCATGGCTAAACCCTAGTTAATTAACTTCACCTTCACCACTACCAAAAGTCCAAGTTAAATCAGCATGGCTATTGGCAACATCTACGAGCTAACCCCACCCACACACTCTCCTTTCGTCTAGGCTTCATTTGCTCAAATGTTTGGGAATAGATTGTCTGCTCCCCCTATTTTGTTCCATTGCCCTTTCATCCATCCATTGCCGCATTTTCTAAACAAAAGTAGCTAATGTAGTTTCACCAAAGGAAACTTTATGGGGTGGTTAGAGAAGTTGAAGGTGAAACCTTAAGGTGCAGGTAAGTTAGTAAGAGACTTTTCTAGCTTAAGTGAGATCGTGAGTTCGAACCTCCTCATATATGTAGCTGTTTAAAACTTGAAGCCAAAGTTTTGTCTCTCTTAAGAGACTTACTCGGCTTGAGTGAGGATTAGTTTGGGTATGGATGACTTAAAGATGTCTTCACATAGTTGAGACTTGCCTAGAACACCTCGTGGATAACCAAAAAAAGAGAGAAGTTGACGGTGATAAATGATTTTTGTTCAAGTTTGAATACCATATTATCAATTATATTACAATTCAACTTGATATTGCCATTATTTAATAATTTTTAACCAAAATTTTAAGTGTTACTAGGTATAGACTTAATACCTGTTTGGATGGACTTATATCAATAGAATTTTTGACAGGAGAGCTTTTGTCAGTATATTTTTTCTTAGAAGAGCTTTTCTAAGAAGCTAGTTAACTGTTTGACTGTCAATTAAAAAACAACTTTTTAAAAAGAGTTTTATACAGTAAACTGTTTGACAACATAAAAATAAAAATACTTTTATTAATTTTAACTATATTCTATTTTAAAAAAGTTATTTATGCATATAAATATTATTTAAAGTATATTAAACAATAAGCAAAGCACAATATATTAATTATTATATAATTTTAATCCATATGAAACATAAATGAAAAACATCAAACCAAATTTTTATATGGATTATAACATAAGTAAAACTAATATCAAAAATAAATATTAAAACATATAAAAGTTAAATAATATTATATAGATCCCAAAATAAACATAAAGATGAGTTTGTGAATATTGAGTATTGTAGAAATTATGTGTAAAATATAAAGACAAAATGGATTAAAATAGGCTCATTAATTGATTTGAAAATCTATATAAAAAGTACTTTTATGATAAGTTCCAAATTTAAACCTTTTAAAAAGTTGTTTTTAGTTGTCAAAAAGCTATTTCTACTAAAAATTGTTTTTTTTTTACATCCAAACAATCATTTTCTTTAAAAAGCTTTTGTGATAGAAAAAATTATATTTTAGTTGTCAAAATGTTATATCTACTAAAAAAGTGATTTTTTATTTTTACATCAAACAATCTTTTTTAAGACTTTTGCGATAGAAAAAATATTTATTTATCCTCGAAAATCTCAATCAAGGCACTTATGATATAAACAAGAAATGAAAATATATAATCCAATACAAAATACACCCACAATTAATTATTATTAATAGTTCAATTGTCGAGGAAGAACAAGTGGATAGTCAACGTTAATTTACGAGTGGTTTAACATAAAATTCCCTTTCTTGTATGATTGTGTCTAATGAAGTTTCAGCAAAAAATTTCTAAAGCATGTAAAAGTGGGGGCTTCTTAAATGATTAGTTTCGAAAGGTAGAACATTGTCCTGAAAAATTAATTAGTAAGAGGTGAAATCGTATCTTTGTTATTTTGAAAGTTGTAAAATCATGTCTAATTAAGTCTATTTAATACTTCTCTTATTGATCAGATTATAAACATAGTTTACTTCTAGAATTAATTATTACATCAATTTTCTTTCTAAAGTTTGGATTTAGTGTAATAAAATAAAGAAACGTGCGCGTTTGATTTACGCACCTATGACAAGAGATATGATATACTACCAATCCGCCATTTTTTTCTGCTCCATATAAGAGAGAAAATTTAACAAAACATTTTCATTTTTTATACCTTGTTTTTGTCTTTTCAAATGATTATTCCAAGCATAAATGTATATTTAAACCTGAGAGAGGAAGATGACTGAGTTTTAGGTCTTTGTCCTTCTCTCCGTTCCTTCTCCAGTTCTCCTTCCCTTTCTCTGCACTCCATCTCTCTCTCTCTCTCTCTTTCTCTATCTTTTGTTTTTCTTTTCACTTGTTTCCAAAATATATTCATTCAAAACCCTATCTGTCTCTCTTTCTCTATTCAAAAATCTTTTTCTTGGAGTTGTGGAGATCACCGCACCATCTGCTTTCCCTTTCCTTTTCCATTTTCTATACTTTCTCTTCTCTACTCTTTCTTTCCCTGTATTAAACAAAACCCCCACAACAGTTTTTAATCACTTCTAATAATATTTTTTTTTTCTTGGCTTTTGATGTTGGCATGATGGCCGGTTTGGATTTAGGCACTACTACTTCTGGTTACGTTCATCAGCTCCACCACAGACCTGACCTCCACCTTCAACGTCCTTCAGACCCTGAAGACCATGATTCTCATCAAGGTGGAGGTGGTAGTGGTCAGTTCTCCGATCAACATGATGACGGCTCTCACCTTGCTGCAGCCAACTCTGGTGACATCGTGGCTCGTCGCCCGAGAGGCCGACCGCCCGGTTCTAAGAACAAACCGAAGCCTCCGGTGATAATAACTCGCGAGAGTGCTAACACTTTGCGAGCTCACATTCTCGAAGTAGGAAGTGGTTGCGATGTTTTTGAATGTATTGCCAACTACGCTCGCAGACGGCAACGTGGGATTTGTGTACTCAGCGGAGCTGGGACGGTGACTAATGTCAGCATCAGGCAGCCTGCTGCAGCTGGTGCTATCGTCACTCTTCATGGAAGATTTGAGATCTTGTCGTTGTCCGGATCTTTCTTGCCGCCTCCAGCCCCACCGGGAGCGACAAGTTTGACTATTTTTCTAGCCGGAGGACAGGGTCAAGTGGTTGGGGGAAGCGTCGTCGGAGAGTTGACGGCAGCAGGACCTGTGATAATAATTGCATCGTCATTTACCAACGTTGCATACGAGCGACTTCCTTTGGACGAGGATGAGCAGTTGCAGATGCAGAGTGGCGGCGGAGGAAGCGGCGGCGGTGCTGGTGTTGGAAATAACCCTTTTCCTGAGGCTGGATCAGGAGGTCTTCCGTTCTTCAATTTGCCTCCCAACGTGCAGTTGCCGGTGGATGGATGGGCCGGGAATTCAGGAAGTAGAACTCCGTTTTAATTAAAATCAAAGAGTACAAGGATGTTTAAGATCTATTGGAAGTGTGACTGAATTGTTTATGGAAAAAAAATTGTGGCTTTTTGGTTGGATTAGAACAATTTGCAATGACAGAAACTACGGGAATTGGTCGATGGATCATAAAAGGTCAGCTGCATAATTGTTGGATGACTTGTGTACTCATAATCATCATCTTCTTCTATTAGTACTACTACTTTCTTTCTTTTGTGATGTTTTTTAGGGTATACTTTTGTGTTATTTCATCTTGCTTCTTAGACTCTATGGTTTCTTATGGAAATAGTATTTTTGTTCATTGTGACACTATCCCCTTCTTTATCAGAAATGGTTTGATGAGTTTGTATTTGACCATGTTAACTGAAAACCAGAAGTCAGTGACTAAGTGACTACTAAGGCATCAATTAGGGTTTCTTCCCTTTGTTCTTATGTTTATCCACTTGATAATCTCTTTTCCTTTTAGTTCCCCCACCTTTTATTTTCTTCATTAATTGTAACGTTTCTATAATTAATAAATGATCTTTGGGCTTTGGTAACATTGAATTGTGGTTCCTCTCCTCTTCTCAAGTTTATTTTCCCTATCTTTTTATGTATTTGCTTTCAGGAGGAAATAAACAAAAACATTACAAAACATAAACAAGACAAGGTTAGGTTTCTGATAAACGTTGTTCAATGTAATTGTATGTGATCAGCATGAGTTCCATAAATGCTTAAGTTGATTCTCATCATCATCTTCTTCTAGGAAAGAGCTAAACTACTTGTTTTCTGTTCTACTTGACATTCCTGTCATCCAGAATCTTTTATAGAGTATAGAAATAAGACACTTAGTGAATTGTACTCAAGTACCTTCTCTACTGACAAACTTTCACTCTCTGGAGGATACTACTATATCCATTACTCAAACCAACAAACCAACCGCAAAATTGGTTAGCTTATTTGACTTGCCGTACTCTCATGTCCTCCTAATTAGATTTCCGTTTAGATGGTCTGAAACCAACGTGTATGTTAAAGAAAATCTAACCCGTGAATAGATGAGATAGATTTAGTATATGTATATATCAAGTCATTTCAAATTAAATATTCATAAAAGATAAAACAACAAAATGGTCTAGCTCCGGTCTATCTGTGGGTCTTTTGGATTGCAATATTCTTGTTATGGTTTCAAATTCTTTCGGTGGATCTACTTTGAGGATGCAATTTTGTTCTTCATTTCTTAAGATAATGCTAGCTACTTCATCCTCCTATAGGGCTAACTCCGTGTTTTTGGTCTCTGATCAGAATGGTATGCGTAGATTTTCTTTTTCCTCTTAGTTATGGCTCTTATATTATTTCCCTTCACTAGGTACAAGAAGTCGTTTTGTATCATTTCCCTTCAGATGCAACCTCTTATTTCTGTATGCAACTATGCATTAGTATATAAATCCAGCTATATAGACAATTGCAGTATTTGAGGAGAAGTTTTATGCTTGAATAAGTATTATACTATTTTATCGAGGTAAGTTGGTGATATTAGACTTCTTGAGCTTCCCTTTCTCCTACTTTCCTTTTGATTTTATGTCGTAAACTAAGGTAGGGCGCATCCTCAGCCTAACTTCCATTATAACTTGTAATGTGTACATATACTAGAGTATAAACTACTGCTTCTGCATACAGTGATACGATGAGTTTGATTTGCTTGCTATGTAACTGTACTTACTTGTAAAACTCTATCGAAATCCAACTTTAAAAACAAGAGATTTCTCCCTTTGAATTAAAAGTAGAGAATGCTGCCTGTCATGTGTCAACATTTTCTTGAACAGTTAAGACTAAATCGAAAGCTTTTTGCAGCCTAGCTTCAGCTTCAAATTAGCATACCCTTACGATCGTCTTGAATTCCTAAAGAGAACAGAGTTTGATGAGGAAATTGAATGTATTCTATTGATGAGATTTACAAGAGTTAAATACAGGAGTTTACACAAGATAACTACTACACTCTAAGAGATAAACTTTGAATTCAAATATGTGTAACAAGATAACAGTATATACAAAAGAATCCTTATCTTAACAGTCTTTATCTCGATCATATGTTAGAGCGTGCGTTGCGTCCATACGCCCCCCTCAAGCTTGCAGTTGGAAGCAACTCCAAGCTTGGATAGATTGTAATGAAAGATAGATTTTGCAAGAGGCTTCGTAAGAGTGTCGGCAAGTTGGTCCTTGGCATGAACATGAATAACATTGAGTTGTTTGTTGTGCACTTTGTCTCGAACATAATGAAAGTCTACTGCTACATGCTTCATGCGAGTGTGTATGGCGGGATTTTTGCTTAAGTAAATGACCCCAGCATTGTCACAGTAAACTGTTGGAGGGGCTTGGGTGGAGACCCGTAGCTCACGCAGCAAGTTCTGAACCCAACATACTTCAGATACAGAGTTAGCAACGGCTTTGAATTCAGCCTCAGTAGAGGACCTAGCAACTGTCTGTTGCTTCTTAGATGCCCAGCTAATCGGATTACTGCCAAGAAATAATATATGACCGGATGTGGAGTTACGACCATCGAGATCTCCTGCCCAATCAGCATCGGCATACATAGACAAGTCGCAATTCTTCGTTCGACGCAACACCAATCCAAGCTTAGAAGTTCCACGGAGGTAGCGAAGGACCCGTTTCAGAGCCTTCCAATGCAGCTCGGATGGGTTATGCATGAATTGAGAGAGCTTGTTAACAGAGTAATTGATGTCTGGCCGTGTAAATGACAAGTACTGTAACTTCCCAAGCACAGTGCGATATCGGGTGGCATCGAAGGAGGGTGAACCATCAGATAATGTGAGGGATGCAGTGCTGCTCATTGGCGTGGAAGCAGCTTTGCAGTCATGCATGTGCTCAGCACGTAGAAGGTCTTCAATATAACCTGTTTGCGTCAAAAGTAAACTGCCTGCATCCCGTGCGACTTCGACACCCAGGAAGTAATGAAGCTGCCCAAGGTCTTTGATCGAGAACCGGCTGGCAAGGGAAGCAATCACTCGATTAACAATGATTCATTGTTGCGGTGATAATGATATCATCGACATATACTAATGCAAGAACTTGAACCACGCCAGTACACCATGTAAATAGAGACGGATCAGAGTGCGACTTCACAAAGCCAAGATTGTGCAGGTGGTTTGTGAGAGCTGTGTACCATGCCAACAGGGCTGCTTGAGACCATAGATTGCCTTTCGCCGACATACATAATGTGGAGTCTGAGGAGACTCAAACCAGGCGGTTGAGACATGTAGACTTCTTGAAGGTCCCTCGAGAAACGCATTGTTTACATCAAGTCGTCGTAACACCCAATTGTTGGAAAGCGGCAATAGAGAGAACAACCCGAATCGTTGTTTGCTTGACCACCGGACTGAAGGTAGAGTGATAGTCAATGCCCGGGCGTTGAGTAAATCCTTTAGCAACTAGTCGTGCTTTGTGTCGATCGATCGTCCCATCCGGTTTGCGTTTGATCCTGAAAATCCACTTGCAGGCAACAATATTTTTGATATTATCTTTGGAAACTAAGTCCCATGTTTTGGTTCGATGTAAGGCATCAAGTTCTGCTTGCATTGCATCCCGCCACTCTTTGTGTTGTTTGGCTTGTTTTACAGTGGTGGGGATGGCATCGGGAGTGAGGGTGGCATGGCAATTGAATTTGCGTTTTGGTTTAAAATTTGGTTTTGGGATCGTGTAACAATATGATGCACGGAGGCGATGGTTGAGGTAAGGTGGCGGTGGCTCGGTGTGATGTGGGTTCGGTCTTGGTCAAGAGGTTGGTTGGATGCAGGTGGGTGGGGAGAGGCCATAGGAGGGATAGGAGGAGTAAAAGAAGGCAAGGACGTACCTGGTGTATTGGAGGAAGCCACTGGAGCAGAACACGTGTCGATGGTCTGTTGGAGAGGCGATGGGGAAGCACGCACAGGGGGCACAAATGGAGTCTGGACAAGTATGGGGGGTGGCAGTTCAGAGGGAATTGACGGCACAAAGGGCTGGTGGACACGGTTGGTGATTGGAGTCATATCCCATGCAACTGATTTGGGCAGCAAGTGTTTGAAGCGATGTTGGTATGGAAATTCAGTTTCAATAAATGACACATCCCTAGATAGATAAAGCTTGGACTGCATAGGATCGAAACAGATGTGACAGTGGTGAGGAAGGGAAACACCTAGGTACACACAAGGAGTGGATCTTGGATCAAGTTTGTGATTGGTGTAAGGCCGAATCCAAGGATAACACAGACAGTCGAAGCTCTTCAGGTTGTCGTAGGAAGGTGGTTTGGAGAATAGCTGTTCATATGGTGACTTGTATTGTAGCAATGGGGTGGGCATCCTATTAATGAGGTAGACAGCATAGTGGCAAGCGAATGACCATAAGGACAGTGGGAGGGAGGCTGTTGATAGTAGTGTTTTGGCCGTTTCAACAATATGTCTATGACGGCGTTCAACTGTTGCAACCCGTTGTGGTGTATATGGAGGACTCACAAGATGTTCAATGCCGTTTGTTTTAAGATATGGGTCAAGACTTTTGTATTCAGTGCCACCATCAGTGTAAAGAGATAATATTTTTGCGGCAAAGTGATTTTCAAGTAATGGTTTCAAGGTTTGAAAAATGTCTTTCACCTCACTTTTGTGTTTCAGAGTGTAAATCCAAGTGTATTTGGTGTATTGATCAACAAAAATACAGTAGTATAATTTTTTGTCAATCGAAAGGATTGGTGAGGGTCCCCATAAATCGCTAAAAATTGTGTGCAAAGGTTTTGTGCTCAAGAGGGATAATTCTTTGAACGGCAAACGATGAGATTTATTGCATTGACAAGAATTACAGGATGTAAAATTGTCTTTTCTGGAAACTGGTAATGAAAATTTGTTGCAAATGAAATTCAAAATCCGTAAATGGGGATGACCTAGTCTATGATGCCAAACAGCTAGAGGGATTGTTTTGTGGACAGTGAAAGCTCGGGGTGGTGGGATCGGTTGTTGTGGCCACTCATACAGACCATCTCTACTCCGTCCTTGCACCAATGGCGTCCTCGTTTTGAGATCCTTCACACAAAAGGAAGAAGGAAAAAATTCAATGGATGTGAGATTATCGTGACAAAATTGCGAAACCGAAATTAGGTTACGTTTAATATCTGGTGCACAAAGAGTATTAGGAAGCGTAAAGGTAGTATTTGATGCTACTAATTGAGTGGAACCAGAGTGGGTGATTGGAATTTTCATACCATTACCAACTGTAATACCATCATTGCCAAAGTATTCGGGCATGTCATGAGACTCGGACGTCATGTGATGAGAGGCACCTGAGTCGAGCAGCCAGGCCTTGTGATGACTCGGGTTCCCCATCGCATAGTTTGCCTTTGCTTCGTAATGATTGTGGGACATAGAGCGGCACACATCAGCCTCATGGCCAGGCCTCTTGCATAGCTGACATCGAACAGGTTCAGTGTTGGCGTTGCTCCGACGTCCATTGTGTTGCCGATTGTTATCACGCCATGACGGGACCTGGTGATTGATGCGGTCATTGGGTTGCCATGACTGCGTGTTGCGGCGATTGTTACGTGGGTTGTAAGTGTGAGATTGTTTGGTGCGTTGAGCAACTGCAGCAGTGATGGGGGCAGCCGGCTTTTTCGATTCCTCATGCTGAAGGAATACCTCATGATCAAGCAGCTTGTCGTGTAGATCCTCATAGGTGATGGTAGTGTCTCGAGCCCGAATAGCAGCAGAAATTTCACGATAATCAGGGCCCAGACCACGCAAAATCTGAACAACCAACTCTTCGTTGGCAATGGGTGCACCAGCCTGGGCAAGTTCATCGGCAAGGCCACGTACACGATGAAGATAGTCAGACATGGATTGAGTGTCTTTGGTGAGACGAGCAAGTTGATCCCGGAGACTGAAGAGCCGGGATTGAGACTTATTGGCGTAGGTTGCGTGAAGGGCGTCCCAGGCATGGTGAGCAGATCGAGCATTGGCAACTGTTGGGGCAATGGTCGGATCGACAGAGGCCATGAGAGCATTCTGAATCGTTGATCTTGACGAAACCAAAGGTTGTAGGCGGGTTGAGTGTTGGTGTCACCAACGGTGCGTGGAGGAGTGGTTTTTGTGCCATCTAGGTGGCCAAAAAGATCATGTCCATGCATCAGCATGGAGCATTGAGCCTTCCAGGTGGAGAAGTTGACACTCCCGGTTAGTTTGATCGGGAGTTGGGACGAGGGATTGAACTGGATGATTGGGGAGGCGGCATTAGTGGTGTCACCGTTAACTGTGGTGTAAGCCATTGAAGGAAGGGATCGGGAAAAGAAAAAAAGCTGTGTTACTCGGCTAGAGGTAATAGGCTCTGATAACCATAAAGAGAACAGAGTTTGATGAGGAAATTGAATGTATTCTATTGATGAGATTTACAAGAGTTAAATACAGGAGTTTACACAAGATAACTACTACACTCTAAGAGATAAACTTTGAATTCAAATATGTGTAACAAGATAACAGTATATACAAAAGAATCCTTATCTTAACAGTCTTTATCTCGATCATATGTTAGAGCGTGCGTTGCGTCCATAATTCCCTTCCTGACGAGGGTCCCGACTTTCATATAAAAACCTCTGAATTAGTTCATGTAGGATCCATACGTAGTCTCATGTAATCCTATAGAAGAACTGAATCATTATGCCTATTCATTTGCAGCAATTCTTGTTTTGAATAGCTGAAACCCTACTAATTAATCTACTAAAACTTTCAGCATCATTTCATGTCATGTAAATAGGAATTGCGTGACGAGAGCAACGGGCTCTTCCTCGTAAGGAATTTGCATAGAGAAACTTATTCGATGCTGCTGGAAAAGGATTCTATGAGGATTTTTTAATGTGATATATACATGAAACGGTGGCTTGAACAAACGCACTCGTCTGCTCACCAAAAATGGGAAGGTCTTTGTCCATTCTTTGCTTTTTGATAAATGGGAATATAAATTTTTATTGTTGAATAACATTTGATTGCTGCAAAATAATAGAAAGGGAATCACCGTCTGTTCCATAACTTTTCTGAGCCAATGGTAACTATATATCTTATCTGAGCCAATGGTAACTATATATGCCAAGTGCAAATATATCATTATTAGTTCATATTTTAACTGAAAGAAAGGGACACAGCTTAGGAGGTACAATTGAACATATCACTCTTAATTAATTATTGCAAATATTGGAACGGAAGTCCATATTATGAAATTGCCATATAAATTCTGTAATATAAAGCCATATATGTGCTTTTATCATGAAAAATTTAAATGTCATTTTAGGTTTTGAAACTTCCTTGATTCTCATGCATTATTTTGGTATAATTCCAAAAGTTGAGCATAAAACATAAAAGACTTGATACCCATTCTCTTTAAATCATGGCAAAGTAAACAGACTATTGAGATAATTAATCCCATCCAAGAAATCAACTTTAAGGGGATTGAAAATACTCAAACCTCGAGATGGACGTAAACTAGATGAATTCTTGGAAAGAGTATCATAAGACTTAAGAAACATAATTGTTGGCTATGAAAGATTTTAGATACAGCTAATTAGAGCTTGTGTGCAAGTTGCAGCTAACGATGCAATGCAAACACTCGATGCTTTTTTTCAGAAAACCAGTAAACAGACCAGGCCTTTTCTTTTTCGTAATTCGAATGTTTTCTAGTTGATTATGATTAGATGCGGGAAAAGAAAAAGAAGATGGTCTAAAAACCTGTATGGTAGTTAAGACATAAGGATCTAAGCTTACCAACATGAATAAAATATGCCAAGTGTGATGCATCATGATTAAGAAAACCTTGATTGAAACAAGAGCTTACCGGGTCGTATGCTTGCAATGATATTAAATTATGCCTAAGCTTAGAATAGCTGTCACCTTTAAATTTAATACACATTCACGAGCTGCCGAATTAATTTCTTATTCTGATCACAAGAAACCATTGTTTATATATTCCTAATAATTTAATCGGTAAGAAGCTATATTCAATTGTATAATGTCGTAGAATTTCCGAGGAAGCGATTATGGTAGTAGCCACAACTTTAATGACCCAAGTACTACGGACTCAGCCCTTTGAGTTCGCCCCCCCTGTAGATTTATGCTTATTTAATTACTGACGATTTTGTTTGACTAATGATATCTGATCAGACATTACCTCGGAAGATTTTGACATTTTTAAAACGTAAAAACAGTAATTACGGGCTCTAGATTATGGTATGGTAACCATCTATTATGGTTGTTGACGAAGAAATGATTTTTGAGATAAGAAGTGGTAAGAGGTCATTTTGCCCTGACATCTTGGCGACAGCACTTATAAGATCCAAAATTACTGGTCATTGACTTTGTCAGAGTATATTTGAATAATCTAAACATGGATTAATCGTTTTAACTAATTAAGTGCTTTGTATAACAAAATAACACATGGTCCAACGGGTCTAAGTAACACTAATTAATTTAATGAATATTTATTAATTATTAAAATATTAGATTAAAATGAGTAAAGTATGTTATTTCTAATGGAGAAATTGTATTTTAAATTTGAAATTGACTTTAAATTTTAAGCTAATTATTGGTTAAGTTCTCAATTTTGGACTTAGAAGAAAATATATTGTTCATAATTGTGATTCTTTAAGCTTAATTGTTAAATTTTTTTGTAGATTAGAAAATGTAAAACATATGCAATAGGACCTGAATTAATTAAAAAAATTAAACACTTTTCCTCTCTATTAATAAACCAATTGGTAGTCTTCACTAATAT
Organism: Erythroxylum novogranatense; assembly: GCA_029891385.1. NCBI lineage: Eukaryota > Viridiplantae > Streptophyta > Magnoliopsida > Malpighiales > Erythroxylaceae > Erythroxylum > Erythroxylum novogranatense. Next base: position 56,732,492 of record CM057224.1, read on the forward strand.
CGGCATTTCGAGATGACTCTGTGAACTACATTTGACAATATTGTTTAGTAACTAAATCAAACGAAATTTACGTACAATGAGCTGATTTAACGACTTGAAGGTGAAGATGCGTATATGTTAGACTAAGATGTAGGAGCAGCTTTGACGGTCCTGATCATCTCTTGAGTCTGACCAAGAGAGTTGTTACTCTGTCTACACCATAATAAAAATTGCATTTTGCTACAAAACAAAAATCATTACTAAAAGTTCAAAAGTCATCACTAATGACTATTAGCGACAAATTATATTCATCACAAAAACAGTCACTAAATTCCCTTAGCTAAAAATTATAGATGACTTTTTTTCGCTAATTGTCACTAATAGTTTTTTTTTCTTATGTTTTATTTTCATAGCAAAAAACTATTAGTAACATTTGTAAAATAGTCGTCAATAGATTTTGGCTACGATTAGTTCGTAGCGAAAAATTATTAGCTACGGTTTCAAAACATAGGTAAAATTTATTGGCTACTTTTTAAAAATGTTTTAGCTACATTTTATAAAATATAGTCAAATTTTTAATATACATTTTAACAAAATGTTATATCATATTAATTATAATTATTTGTGACATTTTTAATTCATATTGTTGTATATAATATTTAGATTTTTATTGTTAATTTATTATACAAAAATAATTGATAATTTGAAATATTGTATATAAAAGTAAATTATTATTAAATTATACCAACAAAAGAATAATCTTCATATCTGATTTTAATTACAACCTTAACAATTCGCATATACAAAATAATAAATACAAAGACCAATTTACAAATTATAAAGATTACAAAAAAATTTCAACGTAACTAGGACAACTAGGTAGGTTTATCCATAGCTCAACCATCATATAAGAAAGATAAGTGACTAGAACCTTGATCTGATCTTCACCAACTGTTTAGAGTATATACCTACTAAGTGTTTCGGCTCATGTATCTGCATAAAGGAGATAGTTTGTAAATTTTACATAATATGATCATAACAATAGAGACAAATAGTTAGCATAGACATATGTGATATATGCCTAAGATAATAGCAAAAACATAAATTTAGAAATATCAAATAATCTATTTTTAAAGATCCACAAACTGTGTGCAAGTAATTACTAATTAACTAATTTGAAAAACTTTTCTGTTTAACTATGAGCATCCCATATATGGTTGCATTGAACAATTAAATGAAACTAAAAGCATCATATTTTGGTTGCAAATGTAAACAAAAAATTTAGAAAAGCAAAGTCATACACAAGAGTTGTATCACAAGAAGTAGCATTTGAAATTATAACAACAAGAAAGGAGACGTGTACAATACCAGACATAAGTGAATTTGTTAGCGTGTTAAAGATAATATAGAAAATAGAGGATTTCAACTTTAGTTCTAACTAATCCTGATCTAAAATTAGAAGTGTCCATTTATATCCACTCCCTCATTTTCTGCATTATGCAGCCACGACTAAATAAAATGATGTTAAGTCAAAATGACTTTACATAAATATGATTTTGATGTATAATAAAAAGAGATCAAATACAAAGAAAAACAAAACAGACAAAGTCGGACACAGACGAACTCAGACATAAACGAAGTTGAAATAACTGAAGTCAGACACAGACACACACAGACGAATTAAGACAAAGACGAAGTTGAAATAACTGAAGTCGGACACAGACGCACACAGATGAATTAACTCAGACACAGACGAAGTTGAAACAGTTAAAATCAACACAGACGAAGACGACACAGACAATAAAAGACGCAAACGTAAATGCAAAGTAGACGCAGACGCAGACGTAGATGCAAAGCAGACACAGACGCAGACGCAGAAAAGAAGAAGACGCAAGAGTCGATTCGAAAGATTCTGAACTCAATCGATTAACCGTTTCTTTAAAGATTCAAGATTCAAGAATCAAGAAGCAGTTGAAGACGAAGGCTATAAATACAAGTCGAAGTCGAAGATTGCAAAGTTACACAAAAAAGTGATATACACAAAGAGTTATAAAAAGTTACATACGTACAAATACTTACACAAAATAGCGAAAAAAATTACTACGTGAAAAAGTGATTTAGCTGAGTGCTATTTTTCTGTAACAAAGTGTTCAAATATTTTACGAGAAGAAAAGTTATGCAGATAACTGCAGAGACTAAGTGTGAAAGAATATTGGTTGTAGAGACCTGAAGAGGCTCGTGAAAAAATACTTGTAACGATTGAAGAGATAGTGAAATCTCAGAAGAAACTCTGAGGACTGGACGTAGCCCACGGTTTGGGGTGAACCAGGATAAATCTTCGTGTCTACCACTCTTACTCTCTATCTCTATTTTAGTTTCAAATTTTATCATTATTTACTTTTTATATACATAGTATTGAAAAGTTTGATCAATCAGAATCTATAAAAATTCTGTAAAGAATTTTTCTAACAAATAGTTCTGAAAAGATTTATAAAAAGGGGAATACACAATTCAACCCCCCCTTCTCGTGCATTCTAATATCATTTTATAAGTGCTGTATTAACGTGTGATTCACTTCAATTGGTATCAGAGCGAGGTGTCCAAGAATCACTTTGGTGAAGTGTGGATTAAAGATAATGGCGGAGTCACATGTATACATCGCTGAAGGAGCCTCAGTCACTAGACCTCCAGCATTCAACGGAGAAGACTATCACTACTGGAAAGATAGGATGCGGTTATTCATTGAATCTACTCATGTCGACCTTTGGGACGTAATAGAGAACGGACCTTATACACCTGTAGATGAAGAAGGCAATTCTATTCCATGGAACAGATGGACGGCTGATCAGAAAGCAAGAATACAGCTAAATTCAAAGGCAAAATTTTTCTTGACGCGTGTGCCTAAGCGGGAGCGAGTACGACAAAGTGCAGTTGCGACACTGCAAAAGAGATGTGGGACACATTGTCCATTGCTCACGAAGGCACAAGCCAGTTAAAGAATCCAAGATAAGTATTCTTGTGCATCAATATGAACTTTTCAGGATGGAAGATGAAGAATCTATTGATCAAATGTTTGGAAGATTTCAAACAATTGTCAATGGATTGAAAGCTTTGGAAGGATGTACAACAATCAAGATCATGTTGAAAGATTCTAAGAAGTCTTCCTAAGAGATGGAGACCTAAAGTTATTGCGGTGCAAGAAGCCAAAGACTTGGCGTGTTAAAATTTGGATGAGTTCTTTGGGATCCTTAAAGATTCATGAAGTTGAACTCAATGACGATGACAAGCCCAAGCGGACAAGTCGATAGATGAAGGCGGAAAGAAGAATCATAAGACTCGAGAAGGAGGAAGTCATCAAAAGCGTTGAAAATTGAAGAATCAAAAGATGACAACTCCACCAATCGTAATCGAGTCAAGTGATGAAGATGACGAATTATCTTTCATCTCGTAAAGATAAGGCGCGTATGGAAGAAGAAGTCAGAGGAACCGGACATTCGAAAGAATGGGAAAGATGAAGCTAAACCAGAGAAGTCTTATATTATCTGCTACGAGTGCAATCAGCCTGGACACTATAAGTCCGAATATCCTACTCTCAAGAAGAAATCAAAGAAGAGTAGAGAAGGCAAGAAAAGCATGATGGCAACTTGGGAGGACCTAGATTCATCTGAATCAGATACAGGTTCTGAGTCATTAGAACATGCGAACATCTGCCTGATGGCTGAGGAAGATAGTGATGAGGAGGTAAAATCTGACTACGATAATTTGCATGATGCATACTCGTAATTAGAAGATTCTCATGCTATTCGAAAACAAAGACAAGTTGTTAAAGAAAAAGTATGTAGAAAATATTAGACATACTGAGGTAATAGAGAGAGAAAATATTTGTTTAAAGAAACAATTAGAAGATAAAAGGAAGTTTGTAGACAGATCATAAGAGATCAATCAACTTAAACTAAGGATTAAGAATTTATCAGCTGATTTAGCTACTTTGACAGAAAGTACAAAGAAAATGAATGAAATACTTGGAAAATGTAGACATCCGAGTGATAAGACTAGATTAGGGTTTACAGGAAACAAGACTCAGTCTCGTAAAAAATCTGTCTTTCAAAAAGGAAGTTATAGGATAATTCATTTTAATCAACGTCCTAGTTATATGCATGAAAGATCACATCATATGCATACTACTAACCGTAAAGGACCCAAGAAAATTTGGGTACCAAAAAATAAAATAGTTTCTCCTGCAGATATCCTTCCTTGGAAGATACGACAAACACCATTGGTATTTAGACAGTGGATGCTCGCGACACATGACGGGAAGAAAGTCTATGTTCCTAGACCTTCAGTATAAGAAGGGAAGATCAGTAACTTTCGGAGACAACCAGTAGGGTAAAATTATTGGAATCGGGAAAATAGGTAAAGATTCCTTTGCATACATAAATAATGTACTGCTTGTTGATGGTCTGAAGCATAACTTGATTAGCGTCAGTCAATTGGGTGATTCTGGTTTCACAGTTACATTCAATCAAAATCTTTGCAAAGTCAGAAACAAAGATGGGTCTATACTTTTCTCTGCCAAGGGAAGAAACAATCTTTACAAAATCAATTTAGAAGATTTTCAAAGTCAAAATATTTCATGTTTTCTATCTTCTGAAGAAGAAAGACTAATCTGGCATAAAAAGCTAGGTCATGTCTCTTTGAAACATATTTCAAAATTAGTAAAACATGATTTGGTAAGAGGTTTGCCAAAGATAAGTTTTGACAAATAATTTTTCTGTGAAAATTGTTTGAAAGGAAAACAAGTTAAAACCTCTTTTTCTTCTAAAAGTTTTGTAACCTCATCTAGACCTTTAAAATTGTTACATATGGATTTATTTGGTCCAACAAGGACAATAAGTCTTGGCAGAAAGAAATATGGACTTGTTATTGTTGATGATTTTACTCGATTTTGTTGGATATTATTCTTATCACACAAAGATGAGTCTTTTAAGTGCTTTAGAACCTTATCCGAAAGTTCTGAGAATGAAAAGGAATGTCCATAGCCGATGTCGGGAGTGACCATGGTGGAGAGTTCGAAAATGAGAAGTTTAGAGTATTACGTGAGGAGAATGGAATTTTCCACAACTTCGGCCCTAGAACTTCACAAATGAATGGAGTTGTTGAAAGGAAGAATAGGCGATTCAAGAGATGGCAAGGACCATGCTATGTGAGATGAATCTTCCTAAGTATTTCAAGAAGCTATGAATACAAAGATGCTATATTAGAATAGAATTACATTGCGACCCATGTTGAAGAAGACTCCATATGAGTTATGGAATGGAAGAAGACCAAGCATATCTTACTTTCATCCATTGGTGCAAATGTTCCATTCGAATCTGAAAGAGCATTGGATAAATTCGATTCGAAGACTATCCAGAATCTTTCTAGCTACTCATCATCGTCTAAGGCATTTCAATTTACAATCTTACTTGAAAGATCGTTGAAGAGACCATCCATGTCAAGTTTGATGATAGCTCTCAACCTCATAAGAAAGATGACATGGAGAATGAAGGTCCTTCAAAGAACTCAGATGATACCTCAGAAACTCCTTCATCAGACACTCATGAGAACAAAATTGAGGATATTCCAGAAACTATTGAACTAAGACAAAATTGGAAGTATAAAAGTTCTCATCCAGAAGAGTTAATTATCGGTGAGACCTCAGATGGAGTTAGGACAAGGTCCAGATTCAGAAGAGAAGCTAATGTAGCTTTTATCTCCGAAGTAGAGCCTAAGAAGGTTGAGGAAGCTCTTCAAGACGAAGCTTGGGTGTTAGCCATGCAAGAGGAGCTGAATCAATTTACTAGGAATAACGTCTGGTTCTTAGTTCCTAAACCATCTAAGAAATCCATTATAGGAACCAAATGGGTTTTTAAGAATAAGTTAGACGAATCAGGAAGAGTGAGTCGAAATAAGGCTAGATTAGTAGCACAAGGCTATAATCAGCAAGAAGGAAAAGACTACTGATGAAACATATGCTCGAAAGAAAGACTTGAAGCTATAAGGATTTTGTTGGCATATCGACTGTCATGATATAAAGTTGTTTGGATGGATGTGAAGAGTGCATTTCTGAATGGCTTTATAGATAAAGAGGTGTATGTGAAACAATGTAACATCCCACCCCCTCCTGGAAGGGTAAAATAGTAAACTTGGCATAGGATGGGACTAATAGGAATATTTAGAAGCTGTTCATGCATAATAGGATTGATACAGTATCAATCGTGTACATGGAATTACGATAAATGCATTCATGACATTCCGTGGTGGGCCTAAAGCAATTTTATTGGAATTAATGGGATAATTGAGTTTGGAAAATTGATTGGACTGCACCATAAATGGTTTTACATTTTAAAGGATTTTAGGAATTTTTCGGAATTTTTGGAGAAATTTTCGGACCGCAAAATCGCGATGGAATCGCCTAAACATGTTTTGGGGTAGAAAAGGCGATTTTGTGATTGAAAAGTTATTTGGAGGCAATCATTACTGTTTTATAATTTTAGGAATTTCATTAATTCTCGAAAAATGATTCGGAAATTCTCGAAATTCCGGACGTAAAAAATTACCAATTGGCGAACCGGTTAAATTTTTACTGATTTTGGATCTATCAATTATTTACCTTGGAGGACCCATAATTGGACCCTTAAACCTAGTGGAACCGAAAATGAGATTGCATTATATTGGTCTTGGTTTTAAAATTTTTGATTGGTTATGACTTTTCCACATTTGACTATTTGACCTAAGCATTTAATGCTTAAGGATGACTTGGCCATAGCCTAGAATTTTCGGATGCTCTCTTAAAAAGGGATAAAAAGATGATTTATTGGTTTGTTTCTCATCACCATCCGAAATCAACTTTGCCTCTTCTCCTCTCCATCAATTTTCCTCCTTTCAAATCACTTCTTCTTCCAAACTCAAGCTTTCCTTCATGCAACCAAGTTGTTGTCTTGCCATGATGACCTCCCCACTTGCATGTGTTTGAAGAGAGTGAAGAAGGTGTTGAGGTGAGATAGTAAAGGGATTGAAGATTGGAAGTTTTAAATAGGTAAAGTTTTAAGTTAAGTGTTTAATTATGCTTGATTTTGTAGTTAATACATCATGGTAGTTAGAAGCATTTAAAGGGGATTATGGTATTATTATTAAGTTTATTGATGCTTTATTTTGATGAGAATTATAGTATAAGTTAATGGGTATAAATGTAAGGTATGTTAGGATAATGAATGGTAATGGTTAAGTTTGGTTTTAGCTTGATTTTGAATTCATATTGATGATTAATTGTGCATGGAAAGGGAAGAGGTTAGTGCTGCCAATTTTTGGTAGGAATGCCTAGTGAATGTAGACATGATATAGGGACTGATTTTGTGTCCACTTAAGATACTTATGGATGTAGGAAGGGTGTTGGAATGAAAGGAAGTGAATAGAGAAGTAAAGCTGGAAACTTGATATTTGACCTATTACACTGATTTAATCATAACTCATTGTGTAGATATGCAAATGAGGCAAGGTTTGTGCGCAATTAAACTTTGGGATGTTGGCTTCAATTTAGTGTGAAATAGGTGTTGTTGAATTCCAATGATTGAAGGGTGAAATTTTGCATGGAAAGTTACTGTTCCATTGCCTGTAAACAGTAACCGCAACCATGACATCTGAGTTTTGTTGATTTTTATGAATTAATTGAGATGGAATTAGGGAGAATGGTCTTCATGGAAGTTGTAGCATATTTGATTATCTTTCCATTGCTACTGATCTTGTTATTTTTAGAATTGTGTATTGGGAGATATGAATTGATTACTAATGGCTGGTTTTGAGCATTTTGGATGAAACCTAGTTTAAGTGTGATTTTGTGAGTTTACTGATTTGAGGCAATTTTAACATTTTATGTGGACTGAATTGGTGTGAGTGAGCTTCTGAAAAGTTGTAGAGGAAGAGATTATCTTGAAATTGATATTTGGTATGTAAGTTTTAGAAGTCAGAATTGGGAGATATGATTTTCAAAACTGATCCTACATTAGGTTATGAATGGCTGATGATAACAGAAACTTCCATAACAATTTTAAAATTGTTAGAGATCGAATTGGGTGTTGAGTGCTTCATGAAAAATGAAGTTTATGATGTTATCTTTACAAGGATATAAAGTTCTGATTTTATTGACTTATATACTGGAAGTTATGCTTCTTGTAAGATTACTGCCCAAAGTGAAGGATTTCAGGGACAGTAACATTAGATGAATTAATCGACTTGGTTTGCAATAGAATTTGATTTTGGGTTGTTCATGAAAGTTGTAGAGGACATTGTGAACTTATTGACCATATTTTTGTGGTAATTTATTACTAAGGAATCAGTGAGTTATGAAATTGTAAATGTACTGCCCTGTGTTGAGGGAAATTTTGAAGGCAGAAGGTTTGATGGATTATTTGAGACTCTTAAGGTTGGATTTGAATTTTTTTGGCCTTCTTGAGAATTGTAGAGCTTTTCATAAGCTTTCCAATGAGGTATAGTGGGTATTTTTCTGATTTGTGTGCTAAAAGTTAGAGTAGTTGGAAATTGGGATTTACATCTGGAAAGAAGGAAGGCAAGGCATAAAAGGCCGCCATGAGTGCGACACGTCGCCTCAGGCGCGACAGACGCTTGCCAATCTCATGAGGGCGAGTTTCGCCTCGATGGCGAGATGAAGGAGGCAGGTCGCGAGGCGACGCCTCGCCTCATGACATGAAGGTGAAATCGCCTCGCGATGGCGGCGTCTCGCCCATGAGGCGTGCATTTATGGAAATGTTTATTTTTAAATTTTATTTGGTATTAAATGGTACAATTGTTCTTTTGTCAATTTCTTTCCGTCCGACGTCCGATTGACCTGATTCCAGAGGCATCGGATTCGTTGAATATTTAATTTCATTTTCTGAAAAAAACGGGAATTTTTAGATGGGAATTTGACGTAGCCCCTATTGACGGAACATGTAAACACTGTTTTATTTAATTTGGGACCTATAAGTGCGAATTGCTTACCGTCAGCGCCTATGGATTTCTAATTTTTCATAGAATTTTATTATGGGAAAATATTGAGTTAGGACCGGGAATTCATGAACATGCATATCTCATCAACATGAGCACAAATTTCATATTTCGTGACTCGTACTTTTCTCGATTCATATAGAGGCCCAATTGGGCGTCGATTGACCGACGTCCAGAGGCTTTCGGCATTAGCTCGGAAGTAATAGGTGAGTAACCTAGTTGGTTTCTCAAATTTCTGGTTGTTTACATGCTCAGCGTGAATTACGTGCAAAAGTGAATTGAATGATCACTTGTATGAATCTTGGCATGTTATGTATGGGATTGTATTATATGATTTTCTTGTCTTGAATGATCGATATTGATAACTGGGCTTTATAGCCATCTTTGAATTCTTCGCTATCTTGGGCTTTATAGCCATATCATTGATTCAACGATACTTTGGGCTTTATAGCCAAACACTTGTACATTCTTGATATCGTGCGGCATGCATAATTGCATGATCGGATAATGGGCGTGCCCAAGTTGCTATTTTCTTGATAAGAGCTTGAGCTCTCATCTTTGTCTTGACCGCCACGAGCCCGAGAGGGGAGAAATCTCGACGCGTCCCCACCGAACACCGACCGAGCACTTGGGCACAATCTTGAATAAGCGGAAAGAGTCACATATGCATTGCATTCGCATAAATATTTGTTTTGTGATAAATCTTGCTTCGTGATGGTATGTATTCTTGTGAATGGTTTCTTATTCTTGGATATGGTTATTGACCGCTTATTGGTAATTGATGATTATTGTCTTTGTCTTCATGACGCCACGGGCGTAATGCATGATTTGAGTGAACCATCGATGATGGTTTCTCACTTGAGTTCATAAAACTCACCCAAAATTTGCATTTATTTTCAGGTCTGAAGAATACCCGGTTGACACGGAGTATATCTATTGTGAGCGAGTAAAGGTTAGAGGTCGGGATCGGTTAGGTATCGCATTAGTGTTTTAGTAAATTGTATTCGCAATCACCGTATAACAAGGCTTTATATTTTATTGAGCCATTGTGGTATAAATGTTTTCTTGCATTGGTGATTGTAATTATTCTTGGATGACCGTAATAATCTGGCTGGTTTTATTGAACATGGATTTTAATTACTTACTGTGTTTGCCGTGTGAACGTGGAGTTAATGGCTCCCAAAAAAAAAAAAGTATACTGGATTTTAAATCGACTGATGTAGTACGCCACTCTCGTGGGACACGGACTCGGATATCACCAACGATATCGGGTTCGGGTCTTACGGGTGTGGGGTGTTACAAACAACCACCTGGCTTCGAAGATGTTAAAAACCGAGACTATGTCTATAGACTTTACAAAGCCTTATACGGCCTGAAGCAAGCTCCTAGAGCTTGGTATGATCGTCTGAGTACCTTTTAATAGAGAATGGTTTGATGAGGTCAAGTTGATAAGGCGCTCTTCAGGAAGAATTTTCGAATGATTTTATCTTAAATACAGATCTCGTTGATGATATCATTTTGGTGCTACTTCAAAAGAGTTGTACTTGAAGTTTGAGAGTCTAATGAAGAAAGAATTTGAAATGAGTATGATGGGTGAGTTAAAGTTCTTTCTTGGGTTGCAAGTTAAGCAAACCGAGAGAAGATCTTCATTCATCAACAAAAGTATGTGAAAGAGTTGTTGAATAAATTTGACATGAATAATGTGAAGCCTATGGCAACTCCGATGCATCCTTCAAACCTTTTGTCGAAAGATGAACTTGGTAAGAAGGTGGATCAAACCCTATATAGAGGATGATTGGTTCTTTCTTGTATCTTCTGACAAGTAGACCTGATATTTTGTTCAAGTGTATGCTTGTGTGCAAGATTTCAAGCCGATCTAGAGAGTCTCATTTTATTCTTTGTTAAAGAATTACGAGATATCTCGCAGTACTACCGATCTTTGCTTATTTTTGAGAAAGGTAAAGATTTGAGTTAATTGGATATTGCGATGCGGACTATGCGGAGATAGAATCGAAAGGAAGAGCACAAGTGGAGGATGTCACTTTCTTGGAGGAAATCTAGTCTCTGGTCAAGCAAGAGACAAAGCTCAATTGCTCTATCAACCGTGAAGCGAGAATATATTTCGCATGATTCTTGCTCACGACGTTGTGGATCAAGTATCGACTTGAAGACTATTCAGTTCAAGAGGAGGAGATTCCAATCTATTGCGACAACACCAGTGCAATCAATCTATCAAAGAATCCAATTCAGCATTCCAGAGTAAAGCATATAGAAGTCAGACATCACTTCCTGAGAGACTATGTTCAGATAAAAGTGGTGCTTCTACGATTCGTTGAAAGCAGAACTTGGTGGGCGATATCTTCACTAAACCATCGAGTGAAGAACAGTTCCGAAGATAAGACGCAATCTTAACATGGTTATGTTAAGTGAGCAGTCGAGGACTAAAGTAACGTCAAAACTAACGATGTTAGTTACGGTGAGTTCTGTTGGTAACTTCTTTCACAAGGAAGATTTTGGAGGAAAAATCTGATTATATCGAGGTTCTTAATGATTCTAGAACTCACGGACTATAATCCTACAAGTAGGTGAAGGTGAAATTATTGCGGTCTTTTCATCATCTCCGACGGTTCATTTCGCTTTACCAATTCTCTCAAAACATCTCACTCAAAAGTTCTCCAAAAGGCGGTTTTGCTCTACACAATGGAAGCGCTATGATTTATGGAAGACATGTGAACTTTGAGTCACTAAGAAGAGGCGACATGGATGTAGAACCGAAATCATAAGAGCTGGTTGGAGGAACTTCTTCGAGACGCAAGAACTCTGTATACACTAATGAGGTATATGAGTTTTGGAAGAGCGCTCAACTAATAGACAACACCATCGTATCTTACGTAGATAGAATATCATTGTTGTGACAAAGAAGCTTATAAAGAAGGTGATCGATTGTCCATCGGTTGGTGAAAGCTGTCTACCAAGGCGGATGGATGTCCCAAGTCGGTATGAAGGAAGAAGATATCAGGAGGCAACTATATGGCACAAATGATTCAAGGGAGAGGAAGACATCCAATTTGATTCCAAAGGCTAGGGTGCTTCACGCAATCTTGTTTAATTGCATTCTACCCAGAGTTGGTTCAAGACATTTGGTGACCACCCTGGATGAACAATGTCTGTTCTACCAATTGAATCGAAATCCCATAGATTTACCCTTCCTAATCCTTCATTATATGATTAAGGGGATAAAGGATTCAACTAGTTATCCTTATGGTATGCTTCTGACGAGGATTTTTTAGGAATCTGGTATTCGTCTGCACCAAGGAAATAGAAGAATTGTTTATGTGAAGAGCAAGATCGATGCACACACAATACGGCGAATGGGTCTGAGCACAGTAGACAAAGACCAAGCCGACTCTTCAAGGAAGCGCGTATTGAAGAAGACTCCCGCTCCAAGTTCTCAATCTCCAGTGAGTACCAGATCGCCTGCGGATGAACTAAGAAGAGTGTTAGGAAGACCTCTCATGAAACAGGCGAGTCCTCATCTCGAAGGAAGCCAATCCCAGAGGACAGAACAAAGTGCGCCAAAAAGACGAGGAGAAAGTCTTTTGAGCGAAGTCGTGAAGAAAGCAAAGAGATCACCAAGGATTAGGACTCTGAGGCAACAAGAAGAAAAGATTGCCAGAGAGCAGTCGAGAAGAAACCTCTCAATCTTGTGCACCCAGAGCCACAAGATCCTTAGTCTCTATACGGAAGATGATACGCCGGAAAAACCAAAGAGACCGAGAGGAGAGAAAATCAAAATCGAGAGAGGAAAATCTCCAAAGAAAGAAATCGGTAAGACCGATCAAGCGAGACAAAGATTAAGAAGGTTAGTCGAAAGAAGATCATTTCAATTCTTGAGGAAGTTAGTCAACGAAAGAAACTATTGATCTTTGTTAGAAGAAAGCGAAAGCGAAGCGATATCTGATTCAGAAACCCCTATTGTTCAACAGGAGGAACCGATGGAGGAAAGCACAGTTCAGAAATACCTATTGCTCAACAGAGGAGCGATAGAGGAAAGCTCGGATCGAGATGACTCTCTTGAAGCACATCAAGAAGCAACAACGATGTCGATTAGGATGATGATAAACCGTGTCGATGGTATACAACTACCATAAGTTTTGAGGAAGCGAAGTTGAAGATCAAAATGGTGGAAGTAGTTACTGGACAAAGGATCTGCTATTGCAATCGGTGCTCAACCAAATGAAGAAAATAGTGGCTATGGTACAACCTATGGTGATTAATCGTAACACATGGGAGTTACTCAAAGAAGATGAAAAGATCTTCTATGATACTTTGGGATTTGCTGCTACAATGTCATATCCATCAAAACGTCCCTGCCAACCATGTACTATTTTCCCAATCACAAATAACACAGAGATAATGGTTGCGCCGGATATACAGTCAAGATATCCACTAGATTTTACTAGGGGGAAGTCAAAATTATTTCCTGAAGATGATGCTAGTAATGATCTGTCCGTAGATCAAATTGCAGAAGAAGTGCGAAGAATTGACGAGGCATGCACTCCTGCACAGAATCCAGATAAAGCGAGCTGCAGCTATACTAATAAGGAGGAAGACTGTCCAGTAGGGGGAAGAATAAGAACATGAACATTTATTGAGTACCTTGTTCAGACAGCTCTACGTATTAGCCCTTTGTCTAATACACTGTCTATACAATCACAAGCATTACCCCTGCAAGGAAGACAGTTACTGATGCTGCCTGTTCCTTTTGACTTAAATCTTCTTGAAGCTGAAACGTTCATTCGTCCACCTACCTTTGAGATCAATGAAGACTACATTCCATCTTCTGATGCTTACACTACTTCAATTCCCTTCACTCCTCCATCAGCAGATACTGATCAAGCCTCCTCATCGATTGATCCACCAGATGAAGTTAGCAGATTACATGGTGAACTCAACGACATAAAGGAGACGGTGAATTATCTGAAAAAGATGATAGTAGAACTGCTGAAGAGCCAGAATCATTAATCATTTTTTTATTATAACAAATAGGGGGAGAGCAGGAAAAGAAGAAAATGAATAGAAGAGGAGAGGATGTTCAGACAAAGAAGGTGTGACCACAGCAGACGAAGAAAGGAAGAAGATAAGTTTTGTTTTACTTTTGCAATATCTGTAAATTTTTGTTTTCTTTTCTTGTATATAATTTGTTATACTCAAAAAGGGGGAGATTGTTAAGTCAAAATGACTTTACATAAATATGATTATGATGTATAACAAAAGAGATCAAATACAAAGAAAACAAAAGCAGGCGAAGTCGGACACGCACAAACTCGAATACGAGATGAAGTTGAAATAGCGAAGTCGGATACGCATTTATTACGCATTTAATTAACTTTCGAGATACGCGAGCGAAGTTGAAACAGTTAAAATCAACACAGACGAAGACGACACAGACAATAAAAGACGCAGACGCAAGTGCAAAGCAGACGCAGACGCAGACGCAGACGTAGAAAAGAAGAAGACGCAAGAGTCAGTTCGAGTTAGTTACAAAACTCAACTGATTAACCGTTTCTTTAAAGATTCAAGATTCAAGATTCAAGAAGCAGTTGAAGACGAAGGCTATAAATACAAGTCGAAGTCGAAGATTGCAAAGTTACACAAAAAAGTGATATACACAAAGAGTTACATACGTACAGATACTTACACAAAATAGTGAGAAAAATTACTACGTGAAAAAGTGATTTAGCTGAGTGCTATTTTTCTGTAACAAAGTGTTCAAATATTTTTCTGAGAAGAAAAGTTATGCAGAGATAGCTTTGGTGTAAAAGAATCTTGGTTGTAGAGACACAAGAGGCTCGTGAAAGAATACTTGTAACGATTGAAGAGATAGTGAAATCTCAGAAGAAACTCTGAGGACTGGACGTAGCCCACGGTTTGGGGTGAACCAGGATAAATCTTCGTGTCTACCTCTCTTACTCTCTATCTCTATTTTAGTTTCAAATTTTATCATTACTTACTTTTTATATACATAGTATTGAAAAGTTTGATCAATCAGAATCTATAAAAATTCTGTAAAGAATTTTTCTAACAAATAGTTCTGAAAAGATTTATAAAAAGGGGAATACACAATTCAACCCCCATTCTCGTGCATTCTAATATCGTTTTCTAAGTGCTGTATTAACGTGTGATTCACTTCAAATGAAACCTATGTTTTTATTTTACCACTGATCAAATATGACTAAAACAACCAAAAATAACAAGGATAAGGGAACCTTTTCATTCAACAAGGTTTTTAATGATTGAGATTTATCATGCAATGAAAGTGCTTCAATAAAAATCACTGTTGATAAATATATAGAAACAAGCCCCTTATTTATGTGAACTAGAAGCATGAATAAAGACAATTAATTTTTAAAAATAAACTTTAAACACATTTTTACTATAAAAACAACTTCAACAAATGAAAAAAAAAACAATGTAGAAGAGTTATTGACACCGAATAACTTACAATGAAATGAATGAATGCAATGTAATATGCATTCCAACCTACATAGCCATAAACATGTAATTTGTGCATGTTGAAACAAGATAAGTATCTAGGTATTGAAAAGGGAAGTTCTGCAATAAACAGGAACAGAGAGTTGTAATAACATACCATGATGAATCCCAGTCTAAGAATGGTATAGATGGATTTGGTTACAGACCCATAAAATTGCTTGAAAAATGCATGTTGAAAAGAAGTAAAAAGAACAAGTACCATTAAAAAGAGTAGAGTAATGTGCATCATTAACACCTTCCTGTCAAATAATCAGTTTGAAGGGATTGATGGATTTGAGGAAAATTAAGCTAGTAGTTATTATCTTTTTGGTCTTGCAAGTTTATGCGGTTGTATCCATTATTAGTTTAGTACATAACATTTGGGAACTTGCAAAGCTATAAAGGGAGCTCACCACCTAACCCAAAACATAAGGCCATGACTCCTCTGTAGACTCACCACAGATGTGATTTTCAACTTTCTCACCTCTCCACTATTTCACTGTTTTTCCATCTCTCTCTCCTACTTCTTCAGCTAGCTAGCTAGACAGTCCCCACCTTTTCAAATTTTTGCCCAAAATACCCAAGAATTTTCTTCCTGCAAACACCTTAATTTCCATATCAAGAGACAAGCTTAAAGATTCTGCTGAAGGGTCTTCACGATCTTTTGGTGAACAACAATATTGAATTTTTGATATAGGTAGAGTGTAGAGCTCATTAATAAGAATTGGGCTTAGGTCAACCATTTCCAAATAACTAAAACTAGTTATTTAGATAGTTGATCCTTACCACTTATAAACCCTTTAATATTTTCATATTTAGTCAATATGAAATACTCTAACACTCCCCCTTAAGTACAACTGGGACTGGACATTCAGTTGTCATTTAGGATAAATGCATTGGTAATCAGACCGGGCTGCTAGGACTAGATATTTAAACGAATAACCGAGAATTAAGAATCGGGACCAATCTTGCTCTGATACCATATAAAATTTGCAATGGGCCTACGGGTCTATACGAGAAGGAAAGTTAGACCACACACAAGCCTAAGTCAGGTTCCATTCTAAAACTAATTGGCAAAAGGTGGAGTAGCCCATTAGGCTTATATGTTAGTCTTCTTTCCTCTCTTTTTCTAATATGGGACGCTCACGTGAAGATATTATCAACACTCCCCCTCAAGTGCAACTGAGACTGAACATTCAGTTATTAATTGAAATACATATAGTGATAACCAGACCGCACTGCTGAGACTGGACATTTAAATTAACACATAAAGTTCAAACCCCATTGCTTTTTTCATCAATTGTCATATCAACGATAGCTCCAAAATCACAAACTCATATTTGAAATAAATCACTAACCCTAACCCCAGAAATCAATGCCATCAAAACTCTAAAAGTCACAAAATTTTTCAAATCCGAATCCCAGAAACTTAAAAGCCAAAAAACCAAACCCATTACAAAGAACTCAGAATTCACAATTAACCCATTAAAATGGCTGATAGATAAAACTTGTTGGTGGGTCCTTTTGGAGGTTGGTATATCGACAAAATCCAAAAAAAAAACAACACCCAAATCCAACAATACCACCACTAGAAGAAAAACTAAAGTGCAAAGGATGGAATGCATACCTCAACTGATAACAACAAAGATGGAAAGTGATGGAGGAAGATGATGATAATGGTGAACACAAGGAGAGACCACAAAAAGTAGAGGAAGACGACGGTAGAAGAAAAAAAGGAAGATGGAGCTAGTTTTCGTTTAAAACGAATGAAAACATTCTATTTTAAAAAATGATAAAACAATTGGTGACTATTTCAAAAAAATGTTGCCAACTGTTTGACAATTGGCAAAATATTCAACATTTTGCGACCAAATCTTCAAATTGTAGTAAAAGATATTTCTTTAGCTATGATTTGATAAAACATCAAAACTTTACAAATTTTAAAATCATCGTTAAAAAAACTTAACTAAAAGTTAATTTACAGGACAATACAATCAATTTCGTGGGAAAATATCGTAATATACTTGTAAGATAGATTGTGAAATATATCTTATATTAATAGGGTGATTAATCCCGACTTCAATATAAAATAAATAAATATCATATTTATTAAATGTGATTTATCTTATTTATAAAGGCTATAACTTCTTTCTACAATTATAGTTTTACTTAATTTCATAAGCATCATAATAATGCCATAAAAAGTTAAAAATTAAATCATATAACAACCTTAGGAAATACATCTTTTGCAATAAGTCAAGTAATTTAACAATTCATATCTTTAAAAATGAATGATACATTTGTTGCCCAAATTAATAAATCCATACACTTTTATAAATAATATTGAAGACAACTAATTACCTCAAATTAATAAATTCAAATACAAAAGGACAAACCCAAAAGAGAAGCCAATATAATAGAAATTAGTCCAGATTTACACATCCAAAACTTATAAAATAAAGGTAAAAGAAATTAATTTCACCTTATAATTTAAGAAATCTTAGAAAACTCTATAATCTTTGAAAAAATTTCTTTTTGTTTTTAGTTTTTAGAAAACTCATTCTTTTCGATTTGAAATAACAATGAAACAAATGTAGTATTAACATCAAACGTAGACTAATCAAATGTCATTTATATGACAATTCAACATAGCTCTTAAACTCAATCCCAAATAATTAAATCGACATAAATAAATAACTTATTATAATTATCTTTAACTATTACTTTAAGTTGAATTTAATTCATTTGGATTAGAGTTAAAAAGTTAAGTTGAATTATCATATTAATGACATTTAGTTAGTTTATATTTATTGTTCATATTACATGAGTTTCTTCGATATTTTTAACCTAAATACATGAAAGAGTTTTTCTAGAAAGCTAAAATTAGGAGTATTTTAGAATTTTAAATATCGAAATTCTTTTCAAAAGTTTTAAATTACATACGAGATGTTATCTTTTACATAAGAAAAACCTAAACAAGGTAAAACAAATAAAGTTACAAGTTCTATTTAAAGAGCATACTAGAGCTGAGTTTTGTAGCAATCTCTTTGGCCAGCAGAGTACAAATGAAACAAACTTAAGCCAATTTTAAGCAGTATGAAGTCCTTATTGTAACTCATCCTAATATATTAGGCCAGTGGTTTAAATTTGGGGACAACTTACAACAAGCAAAAAACAGGTTTTAAATTGAAGAGGAATATAAAACAAGTTTTAGCTTCTTCATTGTATAAAACAAAGGTTATATCATTAATTTGATGAAATTTTTTCTTCAGTCAATCTTCTCAATCTCTATTGGCTTGAGGCTCTTGATTTTTTGTTCTTTTTTTTCTATCTTTATCAATCCTTAGAACGTAAAGACAATAAGTCAACTAAGGGTTCATTATTTTTCGTTGACAAATATCCAAATTTGTATGCCTAATATCTCATAGATAGTCTTAAATAGATAGGAACAATAACCAATTGTAGCTTGAATAGTTTGTAAAGGAACCCTCCCTTCTCAAATTCATCCAACTCAATGCAATTTCTTTTATGTCAAGGGGTTCTGCAATTTTTGGGGGTTCAAATGTGTAACATCCCGACCCTGATGGGAAGGGTATATGGGTCAATTGGTACATGCTAGTTTTTTTTTGCATTGCATAGTCCGATATGAACCTGCATTTGGCCTCTAATTGTAGAGGATTGAGTCATTTCACACATGCACATGTAGGTACATGCATTCATGGCTTTTTCCCGGCATTTGATTGTGTAAATGATTTGAATTGTGAATTTGTGAGATAATTAGATTGGATTATGATATATTGGGAATTATGGAATAATTGGGTGTGAATAGTGAAATTGGAACTGTACTAGAGTGATCGCAAAGTGACAGTGAACTTTCGGAAAAGTTTCTGGAATAATTAGGAGAAAATGTCCGGATTGAAAATTCTCCGAGTGGCGGACCGATGGACTGAATAGGACCGAAATAATTGTCTAATGGCGATGGAAAAATTGGAAATATGATTTTAGAAATTTATGTGTCGAGCTATTGAAATTCGGAGGCAAATTGGACTGAAAATGATCTTGTTTAGAGGAAGAGGGAAACCCCTTTATAATGCCTAAATCCTCTTCTGAAACCTAAAAACCCATTTCCTATACCTAGGGCACGTTTTCTTCTACCCCTTCCTCGGTGATTTTCGATCTTCACCTTCAAGATTTGCTTGTTCCATCTTTGTGGTTGAAGATCAAGCCAAAGCCTTGAGAGAGTGATGATTTTTTAGAGTTAGAAGCTCATCGTTGATGTTAGAGAGAAGAGGAAAGGGTTGGAGGATTTTCGGTAGCTTGGAGATTTAAGGCTTGATTGGTAAGTATTCTTGGTTTGAATGTTGTTTATTATTGTGTTAAATGCATTCATGGGGTTAAATATGAAAGATTGGGTAGTTTAGAGTGATTAATACTGGTTTTCGAGAGTGAAAAATGGTGGAAAAATCGATCGGAGAAGACGATGCGGGCTGTACGTCGCGACGTCTGAAAAAGGCCTCACCGTGGCGAGCAAGACGGGACGTCGCGGCGAGCGAATGAATTCACGCCGCGACGAGCCTTTTTCCTCTACGTCGCGGCTAGTCCAGTGAAGGTGTTCGCTGCGGCGAACGGTTCCCACGCCGCGTTCGCCGCGGCGAGCGACCCTTTAGCGAGGGACGAAATTTCTGAAAGTTGTGTTTTAATTTATGGGGCATAACTATTTGTGTAGACCTCCAATTGGGGTGATGTTCGATTCGTTATAAATTAGAGAAAGAGGTTTACAATTGAGGAAATGAATGAAAGTTCAAATTTAAATTAGTAGGATTGCAATCAGTGAAAGTCAGTTAAGAATGTGATTGAAGTGCAACCTAAGGATTGTTCATGATAATTGGAATTGAGCCTTTATTGAGCAATTGAACAAAAAGTTAGAATTTGACAAAAGAAAGTGAAATTTGGAAAATAGTACTGGGAAAGTTATGAATAGGCATAATACATCTCTTTTATTCAAGGCATGTGCATCATCAATTATGTTTGACTGTGCATTTTGGTAATGAATGGAATTATTTGATTGTTATAGAGGTTCCGATGGATCGATAATCCACGGATCGTGCTGAGACTTCCAGGCAGGTAGCTCGGAAGTTCAGGTGAGTAACCTAGTTGGTTCCTCAGTTTCTGGTTGTTAAATGCTTTGTGTGAACTGTTTGAAAATGTGAATTATATGATTTCGGAAATGATTAGCATCGAAATGCATGCTTTGGATTAATTGGAATTGACGGCTATGTGATACTGGGAAATTGTGATAAATGAATTCCATAATTGATTGATTAATGACGGTTGGATTGAGTCGCCACTGAGAGCTACAAGCTCGATACTGAAATTGAGGATGCCACGGTAAAACCCGCAAACACACGCCGCAGTAAAACCTGCAAACACCTACGGGTGGGGTGTGGGGTCCTACTATTAAAGTGACAGACGCGTTTGCATCCCTCGAGTAGGGGAGAAACAAAACCGTGAGGGTGGTTTACCACGCCAAAGCGGGCAATATCGAAGGGTGGAAGTGCATACCCTGAGGGCTCTCCTCCCCCTGAGACGCGTACACCGAATACTGCTTACTGATTAGCGCTCGGTAACAACCCGGAATAAGATGGATAATAATGGGAAAAGATTGTGTATGAAACGTATATGCGCATGGATTAAATTGTGGACTGCGTGACAGGCGAAATGCCTTATATTTGTGAATTGAAATGCATGTGATTTCTGAGTATATAAGTGAATGAAAATGTGAATTGGCTGTTTATGCATGAATTGGGTGAACCATCGATGATGGTTTCTCATTGAGTTCGCAAACTCACCCAATATTGCAATTATTTTTCAGGAATCGAAGAGTACCCCGTTAGACAAACGGGAGTATGTCTACTGCAAAGAGTCAGAGTAAAGGGGTCGGGATCAGTTCACGTCTGCATTTGTGTCATTTCGGATTATGTGTAAATTTGTATTTTCGCATTTAGTACTGAAATTGTATTGGGCCCGATTTGGCTATGATTATATGTATATAAACTGATTTAAGTGTTGAAATAGTATTTGATCGAAAATGATTTCGTATGAAAAATGTTGCCCGAATCGTTTACTTATTTCCGCGCACTCGACTATTTTCAAAAAGAAAAATATCATAATGAGTTTTTTTTAAACTGCATTGACTGCTCTAGCATAGCACCCTCGCAGGTCGCGGGCTCGGGTATCACCGTCGATGTCGGGTTCGGGTCTCGCGAGAGTGGGGTGGTACATTTGTGATATCAGAGCCCAGAAGTACAATCTTACATGGGCAATTTGAAATATGAGTTAAGTACATGCATTTAAGTCATGTCACGGCAGACAGTGAGAACTGATCCCCAGTCTAGCATATTAGTCCCATATATGAGCCTGTCTCAATTGTCTAAGCGGTCAGAAATAGTGAGGAAAAGGACGATATGTTAGAATGTGATAAAAAGGAAGTTGTGAATATCGTGAAATAAGAAAAAGTGTATGGTTTTATTTGACAAATGAAGATTTGGTGTGTTGGTATTTGTGCATATATATTATGAAAGACAACATCAGTGTTATACTGAAGGATATCCTGGAATGGAGAATAGATATGAATGTATAGTTGTGGATTGATAGAGGAAAATAGCGATATGATAAGAATGGTAAGATTGAAAGTGTATAAACAAAGTGGGTGGAAATAAAATGTTTTACGATCTATAGAGACTATAATTGGGTTTGATTACTGTGATGAGAGTTATGAATAGAGGTTTGTGACTTAAAGTCAGAATGTGTTAAGTGGGATATCGAGAATGATTGTACATTTATGATATTGATTTAAGAGTGAAAATTTATGGGTATGATACAATAATGAAAAGATTGAAATGTAAGAAAATGATAATGGAAGATGAAATAGATGTCAAGGTTAAGTTGATTTGCCTATATGAACGCACATCTGATAATGGGGGTACCATGGCTAGCGAATTAGTGGATAACTGCCAGTCATAGTTCTTATAGTGTAAAGTTCGATATGAATTAGAAAAAGAAATAAAAGTTCTTATAGTGATCTATTGGAAAGAATTGAGATTGTAAACAGGATATGAATGGAGGCATAGATTGGATAGTGTAAGTGATTAATTGGTGAGTTATTTTACATTTGTCTCTCGATATCGATGAAGCGATCTTGATGGTATGTATCTCAATGAACAGTATTAAAAGGGATGTTCTGATTATGCTAGTTATAACATAATTGATTTTCATGTGATATTATGAATAGTTAAAATCGATTTCCTAAGTTATTGAGAATGACTGATAAGAAATGAGACGACTGTTAATGATTAGGAATATCATGAGAGGTATTGATGAAAGTAGTAAGAATCCTTCTTTCAAAGAAGAGTTCCCCTGAATTGGGTTGAGTTGATTAAACGATTCAATTGAAAAATTTAGCAAAGAAAGAACAAATTGGAGATGAATTTGAAATGAACGAAAAGTCATTAGTGGGAGTCCTAATCCTAGTGGAGATTTAAGAGTAAGAGATAGAATATGTTACTGAAAGGATATGTATTATGCTAAGGTAAAGAATCTGACTGTGTAATAGGATTATTGAACAGTAAGGAGACATTAGTTGCACAATTGAGGAGAATATCGGTTCATGAATATTTTGTGTAAAAAAATTTTGAAAGTACAAAATTGATATGATGAATGTGTTATCAACCCAGTTTGTAGTGATGGCAATAAATTGAGATATGTGGAGAAATTTGTGTAAAGGAACGTATGTCAGAATATGTTATGTGAAAGGGAATTATACGAATTAATCATGGGTATAAGGAGTTTATTATGCTACTGAAAAGTAAAATGTCTCAATTGTGTTTAGAGTGGATAATGACTATAAGCATAGATGATCAATTGAATGCATTTGAAAAATGAAGTATATAAATTGGCACAATTGAGGAAATTGTTTATCATGCAAGTTTCATAAGAATGAATCTTAGTTGACCAAATAATAGTGGATGAATTAGTATTCAAACATGGCACATTGGGAGACTTAATGTCGATAGAGGCGATGATAAAATGCAAAATTTCAAGGGACATATGTATGCGGGATTTGGAGTTATTTAGAACTAGCGATATGCTGGATACGTCCAGAAATTGTCAAAGATTTTCTAGCTTTAGCTTTGACAAAATGTTTGAAGAAAAACGTGTGAATAGTATGACTGATGATTGTAATAGAGACATTTGGAGATTTTGCGATAATTACCGAAGTGTCCCAGCAAAGGTTATGATGCAGTCCGTAAAGACAGCGTAAAGTGATTTTATGTACCTAGAGGTAAGTATAGCCTCACGGGCTACATCTTGAGTGATGATTGAAATATATTGTACTGGATATTGTTTGGAAATTTTGGAGACTCTATTCGTACAGAAATGTGTTTAGATGTATCCATGAATACGCAAAGCGATAATGATTAAGATGTTAGTGAATTTGAAAGTATTGAAAAGGATTATGCGATTGAGGTATTTTGGGAATTTGAAAAGAATTATGTGTTTGAGTATTTCAGAATTTAGCTAGTAATGCAATGTAATGTATTGAATCGAAAAATGCGATGGTAGAAAATCACAAATTAGGCGATGAGGTTTTTAAACCTAGTGTAATACCGAGGGCAAACTGTTGAGCTAGTATGGGACAAAAAGGAAGTATTATTGGCAATTGGAATTCCAAATCAGATGTGTATGTGCAAAAAGGATTGGCAAAACAGGGTTGAGGATTTTGAAAATGCGGACCGTATTGAGAAATTGTAAATGAATTCGACTTTTGAGAAAATGATAATTAGGACTGGATAAAGAAATATGGGTGATAACCACTAAAGGAACTGTTAGAGAAATCGTAAGGAACGATTAAAGTTTTATGTTAGAGTAAGAGTTCATGGAAAAAGTAATTAATGGGTTGGAGTGTAAAATCGAATGATTATAGGTGTGAGTAACCAACAGATTTGATTGTTGGAGATAAATGTGAAATTGATATTTTGGAGTTCATAGGGACATGAGATTGATGTACAGTTCAAATTAATTGAGTGCATATCAATTGTATATTGGTGACACCATTTGGATTGTGTATGAGGGGTCTTACAGCAAAAAGAGTCGTTCACCCCTATATTAAAGTGATCAGGGCCTAAAATAGTCGAAGGCCAAAATTGATATGAGATAATGTGGATAAGTGAAATGAATCTGTAAGAGGGGTTAAGAAATTAAAGTTAATGTCAATGAGTCAAATTGATTATATAGAGGTTATTGGAACCTTACGAGATTAGTGTTTTAACATTATAGAGATGTAGTCTGCTAAGAGATAAATGAAATGTTTCGAAGTGTATCACATCGGCCAAGATACACTTAGATGAGATAAAGGTGAAATTGGGGAAAACTAAATTCGTTATAAGTGGCCTCTCTGTGACTGTGGTGTAAATGGAATTAAGGATTGGTTAGTCCGTTGAAACTCTAAAAGATGTTTCGGATTCGTAAAAAGTTACATGGTCAGAATTTGGAAATATTGTTATGATCCGACATAAGTATTATTGATACCGAAAGTGAAAAATTGCGAGTAATCATGAGGAATCAGTTATGATAGTGTAAAGATTGCGAAAGGAAAAAGAGTGATCGATTGTTTTGATTCAGTATACTGACAGAAATTGGTTATATAGTGAAATAAGTGGGAGATAGTATATAGTGATCGAAACAATTCCCCTGTTTCTCGGATCAATCGTATATGAAATTTTGAGGATGAAATTTTTGTAAGGAGGGGAGAATTGTAACATCCCGACCCTGATGGGAAGGGTATATGGGTCAATTGGTACAGACTAGTTTTTTTTTCATTGCATAGTCCGATATGAACCTGCATTTGGCCTCTAATTGTAGAGGATTGAGTCATTTGATACATGCACATGTAGGTACATGCATTCATGGCTTTTTCCCGGCATTTGATTGTGTAAATGATTTGAATTGTGAATTTGTGAGATAATTAGATTTGATTATGATATATTGGGAATTATGGAATAATTGGGTGTGAATAGTGGAATTGGAACTGTACTAGAGTGATCGCAAAGTGACAGTGAACTTTAGGAAAAGTTTCTGGAATAATTAGGAGAAAATGTTCGGACTGGAAATTCTCCGAGTGGCGGACCGATGGACCGAATAGGACCGAAATAATTGTCTAATGGCGATGGAAAAATTGGAAATATGATTTTAGAAATTTATGTGTCGAGCTATTGAAATTCAGAGGCAAATTGGACTGGAAATGATCTTGTTTAGAGGAAGAGGGAAACCCCTTTATAATGCCTAAATCCTCTTCTGAAACCTAAAAACCCATTTCCTATACCTAGGGCACGTTTTCTTCTTCCCCTTCCTCGGTGATTTTCGATCTTCACCTTCAAGATTTGCTTGTTCCATCTTTGTGGTTGAAGATCAAGCCAAAGCCTTGAGAGAGTGATGATTTTTTAGAGTTAGAAGCTCACCGTTGATGTTAGAGAGAAGAGGAAAGGGATGCAGGATTTTCGGTAGCTTGGAGATTTAAGGCTTGATTGGTAAGTATTCTTGGTTTTAATGTTGTTTATTATTGTGTTAAATGCATTCATGGCGTTAAATATGAAAGATTGGGTAGTTTAGAGTGATTAATACTGGTTTTCGAGAGTGAAAAATGGTGGAAAAATCGATCGGAGAAGACGATGTGGGCAGCACGTCGCGACGTCTGAAAAAGGCCTCATCGCTGCGAGAAAATGCGTACTCGCCGCGACGAGCAAGGCGGGACGTCGCGGTGAGCGAATGAATTCACGCCGCGATGAGCCTTTTTCCTCTACGTCGCGGAGAACGGTTCCCACGCCGCTGCGAGCGACCCTTTACACGCCGTGGCGAGAGATTATAGGCCGCGGCGAGGGACGAAATTTCTGAAAGTTGTGTTTTAATTTATGGGGCATAACTATTTGTGTAGACCTCCAATTGGGGTGATGTTCGATTCGTTATAAATTAGAGAAAGAGGTCTACAATTGAGGAAAGGAATGAAAGTTTGAATTTAAATTAGTAGGATTGCAATTAGTGAAAGTCAGTTAAGAATGTGATTGAAGTGCAACCTAAGGATTGTTCATGATAATTGGAATTGAGCCTTTATTGAGCAATTGAACGAAAAGTTAGAATTTGACAAAAGAAAGTGAAATTTGGAAAATAGTACCGGGAAAGTTATGAATAGGCATAGTACATCTCTTTTATTCAAGGCATGTGCATCATCAATTATGTTTGACTGTGCATTTTGGTAATGAATGGAATTATTTGATTGTTATAGAGGTTCCGATGGATCGATAATCCATGGATCGTGCTGAGACTTCCAGGCAGGTAGCTCGGAAGTTCAGGTGAGTAACCTAGTTGGTTCCTCAGTTTCTGGTTGTTAAATGCTTTGTGTGAACTGTTTGAAAATGTGAATTATATGATTTCGGAAATGATTAGCATCGAAATGCATGCTTTGGATTAATTGGAATTGACTGCTATGTGATACTGTGAAATTGTGATAAATGAATTCCATAATTGATTGATTAATGACGGTTGTGACTGGAGCTGCCACTGAGAGCTACAAGCTCGATACTGAAATTGAGGATGCCGCGGTAAAACCCGCAAACACACGCCGTAATAAAACCTGCAAACACCTACGGGTGGGGTGTGGGGGCCTACTATTAAAGTGACAGACGCGTTTGCATCCCTCGAGTAGGGGAGAAACAAAACCGTGAGGGTGGTTTACCACGCCAAAGTGGGCAATATCGAAGGGTGGAAGTGCATACCCTGAGGGCTCTCCTCCCGAGAGGCAGCGTACACGAATCGCCATCGATTAGCGCTCGGTCACAACCCGGAATAAGATGGATAATAATGGGAAAAGATTGTGTATGAAACGTATATGCGCATGGATTAAATTGTGGACTGCGTGACAGGCGAAATGCCTTATATTTGTGAATTGGAATGCATGTGATTTCTGAGTATATAAGTGAATGAAAATGTGAATTGGCTGTTTATGCATAAATTGGGTGAACCATCGATGATGGTTTCTCATTGAGTTCGCAAACTCACCCAACATTGCAATTATTTTTCAGGAATCGAAGAGTACCCCGTTAGACAAACGGGAGTATGTCTACTGCAAAGAGTCAGAGTAAAGGGGTCAGGATCAGTTCACGTCTGCATTTGTGTCATTTCGGATTATGTGTAAATTTGTATTTTCGCATTTAGTACTGAAATTGTATTGGGCCCGATTTGGCTATGATTATATGTATATGAACTGATTTGAGTGTTGAAATAGTATTTGATCGAAAATGATTTCGTATGAAAAATGTTTTAGTATCGCGGGCCCGAATCGTTTACTTATTTCCGCGCACTCGACTATATTCAAAAAGAAAAATATCATAATGAGTTTTTTTTAAAACTGCATTGACTGCTCTAGCATATTATCCTCGCAGGTCGCGGGCTCGGATATCACCGTCGATGTCGGGTTCGGGTCTCGCGGAAGTGGAGTGCTACAAAATGTCTGTAGACTACCCTTGGTGAACTATTGGAGAGAGAGACTTGCTTATTCTTTGTTACATAAAACAAAGTTCATATCATTTAACTGTATAATTTGATAGTGTTCATGTTTTCCCTGTAAAATTCAAGACAGATCTAACTGGTGAAATTTTTGGATTTATTATTGGATCTTCTATATTAGAAACAGAGATAATTCAACGTGTTGTCTCTCGAATGAGCATATGGTAAGATCTAGAAATTGTTGATAATAAGTAAAGAAGCTTTGATATGCCGTGTCACTTTTTCCTTTTTACCTTCAACCTTTATGAATTTAGTTGATAAATTTACAGTTATATCACTTCGTAGGTTATGTCTTTTTTTTTTGAAACGTTGTCATGTGCGCTCAGCGCATGTTATTCATATCCAAAGATAAACGTCATACAAAAAACTTGGAGGGCATACCCCCCATTCGAAACCAGACATAGAATCAGCCGCTCTAGCTATCTTATGAGCAACCTGATTCGCTGATCCCTTAACAAAAGCGGTATAAATAAACTGATGCTCTTTTATAAGAGCTTTGCAATCCTCGATACGCATCGAAAAATATGAAGGAAAACTTTGTGGGCATGCCATAGATTTGGTAATTGTTTGACAATTCGTTTCCACACAAATCGGGGAGAAGGGAAGGCTTTTGATCCAGCTTAGGGTTTCTCGAAAACACAATGCTTCACTAATTAAAGGATCCCTCCAACCTGGTATAAGCATCACTTTCCTTGCACGGTTGAAAACTTTACAATCTCGAATCACCATTCCTAAGCCATAGAATCCAGAAGGTAAAAGTGCCACATCAACATTGCATTTAAAATGGTTCAGTTGTGGAGCTTGCCATTTGAGCTAAGATGGTTGAGTCGTTGAGGATGTAGTAGTGTGTCGGTGTTGAGCAAATTGCCACTCTAAAAGTGTGGTGGTGGCTCGACAAATAATGCTGGATGGGTCCGGAGTTTTTTTTCTTCCAGACAACTTCATTGCGTGTGGTCCATAAACTCCATAAAATCATGCAAACTTCCTCTGCTTGTGCCTTTGGAAAACCAGTCATAATAGAAACAAGCCAGTAATGTATGGTGGTCGTAGGAGACACGTGCCAGTCCACCGAATCAATACTCCAAGCAGAAGTAGCCACGTCACAATGGAGAAATATGTGGTGTTCATTCTCAGTAGCTTTACCGCATAATGGGCAACCATCATCTATGTCAATGTGTCGTTTCTTAAGATTTGATCTGCAAGGGAGAGCATATTTCAAAGTACGCCAGATAAAGAGTTTTTTTTACCTGGAACGTGCATCTGCCAAATTTTATCCCATGGAAAATCAACTTCTCTTAGCTCCATATTCACTTCCTCCATGCCTATTGTAGCGCCCCCTCTTCGTAGAGTATACACCGGGGCGTCCATAGGTCGTACCGATACATAACCGACGATGAGGGTGTACTACCAAACGATCATTTCTATAAACCTCATGGCATCAATATAATAAAGCAGTAATATCGAATTCACTAAATTTTTAAAACCAAAGGATTCTTCTCATTTCTTTTCATAAAAACCACAAGTACACCATTCGGTCATATTTACAACTGTACAAGCCCAAAATAAATAGCAACTACTCCTAACTAGATCATCCCCAAAATATCTCAAAAGATCTCAGCTAACCAACCTGTGGGCCATGCTCCTCTCGCCGGCACTCACACAGCAGGAAAAGTCCCACTATCTGGAGCTAGGAGTCACACTATCGTTGTCCTGAAAAATAAATGCAATGTTGGGTGAGTTTGCGAACTCAGTGAGAAACCATCATCGATGGTCCACCCAACTCATGCATAGGCAAACAATTCACACTATAACATATATTATCACAATCAAGAATCACATGCATTCAATTTCACATTTATAAGGCGATACACCTTTCATACAATTAACATTTGAACATTCCTATATTCAATGTACATGTGACTCTTTCATTTTCTTTCGTTGTTGTGACCGTGCGCCTGAACTCATATACGTTGAGCCATTGGCTCTGAAAACATTGGGCTTGAAGCCCTGATACATTGAGCATAAAGCTCTGAAAATCGTTGGGCTCGAGGCTGTAGGAAAATCTCGGGAGGTACATCACATGTACCGGCAGCGGAAAACAAAATTTTTTGTTCCCGGGACCTTCCCGAACCCAGGATCCAGGTATCCGTATGAAGACATAAACCTAAATAGCCAAAAGAGACTATCTCTAAAGGTGATCCACGCAGAGATCAGAAAACCTAACCGGATCAAACCCCTTTGACCCGGGAATAGCTAGAACAGAATAAAGCCTGCTAGAGCCTACCTCTGTCCTGAAGAGCTAGTGATTGAACCTTGGTGGAAGCCTTGGAGAGTGGAAGCAACTTGAAAAGAAGAGATGAAGGAGATGAAAAATCAAATTTTCCAAAGGCTTAACCCTTAAGCTTTCGATCCCTTCCCTTCCACCAACGTGTAAGCCTCCTTTTCTTTATCACTTCTTATATGTTTATTTAACACTTAAAACACATATAAGAAGCTTGGTTGAAGGGCATCCACGTAGAAAGCATGGAAGTGCCTTAAAATGATAAATAATCATGAATTTTGACTTTTCAAACTTCCTTTATCCTCTCCATTTATGGCTTCCACGTAAATCAACATATATATATATAATTAATTAATTCTCAATTAATTAATATATATATATATTTGCTAAAGAGGTCCAGTCAAACTGGGGTCGGTCCTACCGGCCTACCGGGCCCCGGTGCTGAAAAATCACCGGAAACCTTTCTTAGCAATATTGATGTCGCGATCTCATCGGGACATATCCCAATCCCATTGGGATCCATTTAATCCTAATGCTCTCCATAATTGGAACTCTGTCCAATTACTATTTTCTGATTCTCTCAAACACTCTTAGCGTGTGACCCTTTAGGTTCCGGTTATGTTGGCCACTTAGATTAACAATTAATCTGAGCAAGTCATGAGCTGTATCTAGCAACACATCATGACCCCCAATTGACCGGAAAGTAATCGGTTTGATGTATTCATCACGAACGGATCACAAACCCTTCCATAGATAATTTCAGTGCAATTAGTCCTTTCACCATCCTATACCCAACTTAGTTATGAGCATGGTCAAAGTGTCAACTCTCACTAGATCGAGTCTAGCCCAGTGATAACAGATCTCGCCCTAGGACTCATTACTCTATATGTCCATGAAGACACTCTCCATGACATATTCACTCCGCCGAGATTTCGAGTAATGATCCCGACAAGAGGCCATGGGTATCTCTTCGCTAACCTGTAAGTGGTGAATCCTTTATTGGCTACTCAATTATCTTGAATACCTCAAACTGCACCCAAGCACCACCCTATGAGTTACCTCCGAAGGCAACAAGGAATGGAGTCAGTACGTAATCAAGATTCAAGATATCCTCGAGTACCTCAAGTCAAGGATACTTGCACCATTGCTATGATGAGATTATCACCGACACTAGATAAGATATCCATGTGATGATCTCATGGCAGGTCATCCAATGAACTTACTACCGCTTAGTAAGCATCCACATGTCAATTCTAAATATCTCATATTTACAGTTTCGAGATCCACCGCTTGATCCAATCAAGGAATATGACATGTGTTAGTCTATCCGGATTAATGATGTCAGCCTCATTAATCCTTTGACTAGGAGAATTTAGATCTTGACATAATTGCACATGATAGGAATCTCGGGAGTATGATCACATCATAATTTCCTTCATGCTATGTCATATATCATGGACTTCATTAATCGATTAAAGATCCAATCAATTCATAAACAATATTCATGAACATCAAATTAATGAATTATGCCTTTTCTTTATTTATTCATTCGATGCATACGATTTGTGAATAAAACGCGCTAAAGGGATTGCCTTTAGGGCACAAATAAACGAAGATCCTTGAATAAGTCGACTTATCCAATGTACAAGTCGACTTATCGGTACTTTTCAAGAACAAGTCGACTTATCAGTAATACAAGTCGACTTGTACTTACAAATCTCCCACTTGACCTAAAGCCAATCGCCTTAGTATCTAATACCATAAGCGAGTCCATGAGAATCACAATTCTCCTATGACAATGGCTTTGTCAACGGAACAGCAACACTTTGCTCCGTGGGAATTCTCTCTATCAGGATATCATCTCGACTAATGATCTCCCAAATCGACGAAGTACGAGTTCGGATCGTCGATAAGACCTTGGTTCCTTTGCCTGCGCTTAGCCCCATTGTATCACAATACAATCCTATGGGCCTACCACAGCTAGGGACCAGATCAAGTTCAGTAATGAACTTCTTGATCCAAACTGCTTCCTTTGCGCATCTCATGCGACAGGTACTCTACCTCGGTTGTTGAATCAGCAGTCCTTTCTTGTTTTGAAACTCTTTCCAACTGACCGCCACGCTATTCAGTGTGAATGTATATAACCTGAACATGATTCAGAATCATCCTTATCAGATTAGATACTGGCATCTGAATGCCCGCTCATGTGGAGATTTCCATCTCCATGGATCAAGAAAATATCCTTAGTGCTTCGCAGTACTTGAGGATATTCTCGATGACCACCCAAATGACCTCACCAGATCCGATTGGTATCGCCGTAACACTTAGAGCATACGATACATCGGACCACGCATATAGCATCGTTTCATGCTAAACCTCTTTAGCATCTCATCATGTCGATGCTTGTGAAAGACCAAGCAACCTTTTGATTTATCTCTATAAATCTATATCCCAAGGATATAAGTTGCTTCATCAAGGTCTTTCAAGGCAAATTGTTTGGACAACCAAATTTTAAGCGATTGCGGCATAGAGACATCGCTTCCGAGTAACAAAGATGTCATCTACACACAACACAAGGAATACGATTGCGGTCCATTAACCTTCTTATGCACACAATGATCATTCAATTTTGTGAGAAATCAAACTCTTTGATTGACTCAACTAAACGGATAATCCAACTCCGGATGCTTGCTTCAATCCAAACAGGATTTACGAAGCTTGCATACGCCGCCATCGATGGAAGTGAAGCCCTCGGGTTGTGTCATACACATCCTCGGTAGATTTCCTCAAGAAAGTCGTCTTCACATCCATTTGCCATATCTCATAATCATAATGAGCGGCAATGGCTAGGAGTATCCTAATGGATTTAAGCATTGCTACGGGGCTGAAGGTTTCGTCATAGTCAACTCCTTGTCTTTGACGATATCCTTTGGCCATTAGCCTCGCTTCATAGGTAATCAGATTACCATCCATGTTGGTTTTCTTCTAAAACCTCTTTGCACCCTGTGGGTTTTATCCCTTCAGGTGTAACAACCAAAGTCTATACTTGGTTTATGTACATGGAATCCATTTCGGATTTCATGGCACAAAGCCATTTTTCAGACTCTGAACTTTTCAGAACCTCTTCATAGGTAGTAGGCTCATCATCTCGTATGAGTAATACGTCATTCTGTTCCCTCACGAGAAATCCATATCTCTGGGAATGTAACGTATCCTACGTGACCTACGTAAATTAGTGTGTAGTAGAAGGTTGAACTGTTACCTCATCTATATGAGTGACAGTTTGAGTTCGAGCGATTGATTCATGTTTGTTCGAGCATTTTGAACTTCTAAGTTCAACTTTGCTCCCACCGTCCTCTTGTAAAAGAAACTCTTTCTTTAAGAAAACAGCATGCTTGGAAACAAACAACTTTTGTTCCTCGGCAAGGTAGAATTGATATTCCATTTAACAAACACTTGTCGGACTTTGCATCAAGCTAATCGACCGTGTCCGCTTCACATAAGCGTGACAACCCCAAACTTTCATTGAGAAAGATAGGGCTTTCGTTAGTCCATATCTCCATATGGAGTAACATCAATCGCTTTGATGGAACTCGCTTAGCAAGTAAACAATGCCTCTCAAGCGCATATTCCCAAAACTGTGCTAAACCTATCATCAATCGCACCATGTCTAACAAGGTTCGATTTCTCCTTTCAGTCACACCATTGTACTGCGGCGTGTAAGGAGGAGTCCACTGAGATAATATCCCATTATCTCTGAGATAATCCAAAACTGTTGGTCTAAGTATTTTCCACCAGAACCGATCGTAATGTATTCATACTTTTACCAAGTTAGTTTTCTACTTCATTTCTGAATTATTTGAACTATTCAAATGCTTCAGATTTGTATCTTATCAAATACAGATACTTATATCGTGAATAATCACCGATAAAAGTAATGAAGTAAAAACAACCACTTCTAGCATGGATGGACATCGGACCACATACATCCAAATGTATTAGGTCTAATATTCCATTCACTTGTTCACCCTTTCCTTTAAAGGATAACTTAGTCATCTTGCCTAATAAACAAGATTCGCATGTGTCATATGATTCATAATCAAATGACCCTAAACTGCCACTCTCTTGGAGCTTAGCGATGCGTGTCTCATTTATATGGCCAAGCCGACAATGCCATAAGTACGTTGATTTTAAATTATCTCGATTATGTCTTTTCGCGTCATTGACAATTATAATTGGATATGATATATCTCATATGTCAATTCCATTGCATAATGTACCAGTACCATAGAGCATTCCATTCGAACTAATAGAACAACCATTGCTACTAAAAGTCCAATGGAAACCAGCTCTAATTAAACATAAAACATACAATATGTTCTTTGTTTAAAACGGGTACAAAATGACAATCATCCAATTTGAATATAAGCCCAGTAGGGAGTAACAAGACAGAAGTGCATACGGCTAATGTAGCAACTCTTGCTGCATTACCTACACAAAGGTCTAGTTCTCTTTTATGAGCTTTCTACTGTCCCTGAGGCCTTGCATAACATTTCATATGTATGAGCCACATCCGGTATCATATACCGATATGTTTGGATCAGGAATAGTATTAACCTCAATGACAAACATACTTGAAGGAGTAGAGGCATCTGATGCCTTTTACTGCTTCAAGGACTCCAGATAGATTTTACAGTTTCGCCTCTAGTGGCTAGACTTGCCACAATGAAAGCAAAATCCTTTTGGGGCAGAATACTTTGGTTTTTCCTTGATGGCACTTCCCTTTGGTTTCTTTCCCCTTTTCTTCTTTGAACCAGAAGAAGAAGCATCCACCATTAGCACTTGCTATCTATCTTGATAGCCTGCTTAGCTGTCATGAGCAGATTGATCAGCTCAGGAATTGTTGTGGATATTTGGTTTATCCGATAGTTTATCACAAACTGTGAATAACCATCGACAATCCAACCGTAATTAAGTCTCTACTTAACTCATAATCCATTACAAATCCTAAGACAGCCAATCTCTCAATATAGCCATTCATCTTGGGGTATCTTGCCTGTTAGATTGTCCTCGAGCCATCTTTGTGATGAAGAGAAGCCTCGAGGTCTTGAACCTTTCGCACCAAGCTTACTCATCAAACAGCTCCATAAGATGAAATACTATAGAGTGAGCATCCATGGACTCGTCTTTGCTTTGCACTCTGGTGACATCGAGGCAAATAGCCATGTCCCGTCCATTAGATGCTTACGATATGCCTTCCGATCCTTATCGAAATATCGACGGCAGTGCATCCGGAAGTGGAATATCTAGGACGATCCCGGTTCCTCGGATCGAGAACAATTTCGATTCCTTAGCCAATCAAGAAAATCGGTCGAGAATAGAGTGTATATTCACATCAAGGACTTCTTCAATCAACCTAAACGCGATAGAGAGAAGGAATGATAGAATAGAAATGCCTGCATGATCATAAGGACTTGCATGATATGCATATGGCTCCCACTAGTTTCCTAGAATCCATAACCCTCTTTACGAATCCAGAGAAACAATATGACATAATGTCCTAGTGGGTCGATATCCGACATTGCTAAGAGTGACCTTGAGTTTGCTCAACAAGCCACAACTTAGGTCAATCGGTAGGTATCGGTCATACCAATTGTATCATCGATAACCGACATTGAGAATGACCTTGGATTTGTCCAACAAGCCACCTTATGTCTCGGGAGGTATCAGATATACCACTTACATCTTAGACACAACTATCAATCAGTGCTATCAACTTGTTGATGTGTGCACTTCATTGGGTATCAACTCTTTGATGCGCATACATCCGATGTATGCTACCCAATTTCGCCTCTGTCCACGTTGACCTTGAGTTTGCTCAACAAACCAACGCTTCCAGTGAAAACCAACCCATTAATCCGAAAATCTTATTTTCATGGTTCAACATATCCAGTATAGAGTGAGCTTGAGTTTGCTCAACAACCCAACCCTATAAGAACTCTGGTTCTTACCATATTAATGGAAGGCGTTAGTTTTCATATTCCGAGGAGGGATTTCGAATTCTAGACTCCAAGCTGAAGGATTATAGTCGCCAGGACTATATGGAATGATTTAGGTTTCATCAATCACATTGAATCAATCCTTTTAATCATCCATCATCCAACCTGAGCATGCCACAAGTCGACTTTCATCAAATGCAAGTCGACTTATGCTTCTGCCCACACACAAGTTGACTTGTATGACACAAGTCGACTTATGTCACCTGCCCATGAACAAGTCGACTTATACTGAGATTCTGAACAAGTCGACTTATTCTATAGACAAGTCGACTTATCCCAAAAACCTTGAACAAGTCGACTTATTTCACATACAAGTCGACTTATCCAGGTAGATTTGCTAAAATCTCTAATCGGCTAATTCCTCAATTAATGCAATTCCAATTCACAACACCTACATACCTAAGGTAATATCTGATAAATTTGATGTATCAATGAACAATTCATTGATTCATGAAAGCCTTAAATAGTCAAACTATATGAAAAGCTTGAAATGAGTCAAAACTCATAAATTTCCAAACAATTTAGGAACACCCAAATTATCATCCTAAGCATCTCTAGCTAGCATATACATTATCAAATTTACTTCAGCACATGCCATAAAAATATGACGGTCAAAACAAACAAGATAATGCAATATACTAACGAGACGCTAATTTGATCAATTAGGCATTCAAAAATTCTTGGAAAAGGTAATTCAGGCAATTCAGTTTGGCAATCATACTACATCAAGATAACACATTTTTAATCACATTAAAAATGGTGCAAGGCATTGGAACTGAAAAAGCACACTCAATCAAGCCAAGCAAAACAGTCTCAACAATTTTCACAAAACTGTTCAGTCCTGAACATTGCTCGAAATGATCAATGAAACAATTTCAATAAATCATGAGAAAATTATATAGGTTACTACATGTTCAGAACATGATACATGAATTTTTTTAGGATTTTAGGCCATCAAAAACTCAGTCAATCTAAATAACAAAACCGATTCAAAATCTGTGTTCATCAGCACAGCAATACCCAACAGCATAGAATAAATTCGTGAATAAATATCCAATCACCTTGAAATCCAATTTCCATGCTCACAGACATTCACCAACATCTTAGAGACATGTAGGTGAAGGAAAATCCAGAAAACGATTTTTCTAGAATTTATTCTTGATTTTATACTACTGCCTATTCCAGAATCGTTTCACAAAACAGCATCTGTCACCTTAGGGAATTAATTAGCAAAACTATATCAAATCAAATCAATAAATTCGGAAAATTCATAGACATATTCTCTAACATGTTATGAACAATCCTGGGCAGAAAATTTTCGAAAACCCTATCTCTATAGCAATTCGAAATCTGGGCAGTACACATGCATCAACATCAACAGCACTTAGGGTTTCTGATCTAGCTTAGGTTTTAGCTTCATACGGGATACCGGACGCCTCGATACCACTGTAGGAAAATCCCGGAGGTACATCACATGTACCGGCAGCGGAAAACAAAAATTTTTGTTCCCGGGACCTTCCCGAACCCAGGATCCAGGTATCCGTATGAAGACATAAACCTAAATAGCCAAAAGAGACTATCTCTAAAGGTGATCC
Source organism: Erythroxylum novogranatense (assembly GCA_029891385.1). NCBI lineage: Eukaryota > Viridiplantae > Streptophyta > Magnoliopsida > Malpighiales > Erythroxylaceae > Erythroxylum > Erythroxylum novogranatense. Next base: position 56,770,600 of record CM057224.1, read on the forward strand.
ACGCAGAGATCAGAAAATCTAATCGGATCAAACCCCTTTGACCTGGGAATAGCTAGAACATAATAAAGCCTGCTAGAGCCTACCTCTGTCCTGAAGAGCTAGTGATTGAACCTTGGTGGAAGCCTTGGAGAGTGGAAGCAACTTGAAAAGAAGAGATGAAGGAGATGAAAAATCAAATTTTTCAAAGGCTTAACCCTTAAGCTTTCGATCCCTTCCCTTCCACCAACGTGTAAGCCTCCTTTTCTTTATCACTTCTTATATGTTTATTTAACACTTAAAACACATATAAGAAGCTTGGTTGAAGGGCATCCACGTAGAAAGCATGGAAGTGCCTTAAAATGATAAATAATCATGAATTTTGACTTTTCAAACTTCCTTTATCCTCTCCATTTATGGCTTCCACGTAAATCAACATATATATATATAATTAATTAATTCTCAATTAATTAATATATATATATATTTGTTAAAGAGGTCCAGTCAAATTGGGGTCGGTCCCAAACGGCCATCGGTCCCGTCTTTGAAAAATCATCGAAACCTTTCTAGCAATATTGATGTCGCGATCTCATGGGACATATCCCAATCCCATCGAGATCCATTTAATCCTAATGCTCTCCATAATTGGAACTCGTCCAATTACTATTTTACAGATTCTCTGAAACACTCTTAAGCGTGTGACCCTTTAGGTTCCGGTTATGTTGGCCACTTAGATTAACAATTAATCTGAGCAAGTCATGAGCGGTATCTAGCAACACATCATGACCCCTAATCGACCGGAAAGTAATCGGTTTGATGTATTCATCACGAACCGGATCACAAACCCTTCCATGACAATTACGTGCAATTCGTCCTTTCACCATCCTATACCCAACTTGGTTATGAGCATGGTCAAAGTGTCAACTCACTAGACCGAGTCTAGCCCAGTGATAACAGATCTCGCCCTAGGACTCATTACTCTATATGTCCATGAAGACACTCTCCATGACATATTCACTCGCCGAGATTTCGAGTAATGATCCCGACAAGAGGCCATGGGTATCTCTTACGCTAATCCGAAGTGGTGAATCCTTTATTGGCTACTCAATTATCTTGAATACCTCAAACTGCACTCCAAACACCACCCTATGAGTTACCTCCGAAATTAACAAGGAATGGAGTCAGTACGTAATCAAGATTCAAGATATCCTTGAGTACCTCAAGTCTAAGGATACTTGCACCATTGCTATGATGAGATTATCACTGACACTAGATAAGATATCCATGTGATGATCTCATGGCAGGTCATCCAATGAACTTACTACCGCTAGTAAGCATCCACATGTCAATACTAAATATCTCATATTTACAGTTTCTGAGATCCACTGCTTGATCCAATCAAGGAATATGACATGTGCTAGTCTATCCGGATTAATGATGTCCATTCTCATTAATCCTTTGACTAGGGAGAATTTAGATACTGACATAATTGCACATGATAGGAATCTCAGGAGTATGATCACATCATAATTTCCTTCATGCTATGTCATATATCATGGACTTCATTAATCTGATTAAAGATCCAATCAATTCATAAACAATGTTCATGAACATCAAATTAATGAATTATGCCTTTTCTTTATTTATTCATTCGACCAGATACGATCGTGTGAATAAAAAACGCTAAAGGGATTGCCTTTAGGGCACAAATAAACAGTACCGTCCTTGAATAAGTCGACTTATCCAATGTACAAGTCGACTTATCGGTACTTTTCAAGAACAAGTCGACTTATCAGTAATACAAGTCGACTTGTACTTACAGAGGCCCTGTGCGTTGAGCTTAAAGCTCTGAATACGGTGGCTGCACCGGTCACAACTGCCTTTATCTGAGCATACTTTTATGCATGTAAGCACATATCCAATTTACAATACATGCATCACAATAAAACTTCATATGTCTAAACTTCACATATCAAACCAATTAATTCCAACTAGTGCACACACAACACTTCTATATCACATTCCAATATTTCGGACACCTTTGGTCCGAAATCAATTAAAACAAACACATACAATCCATCCTTAACTCCACATGGCATAATTGCATAAAATGTAACACATGTAGGTTGAGAAACTAACTAGGTTACTCACCTCAGAACTTCCGAGCTATTGCCGGGAAGTCTCGCCTACGTCAGACAATCGGCGATCCACTGGCACCTCTATAACAATCAAAATATAAATAACATTACTAATTGTATCAATTCCAATACTCAATGATGCATATGTATCGAATAATGTACGTACTATACGTGTTATGACAATTCCGACATTAATCCAAAATTCCCCAATCTCAAATTCTAAATCCCGAATTCATAATCTCCAAATGGAATTTCATCCATAACCAATTGAATCATCCAATTCCTAAATCCCCAAATTCAAAAACCTCAAAACTTAATTTTCTGAAAATGGCCTTCCTCATTGCAAGGCGCTGCTCCGCCGCGGCGACTCCTATATCTTCTTCCGCGCGGCATCCAGACGCCTCAATGGCGAACCAAATGTCCTTCGTCATGGCGACGCTGTCCGCCGTCTCCACATGGCGTGTCCTTCCGCGCTCGTCATGACGTGTTCTTCAGATACTTGGCAAGGTAATCGCAGACACGCCCGAAAACTCGTAAATTTTCAGATTTTCAGCCCAATTCATTTCTTTCCATTCTAATCACTCTAAAACAACTTCCTATCCTTAACACAACTCATTCCTAAGCTTAGATCCACTAAATAACCATTATTCAACAATTACCCAAAAATCAAAATCACCAAATTTCCTCCTAACCCTATCTTCCGAAACTTCTAAATTTTCAAACCATTATACCTTAATTCAATGCTAAAATCTAACTATTTAAAACATAAATAAGTAGGAACTTACTTGATTAAAGTCTTAAACCCTCCAAATCACCAAGAGAATCCAAGCCTCAAGCTAAATCGACACCCACGGCAACTCCAAAGCCAAACCCATCTCCATCTTTTCCAACACCAAACTTAAAGATAGATTCAAGGATGGAAGGGGAAGTCAAGAATAAGAAGGAAAATCAAGAAGCAATAAGGGAAGAAATCACGATGGAGGAAGGAGGATGTAACATCCCACCCCCTCCTGGAAGGGTAAAATAGTAAAATTGGCATAGGATGAGACTAATAGGGAATATTTAGTACTGTTCATGCATAATAGGATCGATACACAGTATCAATTGTGTACATGGAATTACGGTAAATGCATTCATGACATTCCCGGTAATTGGGCCTAACGATATTTTATTGTGATAAACGTGGTTATGGGATTTGAAAAATTATTCTGAGTGCGCTATGAAGCGTTTTAGATTTTAAGGGATTTTCAGAATTTTCTGGAATTTTCGGAGAAAATTCCGGACCGCAAAATCGCAGAATCGCCTAAACGTGTTTTGGGGTAGAAAAGGTGATTTTCGTGATTGAAAAATTATTTGGAGTGCACTGTTACATGTTTTACAATTTTAGGGAATTTCATTAATTCTCAGAAAAATAATTCGGGGAAATTCTCGGACCGGGTAAATCGCCAATTGGCTAACCAATTGCTTCTCGATAGCAAAAATCGCTACCCACTGGTACTGTACTATTGGGTATTTTATTGTAGGAGTGCAATTAGGGTCATTGGAGTTGATTGGGTTAGTTTTTGATCTGGACTGGATTAAAGAATTATTACTTTGATTTTTCAAATAAAAGAGACCAATCCCATCTTGCCATTTAAAAGCATCATTAAATGCATTCCTCTTAAGGCTCGGATGTGTATGTTTTACATAAGGAAAAGATGAATTGTTAGGCCTTTATTATTGCCATCCGAAGACACAAACACAAACTTTCTCTATAAAACCATCGAAATTTTCCTCTTCTCTCAACTTTCTCCATAACTTCAAGCTACTATCTCTTACTACCATCAAAGCTAGAAGATGAGTTTGGTACATGCTTGGGAAGGGAAGAAGGTTAGTACTTTGGTGTAAAAGTTAGAAAGTGATTGTTGAAGGTTTGAAGGAGGTTTTGATTTGGTAAGTTTTCATTAAGTTTTGATCTTTAAATGGTGTATTTACATGGAATTAAATGTCATGATAGTATGGGGTAGTTAATAAAAGGATTTAAAGCATGTATTAGGTTCATGTAGACATTAAAGTGATGATTATTATGATTTGAAGGAAAGGGTATGAGGTTAGGTGAAGATGTATTGAAATTAATGATATGGTTTGATTTTGAATTGAATAGGATAATTATTTGAGTCTTTGAATTGAGGAATTTAATGCTGTAAATTTTCAGTATTAACCCTAGTATATGTATGACTGGAGTAATATTTAATTTGTATTTATTTTGATGTCTAGTGATGTGAAAAGGCATTGAAGTGGTTGAACTAAGGTTAACCTTAAATCTGGAAAGTTGGAATTATAAGTGATGTTACTGTTTTATTCATAACTTATTGTGTAGAAATGTAAATGAGGTAAGGTTAGTGGCCACTGAAACTTTGGGATGTTGGCTTCAATTTAGTGTGAAATGGGTGTTGTTGAATTCCAATGATAGAAGGGTGAAATTTTGAATGGGAAAGTTCCTGTTCCATTGCCTATGAACAGTAACCGCAACCATGACATCTGAGTTTTGTTGATTTTTATGAATTAATTGAAATGGAATTAGGGAGAATGGTCTTCATGGAAGTTGTAGCATATTTGATTATCTTTCCATTGCTACTGATATTGCTATTTTTAGAATTGTGTATTGGGAGATATGAATTGATTACTAATGACTGGTTTTGAACAGTTTGGATGAAACCTAGCTTAAGTGTGATTTTGTGAGTTTACTGATTAGAGGCAATTTTAACATTTTAAGTGGACTGAACTGGTGTGAGTGAGCTTCTGAAAAGTTGTAGAGGAAAAGATTACCTTGAAAATGACATATGGATTGTAATTTTTAGAAGTCAGAATTGGGAGTTATGATTTTTCAAAAACTGACCCTACATTAGGTTATGAATGGCTGATCATAACAGACACTTCCATAACAGTTTTGAAATTGTTAGAGATTGAATTGGATGATTAGTGCTTCATGAAAATTGAAGTTTGAGATGTTATCTTTTCAGGGATATAAAGTTCTGAATTTACTGACTTGTATATAGGGAGTTATGCTTGTTGTAATGTTACTGCCCATATTGAAGGATTTCAGGGATAGTGACATTGAATGAATTAATTGACTGGTTTAGAAATAGAATTTGATTTTGGGTTGTTCATGAAAGTTGTAGAGGACATTGTGATCTTATTGACCATATTTTTGTGGTAATTCATTTCTGAAGAATCAGTGAATTATGCAATTTTCAATGTACTGCCCAGTGTTGAGGGAAATTGAGTAGGCAGAAGGTTTGATGGATTATTTGACACCCTTAGGGTTGAAATTGATTTTTATGGTCTTCTAGAGAATTGTAGAGCTTTTCATAAGCTTTCCAATGAGGTATAGTGAGTATTTTTTTGATTTGTGTGCTAAAAGTTAGAGTAGTTGAAAAGTAGGATTGAAATCTGGAAAAAGGAAAAGGGCAAGGCAGGAGAAATCGCCATCTCGCGAGGGCGACTTCTCGCCTCGCGAGGGCGGGATTATTGGCCTGGTCGCGAGGGCGACTCCTCGCCCTCGCGACAAAGCAGGATGATTCCGCCTCGCGAGGGCGGCGTCTCGCCTCATGAAATGAGCTTCGGATATATATATATATATTATTGTTTTGCTTTTTATTTGGTATTAAATTGATCCGATTGTTCTGTTGTCAATTTCTTTCCCGTCCGACGTCCGATTGACCTGATTCCAGAGGCATCGGATTCGTTGAACATTTAATTTCATATTATAAGAAGACGGGAATTTTTAGACGGGAATTTGACGTAGCCCCTATTGACGGAACATGTAAACACTGTTTTATTTAATTTGGGACCTATAGAGGTCCTAATCATGCACCGTCGGCGCCTATGGATTTCTAATTTTTATAGAATTTTATTATGGAAAATATTGAATTAGGACCGGATTACCATGAACATGCATATCTCTCTACATGAGCACAAATTTCATATTTAGTGACTCGCATTTTTCGATTCATATAGAGGCCTAATTGGAGCGCCGATTGATCGACGTCGAGAGGCTTTCGGCATTAGCTCGGAAGTAATAGGTGAGTAACCTAGTTGGTTTCTCAAATTTCTGGTTGTTTACATGCTCAACGTGAATTACGTGCAAAAGTGAATTGAATGATCACTGTATGAATACTGGCATGTAATGTATGGGATTGGATTATATGATTTTACTGTACTCAATGATACTGATATTGATAGACTGGGCTTTATAGCCACCGTACTGAACACTGCTATACTGGGCTTTATAGCCATATCATTGATTCACTGATACACTGGGCTTTATAGCCAAACACTGTACATTTACTGCATACTGTACTGCATGCATAATTGCATGATCAGATAATGGACGTGCCCCAAGTTGCTATTATTACTGATAAGAGCTTCGAGCTCTCATACTGTACTGACCGGGCCACGAGCCCGAGGGGAGAAATCCCTGACGCGTCCCCACTGAACACTGACTGAGCACTTGGGCACAATACTGAATAACTGGAAAGAGTCTCATATGCATCTCATTTGCATAAATGACTGTTCTGTGACATGTACTGCTTTTGTAATGGCATGAATTACTGTGAATGTTTTACTGTTACTGGATATGATTATTGACTGCTTATCGGTAATCGATGATTAATGTACTATATCAGACGTCATAGGCGTAATGCATGATTTGAGTGAACCATCGATGATGGTTTTCACCGAGTTCGCAAAACTCACCCAAAATTTGCATTTATTTTTCAGTCTCAAGAATACCCGGTTGACACGGAGTATATCTACCGTAGACGAGTAAAGGTTAGAGGTCGGGATCGGTTCAGGTTATGCGCATTAGTGTTTTAGTAAATTGTATTCGCAATCAACGTATAACAAGGCATTGTATTTTCTTGAGCCATTGTGGTAGTAATATTTTACCGCATTAAGCGATTGTAATTAATCTTGAATGAGTGTAATAATCTAAACTGGTTTATATTAAACACGGATTTTATTTACTTATCTTGTGTTTGCCGTGTGAACGTGGAGTTAATGGCTCCCAAAGAAAAAAAGTGTATACTGAATTTTAAATCGATCGATGTAGTACGCCACTCTCGTGGGACACGGACTCGGATATCACCAACGATATCGGGTTCGGGTCTTACGTGTGGGTGTTACATTTAGGTGGTATCGAGCCCAAGAGTACGTAATGTATCCGGGCACGATTTGGAACATAGGTTGCATGCATTTGAGTCGCGTCGTTGCGGATCGTGGTAATCGATCCCTAGTCGAGTCGCCGAGGATAAATCCTACGGTGCATAAGTGTCAAGTGATTAAGTGAGAGAAGAGTGAGACTGGATTAGAGTGAAAATCCCTAAAAGGGGATAATCAATTAGGAAAGGATAAAGGAAAAATGGATAAGAAGGTTGATATTGTACTGGGTTAGAAACCCTCATATGTGATAGTAGAATGACTGTGTTGGCTTAGACTAATTAAGAAATTCCGAATTAAACTGGCAATATTATGGTGACGGAAAACAGAAGATATGGGAAACATATTGGTTATAGTAGGTCTAAATGAAATTAAAAGCCCGGGATAGTTAGGTAATTACAGTTCTGACTGTATATGACATGAAAGGGGGAAATATTGGAATTGAGTAAAATGTGGATGGTCCAATCGGGCATATTTTGATTCACTGTATTCAAGTTAGAGATTAGTAGATTTTATAGGCAGATGATAATAGCGAAATGGAAAGAAGCTCAATAAAATATCAGAACGGTTTATTGAGAACCTGAAAGAATCGAAAAGGAAAGATGTTCAAAGGCCTATTTGAGTGAGATAAAAGTGTACAGATAAACTGGAGAATTTGTGAAATGGTTAGGATTTGGACCGCATATGCTTGAAACTAAAATGATTATGTGACTATTATGCTACGAGTTTGGAAATTCGTATGATAAAATCGTAAAGGAAAAAGCAGTATGATGATTTCTACTGATGGTGTATCGAGAAATACTGAATTAGGTGTATATGGACACAAAAATGGTAAATGGATAGGTATATAGATAGAGATAAAATGGAGTGGTATCAACGACTTTGTCGGATATTGGGAACTGTGAACACCTGATCATAGACTGTTTGAGGAAAATAGAAGATAAGTAGCAGAAAACAGAATGAAAAAAAAAATAGGAATAATGATCATAAGCTGATAAGCCAAATTGATATGACCTTATAAGGTCAAGTTGCACATAACGGATAGGGGAATGAGACATACAGTTAAATGATATGGTGAGAATGAAATCAACCACAATAGTGGTGTATGAAAAGAGTTATTGCATTTAAATCGATTTACTGTTAGGGATATCTATTGGACAGTAATGTTGATTGTGACTAATGAAATGTATGTGACAGATATATGGAAATCATAGAGGAAATGAGCGGTAAATGTTTAGAGTGATTATAAGTGTGAAGTTCTTAAGAGGTTAAAGTAAGACAAAGGTGGACTGAGTGTACCTGTATGAGAGGAACGAAAAGTGATTACGGTATAGATTTACGAATAGGTGGTAAAGAAAGTGTTTAAGTGATATCACAAGGAACCTTCGAAAGAAATGTTCGATATGTTCAATGATGGCATAAGAGTGTCTTGATTGAGATTATGCGAATAGTGAAGAAGGATTGAAACACAATTAGGAATAATCATTGATTGAGGAGACTTTCGTGAACCGTATAAAGATGGTATCAAGACGAACGGTCAAATGGATAGAAGTAGGGACAAAATTAAAAGTGAAATTGGGACATAGCTCATATTGTTGAGGTTATCTCACCTTGTATGTACAGAAATGTAAAGAATTCCATATGAGTGAGATTTTAATTTGAGGTGATTCTATTGCAATGTGAAGTGAATCGATCTCCAGTTATGATGTAAAACTGTTGAGGAATCTAGATTTGAAACGAAAAATAAAAGAGTCCCGAACTGAGAAGAGAGATACTAAAATAAAATGGAAAATTTTTGGAGGTTTAAATATGGATGACAAGGTATCAACATATGTTGATATGAAAGATATGAAAACAGTTGAGAAGAGAAAATGAAAAAGAGAAACTGAATAGAGACAAGAGGGTCAACAAGGGAAACTGACAATGAGGTGATGTAGTGACACCTTCATAAAGAAATTGCAGATACACTAAGTGTGGACTCAATGAAAAGAGTAAAAGATGTACGATAACGTCAATAAGACCCTAATAGGGAATTATATGAGGTAAGCAAATGGTAGTGATAATGAATGTGTTTGGAAGTGTTGAACAGTGAAAAGTAAAAAGAACGATAGGATGAATTGAGGAATCTGATACTGATGATAAACATACACTGGAAGAGTGGGCAGTGAGTATTGAACTGCGACAATATGTTGAACAAGTATGAAATAAATTGAACTGACTGTGATAAATGGTATTAGTGCCATTCTCATTATTGAAAGCCTTGGAGACTGTAGATTCCTATAAGGATACACTGGGTTAATTTGAGGAAAGATACGACAATGCTAGAATGAACAAATCAATTACAGATATTGGGATTGTCAATGATTGTCAAGCAGATTATGGGTTATTGTGAGGAGTTTCTGGAAAAAAAAGAAGTTGTAAGAATAGTGATAAGAAAGGTTAAGAGTGCAGAAAGTAAATGGGGAGAAATCTTATGATGAGTTTAAATATACGAATGGAGTTGGAAAACTATAGAGAACAAAAATTGAAGAAGAAGTAAGTGTACCCGATAAAAAGGTATAAGAACAAGAAAGTGAACTGTCAAAGTTAGACATTCTAGTAAGCATATTTGAAAGGTGAAATTGAGTAATTGTAGGTATAGAATGAAGTGATTCTTGGCTCAAGAGTTTATAGATTGAATGTCCAATAGGAAAAAGGTTTGATTATGGTCGTGTTATAGAATTCTGATTCACTGAAGAATATATACTGTTACACTGCACAGTGCCTACTGGGAGTCAAAGATCATGATGGATTTGAGACTATAATGAGTGAGACAAAGGAAAGTGACTTAGGAAGCCTGTATGGTTAGCTAAAGTGGAATCGGATCGGACAAATGAGATAGAGTAAACTGTATATCCGGATAAAGTGTGTGAACACTATTGAATAGTGATTTGTCTTACGAGAATCGATTTTAAATATAAAGTGAATGACATATGATAAATGACTGCATTAGGTACATTGTTACTGATTATAATGAAGTGGAGTTAAATGTCACTGTATGAGTACCAAAGGAATGTAAATCGTCCCTGACGTGATAAAGAGAGGTATCACAGAAATGGAGATGTACTTAAGGGAATACGCATTGGACTTTATGGCACTTGGGGAAAAAGGTATTAGAGGGATAAAATGTGATCAGTGAATAGATTCGAAAATACTGAACTGCGTTATATATCGGAACCAAAGGTAATGACTATTCGAGAAATGGCAAGTGAGATAGCTAAGAAAATGAGATCGTCAACTGATAGTTTTATCAAATCCGTTTACTGTACTAAGTGATAACGAGTTAGCCAAATCAGTAACTGAACCACAGACTGAGAGTGGTTATAGTGATCACTCGATAAGTGAATTATTAAGTGGAAAAGTGTATGGGATATGAAGAATCATATGATTACTGTCATAGGGAATCGTTGACTGAGAATTTCGAGGACGAAATTCTTATAAGGAGGGGAGAATTGTAACATTCCACCCCCTCCTGGAAGGGTAAAATAGTAAAATTGGCATAGGATGAGACTAATAGGGAATATTTAGTACTGTTCATGCATAATAGGATCGATACACAGTATCAATTGTGTACATGGAATTACGGTAAATGCATTCATGACATTCCCGGTAATTGGGCCTAACGGTATTTTATTGTGATAAACGTGGTTATGGGATTTGAAAAATTATTCTGAGTGCGCTATGAAGCGTTTTAGATTTTAAGGGATTTTCAGGAATTTTTCTGGAATTTTCCGGAGAAAATTCGGACCGCAAAATCGCGATGGCAGCCTAAACGTGTTTTGGGGTAGAAAAGGTGATTTTCGTGATTGAAAAATTATTTGGAGTGCACTGTTACATGTTTTACAATTTTAGGGAATTTCATTAATTCTCAGAAAAATAATTCGGGGAAATTCTCGGACCGGATAAATCGCCAATTGGATAACCGGTCGTTTCTCGGTAGCAAAAATCGCTACCCACTGGTACTGTACTATTGGGTATTTTATTGTGGGAGTGCAATTAGGGTCATTGAAGTTGATTGGGTTAGTTTTTGATCTGGACTGGATTAAAGAATTATTACTTTGATTTTTCAAATAAAAAGAGACCAATCCCATCTTGTCATTTAAAAGCATCATTAAATGCATTCCCTCTTAAGGCTCGGATGTGTATGTTTTACATAAGGAAAAGATGAATTGTTAGGCCTTTATTATTGCCATCCGAAGACACAAACACAAACTTCTCTCTATAAAACCATCGAAATTTTCCTCTTCTCTCAACTTTCTCCATAACTTCAAGCTACTATCTCTTACTACCATCAAAGCTAGAAGATGAGTTTGGTACATGCTTGGGAAGGGAAGAAGGTTAGTACTTTGGTGTAAAAGTTAGAAAGTGATTGTTGAAGGTTTGAAGGAGGTTTTGATTTGGTAAGTTTTCATTAAGTTTTGATCTTTAAATGGTGTATTTACATGGAATTAAATGTCATGATAGTATGGGGTAGTTAATAAAAGGATTTAAAGCATGTATTAGGTTCATGTAGACATTAAAGTGATGATTATTATGATTTGAAGGAAAGGGTATGAGGTTAGGTGAAGATGTATTGAAATTAATGATATGGTTTGATTTTGAATTGAATAGGGATAATTATTTGAGTCTTTGAATTGAGGAATTTAATGCTGTAAATTTTTCAGTATTAACCCTAGTATATGTATGACTGGAGTAATATTTAATTTGTATTTATTTTGATGTCTAGTGATGTGAAAAAGGCATTGGAAGTGGTTGAACTAAGGTTAACCTTAAATCTGGAAAGTTGGAATTATAAGTGATGTTACTGTTTTATTCATAACTTATTGTGTAGAAATGTAAATGAGGTAAGGTTAGTGGCCACTGAAACTTTGGGATGTTGGCTTCAATTTAGTGTGAAATGGGTGTTGTTGAATTCCAATGATAGAAGGGTGAAATTTTGAATGGGAAAGTTCCTGTTCCATTGCCTATGAACAGTAACCGCAACCATGACATCTGAGTTTTGTTGATTTTTATGAATTAATTTAAATGGAATTAGGGAGAATGGTCTTCATGGAAGTTGTAGCATATTTGATTATCTTTCCATTGCTACTGATCTTGCTATTTTTAGAATTGTGTATTGGGAGATATGAATTGATTACTAATGACTGGTTTTGAACAGTTTGGATGAAACCTAGCTTAAGTGTGATTTTGTGAGTTTACTGATTAGAGGCAATTTTAACATTTTAAGTGGACTGAACTGGTGTGAGTGAGCTTCTGAAAAGTTGTAGAGGAAAAGATTACCTTGAAAATGACATATGGATTGTAATTTTTAGAAGTCAGAATTGGGAGTTATGATTTTTCAAAAACTGACCCTACATTAGGTTATGAATGGCTGATCATAACAGACACTTCCATAACAGTTTTGAAATTGTTAGAGATTGAATTGGATGATGAGTGCTTCATGAAAATTGAAGTTTGAGATGTTATCTTTTCAGGGATATAAAGTTCTGAATTTACTGACTTGTATATAGGGAGTTATGCTTGTTGTAATGTTACTGCCCATATTGAAGGATTTCAGGGACAGTGACATTGAATGAATTAATTGACTGGTTTAGAAATAGAATTTGATTTTGGGTTGTTCATGAAAGTTGTAGAGGACATTGTGATCTTATTGACCATATTTTTGTGGTAATTCATTTCTGAAGAATCAGTGAATTATGCAATTGTCAATGTACTGCCCAGTGTTGAGGGAAATTGAGTAGGCAGAAGGTTTGATGGATTATTTGACACCCTTAGGGTTGAAATTGATTTTTATGGTCTTCTAGAGAATTGTAGAGCTTTTCATAAGCTTTCCAATGAGGTATAGTGAGTATTTTTTTGATTTGTGTGCTAAAAGTTAGAGTAGTTGAAAAATAGGATTGAAATCTGGAAAAAGGAAAAGGGCAAGGCAGGAGAAATCGCCATCTCGCGAGGGCGACTTCTCGCCTCGCGAGGGCGGGATTATTGGCCTGGTCGCGAGGGCGACTCCTCGCCCTCGCGACAAAGCAGGATGATTCCGCCTCGCGAGGGCGGCGTCTCGCCTCATGAGGCAGCTTCGGATATATATATATATTATTGTTTTGCTTTTTATTTGGTATTAAATTGATCCGATTGTTACATTGTCAATTTCTTTCCGTCCGACGTCCGATTGACCTGATTCCGAGGCATCGGATTCGTTGAACATTTAATTTCATATTATGAGAAAACGGGAATTTTAGGCGGAATTTGGCGTAGCCCCTATTGATTGAACATGTAAACACTGTTTTATTTAATTTGGGACCTATAGAGGTCCGAATTGCGCACCGTCAGCGCCTATGGATTTCTAATTTTTTATAGAATTTTATTATGAGAAAATATTGAATTAGGACCGGGATTGCCATGAACATGCATATCTCCTCTACATGAGCACAAATTTCATATTTAGTGACTTGTACTTTTCTGATTCATATAGAGGCCCAATTGGAGCGTCGATTGACCGACGTCACAGAGGCTTTCCGGCATTAGCTCGGAAGTAATAGGTGAGTAACCTAGTTGGTTTCTCAAATTTCTGGTTGTTTACATGCTCAGCGTGAATTACGTGCAAAAGTGAATTGAATGATCCTTTGTATGAATCTTGGCATGTAATGTATGGGATTGGATTATATGATTTTCTTGTACTCAATGATCCGATATTGATAGATCGGGCTTTATAGCCACCGTCTTCAACACTTGCTATCTTTGGGCTTTATAGCCATATCATTGATTCATCGATACTTTGGGCTTTATAGCCAAACACCGTACATTTTGCATCTTGCATTGCATGCATAATTGCATGATCGATAATGGGCGTTCCCAGTTGCTATTATTCGATAAGAGCTTGAGCTCTCATACTATCTTGACCAAGACCAGAGCCCGATGGGAGAAATCACGCGTCCCCACGAACAACGATCGAGCACTTGGGCACAATCTTGAATAAGCTGGAAAGAGTCTCATATGCATCTCATTTGCATAAATGACCGCTCGTGACATGTCTTGCTTTTGTAATGGCATGAATTATGTGAATGTTTTTTATTATGGATATGATTATTGATCGCTTATCGATGTCGATGATTAATGTATTATATCAGACGCCATAGGCGTAATGCATGATTTGAGTGAACCATCGATGATGGTTTCTCCTTTGAGTTCATAAAACTCACCCAAAATTTGCATTTATTTTTCAGGTCTGAAGAATACCCGGTTGACACGGAGTATATCTCTGTAGACGAGTAAAGGTTAGAGGTCGGGATCGGTTAGGTATCGCATTAGTGTTTTAGTAAATTGTATTCGCAATCAACTTTGTATAACAAGGCATTGTATTTTCTTGAGCCATTGTGGTAGTAATATTTCTTGTATTGGTGATTGTAATTATCTTGAATGACCGTAATAATGGCTGGTTTATATTAAACACGGATTTTATTTACTTACTGTGTTTGCCGTGTGAACGTGGAGTTAATGGCTCCCAAAGAAAAAAAAGTGTATACTGAATTTTAAATCGACTGATGTAGTACGCCACTCTCGTGGGACACGGACTCGGATATCACCAACGATATCGGGTTCGGGTCTTACGAGTGTGGGGTGTTACAGAGGAAACTTCAAGTTTTTCTTTCACAGGAAACAAGCATCGTGATTGTCAAATTCAAATAAGGAAGTTTATAAACTAAAGAGACTTAAGGCTTGTTTGGCAAATTCATTTGCCACAAGTCCAATCCGAACAACCTCGAGTCAGTTTCTAATTCTAATTTC
Source organism: Erythroxylum novogranatense (assembly GCA_029891385.1). NCBI lineage: Eukaryota > Viridiplantae > Streptophyta > Magnoliopsida > Malpighiales > Erythroxylaceae > Erythroxylum > Erythroxylum novogranatense. Next base: position 56,785,734 of record CM057224.1, read on the forward strand.
TCCCGAATTCCAATAACTATGAATAAAAATTCCTAAGATCATAACTCCAATTATTTCATACAAATTTCCAATTAATCACGAAATCGAAACTCAATTAATCAGTCCATAGTCAATTTTCCGGTCCGGACCTAATACTCCGAAAATTCCAAAAAATTCCTATAAATCCACAAAAATAGAAAACTCATAATCGTATACTCCAATTTCATAATTCAATTTCCTAACTTTCATTTTTTTAACTTAAATTCAATTTTCGAACTTAATTTGACCTAATTATCACACATGCTCTAATCATCTCCAAATCCAAGTTATTCAAATTAAACCGAAACTATGTCATACATGTATGTACGTACGAATACCAGTACAATAATTGTTAATTATACACAATTCAATAATGCATGCACATACCAAATACGTACGAAAGGAACTGTACCCATCTCATCGGTGACGGGATGTTACAATTTTCCCCTCCTAATAAAAATTTCGTCCCGAAATTTCTTACCTAACTGATCGAACAGGTGAGGGTACTGCCTCCTCAGTCGAATGGTTCTTTCAAAGGACTTTCACCAATGGAATCACCCGAGACCTCAACTGCTTGACCCGCGATCCAATAATCAACACCGGCTCCTCAACATAACTCAAATCACTGGCTATCTCTATCTCCTGAGCCGGAATCACATGAGTCAGGTCAGAACGATATCTCCGAAGCATGCTCACATGAAAGACGTCATGCAACTGAGACATCTCACTCGGCAACGCCAATCTATAGGCCAACGGTCCAATCCGCTCGGTAGTCTCATACGGACCGATATACCGAGGACTCAACTTGCCCTTACGGCCAAATCTGAAAACTCCTCTCCACGGAGACACTCGGAGGAACACTCTATCACCCACAGCATACTCCATCTCTCTCCGATGCTGATCCACATAACTCTTCTGTCTGTCCTGAGCTGCTTTAATGCGACTCCGAATCAACTGTACCTTATCTATTGTGTCCTGGATCAGCTCGGGACCCTCTAACATCCTCATACCCTCTTCATCCCAGTAAAGAGGGGATCTGCACGGTCGTCCATATAATGCCTCATACGGTGCCATACCAATGCTGCTCTGGTACTGATTATTATAAGCAAACTCTACCAGAGGCAAATACTGATCTCATGCACCTCGGAACTCTAATACACAGGCTCTCAACATGTCCTCAACAGTCTGAATAGTCCTCTCCCTCTGCCCATCTGTCTGAGGATGAAACGCTGTGTTGAAGTTCAACCTCGTACCCATAGCCGACTGCAAACTCCTCCAGAACCTCGAAGTAAACATGGAATCCCTATCTGATACTATCGATACTGGGACCCCATGCAGTTTAACTATCTCTGCCACATACTTCTGGGCCAACTGATCGAGGGTATTGCTCTCTCTCACTGGCAAGAAGTGAGCCAATTTAGTCAACCGGTCCACTATGACCTAGATAGCATCACACTGCCCCGGCGTCCTAGGCAACCCCATAATAAAGTCCATCGTAATACGTTCCCATTTCCACTCTGGAATGGGTGACGAATGCAATCTCCCCACTGGGGCCTGGTGCTCAGCCTTAACTTGCTGGCACCTTAGACACCGAGAAACAAACTCCGCCACATCCCTCTTCATACCTGGCCACCAAAAATGCAACTTAAGAGTGCGATACATCTTGGTGACACCAGGATGCATGGCATAAGCAGCCAAATGAGCCTCCTCCAAAATCTCTCGCCTCAAGTCATCTACATCTGGAACACACAGCCTCTAACCCATCCACAAAGTACCATCTCTCAGCTCAAACTCAGAAAGCCATCCAGATCTGACTCTATCCATCAATCTCACCAACGCTGGATCCCGATCCTGCACTCTTCTAATCCGATCACGCAATACCAACCTGAGCCTCAAAGTAGCAATCAGAGCTCCCTCCTGACTCAAATCCATCTGTACATTAAGAGCTCTCAACTGAACTAAGCATGGCAACCTCGAAACCTGAATCTGAGCTGCACTACTACTCCTACTCAATGCATCAGCCACCACATTGGCTTTCCCTGGGTGGTACTCGATAGTGCAGTCGTAGTCCTTAAGCAACTCTAACCATCTCCTCTGCCTTAGATTCAGCTCTCGCTGACTCAACAAGTACCTCAAGCTCTTATGATCGGTGAAGATCTAGAACGTCTCCCCATACAAATAATGTATCTTCAAAGCAAACACAACTGCTGCTAACTCCAAATCATGCACTGGATAATTAATCTCATGGGATCTCAACTGTCTCGAAGCATATGCTATAACTCTCCCATGCTGCATCAGCACACAGCCTAAACCCTGCTGCGAAGCATCACTAAACACCTCAAAGCCTCTTGCTCCAGATGGCAAAGCTAGCACCGGCGCCGAAGTCAACCGATGTATCAACTCCTCAAAACTCCTCTGGCACTCATCCGTCCATCTAAAGGTCACACCCTTCCTCAGAAGTCTTGTCAAAGGGGCTGAGATTACAGAAAACCCCTCGACAAACCTCTGGTAATAGCCTGCCAATTCGAGGAAACTCCTCAACTCTAACACGTTCCTCGGAATCTCCCAACTCCTCACTGCCTCAATCTTGTGAGGATCCACCCGGATACCCTCACCAGATACAATGTGGCCTAAAAATACCACCTCATCCAGCCAAAATTCACACTTAGTGAATTTGGCATACAACTACCTATCTCTCATAATCTGCAGCACTATCCTCAGATGCTCCGCATGCTCCTGTCTACTCCTAGAGTACACCAGAATATCATCAATGAATACAATAACAAACTGATCCAGGTAGGGCTGAAAGACTCTATTCATCAAAGCCATGAAGGCTGCCGGGGTATTAGTCAACCCGAACGACATCACTAAGAACTCGAAATGCCCATACCTACTCCTGAAAGCACTCTTAGGCACATCGGCCTCTGCGATCCTCAACTGATAGTATCCGGATCTCAAATCCAACTTGGTAAACACCCGAGCTCCCTGCAACTGATCAAATAAATCATCGATCCTAGGCAGTGGGTACTTATTCTTGACTGTAACCCGATTAAGCTACCTATAATCGATGCATAATCTCAAAGTCTCGTCCTTCTTCTTCACAAACAATACCAAAGCTCCCCACGACGAAACACTGGGCCTAATAAATCCCTTATCCAATAACTCCTGCAGCTGAGCCTTAAGCTCCCTCAGTTCCACCGGTGCCATTCTATACGGAGGTATCGATATAGGAGCGGTACCTGAAACGAGGTCTATCTCAAACTCTGTCTCCCGATCCGGCGGCAAACCTGGTAACTCCTCAAGAAACACATCTGGGAACTCCCTGATCACGAGAACATCCTGCAGACTCTGCTGCACTCTGATATCCATCACATGCGCCAAATAGGCCTCATAGCCACCTCGCATCAATCTCAGAGCACTCATGAACGAAATCATCCTGGCTAGCACTGCTTGACTAACACCTCGAAACACAGCCCTTGACTGACCAGGAGACTCCAATACGACCTCCTTGGTATAACAATCCATAATCGCCCTATGGGCAGTGAGCCATTCCATCCCCAAAATCAAATCAATCTCTCGAAGGGGCAACACAATCAGATCTGCACGCAACTCCGACTGATCAATCATGATCGGACACCCCTTTCAGACCTCTCCCAGAACTGTAGTACTACCTAGAGGTGTACTCACCTCTAACCCATACTGTAACATCTCCCTACTCGCTCCGACTGATCCTTGGTCAGCTGGTTGATCTACCTGATCATCAAGAACGGATGACCTATAACAAAACCACAAACTTGATCAATTTCTGCTTTTCTTACGAAATTCAAGCCTAAAATATACTATGCCCAAAAGATGACAAACCATGCTCTGATACCACCTAATGTAGCGCCCCCTCTTCGTAGAGTATACACCGGGACGCCCGTAGGTCGTACCGATGCATAACCTACGATGAGGGTGCACTACTAAACGATCATTTCTATAAATCTCATGGCATCAATATAATAAAGCAGTAATATCGAATTCACTAAATTTTTAAAACCAAAGGATTCTTCTCATTTCTTTTCATAAAAACCACAAGTACACCATTCGGTCATATTTACAACTGTACAAGCCCAAAATAAACAGCAACTATTCCTAACTAGATCATCCCCAAAATATCCCAAAAGATCCCAGCTGACCGACCTGTGGGCCATGCTCCTCTCGCCGGCACTCACACAGTAGGAAAAGTCCCACTATCTGGAGCTAGGAGTCACACTATCGTTGTCCTGAAAAATAAATGCAATGTTGGGTGAGTTTGCGAACTCAGTGAGAAACCATCATCGATGGTCCACCCAACTCATGCATAGGCAAACAATTCACACTATAACATATATTATCACAATCAAGAATCACATGCATTCAATTTCACAATTATAAGGCGATACGCCTTTCATACAATTCACATTTGAACATTTCTATATGCAATGTACATGTGACTCTTTCATTTTCTTTCGTTGTTGTGACCGTGCGCCTGAACTCATATACGTTGAGCCATTGACTCTGAAAACATTGGGCTTGAAGCCTTGATACATTGAGCATAAAGCTCTGAAAATCGTTGGGCTCGAGGCCCTGTGCGTTGAGCTTAAAGCTCTGAATACGGTGGCTGCACCGGTCACAACTGCCTTTATCTGAGCATACTTTTACGCATGTATGCACATATCCAATTTACAATACATGCATCACAATAAAACTTCATATGTCTAAACTTCACATATCAAACCAATTAATTCCAACTAGTGCACACACAACACTTCTATATCACATTCCAATATTTCGGACACCTTTGGTCCGAAATCAATCAAAACAAACGCATACAATCCATCCTTAACTCCACATGGCATAATTGCATAAAATGTAACACATACAGGTTGAGAAACCAACTAGGTTACTCACCTCAGAACTTCCGAGCTATTGCCGGGAAGTCTCGCCTACGTCGGACAATCGGCGATCCACTGGCACCTCTATAACAATCAAAATATAAATAACATTACTAATTGTATCAATTCCAATACTCAATGATGCATATGTATCGAATAATGTACGTACTATACGTGTTATGACAATTCCGACATTAATTCAAAATTCCCCAATCTCAAATTCTAAATCCCGAATTCATAATCTCTAAATGGAATTTCATCCATAACCAATTGAATCATCCAATTCCTAAATCCCCAAATTCAAAAACCTCAAAACTTAATTTTTTGAAAATGGCCTTCCTCGCCGCGGCGCCTGCTCCCTCGCCGCGGCGAGCTCCTATCTCTTCGCCTTCGTCGCGGCGAACCAAATGTCCTTCGTCATGCATACGACAACAGACGTCGCGACGCGTCGTCTCGTCGTCTATGGGCCAAGACCTTCCGCGCTTCGTCGCGGCGTGTGAACTGCCTTGCTTTCGCCATGGCGTGTTCTTCGGCGCCAGTATGCAATCGCAGACACGCCCAGAAAACCCAGAAATTTTCAGATTTTTCAGTTCCAATCCATTTCTTTCCATTCTAATCACTCTAAGACAACTTCATATCCTTAACACAACTCATTCCTAAGCTTAGATCCACTAAATAACCATTATTCAACAATTACCCAAAAATCAAAATCACCAAATTTCCTCCTAACCCTATCTTCCGAAACTTCTAAATTTTCAAACCATTATACCTTAATTCAATGCTCAAATCTAACTCAAATCTAACTATTTAAAACATAAATAAGTAGGAACTTACTTGATTAAAGTCTTAAACCTTCCAAATCACCAAGAGAATCCAAGCCTCAAGCTAAATCGACACCCACGGCAACTCCAAAGCCAAACCCATCTCCATCTTTTCCAACACCAAACTCAAAGATAGATTCAAGGATGGAAGGGGAAGTCAAGAACAAGAAGGAAAATCAAGAAGCAATAAGGGAAGAAATCACGATGGAGGAAGGAGGAAACTTCAAGTTTTTCTTTCACAGGAAACAAGCATCGTGATTGTCAAATTCAAAGAAGGAAGTTTATAAACTAAAGAGACTTAAGGCTTGTTTGGCAAATTCATTTGCCACAAGTCCAATCTGAACAAACTCGAGTCAGTTTCTAATTCTAATTTCTCCTGAATTCCAATAACTAGGAATAAAAATTCCTAAGATCATAACTCCAATTATTTCATACAAATTTCCAATTAATCACGGAACCAGAACTCAATTAATCTGTCCATAGTCAATTTTCCGGTCCGGACCAAATACTCCGAAAATTCCAGAAAAATTCCTATAAATCCACAAAATAGAAAACTCATAATCTTATACTCCAATTTCATAATTCAATTTCCTAACTTTCATTTTTTTAAACTCAAATTCAATTTTCGAACTTAATTTGACCTAATTATCACACATGCTCTAATCATCTCCAAATCCAAGTTATCCAAATTAAACCGGAACTATGTCATACATGTATGTACGTACGATTACCAGTACAATAATTGCCAATTATACACAATTTAATAATGCATGCACATACCAAATACGTACGAAAGGAACTGTACCCATCCCATCGGTGACGGGATGTTACAACTATGCGATATCCTTCTTTCACTTTGTACTCGCCTTGAGTGTTGAGAGTCCACATCCACTCATGATTGCGTCTTGAGAAGCTGAGTGGTATTTGGAGAATAAGGTCAGTATCTCGTCGATAAAAAACTTCCCTGATCTTGTCTTCATTCCACCGATGATCCCGAATAAGCTCTGCTACAAACTGTATCTGCGTGTTGGTTGGTGTTTGGATATATGGGTCGTCATCATCCATTAACCATGGGTCCCTCCATATATGAATTTTTTGTCCATCACCTACTCTTCGTCGACAACCGGGAATGAGTATTGCTTTGGCCTGATGGATGCTTCTCCAGATTTGACTTGGATTGTTGCCCAACTCTTCTGAAAAGAAATCAATCTTGGGAAAATATCTAGCTTTAAGAATGGTTGCTGCAGTTGACTCCGGGTATTTGAGAAGTCGCCATCCTTGTTTTGCCAAAAGAACTAGATTAAACTGCCTCAAATGTCGATATCCCAGACCTCCATAAATCTTTGGTATGGCTAACCTCTGCCATCTTAACCATCGTATACCCTTACTGTCTCGTCCTCCATTATGCCAAAAAAAGCCATTCATCAATTTCTCCAGCTCTTTACAAATATCCATTGGTAATAAAAGCAGGGACATAAGATAGTTCGGCATAGCCTGTGCAACTGTCCTCAATAGTATATCTTTGCCTGCTTTCGATAATATTTTAGCCTTCCACCCTTGTAGCCGCCTGGTAAGCTTTTCGACCACATAATGAAAGATTTGGCGTTTACCTCTGCCTATGACTGACGGCATACCCAAATAGTTTGTATGACCTGCAATCTTCGCAACGCCCAAAATTTGACATATCAAATTCTTCATGGTAGGCGTAGTATTGGGAGTAAAGGAGACACCAGATTTGTCAAAATTTATTTTTTGGCCTGACGCGTTCTCATATATTTACAGGATAGTTTTCAATTGTACTGCCTCCACTTGTGTAGCCCGAACAAAAAAGATAGCGTCATCGGCAAAGAACAGATGAGACACCGGAGGAGCACCTCTTGCGATTACAGTCCCATGGATGTGTCCTCGTGCCTGTAAATGTTGTAGGCTAGTTGACAATCCCTCCGCACATAGAATGAACAAATAAGGAGACAATGGGTCGCCTTGTCGCAATCATCGACTAGGAATCAAAGGCCCGTATTCATCCTTACCTCGAATGAAAAAATAAGAGACCGATGTGACGATATTCATAATCTTTGAGACTCATATGTCAGTAAACCCCAGTTTTAACATAATTTTCCTCAAATACTCCCATTCAACTCTGTTGTACGCCTTACTCATATCAATTTTCAATACTAGATAACCCATCTTACCTTGCGTTTTCCGTTTAAGGGAATGGAAAAGCTCATAAGCTACAATGCTAGATAACCCATCTTAAGTTATGTCTTATTGGGATATAGGCCTTCGGATTGTAACGTGGTTTGTTTAATTCTTTTTAATTTAGTTCTCTTTTTCGTGCAAGAAAGAAAAACACTTCAAAGAGTACAATAAAGTTTGCACCTGATTACCGGAAAAGAAGAAAAAAAAGTTTGCACCTGGGAGATGAGCTTAAAGTAAAATTTGGATCATCACATCAAGAATCGATGGACCAATTCTTTTGTAAAATGGAAAGATAAGAATAAGTTAAAAAAAATCGTACAGGAAAGGCACAGGCACAGGCACTACTCTATTTCAGATTGAGAATCAGATGCGGGCCTATGAAGATGTCAGACTCTTTTTCCACGGGCGATTTGTTAAACCATTAACGATGATTCGTTTGATTTGTAGCTTAGTAATAACTTATATATATTTATAAATATGGCTGTCATTTTCAGGATTATGCAAAATCTTAAGGTCTGAATTTAAATTTGATAAATTTTGTATATCTAACTATCAGTTTATTAGAATAGGGGAATTTGAATTGAGTCCGTTCAAAATTTGGCTGTACTAAGAAATTTAAACCCTTTTATTGAATTAAGTTTAAACTTTTATTCAAATTTAATTCAATACAATTTAAACATATTTGAATAAGTTAGATTAAAATGCATATTTACAATATTTTAATTAGAATCATGATCACAAGAAATCTAGAAGGAAATGATATAATATCATATAAGATCAATTATAACAAAATTTCAAATGTTACTTAATTTTGTAATATCAACTCAAACATTAAAAATAGCATTAAAATAACTCAACTTGCAATTTTAGTAAAAATAATTCTACATTAATTTATGTGTTATTATGGATGACGTGATGAGTCACATCATTTTAATATTTTGTTATCTAATTACTACATATTGTACTTGTACATATGAATTTTATTATTTAATAAATTAAAAATATCATATACTCTAAAATAATTATGAAGTAAAACATACCAAAGAATGTATAAATATTTCATGGATTTTGATAGTTTTAATTTATTACTAATAAAATTCTTATGTGACATAAATACAATATGTAGTTGTCACGTAGCAAAACTTTTAATCTAACATGGCTCGCTTTATCATTTACATTGACAGAAAGTTTAATGTTGGGCTATTTTTGTTCAAAATTAAAAGTTGACGCATTTTAGTATAATTTTTAAAGTTTATGCTAATATTGTAAAATTGAGTAAGGTTTGAATTTTTTTAATAGTTAACCCTCCGATATATAGAAATATTTTAGGATGAATGAGGTACCATGTTCATCAACTATTCAAATCCATATTTATTTTTGAATTAGATCCATTGATCTTAAATAGTGTTAAATTGACTCTAGATCAACTCAATTTAAATTCAAATTACCTTTTAGCATGATTTGTTGACTTTAAACAGTACTAAATTGATTCAAATTCAAACTTTTGTTATTATCCTAATAATGATGGTATGTACCTATTTTATAATGATGGGTTAATGTCATTTCAATAGTTTTTATCTTGAATCATGGTTAGATGTTGCCTATTAAAATATGATCTCTATGACATAAATCAAAATTGACATTCATAAATTTAGGATCTTGAATAAACAATTGTTACAAATCATAAGAATGTAATATCGTGTATATGATGCAAAAGATGACATCATTGAAAAGAGATCGAGAAATTTCATAACTTTCTTGGTTAAAGTTAGTTTCTTTCTTTTGACTCTCTTATGGTTACATATACTTGATGAAAAACAATACGTTTCCTTAATTAGTTTTAAAAAAGACCAATTTACATATCTATTCAATTGGGTACATCCATCAAGTGATCAAAATAAATGGTTGAGATTTATTCCATTATTAAATAGAAAATATAGACCAAATAGATTTTTCATAATATCCATAACCTCTTTCAGATCTTACAATTTTTACTTTTTTTTTTATCTAATTGCCTTTCAACCTTCACTACAAACACCTCAAGGGCATTACAACTTGGGTTCATTAACTAAATAATCATATCTACAACGTTAAAAATTATCTATAAAGGTGATAGAATATTTTTCTTCACTAAAAGATAACGTGTCAAAATGTCCACATATATCGATATGTATAATTTTAAAGAGCTTAATACTTCTTATGGCTCCTTTCTTACTACACTTGGTTTGATATCTCTTAATGCAATCTACACATACATCAAGATTAGTAAAATCTAAATTTTGAAGAATTTCATTCTTTACCAATCGCCTAATCATTCTTTGGATATATGACCCAAACATTTATGCTATAAGTAAGTTGAATTATTATTCATTATACTACGATTAGTTCTAATGGTACGATAAATAAAAATAGGTGTTTAAAAAATTAACATAAAGTTTCAATTTATATAAACCATACATAATAATTTCATAACCAATAATGCAATTATATTTAAATAAACTAAAATAACCATCACTAAACTTAAAAGTAAACCCATTTTCATCAAGTTTAGAAATAGAAATTAAGTTTTCAAAAATTGAAGGTATATAAAGAGTTTGTATTAGATCTAGGTGATATCCAATATTTAATATTAGACAATAAGTCCAGACGCCTTCAATTGGAAGCTTCTTTCAATTTCCTACGAATAGAAAGTTCTCAGTTGGATTATAGTTTGGATTGTAAGAAATCCCTGTATAACATTAGAAATATAAGTGGTAGCACCAAAATCAAGCCATTAGGTATTAGAAGGAACTTCCGTTAAGTTTAGTTCAAAATATACAACCCATCAAACTTCAGGGTCGTGGGTTTAGCCATTAGAGTACCGACACGAGACTTATCCATAGAACAAAAATGTTCTTTCACAAATTTAAGATATTTTTTAGCACTTTCAGTTTGTAGAATAATGATCTTATAATTGATGTTAATAGTCATTTGCATGAAATTAAGACATAATTTGTTAGATCTTTCCTATGCTTTATAGTTTGTCTTCTCATCCTAGCTTCTCGTATCCATAATGACATTACTACATTAGGCTTTTCTTCCAATTCTAAGACCAAGATCTAAAATAGCTAAATAGAAATTCACCTATTCACACCATTTAGAAAAGTTCAAACCATTAAACACGGTAATAAAAGAAGCATGCGAATGAAAAGAAATAGCTACAAATGCATAAATGCTTAATAAATTATCGAATTTAAATAATTAAACATTTAAAGTATATTGTAGTTTTCCTTTGGGCAAACTCAACAATACACTATCATAGTTTAATTCCATGCAGACTTTATCAAGTAATCAAAGAAAAACTTATCAAACACAATCAATATATTTGGATATATAACATATTTGACAAGTGACTATTAATTTTCATCTATTTTGTTTATTAGTCATTGGGCATTAATTTACCTCTGGTAAATTTTAAATTCTATCAACTAATAAACATCATTTATTCATATAATTAATTTAATAATAAGTATTAATATTTTATGAATAAATGGCTATTTATACATGACAAAATTCACTTAATTAATTTGATCAATTTGGTGACTAACAAATTATTCTTTTATAATGTCATCAATAAAGTTAACACATAACACATATCATATAATTTTAAATTTTAATAATAATATGCATAAAACTAACATGAAATTTAGATGCTGATAATAATTATAGTGAAAACTACATTGATTACCTATGATCTTCTAGTAGTTAGGATGCTTGGGTTTCACCCAACAAACCTGATTTCAATTCCCAACAAAATGGTTATGCTTATTTTTCTTCTTTAAAGTTCCACTTGAATTAGAATAATAACAAGTGTTCTTTCTTGTTGTCTAGCGGTTAGGGTGTTTGACTTCCACCCAACAACTAGAGTTTAGTCCTAATATTTATCTAACATTATCTAAAAGAATATCAAAATATTTGACAATCATCTTCAAATAATCATATTAAAATAGATTTTATTGAAAATATATTGTTACAAATCATTAGTGTGTAATATTGACATTCAAATCTTTAAGATCTTGAATAAAAATAGCTACAAATCATAAGAGTATAATATTGTAAACTTGATTAAAAAACAATCTTTCACTTTAATTAGTTGAGAGAAGATCAAAATCTTATACATAAGAAATATATACCAAATAGAACTCTTCCATTATATTAATAGTAATATTTGTACATACATACATACATATATATATATACATACATACATACTTACATACATACATACATATAACAATGTTCATCTGTGATCAATTAAAAACATAAGAAATATAATTTTCTTATATAAATCAGTTAGATATTTCAATTCAAAAGTTGATAGCTAGATTTGTACAAGTCTTAAGCTTTTGGAGATAAATGTGTCTAATATTAGTTACTTGTCCTTGTAATATCAACTGTTTTTTTCAATTTGAACTGTAACTATTCATTCCCTTTGTAATTATTTATTGGCCATATGTCTATTCCAAGTACTTGAAAAATATAAAATATACTTTCAGACACTAGACCATTACAATTTGTTTGAAAAATGATTAAAAATTGGAAACATTTTTCTATATATATTTGTGAAATTTCTCCAACTCTCGAAATTACATTAAGATATAGTTCAAAAACTAAAATTTCAGGCATGGTTGCTACACTGAGCATGATTCTCATTTAAGTCCCTAAACCTATTTGACACAGTGTTTTTATTGTACCGTACTAGCCAATATCGGGCATTACGTACCATACCGATCGGTAAACGGTATAAAAATTAATGGTCGGTGCTGGAAATTTTAAATATTTGGTGGTGTTTTTGCAAAAAAAAATTATTTAACTCTCTTCCCCCCTCCCCCGACGTTACTTGCCTCTTCTTCATTTTTTTTCTCTTTCATTTTCTCTCACAAACTCACACTCTCATTCTCTCTTTCATTCAAAAAATCACTCTCTTACTCACCTTCTCCGTCCCACACCACACCCAACGTTTTCTTTCTTCTTTCTCTCATTAGTTTCTCTCTCACACTCTCACTCTCTCTCTTCTTCATCGCCTTGATCGCTCTCGATCATCCAATGACTACCACCGCTTTCTCAAAGAATCGTCCAACGCCACCCACCACCGCCCTTTCAATGCCACATCTAAAAATTGAAATAAATTTTTGATTTTTAATTGTATTTTGTGCTCTTAAATTTGAAAAACAAATTCATTCTATTTGGTTATTTGTGTATGTTTTGTGGTGGAAATTGTTGGAAATTATTGGTATTGTTTTGTGACAAAAATTGTTGGAAATTATCATAAATAAAAATTATTTATGTATGTTGAAAAATAAATCATTCTATTTGGTTATTTTGTATGTTTTGTGATGGAATTATTGGAAATTATTGGTATGCTTTGCGATGAAAATTATTAGAAATTATTGGAAATGAAAATCGTTTATGTATGTTTTTGTAATTGTTGAATTGAAATTGTTGGAAATGAATTTGTGATGGTTGAAATTGTTGATTGTTGGAAAGAAAATTGTTGGAAATGAATTTGTGATGGTTGAAATTGTCGATTGTTGGAAAGAAAATTGTTGCAAATTTGGAAGTAGAAATTGTTTATATATGTTTTGTGATGTTTGACATTTTGAATTGAAATTGTTCAAATTTGTTGGAAATGGAATTGTTGAAAATTATTGAGAATAGAAAATATTAGAATTGGAAATTGTTTATGTATGTTTTGTAATTGTTGAATTGAAATTGTTGGAAAATGTTATAAATGAAATTGTTGAAATTAAAAATGAAAATTGTTAGAAATTGTTGAAAATTGAAATTGTTTATGTATATTTCATTATTTTGTTAATTGTGAATTTGTGATGGTTGAAATTGTTGATTGTTGGAAATGAAATTGTTAGTTGTTAGAAATGAAATTGTTGAAAAATTGGAAATAGAAATTGTTTATGTATATTTTGTGATGTTTGAAACTTTGAATTGAAATTGTTCAAAATTTTAAGAAATGGAATTGTTGAAAATTATTGGAAATAGAAAATGTTGGAAATAGAAATTGTTTATGTATGTTTTGTAATGGTTGAATTGAAATTGTTGGAAATTATTGAAATTAAGAAATGAAAATTGTTAGAAATTGTTGAAAATTGAAATTGTTTATGTATATTTCATTATTTTGTGAATTGTTAATTTGTAATGATTGAAATTGTTGGTTGTTGGAAATGAAATTGTTGGTTGTTAGAAATGAAATTATTGGAAATTTGGAAATGAAAATTGTTTATGTATGTTTTGTGATGTTTGAAACTTTGAATTGAAATTGTTCAAAATTATTGGAAATGGAATTGTTAAAAATTTTAGGAATGAAAATGTTGGAAATAGAAATTATTTAAGTATATTTTGTAATGGTTGAATTGAAATTATTGTAAAATATTAGAAATTGTTTATGTATGTTTTGTAATTACTAGAAATGGAGATTGTTTGTGTATATTTTATATAATTATGTTTGATGAATAATTAAATTTTAGTTTTTGACTTATGGTGAATTGTGCTCGATGAAATTGAATTATGTATGATGCATGAGTTATATTATATAAGATGGACATGTGTGTTTGTGTAATGAAATTATGTATTCTTTATTTTGATATATGCATTCATTTATTTTTACAGATAAATGGAAAGAAGTTTAAGTACTCCTGATCAAACCACTTCAAGAAGATACAATGATCCAATTTGAGCTCATGCTGTATTAGTTCCCGATATGAGGAACTATAATATTTACTTATTTTGTAACAAGCATTTGAAAGGTGAAGGAATAACCCGATTAAAGAAGAATTTAGTTGGGGTTAAATGAAATGTGGAACCATGTAAAAAAGTAAGCCATGATGTAAAGTGGCAAACGAAAACTTTGTTTGAAGCATATCAGCATAAGAAAGATAGAAGAGAAATGTTGAATTTTAATATTGGTAGTGAACTTTATTTGCTAGTTTTTGTGATGATTGTGGAAATGTTGAAGGTGGTAATGGTAGTAGTAGTGTTCCATCCTGGGCTCAGCAAGAAGATAACGTTACACTTAGGAAAAGCAGAAGGCAGGTGACTAGTTTTTTTTTCCATCACGAACAACTCCTATAGCCCAACCTTCAATTTGTAATGCAATGTAATCAAGAAAAAGCAGTCCATAATGTTGATATGGTAGTAGGTAGATGGTGGTATGATGCAGATTCATCATTCAATGCTTCACAGTCTTACTATTATCAACCTATTATGGATGTAATAGCCTTTTACGGCCTAAGATACAAAACTCCTTCGATTGATGACTTAAGTGGTATTAGAAGTTATTTGGCAGAAAGAAAAGTGAATTGGATTACTTATGAATGTTAAATCATGTGTGATAGTTGAACAAATAGGAGATAAGAGCCTATTATTAATTTTTTGGTTTATTATATAAATGACTTTATGTTTTTAAAATCTATTAATGCATCTAGCCTTATTAGGAATACTGAGACTTTATTTGTGATATTTGATAAAGTTGTGAATGAAGTAGGGCCAGTAAATATTGTTCAATTTATTACTGACAATAATTCCGGTTATAAAGCGACAGGAAGAAGGTTATAGAATACGTATACTTTTTTTTTGGATTCCTTGTACTGCACATTGCATTGACCTAATGTTGGAGAATATAACAAATCCTAGGAATTTTCCTGTTATTGATGAGATTATGCAGAAAACAAAAAAGGTGACCAAGTTTATCTATAATCCTACATGTGTTTTGAATTTGATGAGAAATGAATTTACCTATGGTAGGAATTTGTATCGTCTTTGTGTGACATGATTTGCAACAAATTTTTTATCACTTTAGTTTTTTGTTTCAAAGAAAAAAGAGTTAAGACAAATATTTACAAGTGATAAGTAGGTTGCATTTCAGCATGCTAGGTCTAATGCTAGATTGGAGGTTTCCAGCATTATATTGAAAGATAGAGAATTTTGGTCTCAAAATCAATTTGTTATTCGAGTTTGTGAGTCTTTGATGAGAGTGTTTCGATTAGCTGATAGTGAAAAAAGCCGACAATAGGTTTTTTTTGGATGTCATGGAAAGAGCAAAGGAAACAATCAAGGCCAATTTGAAACATAGGCCTTTTTTATATACACCATATTTTTCAATCACCAATAAGAGATAAGAAAGACAATTTCTTCTCCTTTGTTTACAGCTAGGGCATTTTTGGATCCTTGTGTATATTTCAAACTGGATTTTACAAAGAAAGCTAAAGTCAGTAGAAGAATGTTATTCATTATTACAACAATTGTTGGGCATGAAATGATGCAAGATCTTTTAAGCTTACAAATATAGCTTGATAAGTTGTCTTCTAGAGATTTTGGATTGTCGATTGCTATTAAAAAAAGAACAAAACTTTCTTCAGGTATTAGCTATTTCTCTTTTCTTATTTTTTGAAAATTAATTATCACTTTATTTTATTTGTAACACTATTTTTGTTATTTTACGATTTACAGCTTCTTAGTAGGATCAATTCGGAAGTGGTGTTCTAGAATTGCAAAGGTTTACAATTCGAATTTTAAGTCAATATGTGAGTATAACGGGCTATGAACGAAACTGGAGCACATTTAAATTCATCCATTCCAAGAAAAGGAATAGATTGGAGCACAAGAGATTGAATGACTTGGCATTTGTTCGTTACAATTTAAAGCTTCAATAAAGGTATGTTATTATCATCATTAATTTTAATATAATTTCTTATAATTTTATAATAATTAAATTTTATTGTTTACTAGGAGTCTTAATAGTAGAAGTAGTTCAACAAATCTAATATCTATTGATAATATCGATCTTCTTGTTAATTGGGTTTATGAGAAACCGGATTTGATATATGTGAATGACTTTGAAGATAATCTTGGTCGGGAAAGCATTGACATGTCATTTGGTGCATTGAATTTGAATGATAATAATGATGAGGCTCCTCTTAATGATGAAGATTTTGTATCAAATGATAATTGGGATCAGTATAGTTATAGCAGATATCCTTTTGTAGACGATTGGATGAAGTTTTAGGTTTTTGTTTTTTCTTCTTTTTTTAATTTTACTTATAATTGATGTATATGTTAAATTCTCTATATATAATGTAATTGTAAATGTTTTTGTTATAAGTTTCACTTTTACTTGGGTAGTTTCTCATCACGATCTCTTGTGGTAAATTGTAATAGTTTAAAAGTTAAAGATATTTATTATTATTTTTATTGGATGTTTTGAATTTTGATGTAATTATTATTTATTATATGATGAAATTGTAATATTTTAAATACTTTGTATTATTCTTAATTTTATATTTGTATGATGATAATTGTCTTTTTCACATTAATTGTGGTTATTATTTATATGTGAACTATTTGAAAATTATTTTATTTCATATTAATTGTGGTTATTATTTATTATTATGATTTTTGGAAACATGATTGATGTAAACTTATAAAGTATATACAAGATTATGCATAATATGACTATAAACTATTTTGCAATTTATAAAAAAATTTAAGAACTATTTTATAAATTTAAAAAATTACCTGAAACGATATCTGGTATTGATCGATATCGGTATAATATTATACTAAAACTTAATCTGGTACCAAATCTGTTACGGTATTCGCAACGTTGATTTGACATAGTTTGCACTTAAGCAGGACCGATGCTTATCGACAAGTTCTAATTTGCAAGTCCAAAATTTGAGGCGCTTGAAATTAAATAAGAAATAAAGCCTGGTGCTTGTGAACAATCCAAAAATTGGGTTGGGTTCACTCGTAACAAAGGCTAGCATTAATTTAATTTACCACAAAATTAAAATGGTTAGGAAAATTTTGTCATCGAGATATCATTATAAAATTTTAAATTTAAATTTAAATAAAATAAATTTATTTCTAAGTTTAATGTATATTACTTAATTTATTTAAATATTATATAAATTGGTGTACCAAAAAAGATATTGTAAATGCTTTTAACAATTATTAAAAACTCAACTTCACCGATTTAACCGTAAATATTTGAATCGCTTAAATTTTTATTTGATTAATTTTAATATATCTTTTATTAAAAATGACTATTTTATTAATTATTCGGTCGATTTTATAAATTAAAATAAATCAATTAATTCTCATTTAATAATATTTTTTAATTAAACTTCAAATTATTTAGTAAGTAAAGATAATCTCTTTTAATTATATTTAAATTATTTAATTTTATTTAAATTTTAGCTAAATTATTAATAATCTAATATCAATTAAACTTTTCAGTCATATTAATTTAACTGTTTTCAAAACATTGCTTTTTAAAGTTGTGGCTTGTGAATGTTTCTGTCGAGACGGATGTTTAACGGCAAATGGTGTTGGGCTTGACTTGGTCTTTTGGTGCTTTCGAAAAGATTGATCTTATGATCCACCATTCTTACTCCATATTGATTTAGTTCTGATACTTATTTTGCCTTTTCTCTATCATTTATGGAGGTTTTTATTTGAGGATTTCTTTTAATTATGAATTCTTTTCAACTTCACTGACCAATTATTTTATGGTAGTGGACCTGCCTTACGATTGAAAGAATGAGCTGAGTATATACTTAACTATACAAATGTCTGCAGTGTAACATTAAGTTCGATTAATAAAAGTAACTAGGCAGAGATATTCTTTTTATATAATATTAAAAAATATCTAAATTATCTCTTATCCTTTAGAATTTAGCTAACTAAGAGATATCTAATACACGCCCTAATTCAATACATAGATTTTGAAAAGTCCACAATTTAAAAAGATGATGAGGGTACCTATGTTTTGATAGGGTTAGAGTGTTAGAATAATTAAGTAGACAAAGTAAGATTGCAATTCAATTAAAATTAAATATATTAAAATTATTATAAGTAAAAAAGAATTACAATATAAATATTCACGAGTTATAAATTACATATATTAATTTATAAGTTAGAACCTATAAAATTGGCACCCTTACATGCTCTAATTTTAGATGCTTAAATTTATTTTTAATACATAAAACAAGAAGATGAATGAGTAATTAGAAGTGAATCAAACTAATTATACTCACATTTTTAATTTATTAATAATTATTCACATTCTAATATTTTCTTTTGTACAACAAATTATTTTGTAAATAATATCTACATTTTCTAACTTGAATACTATTTAGATATTGTAAGTAATATTTAGATTCTTCTAACGATTTTCTACTTAAAGATCACACTGCCTTGTCGTCATCATTTTGCTTACATTTTGTTAGGCTATAAGAGGATCAATACTAAATAAACATATTATTATTGATTAATTTTGTCACAAAATCAAGGTTAAAATATATTTAACGCCCTGTATTTTATCCCTTGGTACATTATGCCCCAATTTATTTTAAAATAAATTTATTACCCTTTGACTACCAATAAAAGGAATTTATAATTCAAAAAGACTTTTTTTTACCCTGTATTGTGATGACATCACCACCACTATACATGTTGCATTTTTTGGGGATAAAATACCCTTTTAGTCTTTTGTTGTTTAAAATACAATAAACCCCTATATTTTTGCTTTATTTCGTATGCCCTTTATTTCAAAAATAAAATTTTAAACATGAATTACATTTTGACTTTTAATAAATAAAAAATTATTAAAAATATCATTATCTTCATAATTGTACTTCATGATCGTTAATGTAACATCCCCTCTCCTATAGGAAGGGTATTTTGGTAATTAGGATGGGTTCGGGATATTTAATTATATCTCGGCATCATATCTGACATATAGTCTCTATAATTATTGACGGGTTGCACATGCACATAGTATACATGCATTCATGTCATTTTCCTAAACTTAGGTTGAAATTGAACTCTTGTGTGAAATTAATGGGGTAATTGAGTTTGGAAAATTATTTGACTGTGCCATAAATCGTTTTACATTTTAGGAATTTTAGGAATTTTCTGGATTTTTCGGAAACAATTCTGGGCCGTAAAACGCCTAATTGGCGAATCGATCAATTCTCGGTAGCAAAGATCGCTACCCAAAGGGCACGATAATATTGGGTATATTATTTTGGGATGAAAGTAGGGTCATTAGAGTTAAATGGAGTAAAACTTTGGACTGGATTAAATAAATATATTTTGACTTTTCTTTAGTAATAACCAATTATAAGTTGCCATTGAAAAGGCATCATTAAATGCCTTTCCTCTCAATTCTCGGATATGTATTGTTTTAAAGAAGAAGATGAATTGTTAGGCTATTTAAGGAGCCATCCAAACACAAAACACCAACCCTTCATTTGCAACCATCGATTTTTGCTTTCCTTTTCTCCATTTTCTCCATAGCTTTAAGCTCATTTCTTTGGTCTCATCAAAGCTAGATGATGAGTATGGTATATACTTGAGAAGGAAAAGGTGGTAGTTTGGTATAAAGGTTAGAAGGTAAAAGTTGGAAGTAGAAGCTTTGAAGGAGAATTGTGTTAGGTAAGTTTCATTTAAGTATTTGAGTTTAATGATGTCTTTCATATGGATTAAATGCCATGATAGTGTGGGGTAGTTAATAAATGGGTTTAAAGCATGTATTAGGTTTAGGTAGGCATTAAAGTGATGGTTATTATGATTTGATGAAAAAGGGATGAGGCTAGGTGAAGATGCATTGAAGTTAATGTTATAGTTTGATTTTTGGATTGAATAGGGATAATTAATTGAGTATTTGAATTGAGGAATTTAGTGCTGCCAATTTTTCAGTGTTAGCCCTAATATATGTATGATGGTACTAATATTTAATTTGTATTTATTTTGATGTTTAGTGATGTGAAAAAGATATTGGAGGTGTTTGAACTAAGGTTAACATTGAATCTGGAAAATGAGATTTGTAATAGATGTTACTGTTTTATTCATAACTTATTGTGTAGAAATGAAAATGAGGTAAGGTTAGTGGCCACTGAAACTTTGGGATGTTGGCTTTAATTTAGTGTGAAATAGGTGTTGTTGAATTTCAATGATAGAATGGTGAAATTTTGCATGGAAAGTTACTGTTCCATTGCCTGTGAACAGTAACCGCAACCATGACATCTGAGTTTTGTTGATTTGTATGAATTAATTGAGATGGAATTAGGAGAATGGTCTTCATGGAAGTTGTAGTATTTGATTATCTTTCCATTGCTACTGATCTTGCTATTTTGGAATTGTGTGTTGGGAGATATGAATTGATTACTAATGGCTGGTTTTGAGCATTTTGGATGAAACCTAGTTTAAGTGTGATTTTGTGAGTTTACTGATTTGAGGCAATTTTAACATTTTATGTGGACTGAATTGGTGTGAGTGAGCTTCTGAAAAGTTGTAGAGGAAGATATTATCTTGAAATTGATATTTGGTATGTAATTTTAGAAGTCAGAATTGGGAGATATGATTTTTCAAAACTGATCCTACATTAGGTTATGAATGGCTGATGACAACAGAAACTTCCATAACAGTTTTCAAATGGTTAGAGATCGAATTGGATGATGAGTGCTTCATGAAAATTAAGTTTAAGATGTTATCTTTACAGGGATATAAAGTTCTGATTTTATTGACTTGTATACTGGAAGTTATGCTTGTTGTAAGGTTACTGCCCAAATTGAAGGTTTTCAGGGACAGTAACATTAGATGAATTAATTGACTTAGTTTGCAATAGAATTTGATTTTGGGTTGTTCATGAAAGTTGTTGAGGACATTGTGAACTTGTTGACCATATTTTGTGGTAATTTATTACTGAAGAATCAGTGAGTTATGACATTGTAAATGTACTGCCCTGTGTTGATGAAAATTTAGTAGGCAGAAGGTTTGATGGGTTATTTGATACCCTTAGGGTTGGATTTGATTTTTTTGGTCTTCTTGAGAGTTGTAGAGCTTTGCATAAGCTTTCCAATGAGGTATAGTGGGTATTTTTCTGAATTGTGTGCTAAAAGTTAGAGTGGATGGAAATTAAGATTGAAATCTGGAAAAAAAAAGGGCGAGGTAGCAGTTGAAACTTCGCCTCCGATGGCGACGTTTCGCCTCATGAGGGCGAGATTTAGAGGCTGGTCGCGGCGCCGCGCCTCGCGATTTAAGTGAGGCGATTTCGTCATGAGGGCGGCGTCTCGCCCATGATGAGGCGTTCAAGATATATGTATATATAATTATTTTATTTTGATTATTATTTGTTATTAAAAGGTACAATTGTTCTTTTGTCAATTTCTTTCCGTCCGACGTCCGATTGACCTGATTCCAGAGGCATCGGATTCGTTGAATATTTAATTTCATTTTCTGAGAAATCGAATTTTAGACGGAATTTGACGTAGCCCTATCGATTTGAACTTGTAAACACTTTGTTTTATTTAATTGGGGACCTATAGAGGTCCAATGCATGCACCGTCAACGCCTATGGATTTCTAATTTTTCATAGAATTTTATTATGGGGAAATATTGGATTAGGGCCGGGATTACTATGAACATGCATTATACATATTTTACTGATTTCATGTGTATTGTTTAATCATTTACACCAATGGTAATGGTTATCCATTTAATTTGTTATAGAGGTTCCAGTGGACCATCGTTCCACAGATTTGGCAGAGACTTCCCGGCGTTAGCGTGGAAGTTATTAAGTGAGTAACCTAGTTGGTTATTCCAATCTATGTGTTTACTGTGATTGATTACCCTACGGGGATTACATGAATTATAACTGTGATTAATTGCCCTACGGGGATTATGTGGTATTACTGATTATGAGTTTACATGAGGTAATCGTTTAATTGGATGTATACTTGAGTATGTAATACCATGTTTACTGTCGTGGAACATGTGCATTCATGCACAAATGCATCACACTGTTAAAAGGAAAATTGTGAACCGAGACGCCACTGTCTTGAACCGAGCCTAGAGCTCGATATACTGAACCGAGCCTCGAGCTCGACGGAGATAATTCTCCCTGCACGCGTCTATACCGATCTTTATTATCGCTCGGTCACAATCTGAAATGAACTGAAAAGAGTCACATGTGTATTGCATATCGAATCGAACATTTGACAATGTTATTGATCGTTGAATATTTCTCGTCTCGTGATCGTAATTGTCCGTGATGAATTACTATTGTGTTTTGTATAATTATGCGTGTATCTTGTTTCATGCTTATATGATGCATGAATTGGGAGAACCATCGATGATGGTTTCTCATTGAGTTCATAAACTCATCCAAAATTGCAATTATTTTTCAGCATAAGCATGGCAGATAGCTCCTCAGATTTGTAGAGTAGTATCGTGGATTGGCGAGAGAAGCAATGGCTCAAAGGTCGATCACCGGGCTTCCTTTTGGAGACCGATAGTTAGATCATTTATTATACAAGACAAGATGTTACTTAGCGTCGATGTGTGAAACATGTGTAAATTAAAAAGTAATGACAGTTGTGAATTACTAAGTTTTGAATGAATGAAATGGAATTCAATTTGGTTTTAAAAAGTAGCCAGTTTCTTATTACTGTTTTATGATTGTGATGCCATGAGGAGTGTAGTAGGTTGTTGTCAGTAGTGGTCTCTTGTCGTGGGATATTTATCGGAATGACCTACGGGCGTTCCGGTGGATACCCTATGGTAAGGGGGCGCTACATTTGGTGGTATCAAAGCATGGTTTGGCATCTTTTGGGAATAGTAACAATGTAGGTATGAATCGGATGGAACTATTGAAACTGATCAGAATTTTTGTTTTGTTTTAGGTCTTCTGTATTAGGTGATCAGGTTGAGCAGCCAGCTGACCAGGGATCCGTGGGAGCAAGTAGGGAGTCTTCTATGCCTCGTACTGAGGAGTTGCCTCCTCGAGTTCCCGTGAGGCGGGAAAGGAGGTATGACTTACGCTGCGTTGGGGGTGTAGATTTCTATGGCAAGATGCACCGCCGAGGCCGAGGATGGTTGGAGAGGATGAGAGAGTCTTGACGGATGGACCGCTAACGATGAGAGGTTCGATTATGCAAGATCAACATTGCAGGGCCAAAGATATAAGTGGTGGAAGGCGTGCAGCAAGTACCACCGTGCCTTGCTTGTTGACATAATTTGAGTTTCTAAGGGCCTTCAAGGATAATTATATGCCCAAGGTCTATCTTGATATGAAGATGCAGGAGTTTCGAACTAAGCGTGGTAGGATGTCGGTGGTCGATTATGAGGTAAAATTTAATGAGTGATAGATTATGCTCTCGTGATGGTCCCGATCGAGGCCGATAAGTGCCGGAGGTTCGAGAATGGCCTCAACACCGAGATCCGCATCAGTTGGCTTGGTGGGACATGGGTACATTCATTGAGTTGATTGCTGCCGTTAGAGTGGAGCGGTGATGAGACGAGACATTTGAGATTGGGTCCCGGTAAGCGGCCCGATGATAGTCGAGGCAGCTCTGGCGGGAGCTTTAGTAAGCGCCTGAGCGGGACTTTCGTGTCTCCGGAGGTTCGAGACATCTGGATTTGGGCAGAGGAGGTTTGGATCGATTGGTAGTGGTAGTGGCGGAGGCTCTGGGCAGATTTCTCCAGTGTGCCCGCATTGTGATAGAAGACACATGGGGAGTGTTGGTGGCTTCTTGGGGCTTGTTTGAGGTGCGGCTCGATCGAGCATCGGTCGTGGATTGCCCGATACATTGAGAGTTCAACTTCTTTGGTAGTGGACGAGTCGGGAGTAGTATGACCGTGCATGTGAGTAGAGTGGGTGGATCCGGACGAGAGGGCCGAGGTAGAGGCCGTGGTAGAGTGAGGGTCCTTTGTGAGGCGAGGGTCGGGCACCGACCACGCCCCGAGCAGTGTATGCCATGACGCGGCAGGAGGCTCTGGATTCCCCGATGTTGTGGTGGTATGCTTCTCCTTTCCGATATTGAGGCATTTGCATTCTTTGGATCCCGGATCCACGATTCTTTATTGCACCTCATATGGAATGTAGATTGCATGGGGATAGGGAGATGTTACAATATGGGCTGAGGTGAGTACACCTCTCAGTACTACTATTGCATTGGGAGAGGTCTGCAGGGATGCTCGATTGATTGATCAGCGGTATTGAGGGCAGACCTTATAGTGTTGCCTCTGAGAGAGATCGATGTCATTCTGGGGATGGATTGGCTTACTGCTCATAGGGCTATCATGGACTGCTATACCAAGGAGGTTGTTTTGGAGTCTCCTGGTCAGCCTAGAGCAGTGTTCAGAGGAGTTAGCCAGGCAGTGCCAGCCCGGATGATCTCTTTCCTTAGTGCCCTGAGGTTGATGCAGGGAGGTTGTGAGGCCTATCTGGCTCATGTGATTGACACCAGAGTTGAGCAGAGGCTTCAGGATATTCCCGTGGTTAGGGAATTTCCAGATGTGTTTCCTGATGAGTTACCGGGTTTGCCGCCGGATCGGGAGACAGAGTTTACCATTGACCTCGTTCCAGGTACCGCTCCTATATCTATACCTCCATATAGGATGGCACTGTGGAACCGAGGAGTTGAAGGTTCGATTGCAGGAGTTCTTTGGAGAAGGGTTCATTAGACCTAGTGTTTCACCACGGGAGCTCTAGTTTTGTTTGTGAAGAAAAGGATGGGACTTTGAGGTCGTGCATCGATTATAAATGGTGAATCGGGTGACAGTAAAGAACAAGTACCCACTGCCTAGGATCGATGACTTATTTGATCAGTTGCAGGGAGCTCAGGTGTTCACCAAGTTAGATCTGCGATCTGGTTACTATCAGTTGAAGATTGCAGAGGCCGATGTGCCTAAGAGTGCATTTAGGAGCAGGTATGGGCATTTCGAGTTTCTAGTGATGCCGTTTGGGTTGACAAATGCCCCGGCAGCTTTTATGGCCTTGATGAATAAGGTATTTCAGCCCTACCTGGATCAGTTTGTTATTGTTTTCATTGATGACATCCTAGTGTATTCGAGGGATAGACAGGAGCATAGTGAGCATTTGAGGATTGTGTTACAGACGATGAGGGAGAGGCAGTTGTTCGCCAAATTCAGCAAATGTGAATTTTGGCTGCATCAGGTGATCTTTTTGGGGCATATAGTGACTGGTGAGGGTATTCAGGTGGATCCGAGTAAGGTAGAGGCAGTGCTGAAGTGGGAAGCTCCTAGGAATGTGCCGGATATTCGGAGTTTCCTCGGATTGGCTGGTTATTACCGGAGGTTTGTCGAGGGGTTTTCATTGATCTCAGCCCCTCTGACAAAACTTCTGAGGAAGAATATGCCATTCAGATGGACCGAGGAGTGTCAGAAGAGTTTTGAGGAGCTGAAACATCGGTTGACTACTGCACCGGTGTTGGCTATTCCATCTGGGACTGGAGGATTTGAAGTGTACAGTGATGCATCACATCAAGGATTGGGATGTGTTCTGATGCAGCATGGTAGAGTCATTGCCTATGCCTCGAGACAGTTGAGGACTCATGAGGTAAACTATCCTGTTCATGATTTGGAGTTAGCTGCAGTAGTATTTGCATTGAAGATTTGGAGGCATTACCTGTATGGTGAGACCTTTCAGATCTTTACTGACCACAAGAGTTTGAGATACCTACTGAGCCAGAGAGAGTTGAATTTGAGGCAGAGGAGGTGGCTTGAGTTGTTGAAGGATTACGACTGTACTATTGAGTATCACCCTGGAAAAGCTAATGTGGTGGCAGATGCTCTGAGTAGGAAGTCACATACTAGTACAGCTCAGGTGCAGGCAATGAGGTTGCCTAACTTGATTCAGTTGAGAGCTTTGAATGTGCAGATGAATCTGGAGCAGGATGGAGTATTATTGGCTACACTGAGACTGAGACCGATGCTACTGGACAGGATCAGGAAAGTTCAAGATAAGGATCCTGTTATGGTGAGACTGATTGAGAAAGTGAAAGCTGATTCGAGATCTGAGTTTGATGTGAGAGATGAGACTCTATGGATAGGGCAGAGACTTTGTGTGCCTGATGTAGATGATCTGAGGCGAGAGATACTGGAGGAGGCTCACATGGCCACATATGCTATGCATCCTGGTACTACCAAGATGTATAACACCCTTAAGCAACATTTCTGGTGGCTGGTATGAAGAAGCGGTGGCGAGTATGTGTCAGTGTTTGACGTGCCAGCAAGTTAAAGCTGAGCACCAAGCTCCAGTAGGGAAGCTTCATTCGTTGCCTATTCCGGAGTGGAAATGGGAACGGATCACCATGGATTTCATTATGGGGTTGCCTAGGACGCCGAGGCAGCATGATGCTATCTGGGTCATAGTGGACCGGTTAACTAAATCGGCTCATTTCTTGGCAGTGAGGAGAATAATACTATGGATCGATTGGCCGTAAGTATGTGGACGGAGATAGTGAGGCTGCAGGGTTCCAAATGTCGATAGTGTCCGATGAGGATCCCAGATTTACTTGAGGTTACGGCAGAGTTTGCGATCGCTATGGGTACTAGGTTGAACTTGAAGATGCTGTTTCATCCTCGCATGATGGGCAGAGTGAGAGGACGATTAAGGCTGTTGAGGATATGCTTGGGCATGTGTATTGGAGTTGAGAGGAGCATGGGATCAAGATTGGCCTTGATAGAGTTTGCATATAACAATCACTATCATAGTAGCATCGGGATGGCTCCATATGAGGAATTGTATGGGCGACCGTGTAGATCGCCTTTGTATTGGGACGAAGAGGAGTAAGGATGATCGAGGGCCTGAGTTGATTCAGATCTCGTTGATAAAGTGAACCGATTCGAGTCGCATTAAAGCGGCTCAGATGATGTAAGAGCTATGTTGATCGGCATAGGAGGGACATTGAGTATAATGTGGGCGACAAAGTGTTCTTACGGTGTCACCGTGGCGTGGTGTCTTGAGATTTGGGAGAAAGGGAAGTTAAGCCCCAGGTACATTGGTCCATATGAGATCACCGAGAGGATCGGACCTTTGGCCTACAAAGCTAGCTTTACCGAGTGAGATGTCTCAGTTACATGACGTCTTCCATGTGAGTATGCTCCGCAGATATCGGTCGGATCCGACACATGTGATACCGGCTCAGGAGATTGAGGTCTCCAGTAATCTGAGTTATGTGGAGGAGCCGTTTCAAATTATCGGGTCTCAGGTGAAACAATTGAGGAATAAGAGTATTCCACTGGTGAAGGTTCTCTGGCGGAACCATTCGACTGAGGAGGCTACCTGGGAGACCGAGGAGCATATGAGGAGACAGTATCCTCATCTTTTCAATCAGTCAGGTAAGAATTTCGAGGACGAAATTTTTGTTAGGAGGGGAGAATTGTAACATCTCCTCTCCTATAGGAAGGGTATTTTGGTAATTAGGATAGGTTCGGGATATTTAATTATATCTCGCATGCGATCTGAGATATAGTCTCTATAATTATCGACGGGTTGCACATGCACATAGTATACATGCATTCATGTCATTTTAAACTTAGGTTGAAATTGAACTCTTGTGTGAAATTAATGGGGTAATTGAGTTTGGAAAATTATTCGACTGCCATAAATCGTTTTACATTTTAGGGATTTTAGGAATTTTTCTGGATTTTTTCCGGAAACAATTCCTGGACCGGTAAAATCGCTAATTGGCGAATCGATCAATTCTCGGTAGCAAAGATCGCTACCCAGTGGCACAGTAATATTGGGTATATTATTTTGGGACTGAAAGTAGGGTCATTAGAGTTAAATGGAGTAAAACTTTGATGGATTAAATAAATATATTTTGACTTTTCTTTAGTAATAACCAATTATAAGTTGCCATTGAAAAAGGCATCATTAAATGCCTTTCCTCTCAATTCTCGGATATGTATTGTTTTAAAGAAGAAGATGAATTGTTAGGCTATTTAAGGAGCCATCCGAAACACAAAACACCAACCCTTCATTTGCAACCATCGATTTTTGCTTTCCTTTTCTCCATTTTCTCCATAACTTTAAGCTCATTTCTTTGGTCTCATCAAAGCTAGATGATGAGTATGGTATATACTTGAGAAGGAAAAGGTGGTAGCTTGGTATAAAGGTTAGAAGGTAAAGTTGGAAGTAGAAGCTTTGAAGGAGAATTGTGTTAGGTAAGTTTCATTTAAGTATTTGAGTTTAATGATGTCTTTCATATGGATTAAATGCCATGATAGTGTGGGGTAGTTAATAAATGAGTTTAAAGCATGTATTAGGTTTAGGTAGGCATTAAAGTGATGGTTATTATGATTTGATGAAAAGGGATGAGGCTAGGTGAAGATGCATTGAAGTTAATGTTATAGTTTGATTTTGGATTGAATAGGGATAATTAATTGAGTATTTGAATTGAGGAATTTAGTGCTGCCAATTTTTCAGTGTTAGCCCTAATATATGTATGATGGTACTAATATTTAATTTGTATTTATTTTGATGTTTAGTGATGTGAAAAAGATATTGGAGGTGTTTGAACTAAGGTTAACATTGAATCTGGAAAATGAGATTTGTAATAGATGTTACTGTTTTATTCATAACTTATTGTGTAGAAATGAAAATGAGGTAAGGTTAGTGGCCACTGAAACTTTGGGATGTTGGCTTTAATTTAGTGTGAAATAGGTGTTGTTGAATTTCAATGATAGAAGGGTGAAATTTTGCATGGAAAGTTACTGTTCCATTGCCTGTGAACAGTAACCGCAACCATGACATCTGAGTTTTGTTGATTTGTATGAATTAATTGAGATGGAATTAGGGAGAATGGTCTTCATGGAAGTTGTAGTATTTGATTATCTTTCCATTGCTACTGATCTTGCTATTTTTGGAATTGTGTGTTAGGAGATATGAATTGATTACTAATGGCTGGTTTTGAGCATTTTGGATGAAACCTAGTTTAAGTGTGATTTTGTGAGTTTACTGATTTGAGGCAATTTTAACATTTTATGTGGACTGAATTGGTGTGAGTGAGCTTCTGAAAAGTTGTAGAGGAAGAGATTATCTTGAAATTGATATTTGGTATGTAATTTTTAGAAGTCAGAATTGGGAGATATGATTTTTCAAAAACTGATCCTACATTAGGTTATGAATGGCTGATGACAACAGAAACTTCCATAACAGTTTTCAAATGGTTAGAGATCGAATTGGATGATGAGTGCTTCATGAAAATTAAGTTTAAGATGTTATCTTTACAGGGATATAAAGTTCTGATTTTATTGACTTGTATACTGGAAGTTATGCTTGTTGTAAGGTTACTGCCCAAATTGAAGGTTTTCAGGGACAGTAACATTAGATGAATTAATTGACTTAGTTTGCAATAGAATTTGATTTTGGGTTGTTCATGAAAGTTGTTGAGGACATTGTGAACTTGTTGACCATATTTTTGTGGTAATTTATTACTGAAGAATCAGTGAGTTATGACATTGTAAATGTACTGCCCTGTGTTGATGAAAATTTAGTAGGCAGAAGGTTTGATGGGTTATTTGATACCCTTAGGGTTGGATTTGATTTTTTTGGTCTTCTTGAGAGTTGTAGAGCTTTGCATAAGCTTTCCAATGAGGTATAGTGGGTATTTTTCTGAATTGTGTGCTAAAAGTTAGAGTGGATGGAAATTAAGATTGAAATCTGGAAAAAAAAGGGCGAGGTAGCAGTGGAAACTCGCCGCCTCGCGAGGGCGACGTTTCGCCTCGCGAGGGCGAGATTTAGAGGCTGGTCGCGAGGCGCACGCCTCCTCGCGATTTAAGTGAGGCGATTTCACCGCGAGGGCGGCGTCTCGCCCCATGAGGCGTTCAAAGATATATGTATATATAATTATTTTTATTTTTGATTATTATTTGTTATTAAAAGGTACAATTGTTCTTTTGTCAATTTCTTTCCCGTCCGACGTCCGATTGACCTGATTCCAGAGGCATCGGATTCGTTGAATATTTAATTTCATTTTCTGAGAAATCGGGAATTTTTAGACGGGAATTTGACGTAGCCCTATCGATTGGAACTTGTAAACACTGCTTTATTTAATTGGGGACCTATAGAGGTCCGAATTATGCATCCGTCGCCTATGGATTTCTAATTTTTCATGGAATTTTATTATGGGGAAATATTGGATTAGGGCCGGGATTGCCATGAACATGCATTATACATATTTTACTGATTTCATGTGTATTGTTTAATCATTTACACCAATGGTAATGGTTATCCATTTAATTTGTTATAGAGGTTCCAGTGGACCATCGTTCCACAGATTTGGCAGAGACTTCCCGGCGTTAGCGTGGAAGTTATTAAGTGAGTAACCTAGTTGGTTATTCCAATCTATGTGTTTACTGTGATTGATTACCCTACGGGGATTACATGAATTATAACTGTGATTAATTGCCCTACGGGATTATGTGGTATTACCGATTATGAGTTTATATGAGGTAATCGTTTAATTGGATCAGTATACTTGAACGTGTAATACCATGTTTATCGTCAGGAACATGTGCATTCATGCACAAATGCATCACATCGTTAAAAGGAAAATTGTGAACCGAGACGCCATCAGATTGAACCGAGCCTAGAGCTCGATATATCGAATCGAGCCTCGAGCTCGACGGAGATAATTCTCCCTGACGCGTCTATACCGATCAACGTTATGCGCTCGGTCACAATCTGAAATGAACTGGAAAAGAGTCACATGTGCATTGCATCGAATCAACATTTGACAATGTTATTGATCGTTGAATATTTATCGTCTGTGCTGGATCGTAATTGTGATGAATTACTATTGTGTTTTGTATAATTCTGCGTGTATCTTTGTTTCATGCTTATATGATGCATGAATTGGGAGAACCATCGATGATGGTTTCTCATTGAGTTCGCAAACTCATCCAAAATTGCAATTATTTTTCAGGCATAAGCATGTATGATAGCTCCATCGATTTGTAGAGCCAGATATCGTGGATTGGCGAGAGAAGCAATGGCTCAAAGGTCGGTCAGCTGGGCTTCCTTTTGGAGACTGATAGTTAGATCTGTTTATTGTACAGTACAGTATGTTACTTAGCGTACAGTGTGTGAAACATGTGTAAATTAAAAAGTAATGACAGTTGTGAATTACTAAGTTTTGAATGAATGAAATGGAATTCAATTTGGTTTTAAAAAGTAGCCAGTTTCTTATTACTGTTTTATGATTGTGATGCCATGAGGAGTGTAGTAGGTTGTTGTCAGTAGTGGTCTCTTGTCGTGGGATATTTATCGGAATGACCTACGGGCATTCTGGTGGATACCCTATGGTAAGGGGGCGCTACAGTTAATTTATGGAAAAAAATTAAAAAATATTTATGAAACAAAATTAAAAAATACCTTAGGTAGTACTCTTTTTTTTGGGACATGAGGGTAGATTGGAGATAACAATAAAAGTAATGGATAAAAAAGTCTTTTTTGAATTTTGAACTCTGGTCAAAGGGGGATAATAAGTTCATTTTTTGAAATAAAGGGGGGCTAACGTACCAAGAGGTAAAATGCAGGGGGATTAAATGTATTTTTGCCTAAAATTTACTTTATTGTATTTGATATGAACCTTTTTCATATCCACAATTCCTTCCTGTAGTTTCCCATAAATGAAATGATATTGAACTTGTATATGCTTGGTTTTCAAATAAAATATTGGATTCCTTGCTAGAGGTAAGACACTTTAACTACCATAAAATAATGAAACCTTTTGTTATTTCAACACCAATTTCAATCAAGTCGTTTTTTTATTGGCTTGTGTAACTCCTACATATTCTACTTTTATTATTGATATAGTTATAATTGATTATAACTTTGAAACCTATCTTATAAACTAGCCAATAAGCGAAAACACATAACCCATGGTGAATTTGCTTTTAGCAAAGTCACATATACATTTAATGTATCTTAGGGTTATCTTTACAACATTTCAATACTTTTTACCAAGATTCACTATATAATAATTAATTGTTTTTATTACATTTACAATGTCTAGTCTTGTATAAATCTTGTTAAACATTAAACTCCCCGTTACAGAAGTATACGATACTTAAGGCTTTTTCATGGAGTTCATACTAAATGATAACTTGAAATTAAGAAAAGAGGTAGTTATTGTCTTACAATTTTGCATATTGAAGTAATTGCAAAACTTTCTTTAAATAGTTTTCATGAGAAAGTCAAACCTTCATGTTACTTTTTTTCTTGGTAAATTTACATCCTTATAATTTTGTTTGTTGGTTTTGAGTCTATGTTTTCAAATTTCTTAGTCAATTGTGCCTTCAATTATTTAATATGGTTTTTATTTAGTATGTAACTAACATTTCATCTACATATAACAACAAAATTATAAAATCATTACCATCAAACTTCTTAAAACATACATAAGAGTATGCATCAAGTCTGTTGTATCCAATGATCATAATGAAGGAATTAAATATCTTGTGTTATCACCTCAACACCTTTTAAAGACCATACAAATATTTTTTTAACTTGCAAACTAAGTTCTTCTTTCCTTTTTCCTCCAAAACCTTCTAGTTGGAGAATGTAAATTTCTTCTTCAAGATCTTTATGAAGAAAAAACAATTTTCACATCTAGCTATTCTATATATAGGTTGAACATAACATACATTTTAGGACTATTCTGATCGTAGTAAGTAAAATTATGGGAAAAATAATTTATTGAAGTCAATTTCTTTTCTTTAAGCATATCTTTTACTATCATCTTACATGATATTGGCAGAGTTGACAATTCCGACCCAATCCTAGTCTGAAGCCTTTTAAAGACAGTTTGAGCTAGTTTAAAACTTGATTGAGCTTGGCTCAAACCATCTGAGCCCAATCTCAAACCTGATCAAACTGTAGGCAATTGGCAATGCATCCAAAGCCAAAACCCTCTAAGTCCTAACTTGACTTGACCTAATCCTATAACCATCTCTTTGAAAAAACGAGTTTGATACTTTCTATTTAGATTGTCTATATAATAAGGAGGATAATATATTATATTTCCTATTTTTAAGGGCTAAATATTTGCTATATACCTCTGATTAGATAGTATATTCCTGATTAAGTAGTTTCCTTTTTTTAAGGATTTGTCTGCATAAATATCTTATTGAAAGGATGTATATCTACTTAGAGAATTAGTGAGAAGGTGTGAGCTTTTACCCACTAAAATTCTTCATAGTACTAGAGTATTGAACGTAACTCTGAGAAACTCTTGATTTGTACTATAATGAAAGGCAATAATGATGGAAGAACTAAAGGTGGTCCACACCCAAAGAAACAAATCTCGCCTTATGATCTATATTTGAATGACAACCCAAGAAACCTCATCACTCAAGTGCAACCAAGAGGTGATAATCATAAAGAATGGGCTCAATCAGTTTGAGGCTTGTTAAGGATAAAAGAAAGTTAGTGTTTATTGATGGAATGATTAAACATCTTGTCAAGCTCCTAAAATCGAAGGCTAATTGAAGAAAGAGTTAGGGTAACTACTGTAGGAAAATCCCGGTGTGAGCATTACATGCCCACGGTGTGGAAAACAAAAAATTTTTGTTCCGGGA
This sequence comes from Erythroxylum novogranatense, assembly GCA_029891385.1. NCBI lineage: Eukaryota > Viridiplantae > Streptophyta > Magnoliopsida > Malpighiales > Erythroxylaceae > Erythroxylum > Erythroxylum novogranatense. Next base: position 56,820,136 of record CM057224.1, read on the forward strand.
CCTTCCCGAAAGCCAGGATCCATATGTCTATACAACAAACTCAAACCATAACGGCCAAAGGAGACCGTCTCTAACGGTATCCAAGCACAGATCGGAGAACCTAACCGGGACAAACCCTTTGACCCGGGAATAGCTAGAACAAGTTGAAGACTGCTAGATCTTACCTTGTTCTTGGAGAGCTTGAAATCACGATGAAGAAGTAAGTGAAGCCTTGGAGAAGAGCTTGAAAGATGATGAAGCTTGAGAGAGAAACTCTTTCTCTTCAAATCCTTAGGTTTTCTCTAAAACCTACGATGATCATCCATGAAAAAAAGAAAGAAACTCTTCTTTTCCTTCTTAAATCCCAAAGCCAACGATCATCCCACTTCATCTTTCAATTTTTTGTCTTTTAGTCATTTAATACATTAATGACTAAGCAAAAATGGAAGCTTCTTCTCCCTTTCAACGTGTACACTATATATATATATATATATATATATATATATATATTATTTAATTAATTAATTATATATATATATAAATAAATGCTGAAGTAGTCCAGTCACACTGGGGTCGATCCTAAAAATCCCCCGGAAACGTTTTTCAGCAATATCGATGTCACGATCTCATCGGGACATATCCCGATCTCATCGGGATCCATTTAATCATGTTGCTCTCCATATATTGGAACTCTGTCCAAAACTATTTTACGAATTCTCCGAGACACTCTTATGCGTGTGACCCATTAGGTTCCCGGTTATGTTGGCCAGTTAGATTAACACTTAATCTGAGCAAGTCATAAGCGGTATCTAGCAACACATCATGACCCCCAATTGACCGGAAAGTAATTGGTTTGACGAATGAACATGTATTCATCATGAACCATATCACGAACCTTTCCATAGACAATTATCGTGCAATTCTTCCTTTCACCATGCTATACCCCACTTAGTTATGAGTATGAGCAATGTGTCAACTCTTACTAGACTGACTATGTCAAATCTAGTCCAAGTGATTTCAGTTCTCGTCCTAGGACTCATTACTTAATATGTCAATGAAGACATTCTTCATGACATATATGCTCAGTAATGACCCTGACAAGAGGTCATGGGTATCATCTTCTGCTATCACAGAAGTGGTGAATCCTCTATTGGCTACTCAATTACCTTCGAATACCTCAAACTGTACCCAATCACCACCCTATGAGCGACCTCTGTAAGGCAACAAGGAATGTAGTCAAAGCACGTAATCAAGATATCAAGATATCCTCGAGCACCTCAAGTCTAAGGATACTTGCACCATTGCTATGATGAGATTATCACGACATTAGAATAGGACATCCATGTGATGATCTCATAGCGAGGTCATCCAATGTACTTACTACCTCTAGTAAGCATCCACATCTCAACCCTAAATATCTCATATGTACAGTTTTCGAGATCCATCGCTTGATCAAATCAAGGAGCTTGAGATGTGCTAGTCTTTCCGGATTACCGATGTCCAGTCGCAGTAATCCTATGACTAGGGATAATTTAGATACTGACATAATTGCACATGGTAGGAATCTCAATAGTATGATCACATCACAATTTCCTTCATGCTATGTCATATATCATGGACTTCATTAATTTGCTTATTGATCAATATCGGTTCATAAATAATGAACAAAGAACGTAATGAAATATGCCTTTCTTTATTTATTCATAAAGTATGTACACAACTTTGTACAAAATGCGCTAAAGGCGATTGCCTTGAGGAACTACTCTAACAATCTCCCACTTGACCTAAAGCCAATCGCCTTGATATCTAATACCATAAAGTAGTACATGAGAATCAAAACTCTTTTGTGATAATGGCTTTGTCAACGGATCAACAATATTCGCTCAGGAATTCTCTCGATCCGACATCACCGCCCTATGATCTCCCCGATCGATGATATCTGCGAGTATGCGTGTTTGGATCGTTGATGAGACCTTGGTTCTTTCGCTGCAAGAATAGCCCCATTGTTGTCACAATACAACCGTATGGACCCATCAACGCTAGGAACCACATCAAGTTCAAGAATGAACTTCGATCCAAACACTTCCTTTTCACGCTTCAAGCGGCAATGTGTACTCGCTGTCTCGGCCGTTGAATCGCCGATCGTCTCTTGTTTGGAACTCTTCCAACTAATCGCCCGCCATTCGGTGTGAATACATAACTGATTGGGATTTGGAATCATCCTTATCGATTGAAAAGCGGCATCTCAGATACCCGCCACTTTGAGATCTCCATCTCCATATATCAAGAAAACATCCTTAGTCCTTCGCAAGTACTTGAGGATATTCTTGACGATCACCCTGATGACCTCACCAGATCCGATTGGTATCCGCCGTAACACTTTGGGCATATGATACATCGGGTCTCGTACATAACATTGCATACATGATAGATCCTACCGTAGATGCATACGGGATCATACTCATGCGCATCCTCTCATCTTGTGTCTTAGGATACATAGATTTCGAGAGTGTTATCCCATGAGTCACGGGAAGGTACCCTCTCTTGGATTGCTCCATGCTAAACCTTTTTAGCATCTTGTCTATGTACGTTGATTGTGAAAGACCAAGCAACCTTTTTGATCTATCTCTATAGATCTTTATCCCAAGGATATAAGTTGCTTCACCAAGGTCTTTCATGGCAAATTGTTTGGACAACCAAATCTTGACTGATTGTAGCATAGAGACATCGTTTCCTAGCAATAATATGTCATCTACATACAGCACAAGGAATACGATTGCAGTCCCATTAACCTTCTTATACACACAGTGTTCATCCGGATTTTGTGAGAAACCAAACTCTTTGATTACCTCATCAAAACGGATATTCCAACTCCTGGATGCTTGTTTCAATCCATAGATGGATTTCTGAAGCTTGCATACCTTTTCGCCATCATTGGAGGTGATGCCCTCAGGTTGTGTCATATACACATCCTCAGCTAGATTTCCATTTAGGAAAGCTGTCTTCACATCCATTTGTCATATCTCATAATCATAATGAGTGGCAATGGCTAGGAGTATTCTAATGGATTTAAGCATTGCCATCGGGTCAAGGTCTTGTCGTAGTCAACTCCTTGTCTTTGACGAAAGCCTTTAGCCACAAGCCTTGCTTTATAGGTAATTACATTACCATCCATGTCGGTTTTCTTTTTTAAAACCCATTTGTACCCTATGGGTTTGATTCCTTCGGGTGCCTCAACCAAAGTCCATACTTGGTTTTCATACATGGAATCCATTTCAGCCTTCATGGCATGAAGCCATTTCTCAGACTCTGAACTCTTCAGAACCTCTTCATAGGTGGTAGGCTCATTATCTTCTATGAGCAATACGTCATTCTGTTCATTCATGAGAAATCCATATCTCTCGGGAACAGAGCGTATTCTACGTGACCTACGAACTTCGTGTGTTGTAGAAGGTTGAACTGCTACTTCATCTGTATGAGTCACAGTTTCAGGTTCAGGCAGTTGATCTGCGTCTGTTCGAGCATCCTGAACTTCTTCAAGCTCAATTTTGCTCCCACTGTCTTCTTGTAAAAGAAACTCTTTCTCTAAAGACAGCATGCTTCAAACAAACACCTTTTGTTCCTCAAATGAGTAGAATTGATATCTCATTGTTTCTTTAGGATATCCTACGAATAAACACTTGTCGACTTTGCATCAAGTTTATCCGACCGTGTCCGCCTACATAAGCGTGACAACCCCAAACTTTCAAATGAGTAAGATAGGGTCTTTTGTTAGTCCACATCTCATATGGAGTAACATCAACTGTCTTTGATGGAACTCTGTTTAACAAGTAAACAGCTGTCTCAAGTGCATACCCTCAAAAGGATTTTGGTAACTTTGCAAAGCCCATCATTGATCGTACCATATCTAACAAGGTTCGATTTCTCCTTTCTGTCACACCATTATGTTGTGGTGTGTAAGGAGGAGTCCATTGAGATAAAATCTCATTATCTCTGAGATAATCCAAAAACTCTTGGTCTAAGTATTCCCCACCACGATCTGATCGTAATGTCTTGATACTTTTTCCAAGTTGGTTTTCTACTTCATTTCTGAATTGTTTGAACTTTTCAAATGCTTGATTTGTATCTCATCGATCTGGTACCCATATCGAGAATAATCATCGATAAAGGTAATGAAGTAAAGACAACCACTTCTGGCATGGATGGACATTGGACCACATACATCTAAATGTATTAGGTCTAATACTTCAGTCGCTCGTTCACCCTTTCCCGTTCACCCTTTCCCTTAAAGGGTAATTTAGTCATCTTGCCTAATAAACAAGATTCACATGTGTCATATGATTCATAATCAAATGACCCTAAACTACCACTCTTATGGAGCTTAGCTATGCATCTCTCATTTATATGGCGGCGATAATGCCATAGGTAAGTTGATTTTAAATTATCTCGCTTATGTCTTTTCGTGTCATTGACATTCATAATTGGATGTGACATATCTAATATGTAAATTCCATTGCATAATGTACCAATACCATAAAGCATTCCATTCAAACTAATAGAACAACCATTGTTACTAAAAGTCAAATGGAAACTAGCTCTATTTAAACAAGAAATGCATAATATGTTCTTTGTTAATACTGGTACAAAATAACATTCATCTAATTTAATTACAAGCCCAATGGGGAGTGACAAGAAATAAGTGCCTACGGCTAATGCAAAACTCTTGCTCCATTTCCTACACGCAGTCTAGTTCTCCTTCACGAAATCGCTCATCATCCCCGAGGCCCCGCATATCATTGCATATGTGTGAGCCACAACCGTATCTAATACCCAAATGTTATGGTCGAAACAGATTAACCTCAATGACAAACATACGAAGAAGTCGAGGCATCGATGCCTTCTTCGCTTCAATTCTTCCAGATAGACTTTATAGTTTTCGCCCAATGGCCGTCTTGCCATAATGGAAGCAAGTTCCTTTAGTGCGATCTCTTTGGTTTTTCTTGTCGCACTTCCTTTCGGTTTCTTAGACCTTTTCTTCTTGACTTCTTTTCTTTGAACCGAAGAAGAGTCCACCATAAGCACTTGCTTGCTATCCTTCTTGATAGCTTTTTCATCAGATTGAAAGCAGATTGATCAACTCGTGGATTGTCGTGGATATTTGGTTCATCCGATAGTTTAACACAAACTGTGAATAACTATCAGACAATCCAACTAGAATTAAGTCAACACTTAATTCATAATCCATAACAAAACCTAAGACGGCCAACCTCTCAATATACCCATTCATCTTCAGTGCATACTGCACTGCAGATGAACCTAGAGTCATCTTAGTAGTGAAGAGTAGCCTCGAGGTCTCGAACCTTTCAGACCGAGCTTGCTCATCAAACAGCTCCCTAAGATGAAACACTATGGTATTAGCATCCATAGACTCATGCTGCTTCTGCAGCTCTGGTGACATCGAGGCAAGCATAATGCAGGTAGCCATGTCACTGTCTTTAAGATGCTTAAGATATGCTTTCTGATCCTCATCAGTAGCATCAGCAGCAGGTGGATCAGGAAGTGGAACATCTAGGACATATCCCAGTTCTTCTAACCTGAGAACAATTCTCAGATTTCTCAGCCAATCTAGAAAGTTGGGTCCAGTTAATTTGTTCGAGTCCATTAGTGAGCGCAAATTCACATTGGAAGTCATCTTCAATAACCTAAAGGGAAAAGAGAGAAAGAATGTTAGAATAGAATTACATGCATGATCATAAGGACTTGAATGACATGCATATGGCTCCCACTAGTTTCAAAGAATCCATAACCCTTAGTACAAATCCAAGAAATATTATGACAAAATGTCCTAGTGGGTCGATATCCGACATTACTAAAATGACCTTGGTTTTACCCAACAAGCCACCTTAGGTCAATCGGTAGGTATCGGTCATACCAATTGCATCATAGATATCCGACATTACTAAAATGACCTTGGGTTTACCCAACAAGCCACCTTAGATCTATCTGCAGGTATCGGTCATACCATTTGCTTCATAGATGCAACTATCGACTAGTGCTATCAACTCGTGATGTATGCACACACATTGGGTTATCAACTCTTGATTCGCGTACATCTGATGTACATTGCCCAATTTCGCCTCTGTCCACGTTGACCTTGAGTTTACTCAACAAATGAACGCTTCTAGTGAAAACTGACCCATTAATCCGAAAATCTTATTTCCATGGTTCGAACATATCCATATAGAGTGAGCTTGGGTTTACCCAACAACCCAACTCTATAAGAACTCTGGTTCTCCCCATATTAATGGAAGGCGTTAGTTTTCATATGATGTGTGAGGGTTTTCAAGTCTCATCTTCTTCTCCTCCAAGCCGTAGGATTATAGTCACCATGACTATATGGAATGATTTAGGGCATTTCATCAATCACATTGAGTCTATACCTAAAATCATCCATCATCCCACCTTTGCATGTTGTAAGTCGACTTGTGTATGTGTAAGTCGACTTATGCTAGCGTGTAAGTCGACTTATGCAGCTGTGCACGAACAAGTCGACTTGTACCATTGTGCAAGTCGACTTATGCGTCTACAGTGCACGGACAAGTCGACTTATATCTTTATTAGTCGACTTATCCATGTGAAATTGCTATCTAATCGGCTAATTTCTCAATCCGTGCAGTTTCAATTCACAATACCAAGTGTAATATCCTTTATTATGATGTACCAATGAAACAATTTCATTGTTCCATGCTTACCATATATAGTCAAACTATACATGAAAAACTTGAAATTGATGAATACACTCTTATTCATTCAGATCTCCAAATAATTTGAGAATATCAAACTATCACCCTAAGTATCTCTAGGTAGTCTAAACTTTATCAAGACTACTTCGGCACTGGTCACAAAATTTGTGACGGCCAAAATAATCAAGACAAGGAAATGCACTAACGAGACGCTAATGTGACACATTTGACATCCGAAAAATATTTGGAAACCCAATTTCAAGAAATTCAATTTGGAAAACATACAAAATCAATATAACACATTTTTAATCACATTAAAAATGATCCAAGGCATTGGAATTGAGAAATACACAATTTATCATTCCAAACAATACAGCTCCAGCAACTTTCTCAAAACTGCCAAGCTCTGTGTTTTGCTTGAAAAACTCATTGAAACAATTTCAATAAATTATGAGAAAATTACAGAGGTTACAACATGTTTACAACATGTTCCATGAATTTTTTCAGGATTTATTTCCAACAAAAACTCATTCAAACTTAGAAACAAAGACAATATAGAATCTGTGTTCCTCAACACAGTTATTCCCAGCAGCACACAATAAATTCTCAAATAAATAGTAAATCACCTTGAAAACATTTTTCCATTCTCATAGACATTCATAAACATCTTAGAGACATGTTGGTGAAAACAAATCCGAAAAAAAAAATTTCTACAATTTATTCTCGAATTTATAAGCATGCCTTGTTCTTTGAATGTGCACAAAGACAGCAACCAGAACATTAGGGAATAAATTAGCAAAACCATATCAAATCAAATTGATAAATTCCGAGCTTCCACAGACATATGCAACAACATCTTGTGAACATATCTGGGCAAGAAAATTTTGAAAACTATATTTCTATACTGAATTCGAAATTCACACAATCAACATGCATCATCGTCACAAGCAATAGGCAACTCCGACCTAGTCATGGTTTCTTCGTTATATACGACACAAGTGGCTCTGATACCACTGTAGGAAAATCCCGGTGTAAGCATCACATGCCCACGGTGCGGAAAACAAAATTTTTTTATTCCGGGACCTTCCCGAAAGCCAGGATCCATGTGTCTATACAACAAACTCAAACCATAACGGTCAAAGGAGACCGTCTCTAACGGTATCCACGTAGAGATCGGAGAACCTAACCGAGACAAACCTTTTAACTCGGGAATAGCTTGAACAAGTTGAAGACTGCTAGATCTTACCTTGTTCTTGGAGAGCTTGAAATCACGATGAAGAAGTAAGTGAAGCCTTGGAGAAGAGCTTGAAAGATGATGAAGCTTGAGAGAGAAACTCTTTCTCTTCAAATCCTTAGGTTTTCTCTAAAACCTACGATGATCATCCATGAAAAAAAGAAAGAAACTCTTCTTTTCCTTCTTAAATCCCAAAGCCAACGATCATCCCACTTCATCTTTCAATTTTTTGTCTTTTAGTCATTTAATACATTAATGACTAAGCAAAAATGGAAGCTTCTTCTCCCTTTCAACGTGTACACTTATATATATATAAATAAATGCTGAAGTGATCCAGTCACACTGGGGTCGATCCTACCGGCCTACCGGGTCCCGGTATGGGAAACCCCCCCGGAAACGTTTTTCAGCAATATCGATGTCGCGATCTCATCGGGACATATCTCGATCTCATCGGGATTCATTTAATCCTGTTGCTCTCCATATATTGAAAATCTGTCCAAAACTATTTTACTAATTCTCCGAGACACTCTTATGCGTGTGACCCATTAGGTTCCCGATTATGTTGGCCACTTAGATTAACACTTAATCTGAGCAAGTCATGAGCGGTATCTAGCAACACATCATGACCCCCAATTGACCGGAAAGTAATTGGTTTGATGAATGAACATGTATTCATCATGAACCATATCACGAACCTTTCCATAGACAATTACCGTGCAATTCGTCCTTTCACCATGCTATACCCCACTTGGTTATGAGTATGAGCAATGTGTCAACTCTTACTAGACTGACTATGTCAAATCTAGTCCAAGTGATTTCAGTTCTCGTCCTGGGACTCATTACTTAATATGTCAATGAAGACATTCTTCATGACATATATGCTCCGGCCAGAGACTTCCTAGTAATGACCCTGACAAGAGGCCATGGGTATCATCTTCTGCTATCACAGAAGTGGTGAATCCTCTATTGGCTACTCAATTACCTTCGAATACCTCAAGCTGTACCCAATCACCACCCTATGAGCGACCTCTGTAAGGCAACAAGGAATGGAGTCAAAACACATAATCAGTATCCAAGATATCCTTGAGCACCTCAAGTCTAAGGATACTTGCACCATTGCTATGATGAGATTATCACTGACATTAGAATAGGACATCCATGTGATGATCTCATAGCAGGTCATCCAATGTACTTACTACCTCTAGTAAGCATCCACATCTCAACCCTAAATATCTCATATGTACAATTTCTGAGATCCACGGTTGATCAAATCAAGGAGCTTGAGATGTGCTAGTCTTTCCGGATTACCGATGTCCAGTCTCAGTAATCCTATAACTAGGGATAATTTAGATACTGACATAATTGCACATGGTAGGAATCTCAATAGTATGATCACATCACAATTTCCTTCATGTTATGTCATATATCATGGACTTCATTAATTTGCTTATTGATCAATATCAGTTCATAAATAATGAACAGCAACGTAATGAAATATGTCTTTCTTTATTTATTCATAAAGTATGTACACAACTTTGTACAAAATGCGCTAAAGGCGATTGCCTTCAGGGCACTACTCTAACAACTACTCGAGGTAATGAGGATTGAGGTGATCCAGTTTGTTTTCCTGTAAAGGTTGGTAAAATGGTAATAGGGGGAAGAAATTTTAGGCTACTTTGCAAGGCATTTGTTTGCATACAAATAACCAGGGCATGATGTCGACTTATGTTTCTATCCGATCAATCGCCCAGATTAGTAAGGTAACACACAATAAACTAAAGATCACAGTTTCGGGCATGGTAAAGGGATTTAGTAACTGTTAGTTGGCATAAACAAGGGAAGAGATAGTGTCACTAAAGCTAATATGGGGTAAGTTGTAGACACTATGGGGGACACATCTATTGGTGTAAAGGCTAAATGTGAGCAGAAGTCTCTACTGGGTTTAAATTCGAAACGATGGAGCACTCTCTTAAACGTGATCAGCTCATATAAAATTGGAACTAATGAGTGATTAAGTGATAAGAACTCGACTTTCCCATAGAGTACTTCACACCATATAGCTTACACTTTTATATGCCTAATAGATTTGCAAAACATTGATCCCTGCCCTACTGGTTTTCCTAGTGGCATTGAGACTTATGTAATGAAAGAAGGAAGAGTCTCTTTTAGGGACAAACTCACACTCAATCATGTTTTGTTTGTTCCCAAATTAAAATGCAACTTGATTTCAATTTCATAAATGTTACATGATAATGATTACATTGTCTGATTAAATAATAAAGAATGTGTAATATAGGACCATATTTCAAAGATACTAATTGGAGCAGGAGAATAAACTAAGGGGTTTTACCTTCTTTGTACAATAACAACAGTTCGTGTGTATAAAGCAAGTGACATTGGATCATGTGAGTTATGGCATAAAAGAATGGGACATTTTACTTTAAAGTAGTAAGTATGCTTCTTGATATTAGTAATAAACATGAAATGAGTGGCCTAGAGTCTTGTGATGTTTGCTTTAGGGCTAAGAAAATAAATGAGACATTTTTGTTGATTGAGAATAATGCAAAGAATTGTTTTGATTTAATCCATTATAATTTATAGGGACCATATAGAATGCTTGCTTCTTGTAGTGTTATTTATTTTCAAACTATGGTGGATGATTATTCGTGTACTGTGTAGGTATACTTATTGAAAACAAAAGATGAAATTCCTTGAATTGTTAAAAATTATTTTGTCGTGATCCACAAACAATTTAATAAGCAGATCAAGGTTGTAATAAGTGATAATGGTATATAATTTAAAGGTTTGGAATATTATTTTTAAGAAAATGGTGTTTTATATTATACCTCAATTTGTCAAACTCCTTAGTAAAATGGAAAGGTAGAGAGGAAACATGGTCATATTTTAAATAGGGCGAAAGCGTTAAGATTTTAGGAAAATTTACCTACTAGAATGTATACGTATTACAGGATACGTAATTAATCAAACACCTTTTGCACGACTTGACGAGAAAACTCTTTATGAAATGTTAATTGGTGTTAAAACCTCATATGCACATATTCAAACATTTAGATGCATATGTTATACTTATAATGATAATAGAAGAGGAGATAAGTTTGTTAACTGAAGCCACAATTATATATATGTTTAGGATACCCTTATGGGAAAAAAAAGGGGGAAGGAATTGTATATATTCAAGTGAAGAGTACTTTTTTCACAGGACATGAAATTTGTGGAGAAAGTCTTCCCTTTTGTTGATACTAGTATGATGAGTGAAACAAAAATAGGAGGACCATAGTGGTCAATTGATTTGGTTAATGATGATGACAAAGAAGGGAACAATGCAAACAATGAGGTTAGTGTTAGATAGGGTGACTTGAATTATCAAAATATACAATTGGAAAATGATAGCAAGAGAAATAAGGATCCTGGAGAAGCCAATAAGGTGCAACAACTTGGTAAGAATGCATGGGTAGAAGAACATAATGTTGTTCCATAAAATGGCATTGACAATGATGAGGAAAATGAGCTCCTTAGTTGTGGACATCGAGTTAGGAAACCTTTTTTGTATTTGAAAGATTAACTCACCCATATTGCCTACATAAGCCCCTCTGCTAGTTTTTCCCTCTGATCAAATTCCTCAAGTACCCATTATCTTACTGCACACTGCATTAATTGTAACAAATTTTTTATGGAACATCATAGCATTTTGGTAGCTATTTTTTTATCTGAAAAGGAAGATACACAATGAAAAACAAAACCAAGCGAAAACAAGCACCCTAGCTAGCGTAGGGGTCGCCGGTATAAAACGCCCTGTTGGTCGCGAAGGAGTGATTCCCGAATGATCGTATTATTTTGGTAGCTATTATTGTATGATATGAGCCAAGTTCATTTTCTGGGGCTGTAAAAGATAAGAAGTGGATAGATGCAATGAAATAAGAGATTCAAGCTTTGGAAGATAATGGAACATGGATGATAAAAGATTTGCCTCTAAGAAATAAATCAATTTGATGTAACTAGATATATAAAATAAAATATAATTCAGATAATATCATTAAATGACATAAAGCAAGGTTAGAGATTCATGGGAATAAATAGGTCGAAGGAATTGACTATAACAAGACTTTTGCTCCTATAGCAAAGATGGTAATAGTTTGGACCTTCCTAGTTGTTACAGTCATAAAGAACCTTAAACTTCATCATATAGATGTTCGCAATGATTTCTTACATGGAGATTTGGAGAAAAAGGTATATATGAAATTGCCACTAGGCTTGAGGCTTAGTCATCTAGTAAGGTGTGTTGACTCTATAAATCTTTATATGACTTGAAATAGTCTCCCAAGTGTTGGTTTGCTAAAATATCTGAAGCTCTAAAAGCTTATGATTTCTAAAAGTTGTATTCATATTATTCCCTTTTCATACTTCGAGTCTATGATATGGAATTGAATGTCTTGATTTATGTTAATGATATTCTTATTTCTAGAAATAATGGGAATGCTATATAAGAATTAAAGGATTATCTCGGTCAATGTTTTCTCATGAAAGATATTGGGAAATTGAAATATTTTCTGGGTATTAATGTGACGTGGAATATTACTAGTAGTTTTCTTTCTCAATGGAAATATGCTTTGGACCTTAAATTTGATTATATGTTACTTGGTACAAAACTGATGACTATTTCCATTGAGTAAAATCATCAGTTAGACTTACTGATGAAGTATATTTGAAAGACCTAATTGATTATAGATGACTTATGGGACGTCTCATTTATTTGACAATTACTCATCTTGAGTTATCTTATCGTGCTCACATCTTGACACAATTTATGTAGAATTTGAAACTTAAGCATTAGGATGTGGCTATGCGTGTCATTCGATATTGGAAGGGTAATCCAGTTTAAAGAATTTTGTTATATGTCGATTGTGATTTACGTTCGTATGGATATTGTGTTGATTGATTGAGCTAGTTGTCCTTTCACTAGACAGTCTTTCATGCTCCAACTTAAAGGAGTATGGGTGAATATTTACTGTATATTTTAGATCAGGTATAATATTCCTGATTAAGTATTTTCCTTTTATTTTAGGATTTGTTTGCATAAATCTCTTATTAAAATGATGTATATATATTCAGGGAGTTAATGAGAAAGGGCAAGCTTTTCCCCACCAAAATTCTTCACTTTCCAATTTCAAATCATCATCACTCTAGTAATATTTGTATCTACTGTTTATTAACTTGTAAATCATAAGGCTAGGTTATCAACCTATTAGGACCGTTAATATTCATTACATAACCACAACTTATTAACTCAAAAATCTCCAAATCTGGTTTTATTGGAGTGAGGAGGTAAAAGGAAAAGCAGAAGACAGAGAGAACATATGATTGGTTGTAGTAATAAGAAGAGACTAGGAGAATACATTAGAAAACAAAAGAGTGAAAAGATAGTAGAACATATGAGAGAAAAATAGAGAAGAGAAAAGAACAGATGAGTGGTAGGTGGAGATAAAAGAAGACAATAGAATCAATAACCCTAACTAATATATATATACTATACATACAGGAAGTTTCATATTGGATTCTTTAAGCAGAAGCGAGACGACGGAGACTCCATTTATTTAACTTAGGTTTATCTAAGCCAAAAGCAGACCTATATATATATATATAACTTGGGCTCATTTTTTTTTAAAAAAAGAGCATAAACATAGTCTGAAACTCAGTTAACTCAAGCGTCTAGGCCTAAGCCAACTTGCCATTCCTAGATATTGCTCTCCTTGATCATCACTATTTCATTTGATCCTGAAGACTCATTTATTATCAATTCGCTTCCTTCCTTGTGATAATGATAAAATTACCAAATTTTATTTTTATAAAGAGTTTCAATTTTTCCTATATTATTGACATCTACTAAGAGGCATATGGATTATTAAACATTTTTTAGGGTTAATGACTCTTTATCCTCTATAAAATATTATTGTGTTAAATTTTCCTCCATTATATTGTCTGAGTATCAATTTGATATTCCTTTTTTATGATTTGATCGACAAACTTTTAAAGCTTCAAACTCATCTAGTTATTAAAGATCGTGTTTAATATTACTTCAAAAGAAGTTAGAAATTCTCTTTCCACCTATATAGTAATCTCTAAACTTCTTTTGAATTATTATTGTCTTCTTTACACACAAACACATAAACACACATATATATATACATATATACACATATATAATTTATCTTTTATGAAGGTCATGTCTTTGTTGATAATAACCTTATAAATAGTGAGATCCTACAGGCAATAGTCTTTCACTTCATTAGCATATCTTAAGAATAAGTATTTTCTAGATTTTAGATATAGCTTCGTTATTTCTTTAGCATTATACGTTCACATATATAGGACTTTCAAATATATTAAGATTAGAATAATCCATTGGCTTCCTACTTTATATTCCATCGATGTTTTCAACTCAGTTGTAGTTGATAAGACTCGATTCATCACTTTACAAGTACTATTGAGTTCTTCTACCTAGAATGGCCCGCAATTATAAATGTCATTCTTATACTTTCTAATATAGCGTTATTCATTTATTATATCACTCTATTTTGTTAAAAAGTGTATGCAACAATAAATTGTATTTTGATGTCTTCTTGATTACATGATGTATCAAATTCATTGCTAATATATTCTTCTTCGCTAGTCATCCTTATCATAATCAAGTTCAATGCACACTTCAAAAATTTTAAAGACTAAGAATACATCTATTTTTCTCAATCCTAAATTTGGTTATCATGGCTTCTACTTAAAACAAATTTGAGCTAAGAGAAATAACTCCCACTGTTTAATGTAAACAGTAGTACCAAGAGCATACAATAAGTAAATATATACTCTTTAATTTGGTCTCAATAGCAATTGTAGAATGATTAGGTTAACAGAACAAGATTGTAGCTTACTTAAGATCATAATAAATAAGACATACAAAGCATTGTTAAGAGCAAAAGAGGAGTTATAATACAAATACTCATTATAAGTTGCAAATAATAATTTGTAATTTAGAACCTATAAGATTGATATCCTCACAAGCTTTACTCCTTGATGTTTGAATTTGTTTCTTGATAGATAAAACAAGAAGATAATGGATATTTGTAAATAAATCAAATATCACATATTTTAATTTATTATATTCATTAGATATTCTCATATCTAGAGTTTTTACCACAAATTATTTATCTTTATCTAGATATTTTGTAAATAATAATTAGATTATTTTAATTTGAACAACATTTAAATATTACGAGTAATGTCTAGATTCTTCTAACATAAAATTTTCTATTCTTTATATGTTTCCTTTATTATTTAAAAGAAGCTCACATTAAAAAGGTAAACAATTATTATAATTTTATTTTTTTAACAAAACAAATTTAAATCCAATTTGGTTATAAAGATTATGTACTAACATTGTCTCCGATATTGGTTTAATAGTATTACTTAAGATGTTACCTTGAAAGAAGCCCAGTTAGCCCAGTTCGAAAGTAAGCCCCTAAATGAAACAAGAAAGCTCAACGAGTACCTTTCTCCATGTGTAGAGAAAGTGTTTAACAAGAAATCCCTTCTCCTCGTATTTTGCTTCATTGCCAGTTGTAATTCTTTTGGGAGACTCTTTTATTAATTATATTCAATTTATAGAAAGGCTTTTTTTTTTTTTTTTTGGATAACTCAGGCTCTCTGAGTTAAGCCCGATTATCCTGAAACTTATAAATTACCTACTCAGACTCGTAAATAAGTAAATACAGATCTGATCCTCAATAATACTATTATAAATATATGTTCGGAAAGATGAGCCACCATCAAAAGATTTACATCACCTCAAATAATGACTTCTCCTCCCATATTCTACTCCACATTGCTCATAGTCATGGCCATGGACAGAGTTATGCTCTCACGTTGTTCTAATTCAAAATTTGATTATACTTGAGTTGCACCATGACCCTGAAAGCAGAAGGAGACAAAAAAGAGACGGATTCTACTGTAAACCTAATTGACATGCCATGGACATAGAATAGTTCCAAATTGGAAGCCAAGTCCTTGAAATGGACAGGGCATGTTAACGTTGGAAAGTGGCCTTGGATACATTATTGGGTAAAGGTCATCCATTTTTCTAGTGGTTTTCGTCTTTAGAAAAAGTCATAATTTTTTTTTTATTCTTGTTTTTTTATTAATTTTGCATCTCATTTCGTTAGTTTTTTATTAAAAATTTTGACAGGATTAATATGTAATATTTTTTAATATTTTAAAAATTAACATAAATATTATGATATACATATTTTATTTTAAATTATTTATAAATAAACTTTCTATTTACACATTACCTCGAATTTAAAAAAATTAGGTAAACAATTATTTTCTAAAGATTAAAAGAGTTTTTGTTCATCCGTGCCTTGTGCCAAAGATTACTGCTTAAATGTAGTCCAAAACAAATGAAAAAGCCAATAATTAATGAGTTCTAACAACATCTTGGAACTATGCGCAAGAAATCCCAAGATTGGTGAGTGATGTAACACGAAGACAAGTTTTCTTCTTGCCAGTTTGACCATTTCCATATAGTACGTAGCAAAGCTTTATCAGATAGTTCTGCAGATTTGTCAATCATGTACCCAGAAGAACAGAGAAGAAATTGGGCAAGACAAACAGGAAGAAGAAAGCACTAACGGAACAAGATATATTTATTTGGCAAAGTCAGGCTTTTGTATCACGTGTTATAGATTAAATAACCATTGTAAATCTTCCATAGTTTACACCATGTCAAGGACAATCGATCAAGTATAAACCTGTAAAATTGTATACCTTCCCTTCGATCTGTATCAACTTCGCTAATAATCTTGAGCATAGAAGTCAATAATCTCTTTGAGATTAAGCTGAAACAGCGAAGAGCAATCATTATGCATCAACCACAACATGTGCTCGAACAGAATTGCATCGACATCCACAAAAATCACTCTCTTCTCCCCATCCCTTCTCATATGAACATCGCCAAATCTCCCTTCTGTCTCATCCTTCTTCACCATATCCATTAAAACTCGAAAAGGGCTCTCTTGTAGAACAAATGGATCCACTAAGAACTCTCTCTTCTCTTTCCCGACCACCACGGTCACCGGACCATCAAACTCGCCGAACCCTTCCTCGGTCAGTGGACGGTAGCCTAACCGTGAACCATTGTAGCACTTTCTCAACATTGACACAGGCAAAATTAAACACTCCATGCTTGCTTGTAAACAATATACAAGTGTTTGTGACAGAAGATAAAGGGTGTGTAAGTTAGGAGCTCAAACACATATATAAGTTGGGACGTGAGACATGACATGAGAAGGGTTTGACAGGTTCAATTCAACTATGGAATTGGCCAGCTAACGGCTAGAGAAAGAAAAAGGGATAAATGAATGAAGTATTTGTATTTGCAAGTTAAGTAATGGATTGGGATGTTTTTGTACGTATTTAAAATGGTAGGTTATGGTTCTTTAGTTCCAATGTAGCCGTTGGAGTAAGGGACAAAACTGTAGGTGGTAGGAACGGGATTACGACTGCCGACTGGATCAGTCATGATCAGTACATTCATTCGTTGCCTTTAAAATATTCTATGATATTAGAAACTCTTAAAAATTAAAATTAAAATTGGATCAAAACAATTAATATGGTGTATTTTTAAAAATTTATATTCCCATTTTCTAAATTATTATTTTAATATTTTTTAAGAGTAAGTAAAAATTAAAGTTGGTATCTTTTATCGTTTAAAATCAATTTCAGAACCAAGTTTACAATTATCCTTAGATATGTCTATTTCATTAAACTAATGGCATAAGAAGAAGGGAAATTCTAGAAAATGGTAATTGTTAGGTTGCCCAACTTTGATCCCAATAGATGTGAATATGTGAACTTTGGTACTTGTCAGTGGACACGTATTCTCATCAATGTTATCTAAGCATATGATTAGAATTATAGAATTGGAATCCAATTAGTGTAGTCAATCCGCGTAGACATTGTTAGTGTATCGAACATAACATTCTTGAATTGAGCAGAAACAAACAGCCAATTTCACATTGGTCGATGCCATCAAAGCCGGAGGAACTCTTGACATTTTAGTGGTCAGATTGTCACGATGCTTGTTGTACACATGGCCGGACATGCGTCACCTTTTTTTCAGCCCACCGCGGAATCAATAGGTAGGACCAGCGACATACAAAATTAGCTTTACCCTGGTTTTCAAATTCATGACGTATTATATGTTAGTCTCTTACATAAACATTTGGGATTGCATGACCCTCCGATTACTATTGCCCTTCTCCCAGTTACAGATGATTCTATGCTCCTTCCACAACCTGAAGTCGTGCTTAATCGTCGAGTCATACACAAGAGTAAATATCGCCCGAAGTCTAAAGTCTTAACTACATGAAAGGGGCTTCAATTGAAGATGTTACTTAGGAAAATAAGTGGCAATTACGCAAATCATACCTAGATTTCATCTTTGTGGACAAAGATCCTTAAAATGAGAGGATTGTTACGTGTCCCACATTAGCAAAACTTCTTAATAGTTAATTAATTGTCTTTTCATTTATTATTTTCTATTTTTAATAGGTTATTGTTTCCTATTTTCAATATAGTTGTTATATTTTGTAAGGTTATTTAATAGCCTAAAATGTTCTTAATAGGAGACACAAATTAAAAAATCCTAAAACTTCTCTTAGACTTTCCTTCTCTTTTTCTCTTCCTCCTCTCTACTAAATTCCCTCTTATCATAAAATTGCAATGAGAAGATTTGACACTAGCCAATGACATACTAGAGCCTCTATGCCTTCCCATATGGCAAAAAACAAGGACACTCACTACTTAAAAACCGATATAGTGTTCACAGTAGTAAAACAAATGAAAATGTAGATAATCACAAACGTATACCAAATTGATCTAAGACATTCTTCAATTAAGGTAGCATTTAGCTATTTGATAATAGCCATGTTTAAATCATCACAAGTGAAAAAAGAAAAAAGGAAGAAGATAGCTAATCACTACTCAAGATGAATCTAGAAAGAAGAACGAAAATCTACAGCTCGTATTCAGAACTCTCTCGTTAGCATTAGGATTTGATCTCAATCTGCTGTGCAAGAACGCCGCGGAGAACCCTACTGTCAATTGTTAAGCATCTGATCATTGTGGATTTTGGCCACCCCATAGTTGATACATCTGCATGCCATGTATAGGCTGACCGGGATTGCCATATATTCCAGGGCCACGATGCATTGGACTGCCATCATTCTCATCTGATGACTCGCTAGACGCCCCTTGACAAGGTGGGCTCGTTTCAGTCAGCGGTGCATTGAAATTCAACAGCTGCGGGGCAGGTGCCGATGAAGGACCAGACTTCTTTCCAGAATTTGGTTTACTATCAGCAATAAAGCTCCCAACAATGACCTGGCCGATGACAAGGAACCAAAACATAAAACAAGGAAATCATGTAATTGCTAAGAATCTTGTGGGTTAGTTTACAGTGAAAAAGAGGATGATAGGCAGCATGATACCTGTACAGGTGATGCTGCCTGTAGTACTCCAGCAACACCCCCACCCAAAACCCGGCCATCTGAGCCTGCTAGTGACACACTCAAACCTCCATCCCTTGAGCAATTACCATCATTTTCAGAAATCCAGTATGAACCTGATAGAGAAATGATCTCATATCGGCCCTGCAAACAGGAACATCAAATTAATAAACAAAAGGCAGCACAGTAGTAGAGGAGACTAACCAATTCCCAAAAAAACAAACACAAGCATGCATATCTAAATAAATTAATGACAAATGAACAGTGCCTCAGAGTATAGCCCTCAAATATTGAAACTGTGTAACAAAATTTATATGTGCCCCAGCACACTTGCAACTGATTCATATTCATAATATAGCATCTGAAACAGTAACACCATTTGTCACAATAGACATTCTAGAAATTTCAAATTCCAAATTCCAATAACTGAAAAAGCAACACTAATTGACATGTTGTAAAATCTGCATTGGCAACATATTAAGGGTTAAAAATAGTCAGAACCATATTTTAGTTATTGCTCTAACTTGGCTGGCAATTTTCCAACGTGGCTTTTGTGAATGTTCTCTCCTATAAGGTAACTTACAACGTTGAGCTTGTCGTTAAGCTTATACAACTACACTAACATCAAGAAGTTAAATCATTCAAAAACGTGTAGGTGATCCAGTCATATGTAACTGATTCCTCTGTTCAAAACTTCGGTATTATTCGAGGTTCATCCTCTCAGAGAAGAGCCACACCTCAATCCTAAAGATGGACGAAAACTCCAATCATTCCAAGTAAGGTTTTTATAAAAACTCTGCTTGAACATTTTAAAAATTTTGGGAGAAAACTACGCTATGTAACAGACAAATTCATCCTGAGTAGCATTTTTTTGCAAGTATTAATTACTAAGTTTACCAATGCCAAATGGAAAATTTAAATTTGGAATTGGATCTAGAGTAATATAATTCTAGCAATATAACCAGTTCTTGCAAATTAAAACTTCATTCTAGTCAATATGTCACTCAACTATAAATTGTATCCTATAAGAAACTTAAGGATAAAGGAGATAGAACTATAGGCCAATTCCTAGGAAGCACAAGACCACTAAAGGTCACAGAAGAACACTACTGTCCTAGAGATGGCCTGTGAGAGGTTAACTACGAACAGCAGCCTGGAAAACTACCAACCCACAAGTGATATTTGACCTATCACAGATCCAAGAGCGTTGTTTATATGCCCTTCAAAATTACCAAATACCTTGAGAACAAAATAGATGATGCCAGCACAAACAACAGCCCAACATCTATAAATTCTCACCCACTTTGAAAAAAAAATTGCAGCTAATATGCCAATTAAGCCTCCCAACCAAAAAACAAAAACATCAAAATCTTGGTTATGTAGATTATACATTTAGGAACCACATGAATACCAAGAGAAGGGGAAAGAGGAAAAAAAGAAAAAAGGCCATGCATTTCAAGACAGTAGACATCATCTGATGCAGAAATTAGGACACATCAAGGACCCGGAATAAGGATACTTGTAAGAAAGGGATAAAGGTGTTACAACTTCAAAATACAATTCACCTCAACCATCTGGAAATCATCTGACAGAAACAAAAGGTTGTGCCAATGAATCTTGTCCTCTACCAGGTTCAAATCCCAGTAGAGTTTCTATGTTTTTCCAACAAAAAGAAAAAAATAAAAAAAGAAAGAAGATTCTATAGTGTAGGATTTTTACACCTTAAAATACAAGACTTCATGTATTTTCATTTAAAGGGGTAAATCCAACTTCAGTTTCAACAATGTTGCTTGTCATATGCATATTTACTTGAGTGATTCTGTCAAACCTAAGCCACATGCCTCATTTTACCATAATCTGCCATAAGTTATCTGATAAATATTAAACAGATGGTAAAATACCTCATATGTCACAGTACCCACTGACATTGCTGGCTGGCGAAGGGTAACATTGCAGATGGCACCATTTGCAGAGAGAATGCAAACAGTTCGTGGCCCTTGCTGTGAGAAAGCTTTAATCTTTGAAGCTATGTCCTGCAAAAGGCAGGAGCTTGCTATTCAGATGTCAAATAATATTTGAAATCTAATATCTAAAGGCTGAGAAATGCATCTTCAGAACCACACTGGATCTTTGCTCTTTCCAAACAACACAAAAGTTTGATATTTTAATAGGAATCACATTTCATCAATAAAAAAGACCTTGCTAACCACAGAATCATACAATGAGAAAGCCAAAGTATACGAAGGTCACATTAAACATAATTTCATGTATATCAACTACAGTGAAACAATAACTTCCTCAAGGGGTGCAATCGGAGTACATGAAGACCAGTTAAATAAAAACTCCAAGCATAACTATTGAATCTCTTTTTGTGCTCAACAGATTGTCCAATTAATTAATTAAGTCTCAAGCATAATGAGAACATGATATGCTAGTTCCTCCCTCCTCCGAGAATTATTCAGTTGCTGGCATCTAACCCTATGGATATAACCCAAATTAGGTTGAAGTTTACAATCATATATATCAGAAAAGGAAAAAATCAAGAAAACAAGGTTTAAAGCTACTTCATCTTTTCATATGAATCCAATTAAAAGATTGACATTCTCTAAGCTCAGAGGATCCCAAATATTAAGCAGTAAAAACATCTACTTCAAATATTTAATAGGCCAAAACCTAGTCAAATTCTACTTCAAGAGCATCCAACCATTAATCTCCTTAGAAAATAATAAACTAGCAATGAATAAAAGAGAGAATACAGAATAAAGCAAAACCTCTCAACATCAAACCAATGTAAGTGATTTAGACCATTAACTAGTCTATCTTTCCTACTTCTATCGGCATCATCGTCAAAGCTTCATCCTGCCACTAACATTCCTCATTCATACACATTATATCCTCAAAGAAATCATAATTAACCACATCCTTTATGTTCTCTTTCCAACAAAACTTTACAGATCAAAGGACAAAAGAAGGTGCAACTCCAACTGTTAGTAATACAAAGAGAGAAAAGAGCACAAGGTGAATCATCTCGCCAAGTTAATCTTCAAATTAAATCAGACATACCTCCCCTGTTTTCACTGTGATGACGTGTGGCGTAAAGCCAACCCCTCGCACTCCTCCTGAAAAACCAAAATCAAACTCAAACTCAAAGACTCCATCTTGAAGAAAACGCGAGAACCAAAATCCACACTCAAGGTTTTCAAAGTTTCAAGCTCTTACAAGTTACAACCAACGCCAAGAAGCTTCAACTAAAAAGCAAAAACTTCAAGAAAGAATTCAAGTTAGCATCAGCAGAAACTTACCTAATGCATCGAGTTGTTTCTTTCCAGAGCCGGGCGGTCGTCCCCTGTTCCTCTTAATCGGAGGTTCCGACGCCGAACCGCCAGGAGCAACACCGCTGGAATCCGCATGACCGACGGAGACACCACCGGAAGAAATCGCCGGAGTTGGTGCCAAACCCAACGCAATGTTACCATCGGAATTGTACTTCCTGGGTCTTCCCCTCTTCTTCTTCGCCGTCTCCATACTAAACCTCATTCCACCGGAGGACGGCGATGACGATCCATCAAACCCACTCGAGTTCAGCCCCCCACCAACACCACCACCGTCAAGCTGCTGCTTCACTTGCGAACGCTGAGCACCCACGGAGTTAAACGGGAAACCACCGCTAGCCGCGGCTGTCGGAGGAAGATTCGGGGTGGTGATCACAGACGGGTGAGTGACCGTGTGGGCGGGGTACGATGACGTGGGACCCCCATCAAGCATTATGTTATGCTGCTGATGGTGTGGGTGGTGGTGCTGGTGAAGATACGACGGCGTGTGCGGCGGTATCGACGGTGGTTCTCTGGAGTCCATATTATTGGGTAGCTTTCTGATTTCTTTTTCGTTTATCCTTTTTGGTTCTTTTTGGTGTTTTTCTGTTTGGTAGCTTGGAAAATTGGGGGAGTTAGTGGGAAAAGCAAGGAAAGATAGAGTAAAGATCGTGTGGGGTTTGTGTTGTGTTGTCTGTGTGTTGTATGCACTCTCTCACTCTTCCTCTTCTTCTTCTTCTCCTCCTCCTCCTCCTTTTCCTTTTTTTTAAATGAAAAAATTAGGGTTTTTGATCAGGGTTTAATAAGCTCTCTGAATCTCTCTTTCTGTTGCTCTCACTATTTTTAGAGAATTGTTTGTCTTTTATTGATCCTGTTTGTTAGCCTTGGATTGGATTCCATCGACTTCTTCTCCTAATTTTCTTAACATAAAATTAGAGTTAATTCCCAAAATAACTAAGATTAAGTCCTCATTGATTAATAATACAATTAATGATTACATGTATTTAATATCAACTCTAACTCTAACTCACCACTCTTCTTCCACCTCTAATTAACTTATCAAAAACCAATATTTCCACCATGGTTCCTTTTCTTGCTTTATATTTTTAACAAATTTTTTAATTTAACTTTTTAAATTTATAATTCTAACACAATATTTTGTAATATTTATACAATATCAAATTTGGGGATATTTTCTGAAACGTTCAAAATCAAACAATAAGACTTTAGGACATGAGAACTTGAGACTTCCAAAGTCAAAAAGGAGAGGCAAAGATCGTTGGAGGAAATCATGGAATTTGAAAAAGCAGCCGCTGGACCAGAAAAACTTGGACCTTTGTCATTCAGATAACAACAACAAAAGAACATAAAGGGCGAAATTCGTCAAATAGTGCAAAAATCAGAAACAACCACAAAATGCTTACCATCAGACTTGGAAAAAAACACGAACTCATAATGTTATAAAAGAGCATAAACCTCTTCCAACAAGATTCAATCTTTTACTCTGCTTCCTTAAATATTGGCATGGACAAATACAACACCAACAAAAGAACAAAATGAATCCAGAAACTTGGAAAACAAAACTCCCAACTTGTACATCTTCTCACCACAACACAGGTATGGCATATGTTCACAGCTTTCTTCAAGAAGGTCAAACCCCCAAATTGATATGGTCAATGATCACCATCTGTAAGAAGTCTCTCTACCACAGAATCCCTCACCATCTACAGTCTAATCTCGTATGAGCCTGCTTTGGTAATGTAACGAACCCACTCAACTGTATTGTAACCACTCTTCTCCCATACCTACAGACAATCACCATATGTCACTGCTGAACTTTTGGATACCGACCTAAATTCAGTATTGAGTTAAAAAAAATGGTGTACCTTTAAGAAGCGAACCCGTAAGCCAGATGCTGTAAACATGGGAACCTGCACACCCAATAATTAAAGACGATAAAAGATGAATATTATTCGACGTTTACAATCTGAAAATCAGACCCAAACTCTATACCAAATCTTGACATGCCACAACATGGAGTTTTGATGTATGACTTAATGCATACTCGTTACTGCAATAGACTTTATTTTGGTTAAATAGCAACGTATAATAAATTAGGCACCTGGAATTCCATCTGAATTGGAGGCCTTGTCCAAGATTTCTTTTCTGCCATTGTGGAAATTAACTCAACTTCAGCACTCAGGGTTGGCTCTGTTTGACCAGGAAACTTTTTTATCCTGAAATTGTTGCAAGAATGTGCCAATGAATAGCCATATCCAAATTAAAGAAAAAAAAATATAAACATGGAAAAGATTCTAATAAAAAAATTACAAAATTAACATTATGATTAGTGAGGTAACAAAAATCAACTAGCTGAACGATCAGTATGTTTGATCAAAGATAATTGAGTTTAATTTTGAAGCCTAGTGCATGGACATGGCCTTAATTTCAATCTAATAATTACAAGGAACACTAAGAACATAGACATCGAAGTTAAAGAAGGAATTTGTACTCACTTCCAAACCAAACAATCAATTGCAGCATTGTATTTTGCCCGACCTGACGTCACCTGAAAGCTTGTCTTAGCTGTTTGTTTTGGTACAGGAATTTTTACGACAACTCCAAGGGCAAACATTTTGGCACCAAACACACTCTTCACCTAATAACAACACAGGTCAATGTAAGACTTCAAACATTAAGATTCAGTTAAACCCAAGACACGCAGTCATTGCACTACAATGTAACTTCAAACCTTAACATTCACTTCCATGCGTGTTCGACCGAGTTCCTTAATTGTTGGCAACACACGAAATGGAAGATTAACCCCCTCAGTAATACGATACCTTCAAATATACAAATCATTATGCCAAGACAAGAAAATGGGATTACAAAAATTGCCCTTCTCAATTCAAGAGTGAAGAAACTGCTAAATAGGTAAGCAAGAAAAGGATCTTAAAGGAGATAATTGACTAATAGACCATTGGCTAAGATTTTGAGAAATTATCACAAAACCATAAGTTAATTTACCTCCAACCCTTATAATAGGAATAACAGGAACATGGCACGACTATATGCTTCAGACAAAAGCCAAGTACAGTGAAAAAGAATAAATAAGTGAAGGAAGGAAATATGTTTACAATTTTTACAATCATGTTTAACTGATGGAAGATTAAGTAAGAATGATGCATTTCAATGATGAAAGTCCAGAAAAGCGACTCATCAGGGAACCTCATTAGTGACCTTCATAGTCAAAAAAGAGAAGTTACAGTTATGCCATGAGATGATGGACCTGTAAATTTTTTTTATAAAAAATCTCACTCCCGATTGACTGACCATTACAGTAGCATATAAAACAAATCAAATTAAATCAGATCCTTTCTGGGATCAACCACTTCATGATTCTATTTAATGAGTTCATGATCAACCACCTTTCACACTTTTTATTCATTCAGCATATGGATAACTTGATAGAACAATTTCCTACTCTGGAAATTTGTCACAGTTGATAAAGAAAAGGCTGCAGTTGAAAAGGGGAAACACAACAAGAAAAACTCTAGACAACTCGGCATATGGCACAATTTAACACCAATTGCAAGAGTATATGACAATGCCAAGAGATTAAGGGCTTACTTCATCAACTCAAATTCACCATCAGGGGGAACAAAACTGACGGTTTTTTCTGAATTAAACCTTGTCAAGTTTACACATTGATGGAAAGTAACATCATCAAGCTCAATTGTCTTCCCACTGCACAAAAATATCACAACAATGAAGTGTATAATTGAAATAAGAGGGGATAGGTGGGAGAGAGCAGATAACATCTTGCAGTCTTTGACAATCATACAATTCTGAGTTAACTTACACATGTACTTAAGTGATCATATAAATTTAACAATCAAGACATTTAACACATCCAGTACAAAAAAGTTGAAAACGCAAACAAATCAAAGAGCATTAAAGAACATCAAATAGCAACTTATGTATAGTCATTTACTGCAAGGTTCAAAGTCTTGACTGCAAAACAAATACGATCGAAATCTTATTGAAGTTATGGGGAAAATCATCATATCAAATGAGGACAATGACAATAGTGGAAGATAAGTGGAAGAACCATCATACGTAAGATTTAATGAACATTTCTTACAACAACTAAGCAAAAGAGTCCAAGAAGTATTTCCATGAGTAATTGAAGACGAAACCCCGAATCATTCACATTGGCAAAGAGAAGAATTAAGCCAAAAATACATTAACCATCAATCTATAGTATCAAAATGGGAACTTATATTTAAAGGTAAAACTCTAAGCACCTTATAATAATTTAAAAAAAGTAGAAAATAATAAATATGAGAAGAAGATAGTGATTCGGGATACCTCAGATTATTATCTGATTCTGACAAGATTCAGTTCTAATAAGCACTAATTTTGAATACATTTGCATAACATAGTCAGGGTTCAAGATTCAGAGGACGTTTCTAATTACAGCAAACAACAAAAGTTGAAGGAACAATAGAATACAATTACAGACCCAGGTGATCAATTTAAGACTCAAGAAAGGTAAGAAGTTAATATTTTCATGGTATCAAATAACAAAGATAATATGAGTAAGTATTTCTCAAAAAGCAAAAAAAAAAAGACGATATGGGTAAATGAAAAATAACAAAGAGAAGGTAGATTGATACAGAATGCAATTTCTGCTCTTCTACATCTTAGTAGGTGAATGTTCAATTTCTGACTCTTTGTCCAGGAAAAACTTATCATCTAAGTACTAACTTGAAATCAGGTATCCATAGTATTTTTACCCTTTTCAGCTGAAAAATAATAGAAAGAAAATGATAAACATAAGGCATAAAGATCTACCTTTTGGTAGGTCGGTTTTTCAGTTGTGATTCTTTCTCAATCCCAATTTTATCATTCAAACCCAACTTTAGATCCGGCATTCCAGAAAGGAAGCATTTCATAAGAATCTTGCCCGTTACATCGCAACGTAGAACACTACCTATAGTGAACAGATTGTTTAGGCACAATCAACATGGTGACCAAAACAAAATAAGTAGCTAAAGGAAACCCACAAATCAGTAGACCCACCTTTTGAAGACATAAGGAGATTTACACTTTCCACAATATCAAGAAAAACCTGCATGAAATGGCTGTGAAAATCCAGCAGAACAGCCACATTCTAATAAATTGAGAGTGAAGTAGAAGATCACTTAACCTCGTTCTTTTTATAAACAAGGCCCTCTCGCCGCCAGCCAACAGCACCTGTGACTTGTAACGTTGCATTGGGGACAGGTTTATCTGTAGGCTGTCATATTATTTGCAATAGTTGGAAAATAAAGAAATAAGCAAAAAAATGTAGACTATTTAATCCTAAATGGACATAAATAAATTCATCAACTGTGCAACTCCGTACATTTGTAATTTCCAGAGAACAATGGAAAATAAATTTACACTACAAATGTGTTGACTTGTTGGAAATTATAAGGAGAACCAAACCTTGGAAGAAAATGGTGAGCGCACTCCCTCCTGAGTAATATATAGTTTTAAAATCTCAGGAGAAAGATTTTGAGGATAACCAAAGTCCATAATTTCTGCAATTATAAGAGAACGGTCATTTGTTCAATCATACAGTGTTACAAATCTAAAAATAAAGTTAATGGTTTGGCTTTCCATTTGTCACATAATGGAAGCCAGGGTGATTCCTAAATACATAGAGAAGTTGACTAAAATCTGAGAATCTTAAAAGGAAACAACAATGGTGAGACAAAGTATGCAATGCCGAGCACACACCATCCAATAGCTCGTAGATCAAAACAAAGTTATTTCTAATGGCATCTTCGTCAAAAGTCCCACCAAAATAGGACTTGAACAATGTCACAGCCTGCATATAATACAACATACTGGTCAGTTAAGAAGCCAAAAGCCTCACAACATTATTGCTTTACAACCACAACCCTAAAGGCCAGAAAAGACGTAATCAGAAAAGAAGACAAATTCTTCCTTAACATTTGCAAAACAAGACTGAGATACCATGCCTTTCATAGACAGTGAACAATATACATAAGAAACATTGGGGTCGATTTTGATTGATTTAGAGTTCCTAACAGTAAAGTCTTCTAAATCCCATTGAATCATCCAACTGAAACAAAATAATCTGTAGATGAAATAACAAAGAAACAAGCCTGTCCGTTACATGTCACAATAATGATATGCCAAAATGAAGAATAAACCTAATTGTAAAGAAGTTGACTACCTCAACAACAAACTTGAAAGCGCAAGCTACATTTGCATTGCTGTTCACAACAATCACAACATAGACATTGCTGATTCTCATGTAAAAGAAGGAGCAACCTCCAATCTGCCTCACTGGGCATGTGCCAAGTTCTTTAGTTTGCATTATATGGATCCGGAAGGCATCAACCATATTTCTGCTGAAAAGACATTAACGTGAGAGCTTTGTACAAGATCAAATACAATAAATAATGTCGTTGGTAAAAACATTTATAAAAAAAAAGGAATGGAATGGAACATGAAAAGCTCATTAGCATATCAAGTCAAACTAACACTAATATGTTAAGTTGTTAACTGAATTTTTTGAGAAAGCGCAATAGAGCAGGCTTAGCATTAAAAGGTAATCCTTTGTGGAGCCATAGTATCACCCCAAAAAGTGGCAACTAAAAAACTTAACAAAGGAAATCAACAACCAGAGTAAAATTCAAGCATAAAAATATGGAAAATTGGCTGAAAATTAAACCTTTAGGCACAACAAAGCGGCACCCATTAAGGGGAAGAATGATTATCAAACACTAATACCAAAAAATTGAAAAAAAAAATCATCCAAGAAACTCCAAATTCGGTTCATTTCACTCTTGAAAAGTTTTTTGCAAATTCAATTATCAATATCAAACTTTCATCACATACCCGACATCGTCGCGATAAAGTCGGTTAATAAGGACGTCACCGCGGAGATTCAAGAAGTAGATGGCGGAAGCAGCCACAGGCATCTCTGATCCAGTGGATCAAAGTCCCACAAGAAGAAGTGGCCGTGATGATTAAATGATGCTCCAAATCTGAAGAACTAAACTGATAAGCTCAACAAACTGTAGTGATTCAGGATTCTACAAATAAATACTGTAGCTCCGGAGGAAAATCGGAACTTGAAAACTTTTAAAGAGACGCAGCTATTAACAAACGCAGCGCCTTTCCAAAAAAACAAACAAATGCAGCGCTCGCTCTTTCTCTCCGGCGCGTGCGTTTCACCAACTCATTATATTTTTCAACCAACTGCTGCATTATGACGATGTTAACTGGGCTTGACAATTTTGGCCCTGAGTTGATTTGATCATGGGTGGATCATTGGTCAAAATAATTTGGCCCGATTTGGTTACGGGTTGAGGTTAGGCTAAGTTTGAACTAGGTTGGGTTAGCTTGTTACTCGATCGGAACAATAGTAAAAATACAAAAAAAAACTATGGAAAACGTTCTCAACTCCTCAGGTATTGACATTCATGCGACTAAGAAAGTGTGAATACGAGAGAGGGAAGAAGATCCCCCTCCTCCACCTATGGCTATACAAAATCCCCCAATGAGCTACAGCGCTGTGGTCTCTGACACTTCCGGTGCTGGCGCTAATACAAACGATCTGGAATGGCCAGACGATGAAATCATTGAACTAGATGACGGGGATATTGCCATCATTCAAGGCACTTATGGTATGGGACTAGAACTGTCCAACACATTTAAGAAGAAATTAGACCAAGCCTGGGATACAGCGGTGATCGTCAAATTACTAGGACGGAAGCTTAGCTTCATCGTGCTCAAATCAAGGCTTATTACCTTATGGCAGCCTAAAGGGCCACTGAAATTAGTTGATATGGACCATGATTTCTATCTTGTCAACTTCCAGGATGAAGACGATTATATTTGATCCCTCACACAGGGTTCGTGGGTTATCTCTGGGCAAGCTCTTTCAGTCCAACCATGGTATCCCTCCTTCCGACCTTCCACTGGTAAGATCACCCATGTGGTGTCCTGGGTGAGATTCCCCGAGCTCTCCGTAGCTCACTACCACCCTTCGATACTCACTGCTTTAGGCAACCTGGTGGGTCAAACAGTTAAGATCGATAGAAACACACAACTCACTCACCGAGGGAAGTTCGCGAGGGTGGCGGTGAAATTGGACCTCAGCGCTCCCCTACGAGAGTATGTAGAATTGGATGGCGAACCGATTAAGGTCGCGTATGAAGGTCTTACTTCTATCTGCTACCAATGTGGACTCGTCGGACATGACTCTGAATCTTGCCCTTCCCGGAGGCCCGACCTGTCGGCACTGAAAACCCCGCCTCAATGCATTTTCGCCGAGCCTCCTGCAGCCTAACGCATTGCAGGCCAGACGACACACCCACCACACTATTTGGTCCTTGGATGCAGGTACATCGACGCTCGAGGAGACCCCTGCACCCCCCCAATTCGAGCCTTGCCTCTACCCCCGCCGCTGGCCCCGTCCGTCATCTGGGGTCACACTATTCTGCTCTATCCGCAATCGACCCGTTAGACTCCACATCGCCTGCCTCTCGCACGATGGTGTCAGTGACCCATCAATCACCTAACGGACCTCTTCTCCGCAGCAAAGGGAAAACTAAATCCCTAAGACTGCAGTCTTGTAACATCCCATTACCGATGGGAAGGGTAAATTGGTCAATTGGGACGGGTTAGGAGTGTATAAATTAGTCTAGGCATGTTCATGCATACGAAGGCCTCCATATATACATAAATTGAAATTTTTGCACATGCACTTGATTATACATGCATTCATGACATTTCCCGGCATATGTGTTTACTGTGAAAAATGTGTTATTTGTGTTTGAAAATCAAATTGGAGTGGATTTTTGTATGTTTTTCATTTTTGTGAAATTTTAGAAATTTTTCTGAAAATTTTTGGGAATCAATGTCCGGACCGAAAAATTTCCAAATGGCTGATTGAGTGAATTTTCGGTACTAGAAATGACTGGCCAATGGCACTGGAAAATTAGAGATATGATGTTAGGATTTATTAAGTTAAGCCATTGGAGTTTGACGAGAAATTGGAGCAGAGTTTGGAACCGGATTAAAAACCGGGACAAGTGGCAAGTGACACATGTCACTTGCCTACTTAGTCTAATATTTAATGGTTTTATTATTACCTAACCTTTATAGTGCATTCTCGAAGCTTTCTTTTGAAAGTGAGTAAAGCTCCTTTAAATGCATGTTTTCTCCTCTCACCCGTAGCCTCCATTTCCCTTCTTCTTTGATTTTCTCCTCCATATTAAATTGCTCCTCATCTCCACTTATACAAGTCCTCATCTCCTACGTATGTCTTCCCCTTTTTATATAAAAGAAATCACAAACCTAAGCCTTGTGATGGTGATGACCGTATGGTGTGTGAGGAAGGTAAAGAATTAGTGAAAATTTTGGAAGACTTGAAGTTTGGAAGCTTGTTTAGGTGAGGGATTTGTTTTATGTTCTTTAATTGATAATTGATGCATTATTTGTGTTGTCTTGAACCTTAGTTTCATGGTATTTGGGATTTGATTGTATGGGTATAAGTGCATGTTTATGTGAGGATAAATGATGAATATGTTATGGATTGGTATTGGTTTGATTGGTTGTGATGTTAGGATGATTGTAGATGAGTGAGAATTCAAATAAGGAGAGTGTGTGTTTTGTGCTGCTAAATTGTAATTTTTATTCAAGGGAATGTTTAGATGAACTTGGGGCTGAATTAGAGACTAAATTGGATGCTTGTTGATGTAGGATTGATGATAGAAGGAAATAAGTGGAGTTGATGAGGAAATCTGGAAAATGTGACTTTGTGTAGGTTTCAGATTTTGGCTCATAACTTTTGATATGGTTGTCCAATTGAGCTGAGGTTTGTTTTAAATTAAACTTAAGAAGTATGGCTAGAATTGATATCAAGGAAGTTTGATCCAATTCTGACTTTAAGGATTTTAATTTTGGCATGCAAAGTGAGTTGTTAGGTACTGTATGAACAGTATCCGAACTTTGAGACCTGAAACTTTGATGATTTTTTTAGGATTGAATTGGATTGAATTTGCTACTTTGGTCTTCATGAAAGTTGAAGATTTTTGTGTTAGCTTTCTAACGCCACTAAGTATGAATTTTTTTTATTTGTACATTGAAATTTATGATATGTTAATGTTCAAGGGGTAATTCAGCCTTTGGTGTGCAATGCTCTAAGTGTATAGGTCTTGTGCTTTTTGTGTTCTGCCATTTATTTGGGACTATTAAGGGTGAAATTGGTTCAAGTGACCTTATGTAAAGTTTTAGAGGATTGTTGTAGCTTTCTAATGAGGTATTTTGTGTGAATTTTCGATGTAAGGATTGTTAGATATAAATTTGCAAAGTTTTGTTATGGTTTGGGTTAAATGCTGAGTTCTTAAACCCTAACAGGGCAGCCACCTTAGTGAGAGGATTTGACCTAGTTTGAATGGGAATTTGCTTTGAAGTCCTTCTTGAGAATTGTATTATATTGTCTGAGCTTTTTATTTCTGTATGGTATGTAATTTTTCAACAATTGGTTGGAAAGTTATGAATGTTGGAAGATTCTGTTACTGTGAGAATGAGATTTATATTGGCAGAAATTTTGCTTGAGAATTTGAGTTGTTTAGAGGTTGATTTTGCTTCCAAGATATTCATGAAACTTGTATAAAATGTTTTTATCTTTCTTCTGACATATATCTTGGAATTTTTGGCATAAGGAATGGAAAGATAGGAATTTTTTTTGTAGAGTGCATTTACTGTTCATATGGTAGTTTTACTATTTCATTGGGCAGAACCTTTGTTTGTGTTTTTGACCCTCTTATAGATTGAATTGGATTAGGGGGTCTTCTTGAAGATTGTAGAAAATGTTTAGAGCTTTCTAATGGTGTATAATGTACCTTAATTGGAGTTATGAGTAAAAAGTTATGAGGATTGGAAGAACACGATTCATCGTTCATATGGTCATTTATGGGTAGTAACTTTGAAGGAGTTTTTAGCACCCTTAGAGGTGAGATTGGTTGGTGAGCCCTTCATGGAACTTGTAGGGTTTCTTGTTATCTTTCCAATGAGATCTTGTTTGCAATTTTTCGATAAGTGTGTAAAAAGTTATGCATGTTAGAAATTCAGATGGTGGAAGAGATGGAAATAGGGCAAACTCTCTTATCTTTTGTTTTATCCTAAAGCTTCTTTTGCTTATATCTTCGTCATCCGACCTCTGATTGATCTGATTCTCGAGGCGTTGGATTCATAAGTCAATGATCTACCTCTCCATGTGGAATTGTGAACTTGTAGGATTTTAATTGAGATTTATGGATTGAATCCAAGTGAGAGAATTGAGTAAAGTTTGGCAATATTCGGACCTATAGAGGTCCAAATTGAGTAATTATGGTGTCTATAGGTTCCTAAGACATAGGGTAATCTTTTGTGATGTGAATTATGGGAAATTCCGGAAATGTCACGAACATGCATTGTACACATCTAAATTCCTACATGTGCATTATTTAATATTTCTAATTGTGCATTTGGTGACATGTGAATATTGTGATTATTATAGAGGCACAGTTGGAACGTCATCCCACGGACGTTGCCGAGACTTCCCGGCGTTAGCTCGGAAGCTATTTGGTGAGTAACCTAGATGGTTTCTCAATTATTAATTGTTTATAATTTTGCACTTATAAAACTGTGGAGAATAATGGTGGGATATTGCTTAATTGTGAATTCCGGACAGAAGGTCCTGAGTACTTGGAAAAAAATATGGTATAGAAGTGTCATGGGTATGTGAAATTGTCATTGTGTTTTTATGTGAAATATTGTGAATAAATTGTCTGATTGTGATATAGGAATATGTGAATAAAGTGATTGAACTGTAGCATAAATGAATACGTGCATGATTGCAAAATCAGTTAATGATAGTTGTGACCGGAGCAGCCACAGTTTCAGAGCTATAAGCTCAACGATTAATGAGCCCTTAATGGGACAGTTTCAGAGCTATAAGCTCAATGATTAATGAGCCCTTAATGGGACAGTTTCAGAGCTACAAGCTCAACGATTAATGAGCCCTTAATGGGACAGTTCCAGAGCCTATGGCTCAACGATTGATGTGCCCTTATGGAGACAGTTCAGGTGCTCGGTCACAACACTGAAATAAATTGAACAGAATGTTACATGCTGCTTTGATTGATCTATTTGGTTGAATGAAAGGCAAAATGCCATATACTGATATGATAATAGTCATGGGATACTTCTAATTGTGAATTATGAAACAACTATATTATGCTTGAGTGTTGGGTGAATTCAATTGGTTATGGATGTCTAATCGTATGAAATGTATATAATTGTCTATGCTCAAGTAAAATTTGTGAAATGTGATAAAATATGCAACAATGTAAATATATGATATGTGAATTGATGTGTTGCATGAATTGAGTGAACCATCGATGATAGTTTCTCACTGAGTTCGCAAAACTCATCCAAAATTTGCAATTATTTTTCAGGACTCAGAAGAATACCCCGTTAAACAACAGCGTATGACATCTTTGGTTAATGAAATAGAAGTAGTCGGGATCGGTTCGCGTCAGCATTAGTATTTTTTATTTTTCAAATTTTGTATTAAGATTAGGTCAATTTGTAAAGTCAATAGATGAAATAAATTGTATGTATAAAAAGGGCCCCGAGGCTATTGAATAGTTTATGTAAATTGTTTTCCGCATAAATTATAATGTGTGTGTGTATGTGTTGAAGAAAAAAATTTGTACTGAGTGATGTAACACGCCACCCTCGCGGGACACGGACTCGAATATCACCATTGATGTCAGGTTCGGGTTGTTGGACCCTGAACTTTTGATGATAATTAGAAATATTAAAATAAATATTAATGAGAAAGAAATTGGTGAGACAATTTATGAATTTAAGAAAATTTGCTGAAATTAAGAAAAATTTATGAGAAAAGAAATGTTTAGTTTTGAGGATTTTGATATTTGAATGAATTTATATGGATTATGAGAGGAAAGAGAATGAGTTGATTGAAATGGGAGTGAAGAATCAAGAAATAAAGAGAAAAGTGTGAAAATTTGAAGAATTTAGAAAGTTTGACTTTTTGGCCATTAATGGTTGACTTTTGACTGTTTTACTTTTATTATGACTGAA
This sequence comes from Erythroxylum novogranatense, assembly GCA_029891385.1. NCBI lineage: Eukaryota > Viridiplantae > Streptophyta > Magnoliopsida > Malpighiales > Erythroxylaceae > Erythroxylum > Erythroxylum novogranatense. The sequence continues at coordinate 56,856,158 of CM057224.1, forward strand.
ACTTTGACTGAGAAATTAACTTAGTTAGAGGATTATTGAGCTTTGATGTTCTTCATGAAAGTTGAAGGATTTGATTTGATCTTTATTTTGATATAAAGTATGGAATTTTTCGATCTCGGAAAAATAAGTTATGATTTTTACAAGTTTCTGTTAAGGTTTTAGCATAAATATTAGAAGACAGAACCTTTGACCGGAAAATGGACTCCCTTAGGAGTCGAATTGATTTTTGAGTTCTACATGAAAATTATAGTGCATTCTTCAAGCTTTCTATAGAGACTAAGTTTGTCAAAATTGGAGTTCGGAATTAAAAGTTATAAATTTTGGAAGTTTTGGATTTTTTAAGTAGGTTTTTTTTTTTAAAAAGAAAAATGTTGTATTCCCGTCGCTAGGGCGACGTATCGCCCTAGTGATGGCGGGCGTTTCGTCAAGATCGCTAGGCGACGATCGCCTCGCGACGGCGGGCGTTCCGCCGCGTCACCAGTGGCGACGCGTCTCGAGACGATCACGCCAACGCTGGGCAGGCGTTCAGCCTACGCACGACGCCGTTTTGCTCTTTTGATTTTCTTGACTTTCCTTTTTCAAATCCGACCTTTGTTCACTATTTTGCTTATATCTTTTCCGTCCTACATTCGATTGAGTTGATTCTTGTTGCGTTGGATTCCTAAGACAATTATCTACATCCTCATGAAAAATTATGAATTTTTGAGATTAAATTAATGGTGATTAATTTAATCAAAGTGAGTCGGGAAATTTTCCAAACCTAGTTCAGTATTTTGAGAAATTTGGGATCTACAGAGATCCGATTGAAGCGATTCTTGAGGCGAAATAAAGCTAAGACAAGGGGCTACAAATCATATGAAGAAATGAAATGTCAATTTTGCCCCTAAGACTTTCAATTTCTAAATTTAAGTTCGGATTTGTGTGGAATTTTTGGATTAGGAACATCTGAGAGTATTTTGAGCATAACTTTTGATTTGGGAATCGAAATGAGGTGATTCTTGTTTTGAATTAACTAGAGACATAAGGCTACAATTGGTATGAAGACATCAAATGTCAATTCTGGGATTAAGAATGTTAATTTCTGGAAGGAAATAATCATACATGGAAATTGTGTTAGAATATGGATATACCCGAACTGTTTTGCACATAACTTTTGGTGTACTAATCCGAATTGAGCGCGGTCGGTGGCGTTGGATTCGTATGATTGAGAGGAACATTTCTCTAGAAGGAAGTTTTAACAAATTCCTTCAATTTATTGTGCGAATCAGACCCACAAGTGAGAGTAACTTAAAAGCTAGTGTAGGGGCATTTTGGTCTTTTAATCATCATTTAAATGACATGGCTTAAAAATGAAAGAGATTTTCGTTTTTTTTAGGAGATTCACGAGTGTTCTAGAGAAAAGAAGAAGAAAGGAAAGAAAAGAAGAAGAGAAGAGAAAGAAGAAGTTTCGTATATGGAGAAAATGCTAGATTTCGATTTTCAAGGGTATTCAAGCAAGAGTTTTGAGTAACTTCCAAGGGAAAAAGGAGGAAGGAGGTCAAAGCTTTCAAATGGAACCAAGAAATTTTGAAAATGAAAGAGAAAGAGGTAAGAGAAAATTTTCAACTTTGAGTTTTTGATGAATTTTTGGTTTAGAAATATGGATAATGATATGGGTTTGTGATTTATGAAGTTGGTTTTGATATATATGCCTTAGGTTGTGTTTAATTTTGGATGGAAATTAATTTGGATTTATGCCTAATTTAGAAAATTGGGATTTTAAGAAATTATTGGCTTAGAATCATGGAAAATATGATGGATTAGTGAATTATGATATCAATTTTAAGGAATTTGTGTTTTATGATATTGAATTTAGATAAATTGATTTAGGCCAATTTTGAGATTTAGGGATTTTTGAAATTGGTGGTTTAGATATCTTGAAATTAGTATGAATTGATGAATTGTGACATCAATTTTGAAAATTAAGTGATTTATGATATTGAATTTGAGTGAATGGGTTTAGGCCAATTTTGAAAATTGGGGGTTTTCAAAATTGTTGAATTAGATAGCGTGGAAATATGATCAATTGGTGAATTCCTAAGTGAAATTTGAGGATGATGATTTCTATGATATTGAATTTGGGTATTTGTGGTTTAGGAAAATTTTAATGTGGAAGAAAGAAGGAGGCTTTGGAGCAATTGAGGCACAAAGCAAATTATTAGCGTCAATTCGAGGTGGGTAGTATATTTATTTATTGAATTATAAGCTAAATGTGAATTTTTGAAAATTAAAGAAAGCAAAATTTGATTTTTGATAAATTATTATGGATAAAAATGTTTGAAAAAGGATGTAAATGTTTGAAATTATGATTTCAAAGGAGTAAAATGAGTTTTATAAAATACAAGACTTATGAATTTCATGGTTTTCAAATTATGTGATTTATGATTTGAATGATTTAAAGAATTAGTGCATATATTGATATGTGATTTACGTGAATTGCATTAGATTGATTATGTGCAATTATGTGGATATATGCTTGTGTCATCTATGACACAATTTGATGATATGAGTTGAAAAGGTAAAAAATCAAGATTTTGAAAAGTGCCTTGAGCAATCTGAATTAGTTTTCGTTATGTGTTAAGTGGGTTTGGTCGGGTCCTTTTGTGAGTCATTGTCTCTACCTATTTAAGCCTTCGCATTTTGCCTGCAATAGGCAATGGAGATCCGATTTGGACTCCTTTCACGGCTACATCGGATCTGCTATGCGGGGAAAGTGTAGTACGTCTGTTCTACGCACAGTACATGCCGTTATCTGAATGTGCGAGACGTCTGTTAGACCGAACCAAACCAATTCGATGTGTTATGTGTTTTAATTTGATTAGGATGTGATACACTATGATGTGATGCATTCATGTTTAAGATATGCATGTTTTGAAAAAGGTTTGAGATTATGAGAAACGAGAAAGTAAAATTTTCAAGCATGAAATTCCTGAAACTGGATATAAATGTTTTGAAACAAATGAAAATTTTGAGAAAAATCTTAGAAAGTGTTGATGAAATTGAAAAGTTTGAAAATGAGTTTTTGGAGAAATTCTTAAATGGGAAATGTCTGAAAAGTTTGAAAAATAAAAGATTTTTTTTTCCGCTTATTGTTCAGTTTATAAATATATTATCCACGAACTTCCGAGCTCACCCCCCTTTCATCCCCATCTCTAGGTTTTCACGCAGGAGATCAGATGGAAGACGAGTATGATGTCAACCCGATAGTTTTTGTATGCTTTGTTTTATGTGTAATGTTGGAGTTTAGTTTTGAAGTTGTGAAAAAGGTTTATGGATTATGTATTGCTTTTGTTTATGGCTTGAAAAGTCATTATGTAAATTATGATGTATTTGAGTTATGAGTTATGTATGATTGTGGAATAGATTTTGTACGTAAATTTGAATTGAGATGGATATAAATGGCAATTGGAATGTATATGAATGGCTTGTGATTGAATTGTGGATAATTAAGTTGAGATGTATTATGGATTGGAATGATGAAATGTTTAGAACTAAGATTGTGTTTACATTGGTGTTTGGATGCTTGGGACGGAGGTCCGATGTTGCCTTATGCTATTGGATTATGTATTAGAAGTGCGTTTCTTTGGTTTTAAATTTTGAAATGTCAAAATACATTTGTTATCTGCCAAAATTTTGGTAAAATTTCGGTAAAATGGGTTTAAAGAAATGAGTTTGAGGATTTATATGATTGTATAAGAAATGATTAAGATGAATTAAGTGAATTGAAATTGGTGAGGGTGAGTTTCCAAAAAGGGAATTGTATGGAATGGTTATGATTTGAATGTGATTGAGTAACGAGAAAAGGAGTGAAAAAAAAATTAATTATACCGGATTTCGGAATGGTATGTCTTAGGGTTTCCAACGCGATTATGTTCCTTTATTCGAATGTGTTTCTGTGTTCTTGATTGTTCTCGGATGTCGGCGCCATTTGAAACGGATGTCGGTGTTTGTTTCAGTTTGATTATTTCGATTCGCATTCGATTCGGAATTCTGCCTTTCGAGTTTCTCTGCTTTGTTATTCGTATTTCTGATGCACAATTTTCCGAGTATTCGTTTCGCTCCGATGATGCGATTTGTATTCCGATTTGCGATTTCTCGCTTTTTGATTTTCCGTCTTTCCGTTCCTTTTTTCGGTTGGGATCCGGTTCCCGGATTGGGTCCCAACATGGGTCATACAGGAGTGGGGTGTTACAAGTCTTCCCATGCTCTGCACAACGTGCGTGCGTCGTTTCACCAGGCGCAGAACGCTTCTAGCTCCCGCACCACAACGACGTTGTTGGACCCCAATTTTTGAGTGAAATTTAGAAATATTAAGTGAAATTGCATGAGTGGTTTTATATATGTATTGTGAAATAAAAGTATTTATGATTTGAAGAAATTCATGAGAAAAGAATTATTGGGTTTTTGATAATTTTGATTGTTGTGGAGATTTGTATAATTTATGAAAGTTCAAGTGGATGAGTTGATTGAAATGAAGTTGAGTTTGGTTTTCAGTCTCGGATTAGTAAGGGCTGAACGAGTATTTTGGCCATAACTCTTTCATTTCTTAACCGATTTGAGCGTTCTTAGTGTCATTTTAAAGATGAGACATAGAGGAACATTTTTCTATAAGGAATTTTTGCCAAATCGTTTCATTTACCTGCTTAAAATCAGGAGGCAAGATGTCAGTGTTTAAAGGTTAAATGAAGGGCAATTATGGAAGTTCACTTAAGTTCCTATGGTTTAAGGCTATTATGGAGGGGCAATTAAGCCTTTGTGCTTCCTTAATGATAAAGGATGATGTGGCTGTCGTGTATGAAGGCAGAAAGTTATGAAAATGAGAAATAAAAGAAAGAAGAAAACGATAGAGAGAAGGGAGAAGGAGAGATTCGGTGATGGAGAAGAAGGAAGAAGAAGAAGGAGCTGCTAGGGTTTTCAGTTTTTATGGGATTCCAAGGGGTTTTTGATGCTTCTTCAAGAGGGAAAGAGAGGAAGAGAGCACTTTCAGATGAGAGAAAATGAAAGAGAAAAAGAGGGAGCAACAAGGGTTTTGAATTTTTGGGTCTTCTAGCATGAGTTTTGAATTGTTTCAAGGGGAAAAAGATGGAAGAAGGTGATATCTCCCTTATAGGACAAGGAAAAATCCGAAAATATGAAGATTGAGGTAAGAATTTATTGAAATTGTTTGGCATTAATTTGAAAGTTTGAGAAATAAGGGAATTGCCAAAATTTTCTACTATGATATCTTTAAAAATAAACGGCAAAAAGTTTTGACAAATGTTTTCGCTTATCTTTCAATTTATAAATATATTATCCACGAGCTTTGTGCTCACCCCCTTTCATCCTCATCTCTAGGTATAGAGCAGGAGATCGGATAAAAGATTGTCAAGACCGTTTGTTCGATTGTGTATAGCGTGTATTTTGTGTAAAGTTGATTTTGGTATTGCTATGGTATATGGCTGAATTGCCATTGATGTATTTTGAGCATGTATTTCAGAATGTATAAGGATTACGAATTTGTATATATATTTGAGTATGATGTATATGAATCCTGAATTGTGTATTTGAACTTTGCTATGGTTGGGATGTGTGTAGGATTATGAATAAGAATTGTTTGAGATATGATTGTGGATTGGGCTTTGGATGAGATGAATTATGAAATTGGGTATGGTTTTGATATATGTTATGTAATTGGATAAATTAGTTTGTATATAAGTATGAAAGTGAGGAATACAAATTGGGTATAGAAAATGACTTGAAGTGGTTTAGAAATAGGATTGCGTTTGTTTATGCTGAGATCCCGGACGGAGGGTCCGGTGAATTTTGATAATTGTGTGACTTCTTAGGAATTTTAGAAGTGTTTATTTACCATTTGTAGGTTTTGGGTTTTTACAAATGCAGCCGTTATGCTGCCGAAATTTTGGTAAAATGGGTATAAAAATGAGATTTGGGATTTATATGAATGTATAAGAAAATGATTAAGGATTTGAGACCTTGCATGTATAAGAATTTTGTTATGTTTTGAGAAATTGATTGAGGATAATTTCCAAGAAAAGGGACATTGTATGGATTTTTGCATGAATTTAAATAAAGACGCTTAAAAGAAAAAGAAAAAAAAATTATACCGGATTTGGAATGTCTTAGGGTTTCCAACGCGATAGTTTTTCTAAAGTGTATGCTTTCGAATGTCGAAAATTCGTATGCGATTTGCTTTCATTTGTTTGCACCGTTTGTTTGATTCCGATTCGATTATTCGTTTAGTTCGTTTCGCCTTTCGCTTTGATCCGACTTTTGGTTTCGATTCGATTCGATTTGAATCAGCTTTCATTTTGTCTCAGTATTTGATTTGTTTTGATTCAATCGTTTTTGCTTTCGTTCGATCCGCTTTGTTCTTTCGTTTTCGATACTTTGTATTCGCTCTCCGATTTGAATTCATTTTGGTTTCGGCCATTTTTGTTCCATTTTTCAGTTGGAATCGGGTGCCAACATTTATGGTATCAGAGCCCAGTAGTAGGATCTTATCTTGGCACTTTAGGATAAGTTATCTGGATAAGAAATTGTGAGAGTTAGAATTGATAAGATTGAATTTGGGATAATGTGATGAACATGCAGATGGATTTTTCATGCATGATGTGAAGAACCTAATGGATTGTTTGATTAAGGTGATGAGTGATGATTGATTATAAGAAAGTGCTAATGGAAATTGAGAGGAGAAATTCATGATGAAACTGGATGAATTGATTTTAGCTATACATGTGTGAGATGTGGTCGGGTCGGCCGTGTTGGGCCCGGATCTAGTCAAAACGACCCGTGGGCCGATCGGTCCATTATTCAGAGATCAGCTTTATGCCTAGGCCAAGCCCAAGTCCAGCCCATGCCCTCCTTGGCCCATTCGTAGAAGGAAGTCTCCCATGCAAACACGTAAAGACATAAACCTAGCTGTAAAACCATATATAAGGTATAATTTCATCGTAACAAAGGTACGCACAATCATAACCTAGCTCTCTCAGCTTTTACAGCGATCCCACCTTCACAAAAGACTGACTTGAGCGTTGGAGGGGCTAATCGGGACCTGACCCCGGTGTGCCTTCCTTTGTTTCTGAGTACCCTCACGTTGAAGTCATCCACAAAGCGGCTTTCATGGATCCAAACAGCAGCGTTCGATTCTGTCGAATCCGCAGTAACCAATTGGTGCCCACCGTGGGGCCCGACTTCAGGGCACCACGTCCAGAAACACACAGATCAGTCATGCGGCGGCGACCAACCCTGATATAGCCGCTGTCACGGCTCTGGCGATGCAGCGCATGAGTTTGCAATTACCTGCAACCCTGCCGCCCGCACCTCATGTTTCCCACACGAAATCTTCAGACCCGAACGATCAACCGCAACCTCAAGCCTTGGAGCAAGAAGAACAGAGCGTGGCTGTGGAGGATAGCGCTGCGGGCAATACGCGTCCGAATCTCCAACACCGATCGGATGCAGATCCTCTTCTGCCTACACACACCTCCCTCACCCGAAAGCAGATTGAGGAGGCGGCTGATCTGTTGATTAGCCAGATTTTGCAGTCTCAGCCAGCACAACAGCAGCCGTCTGCGCGACAAGCCGCACGACGGACCAGCATGATGACCGGTCATAACCCAACTGAAGCCCTAGAGAAAATCGCGGATGATCAGATTAATGCAGCTATGAGCTTTCGCCCAGATCGCCCGACAACTCAGTACAACTCTCCTTTTACTCTGGAAATCTTGGATAGCCTCCTGGCGCCCGACACCAAAATACCGACCCCTGAAAAATACACTGGAAAGACCGACCCCCTGGACTACCTACAGCACTTCCAGTCCATGATGAGTCTACATTGTGTTTCGGACACCATCCAGTGCAAGGCTTTCTGCACGGCCTTTCAAGAAGGAGCTCGGTGATGGTTCAACAGCCTGCCCCCGAGCTGTATCACCTGCTTTGAAGATTTCAGGTTATTATTCTGAACCGCCGCCACCGATGGCGGCCACAGAAGACAACTTTGGAGGTAATGCAACTTACCCAAGGAAGGAATGAAAGCTTGCGAGAATTCATCACTCGATTCAATAACGAAGCGGTCGAGGTCCCCGACCTCACATGCTCGTCCATGTTGGCCGCGCTTATGAGCAACACAAGGGATGAGGAGTTTAAAAAGTCATTGGCTCTCGACCAGCCCCGATCTATTCAAGAGATCAGACATCGGGCAGATAAGTACATTCAGCTCGAAGAAGTACTAAAGAATACAAAACGCAAGGCAGATGACCGCGGGACGAGTGGTAGAACAGATGAGTCTCACAAGAGACAGAGGGATCAGTCGACCTAGAGAAAGCCGAACGGTCGGCAGTGGCATCACCAAGACTTCACCCCGCTCAACAGGCAATATGCGGAAGTATTGGCAGCCATGAGAGCGGACGGGGAAACTATCCGAGAAGAACGACAAAATGAAGACTCCTACAAGGATAGGACCCTGACTCATATTGTCGTTTCCACAAAGAGGTCGGTCATGATACGGAGGATTGTTGGCAGTTGAAAAAAGAAATCAAATTCCTCATACAAAGGGGAAGGTTAGGCCGATTTGTGAAGCACGCGCGAAATGCCGACCGAGATAACGAGCATAAGAGCGGTCGACACGATTATAGACGACAGAATTGGAGACGGGATGATAGAAATGACGGAGGAAGTCGGAATGCAAACGCAGATAATCGACGCAAAGAGAGAGGGCGATCAAGGGAAAGAGATGACAGAAATGCCAGGCAACAAGGTGACCGACCGACTGGGGTCATCAACATGATATTCGGTGGAAACGCAGCGGAGGGATCCACTGCTAAAGGGAGAAAAAGATATGCCAAGCAGGTCGGCAGAGATTCATCAACCAAAAGGCCGAAGGAGAGCGACGGGATGATATCGTTCGACGAGTCTGACCTTGAGGGAGTAAGTTGCCCTCATGACGACGCCCTCGTTGTAAATCTGAACATGGACGGCTACGAGGTGAAACGGGTGATGATTGATACGGGCAGCTCGGTCGACTTGTTGTATTATGAGGCCTTCAAGCAGATGAAGGTACCTGAAGATCGACTTTTGCCTATAGACAGACCCATTAAAGGAGTAACTAGAGCATCAGCCTACCCGTTCGCCCGAGTCTTTTTAAAAGTGAAGTTCGGACAAAAGTCGAGTCAAATAGAAAGGGATGTTGAGTTCCTAGTCGTGAAGTTTCAAGGGGCGTACAATGCAATAATCGGACGAGCTACCTAGAACGCCCTTAGAGTAGTCGTCTCTCCTTACTACCAAGCGATAAAATTCCCAACGCCTCATGGAATCGGTACTATCAGGGGTCATCAGAGAATCGCAAGAGAGTGCTACTTAGCGAAAACGAAAACATTAGATAGGGCGGTAGTCCTAGCAAGCTCTCTTGATGTGAGGGCCGACGAGGAGATGGACAGGATGACTCATAATCAGAGGGTGTCGGGCTATGAAGAAGAACGAAATGATGAAGCCCGCAGAGCGGAACTCGTTCTCCTCAGTGAAGACAGAGAAAGGGAGGCTGCTCTTGAAACGTGAAGGCTCTCTACCAATAGATAAGTTCTATTTTAGTTAGTCTTTGCTTATTACCGTTTTTGTATACAACACGTGGGAACCTTTATCCTGTCCCTGCCAGACAGGTTTTTTAACGGCCCACGCCCTCATTATCATCAATAAAGGGATTTTCAGATTTCTTGAAAATGAAAAGTTCCATCATATGTGGCAAAGAGTAAAAAATTGCTCGCCATCTCCATAGATCGACTACGGTCGGTCGGGTCGCCAAGACAAGATCCTTGGGACCCTCGCTCGCCATCGCTTGCAATCTCCAAGATCGACTACGGTCGGTCGGGTCGCCAAGACAAGATCCTTAGGACCCTCGTTCGCCATCGCTCGGTATCTCCATAGATCGGCTACGGTCGGTCGGGTCGCCAAGATAAGATCCTTGGGACCCTCGCTCGCCATCTCCATAGATCGACTACGGTCGGTCGGGTCGCCAAGACAAGATCCTTGGGACCCTCGTTCGGCATCTCCATAGATCAGCTACGGTCGGTCGGGTCGCCAAGACAAGATCCTTGGGACCCTCGTTCGCCATCGCTCGGCATCTCCATAGATCGGCTACGGTCGGTCGGGTCGCCAAGACAAGATCCTTGGGACCCTCGCTCGCCATCTCCATAGATCGACTACGGTCGGTCGGGTCGCCAAGACAAGATCCTTGGGACCCTCGTTCGCCATCACTCGGTATCTCCATAGATGGACTACGGTCGATCGGGTCGTCAAGACAAGATCCTTGGGACCCTCCGCTCGACCTCGACACGGACCGACCACGGATAGTCGGGTCGCCAAGGCAAGAGCCTTGAGGCCCCTCGCTCAGCGTAGATCGAACACACTCGCCCAGGATCCTAAGGTAAAACCTAGGACCATACGGCCTCATAATAACTCTCCCGTTCGACACAAAACGAATACACTCGTTCACAATCCACTAATTGAGGAGACAACCTCACCCTAAACGCAGAAGAGATAGTAAAAAAAACACACTATCATTCATTTCAAAAGTTTCGGTCACATGCCCAACCGGATGAGCTTTACAAAGGGCGCGATCACCCCGACACCTCGGGGGGAGGAGACGAAGAACCAACAACCGGGTCAGCGGAGGAAGGGTCGGCAGCATAATCGGTCAAGGGAAGAGAAGGGCCCGCAATTGGGTCGAGAGGAGCTGGCAGTAGGGAAACACCCTCCTCTTCTTCTTCCTCCGAGCTGAGATCCAACTCCTCGTCCGGAATAACGATCCGCTCCCCGACGGCCTTCTCCTTCATTTCCTCCAACGAAAGGCCAAGAGCAGGAAGCAACGGTTCGGCATACTCTTCAAATGAAGGCCGCTCCGACCCATTGGGAACGTGAACCTCATAGCTCTTCCTCAGGGCCAAAAGGGTTGGGTCACAGGCGAGCTCCAAGCATTCCGCGTTTAGATTCCTTCTCTTCCACCGCTTGATCGCCTCGATTCTCTGTTTCTTAACAGAGCATCCCAGCTTCGTCAACACCTCCTCGATCTTGCGCCTGCCTTCCACCGCTGCATGGTAGTCTTGGAGGAACTTCTCTTTAAGCTTCCTCTCCAACTCCACCTTCCGCTCCAGCTCACTTTTCTCCGTAATCACCCTGATCCTCTCCTCCTCCCCCGTATCGACTCGAGCTTTCAAAACGCTCATCGCTTCCTCCCGAATCTTCTTCTCCTCCTCTAAAGAGAAATTCTGAGCCTGAAGAAGGTCTCTCCCCTCTTTCACCTCCGAAAGCTTGTCCTTCAAAGTCCTCATCTGCTTATGAAGGTCTTGAACTTCCCGGTCCAGAGCCTTCAGACGCTGCACCACTGCAAAGGACATAACTGAGCTCCGTACATAGCTGCGAAGGAGTAGAGACCATTTCTCCCGATTATTCTTCTTATCCAATTTCTCCTCGTCTGCAGGGGGAGTAATCCTCTCAACAATGTGGCGGGACACATCGAAGTCCCCAATCGAGGAGGTCATGGGCAGCTTGATCAAAGACTCCCACTGCCCGGCGCCAGTTGCCTGACTCTTCCCTTTGCTCTCCTTCTCTTTCGCCTTCCCAACTAACCCAGACGGCTCGGATGGAAGATCACGAAGTCGGACCAATCTCCTCCTCTTAAGCAGAGGATCCACTTCCTCCTCCTCATCCTCTTCTATACCTTTCCCGCGTTCATCGGGTACCATCGGCAATGACGCCGCCCCAAGCAGATCTGTCCTCAACAAATGAAGGGACCGAAGACACCGTAGAACGACTGAGTCCACCAACGGAGCGGAGCCCTCACCAATCTCCGTTTCCTTCCCCTTCTTCTTCTTCCCCGTGGCCTGTTTTTTGGACTTAGAGGGAGCGGTGGGCTCGGTATAATCCTTTTCTCTCACCATGGTTGCACGACAACAAACACAAGTTAGAGAGAGATGCAATAATCAAGGTCTGCAGCAAATAACTAAACTACGCGGGGTCAACCAGGTGGGGCCGCTCCCTCTCTGAGCCCAATAATCCGTGGCGGAAATTGACGAGAAAAGAATTGGCCGAGACCCCCGAAAATTCTGGATGAGCCGAACGAAGTCATATCAACCGAGCCCTTTAATACGATCTACTACTATCCACTCATTCCTACTAAGGGATACGCTCGATACATCATTCCATTGCTCGGCTAAGGGGTACCTCCACGGCCGAGACTCGGAGGAGGACCCGGGAGGCTTCACAAAGAAATACTTTGTCCGCCAAGAGACCTTTGAAGCTATCCCGACCGATCGATAGTGAGCGTCTCGGTACTGCAGAGAAGGGATCCCGACTCCAGAGATCGGACTCTGACTCAATCTCATGAAATGGCGCAGGACGCCGATCGAGGGAGGGCAGCTGAACTAATGGCACAGCAACGCCAGACCGTTTTTAAATCTCCAGCTATTCGGAGGAATTTGGCTTGGCATTAGCTGATAAGCCGTGTATATCTCGTCGATGATCAGGGCGTATGGAAGCCTCATGCCACCCACCGAGAAGAAACTATCAGAAACGGCGAAATATCCACTCAAGTTGTTGTGGATACGTTCGTTCCCCAAAGCCAGCCGAGGTCCCCAGGACACGGGAATGTTATATCTGAGTATTGACCGATTCAGCTCCTTTACGGTCATCGTCGATGCTTCCCGTGGCGGCCCCTCCACAACCAACCCATCCTTTCTCTCCCTCGTCGATATCTCCTCGAAACCCTCTACCATACTTCTAGCACTGGTAGTCGACATGTTTACCAAGAAGAGGTTTTTAATAAGAAAACTTAGGGGAAGGAAGGACGTACCTATTTAGTGAACGGAGAAAGGGAAATCGGACGACAGTTGACGGAAATTTCCGGGAACTGAGAGCAAGAAAGAGTAGATGAAGGTAGAATGAAAGCAAGAACGAAACAAGCGTGAAGAAAACTCACAGCATATCGATCCTGAACATTTATAGAAGATCAGTTAAACGGACATCCCAACCAAAGCGTGACACGCGGAGAAAATCCGAACGAGCTCGGACACGCGGAAGAATCCGAGCCGAGGTAAATTAGGGTTTATTTAAAAGGTTGGAGCGGCGCGACAGTTGAAAGGACATCCATAACAGTTGTACAACGGTTACAAGGACGATCCGTCAAGGATTCTGAAAAGCTGTCAGAAGGCATGCGCCGTCGATAATAAATGCTCCGCACGTTCACTAATGATGACCACCCGATTCGTATAGCGCGAGCTATTGTGTAATAAGTGCCGAGGCCGATCAGTTGGGGCACTCGGCCGACCGATCCCAGTACGAGCAGTCACGCACAACTAGTCAGCATCTGACCGATCGGGACTACCCGGGCTATCCCATGATCGAGCTACAATAACAATGCTCGACCGATCGACTACTTCATTAGCTGACCTACAGACGAGCTACACCTCAATGCTCAACCGATCGTCCCAATCACGAGTCGTTCCATGTACGAGCTATGAAACCTCTACATACTCCTCCGACCCTTCTCTTCGCTCAGACTCGAGGAGTAGGGGGCTTATGGTCGGGTCGGCCGTGTTAGGCCCGGATCCAGTCAAAACGACCCGTGGGCCGATCGGTCCATTCTTCAGAGATCAGTTTTATGCCTAGGCCAAGCCCAAGTCCAGCCCATGCCCTCCTTGGCCCATCCGTAGAAGGAAGTCTCCCATGCAAACACGTAAAGACATAAACCTAGCTGCAAAACCATATATAAGGTATAATATCATCGTAACAAAGTTACGCACAATCATAACCTAGCTCTCTCAGCTTTTATAGCGATCCCACCTTCACAAAAGACTGACTTGAGCGTCAGAGGGGCTAATCAGGACACAACCCCCGGTGTGCCTTCCTTTATTTTACAGGTACCCTCACGTTGAAGTCATCCCTGAAAGCAGCTAGCTCATGGATCCAAACAGTAACGTTCCGTTCTGTCAGAATCCGGCAGAACCAAGATGAAATAAGAAATACTTGAAGGATAGGATTAAATGATATGAAGGTATATCATGAAATAATTGAAGAATTAAATTGATTATTGATCAAAGTGACGAGAATCATGATTGATTTTAGGAATGTGTTAATGAAATTAAGATTAGAATTCTTAATGAATTTGGATGTTTTGGCCTAGGGAATTTTTAATTTGAGGAAAGAAGAAGGACTTTGGAGAATTGATGCTTTGGAAAAAGTTCTAGCATGGATTTAAGGTGGGTAACATGTTTATTGTTTTGAATTATAAGTCAATTATGAAATTTTGAAAAAAATCAAGAAAGGGATTTTCGAATTTTATTGTTTCCGAATGATTTGAAAAATTGTTACAAAGGTTTAATTCTTTGTTTTCAATGATTTTGATAAATTGCTAAAAATTCTAAACTTCATTATTTATGAATGAATGGATAAAGTATGCAAATTGTTACATACATTGATTTTTTTTGAATGATTTGATACAATTGAAATAATTGTTAAAGTCATCGTGTTTGAATGTTTTAATAATTGCTAAATGTTGCATTCTTGAATGTTTGAGAATATGTTATGTTATGTGAATTGGATTGAAGTTGTGACATTTGAATGAATTTGTGTTTGATTAGAGCATGAGTATAAGATTTTAGTTTTTTTTTTAAGGTGCCTCCGGGGGTTTTGATTTCAAGTATGAAAGGTGTTATATGGGTATCTATTTTTGGTTTGGTTGATTGTTAATGATGAAGTAGAATTTGAGAAATGTACTTAGAGATATTTTGAGGTTAATTCATGTGGAAAGTGAACGTAGAAAAGGATGAATGAGTAATTTGGAGTTGCTGCCATTTTGAGATAGTTTTAGGGATTAATTGAAATTGGTTTGGAGTTGGGAAATTGAGGATGATGGAGATTGAAGTGGTTTTGTGCAGGTATATGAAGTTTGGATGAGAAAATTGAAGATTGGCTAGTTGAATTTTTAAAGGAGGTACTGTCAAAATTTTTGCAAAATTTGACAGAAACTTCGCTTAAGTTTTAGACCTCTTAGAGCTTGAATTGGATTGGGGGTCTTTTGGAAGTTTGTAGCATATGTTTATATCTTTCTATAGAGGTATGATATGCCTTGTTTGGAGTTAGGAGTAAAAACTTATGGGGTTAGACTAGTTCGCCATCGCTCATTTGGCAAATTTGGGCAGAACCTTTGGAAGGTTTTTTTTTCACCCCTTTGGAGTCTGTTTTGGTTTTTGCATCCTTCATAAAAAATGTAGATCATCTTTTCATCTTTTCATAGTGATATAATATGCATTTTTTGGAGTTAGGAATAAGAAGTTATGAAGTTTGAAACATTGTTGTTACTGTTCACGGATACTGTTCCATTGGTCATTCTAGGCAGCAACTTTGAACAAGTTTTTACCCCTTTTAATGATTGGATTGATTTTTTATTCCTTCATGAAAGTTTTAAAGCATCTTTTTATCTTTCCATAGAGGTAAAATGTGACATTTTTCGACTATTGTATCAAAAGATATGATTTTCCAAACTTTGGGTCTTGTTTAGGATAATTTCCAAATGGGACAGAAACTTGAAGCTACTTTGGACCCCCTTAATGGCCGAATTAGGTTTTAAATCCTTCTTGAAAGTTGTAGAGGCATGTCTTAGCTTTGTAATGAGGGATCATATGCTACTTTTGGGTGTAGGGATTGAAAGTTATGAATTTGTAAGTTATGGTTAAGTTTCAGGTTATATGTTGGTTTAACGCCCTTAAACAGGGCAGCCACAATATGGGGAGATTTTGATCTAGTTAGAGATGAATTTTTGCTTCTAAGTCCTTCATGATAATTGTTGTATGTTTTCTAATCTTTTTATTACTATATGAATTTATGTGAGTTTGTAATGTCAATGTGTCTAGTACGACACGATATGAAAATATGAAAACTAAAGTTTCGAAATGTGCCTTCGGGCAATTTGATTTTTGAGTATGATATGTGTTATGTGGGTTTGGTTAGGTCCCATAAGTTAGAGTCAGTGCACTGTCTCATTTTAAAAGGCTTCTCCCGCCTGCCCACTAGTGACACTGGAGTTCCGATTTCGGACTCCTATAAGTTCACGGCTGCACAATACCGCTATGCGGGACTATGCAGTACGTTCCGTTTGGACCGAAACCAAACCATTCTGAAGTGTTATTTGATTTTTGATTTGTTTAAATTATGATGCATTTATTATGTGAAGCAATCATGTTTTTAGAAATTGTGCATGATTTATGAAAAATGTGAGAATTTTGAGAAATGAGCAATTGAGTTTTGAAATCGAGAAATTTTTGGAAATTAAACATAAATAATTTGAAAATGTGGAAAGTTTTAAGAAATAAGTTTGTGAAAATTTTACTAAATGGTAATTGTTTTGCGAAATGTCTTTTGCTTATTGTCAATTTATAAATATGTTATCCACGAGCTATTTTAGCTCACCCCCCCCTTTCATCCCCATCTTCAGGTATTCGAGCAGGAGATTGAATGAAAGAAAGTCAAGATGTTCTTTGATTTTGTTTGTTTTGTACTTTGTGAAATTTCGGAATGTAAAGAAATTATGAATTTATGTTTGGAATTGAGTTTGTGTATGAAGTATGGGTATGTAGATGATCGATGTATTCATTTATTGAACTGAGTTGTGTATGATTATGGAATTGGATTATGTAAGTAAATTGTGGTTAGTATATATAATTGTGAATGTGATTGAGATTGAATATGATTGTGTTTTGGGTTCCGGACGGGAGGTCCGAGGAATTGGTGTTATGTTTTGGAATATTATAAGTGTGTTTTGCTATTTACAGATTTTTTGGTTGTTACAATTACAACCGTTATGCTGCCCGATTTTTGTTAACGGGAAAATTAGTTTTAATAAATATAGATGTATTTTTGGGATTTGTGTAAGTGTATCAGAACCTTTAGAATTGAATATAAGATTAAGATATACTTGATTTCGAGAAGTCAAGTAATTTAAGGTTATGGAAAATTTTGGCAAAGGAACTTGAGATTAAAATGGATGAATTTCCAAAATAAGATTGAATGAAGAGAAAAAGGAATGAATATTCTGAGAAAGAAAAGCAAGAAAAAAAATTATACCGATTTCGGATTAGTCTTAATGTTTTCAGCGCAACGCGACTCTTTTCTAAAGCTTTTGTTTGCGGATGTCGGATATTCGTTTCGCTTTCGATTCCTTTGTTCTGCATTTTGTTATCCGATCTGTTCAATTCAATTTGAATTCGATTCCGTCGATTCGCTTTCGACACTTCCGCTTACGACTTCCAATCTGATTTGTTTTCCATTTTGTTCTCCATTTTTCGTTCTTTGTTTTCCGGTTGGGGTTCGGTCCCGAGATCAGGTCCCAACATAGATGGTATCAAGGTTCCTTAAGAAATGGACCATTGATTTGTGTCCATATGTTAAGAAACAATGATTTATGGATATAGTGATTTGATAAGATAGGAGGATATTAGATACAAGAAGTGAAAATTTGTGAAGAAATTGAGCGATATGTATGATGAGGAAATTAAATAAGAAAAGTAATTGATTATGATCTGTTGGAAAGAAATTAGTTAAGAGATTGTGTTACTTGATGATGAGTTAGTAGGAATTTCGATGACGAAATTCTTTTAAGAGGGAGAAAAATGTTAGACCCCGATTTTTGAGTGAAATTTAGAAATATTAAGTGAAATTAAATGAGTGGTTTTATATATGTATTGTGAAATAAAAGTATTTATGCTTTGAAGAAATTCATGAGAAAAGAATTATTGGGTTTTTGATAATTTTGATTATTGTGGAGATTTGTATAATTTATGAAAGTTCAAGCGGATGAGTTGATTGAAATGAAGTTGAGTTTGGTTTTCAGTGTCGGATTAGTAAGAGCTAAACGAGTATTTTGGCCATAACTCCTTCTTTTCTGAACCGATTTGAGCGTTCTTAGTGTCATTTTAAAGATGAGACATAGAGGAACATTTTTCTAGAAAGAAGTTTTACCAAATCATTTCATTTACTTGCTCAAAATCAGGAGGCAAGATGTCAGTGTTTAAGGTTAAATGAAGGGCAATTATGGAAGTTCACTTAAGTTCCTATGGTTTAAGGCTATTATGGAGGGACAATTAAGTCTTTGTGCTTTCTTAATGATAAAAGAAGATGTGGCCGTCGTGTATGAAGGCATAAAGTTACAAAAATGAGAAATAAAAGAAAGAAGAAAACTATAGAGAGAAGAGAGAAGGAGAGATTCGGTGATGGAGAAGAAGGAAGAAGAAGAAGGAGCCACTAGGGTTTTCGGTTTTTATGGGATTCCAAGGAGTTTTTGATGCTTCTTCAAGAGGTAAAGAGAGGAAGAGAGCACTTTTGGATGAGAGAAAATGAAAGAGAAAAAGAGGGAGCAACAAGGGTTTCGAATTTTTGGGTCTTCTAGCATGAGTTTTGAATTGTTTCAAGGAGAAAAAGATGGAAGAATGTGATGTAGGAAAATCCCGGTGTGTACATCACATGCACACGGTGCGGAAAACAAAAATTTTTGTTCCAGAACCTTCCTGAAAGCCAGGATCCATGTGTCTATACAACAAAGTCAAACCATAACGACCAAAGGAGACCGTCTCTAACGGTATTCACGCAGAGATCGGAGAACCTAACCGGGGCAAACCCTTTGACCCGGGAATAGCTAGAATAAAGTAAAGACTGCTAGATCTTACCTTTACTCTTAGAGAGTTTGGAGAAACGATGAAGAAGGAGGATGAAGCTTGGAAGATGAGATGATGATCGTATGTTTTGGAGAAAGAAACTCTTTCTTCTTCTTCTTCAAAAACCAACGAACATACACCTTGCTCTCTACCTTTGCCATTTTGTCTTTAACTAATTAAAGACACATTAAATGCAAAGTGGTGACAAGGCTTCCACGTTAGCCTTTATATATATAAAGTTAAGATAAGCTTCCTCCTCCACCTTCCACGTAAATCACACATATATATATATAAAAAGTTAAAAAGATAAGCTTCATTCTTCTCCTTCCACGTACACACACACACACACACACACACACACACACACACATATATATATATTAATTACTTAATTAATTAATAAGATATATATATATATATAAAAATGCTGAAATGGCCCAGTCACACTGGGGTCGGTCCTACCGGGTCCTGGTATAGAAAAAACACCGAAGACCTGTTTTAGTAATATCGATGTCGCGATTTCATCGGGACATATCCCAATCTCATCGGGATCTATTTAATCCTATTGCTCTCCATATAATTGGATCTCTGTCTAAAACTATTTTATGAATTCTCCGAATCACTCTTATGCATGTGACCCATTAGGTTCCCGGTTATGTTGGCCACTTAGATTAACACTTAATCTGAGCAAGTCATGAGCGGTATCTTGCAACACATCATGACCCCCAATTGACTGGAAAGTAATTGGTTTGATGAATGAACCTATGTTCGTCATGAACCATATCACGAACCTTTCCATAGACAATTACTGTGCAATTCGTCCTTTCACCATGCTATACCCCACTTGGTTATGAGTATAGGCAAAGTGTCAACTCTTACTAGACTAACTACGTCAACTCTAGTCCAAGTGATATCAGTTCTCGTCCTGGGACTCATTACTTTATATGTCACTGAAGACACTCTTCATGACATACGTACTCCGGCCAGAGATTTTCAAGTAATGATCCTGACAAGAGGCCATGGCTATCATCTTCTGCTATCACAGAAGTGGTGAATCCTCTATTGGCTACTCAATTACCTTCGAATACCTCAAGCTGTACCCAATCACCACCCTATGAACGACCTGTGTAAGGCAACAAGGAATAGAGTCAAAGCACAGAATCAGTATCCAAGATATCCTTGAGCACCTCAAGTCTAAGGATATTTGCACCATTGCTATGATGAGATTATCACTGACATTAGAATAGGACATCCATGTGATGATCTCATAGCAGGTCATCCAATGTACTTACTACCTCTAGTAAGCATTCACATCTCAACCCTAAACATCCCATATTTACGGTTTCAAATCCTTCGCTTGATCAAATCAAGGAGCTTGAGATGTGCTAGTCTTTCCGGACACCGATGTCCGCCAAGAATCCTATGACTAGGGATAATTTAGAATCGACATAATTGCACATGATAGGAATCTCGATAGTATGATCACATCATAATTTCCTTCATGCTATGTCATATATCATGGACTTCATTAATTTGCTTATAGATCAATATCCATTCATAAATAAGGAACAACAAATTAATGAAATATGCCTTTCTTTATTTATTCATAAAATATGTACACAACTTTGTACAAAACGCGCTAAAGGCGATTGCCTTTAGGGCACTACTCTAACAAAATCTCTCACTTGACCTAAAGCCAATCGCCTTGATATCTAATACCATAGGCGAGTACATGAGAATCAAAGCTCTTCTGTGACAATGGCTTTGTCAACGGATCGACAATATTACGCTCGGTGGGAATTCTCTCTATCTGGACATCACCTCGACCAATGATCTCCCTGATCAGATGATATCTGCGGAGTACGTGTTTGGATCGTTGATGAGACCTTGGTTCCTTTGCCTGCGCAATAGCCCCATTGTTGTCACAATACAACTATATGGGTCCATCACAACTAGGAACCACACCAAGTTCAGTAATGAACTTTTTGATCCAAACTGCTTCCTTTGCTGCGTCTGAAGCGACAATGTACTCTGCCTCAGTTGTTGAATCGACAATTGTCTCTTGTTTGGAACTCTTCCAACTGACTGCCCCGCCATTCAGTGTGAATATATAACCTGATTGGGATTTAGAATTATTCTTATCAGATTGAAAACTAGCATCTGTATACCCGCTCACCTGGAGATTTCCATCTCCATATACTAAGAAAACATCCTTAGTCCTTTGCAAGTACGTGAGGATATTCTTGACAGCCACCCAGTGACCCTCACCAGGATCCGATTGGTATCTGCTCGTAACACTTAGAGCATATGATACATCGGGTCTCGTACATAGCATTGCGTACATGATAGATCCTACTGCAGATGCATACGGGATCATATTCATGCGCATCCTCTTATCTTGTGTCTTAGGACACAGATTTCGAGAGTGTTATCCCATGAGTCACGGGAAGGTACCCTCTCTTGGATTGCTCCATGCTAAACCTCTTGAGCATCTTGTCTATGTACGTTGATTGTGAAAGACTAAGCAACCTTTTTGATCTATCTCTATAAATCTTTATCCCAAGGATATAAGTTGCTTCACCAAGGTCTTTCATGGCAAATTGTTTGGACAACCAAATCTTCACAGATTGTAGCATAGAGACATCGCTTCCTAGTAATAATATGTCATCTACATATAGAACAAGGAATACGATTGCAGTCCCACTAACCTTCTTATACACACAGTGTTCATCCGGATTTTGTGAGAAATCAAACTCTTTGATTACCTCATCAAAACGGATATTCCAACTCCTGGATGCTTGTTTCAATCCATAGATGGATTTCTGAAGCTTGCATACCTTTTCTCCATCATAGGAGATGAAGCCCTCAGGTTGTGTCATATACACATCCTCAGCTAGATTTTTATTTAGGAAAGCTATCTTCACATCCATTTGTCATATCTCATAATCATAATGAGTGGCAATGGCTAGGAGTATCCTAATGAATTTAAGCATTGCTACTGGGTTGAAGGTCTCGTCGTAGTCAACTTCTTGTCTTTGACGAAAACCTTTAGCCACAAGCCTTGCTTTATAGGTAATTACATTACCATCTATGTCGGTTTTCTTTTTAAAAACCCATTTACACCCTATGGGTTTTATTCCTTCGGGTGCCTAAACCAAAGTCCATACTTGGTTTTCATACATGGAATCCATTTCAGCTTTCATGGCATGAAGCCATTTCTCAGACTCTAAACTCTTCAGAACTTCTTTATAGGTGGTAGGCTCATTATCTTCTATGAGCAATACGTCATTCTGTTCATTCACGAAATCCATATCTCGGGAGCAGGCGTATCCCACGTGACCTCTGAACTTCATGTGTTATAGAAGGTTGAATCTGTTACTTCATCTGTATGAGTCACGCAGTTTGAGTTGACGATTGATCTGCGTCATTCGAGCATCTTGAACTTCTTGAAGTTCAATTTTGCTCCCACCGCCTTCTTGTAAAGAAACTCTTTTCTAAAGACAGCATGCTTTGAAACAAACACCTTTTGTTCCTCAGCAAGGTAGAATTGATATCCTATTGTTTCTTTAGGATATCCTACAAACAAATACTTGTCAGACTTTGCATCAAGTTTATCTGACTGTATCCGCTTCACATAAACAGGACAACCCCAAACTTTCAAATGAGTAAGATAGGGTCTTTTGTTAGTCCACTCTCATATGGAGTAACATCAACTGTCTTTGATGGAACTCTGTTTAGCAAGTAAACAGCTATCTCTAGTGCATACCCCCAAAAGGATTTTTGGTAATTTTGCAAAGCCCATCATCGATCGTACCATGTCTAACAAGGTTCGATTCTCCTTTCTGCCACACCATTATGTTGTGGTGTGTAAGGTGGAGTCCATTGAGATAAAATCTCATTATCTCTGAGATAATCTAAAAACTGTTGGTCTAAGTATTCCCCACCACGATCGGATCGTAATGTCTTGATACTTTTTCCCAAGTTGGTTTTCTACTTCATTTTTGAATTGTTTGAACTTTTCAAATGCTTGATTTGTATCTCATCGATCTGGTACCCATATCGAGAATAATCATCGATAAAGGTAATGAAGTAAAGACAACCACTTCTAGCATGGATGGACATCGGACCATATACATCCGAATGTATTAGGTCTAATACTCGATCGCTCGCTCACCCTTTCCTTAAAGGGTAACTTAGTCATCTTGCCTAATAAAAGATTCACATGTGTCATATGATTCATAATCAAATGACCCTAAACTACCACTCTTATGGAGCTTAGCTATGCGTCTCTCATTTATATGACCAAGGCGACAATGCCATAAGTAAGTTCATTTTAAATTATCTCGTTTACATCTTTTCGTGTCATTGACATTCATAATTGGATGTGACATATCCAATATGTAAATTCCATTACATAATGTACCAGTACCATAAAGCATTCCATTCAAACTAATAGAATAACCATTGTTACTAAAAGTCAAATGGAAACCAGCTCTATTTAAACAAGAAACAGATAATATGTTCTTTGTTAAAACAGGTACAAAATAACATTCATCCAATTTAATTACAAGCCCACTGGGGAGTGACAAAAGATAAGTGCCTACGGCTAATGCAACAACTCTTGCTCCATTTCCTACACGCAGGTCTAGTTCTCCTTCATGAAGCATCTCATCGTCCCCGAGGCCCTGCATATCATTGCATATGTGTGAGCCACAACCGGTATCTAATACCTATATGTTATGGTCAGAAACAGTATTAACCTCAATGACAAACATACCTGAAGGAGCCGAGGCATCTAATGCCTTCTTCTACTTCAAGGACTCCAGATAGACTTTACATTTTCACCTCCAGTGACCAGTCTTGCCACAATGGAAGCAAGTTCCTTTTGGTGCAGTTTCTTTGGTTTTCTTTTTGGCTGCACTTCCTTTCGGTTTCTTAGAACTTTTCTTCTTCAGTTTCTTTTTCTTTGAACCAGAAGAAGTAGAGTCCACCACGAGCACTGGCTTGCTATCCTTCTTGATAGCATCAACAGCAAGTGGATTAGGAAGTGGAACATCTAGGACATAGCCCAGTTCCTCAGATCTGAGAACAATTCTCAGATTTCTCAGCCAATCGAGAAAATTAGGTCCAGTTAATTTATTAGAGTCCATTAGCGAGCGCAAATTCACACTGGAAGTCATCTTCAATCAACCTAAAGAGAAAGAAAGAAAGAAAGTTAGAATAGAATTACATGCATGATCATAAGGACTAACATGACATACATATGGCTCCCACTAGTTTCAAAGAATCCATAACCCTCATTACGAATCCAAGAAACATTATGACAAAATGTCCTAGTGGGTCGATATCCGATATTACTAAAAATGATCTTGTGTTTACCCAACAAGCCACCTTAGGTCAATAGGTAGGTATCGATCATACCAATTGCATCATAGATATCCGACATTACTAAAATGACCTTGGGTTTACCCAACAAGCTACCTTAGATCAATCGGCAGGTATCGGTCATACCAGTTACATCACAGGTGCAATTATCGACTAGTGCTATCAACTCGTGATGTATGCACACACATTGGGTTATCAACTCTTGATGCGCGTACATCTAATGTACACTATCCAATTTTGCCTCTGTCTATGTTGACCTTGAGTTTACTCAACAAATCAACGCTTCTAGTGAAAACCGACCCATTAATCCGAAAATCTTATTTCTATGGTTCGAACATATCCGTATAGAGTGAGCTTGGGTTTACCCAACAACCCGAACTCTATAAGAACTCTGGTTCTCTCCGGATTACCGATGTGCTAGTCTCTCCGAATTACCGATGTCCAGTTTCAGTAATCCTATGACTAGGAATAATTTAGATACTGACATAATTGCACATGATAGGAATCTCAGTAGTATGATCACATCATAATTTCCTTCATGCTATGTCATATATCATGGACTTCATTAATTTGCTTATAGATCAATATCCATTCATAAATAAGGAACAGCAAATTAATGAAATATGTCTTTCTTTATTTATTCATAAAATATGTACACAACTTTGTACAAAACGCGTTAAAGGCGATTGCCTTTAGGGCACTACTCTAACAGGTGATATCTCCCTTATAGGACAAGGAAAAATCCGAAAATATGAAGATTGAGGTAAGAGGTGAATTTTTTATTTTTAAGTTTGCATGAAGTTTTGGTTTAGAATCTTTGCTTATGGTATGGGTTGTTAATTCTATGCCTAATTTTGGAGATATCATGGGTTAATTGGATCAATTTTGAATAATTGTGAATTAGGGTTATGCCCAATTTTGGGATTTGGGGATTTGAGAAATTGGTGATTTAGATATCTTGAAATTAGTATGAGTTTATGAATTATGGCATCAATTTTAAGGATTATGTTATTTATGAGGTCAAATTTGGGTGAATTGGTTTGGGGAAATTTCCATTGGAAGAAAGAAAGAAGCAAGGGTCAAATTGAAGCAAGGGACAAGCTGCTAGCATTGATTCAAAGTGGGTAGTATATTTATTTATTGAATGTTAAGCTAAGCATGTGTATTTGAAAATTTAAGAAGCAAATTTTTGAGAAATTAATGTTTATATAAATGTTTGAAAATTATGATTTCGAAGGATTAAATTCCTTATTTTCTAAATGATTTTGAGAAAATGCAAGATTTATGAAATTCATGGTTTTCTAATTATTTGATTAATTTGAAAAATGGGCTTTGTGATTTTGAATAAGTTTGATTTATGATTTAAAGAAATTGTTGCATACATTGTTATGAATTTGATTGATATGTGATTAAATTGATGATGTGAATTGCATTAGATTTGTTATATGAAGTCATGTGGATATGTGAATGTGTCATTTATGACACGATATGATGTGAAAATTTGAAAATTTGAAAAAAATCAAGATTTCAAAATGTGCCTTCAGGCAATTCGAATTTTCGTTTTCAGTTATGTGTTATGTGGGTTTGATCAGGTCCCATAAGTGGGACGAGTGCGCACTTGTCTATTTTTAAGCCTTCTCCCAGCTGCTCGCTAGAGGCACTGGAGTTCCGATCTCGGACTCCCATAAGTCAAGGCTACACCGAACCGCTAAGCAGAAAGGTGTAGTACGTTCCGTTCACGGCTGCACAGTACCGCTATGCGGGAATGTGCAGTACGTTCTGTTTTGGACCGAACCAAACCATTTAATGTGTTATGTACTTTTGTTTATTTCTAAGTGTGATGCATTGCATGTTTTGAAAAATTTTAAGAAATATGGATTTTTGTTCATGAAATATGAAAAATGTAAAATTTTTGAGACATCAAATTTTGTGGATTTTTCAGCCAAAAATTTATTGAAATTGTTTGGCAATAATTTGAAAGTTTGAGAAATAAGGGAATTGCCAAATTTTTCTACTATGATATCTTTAAAAATAAACGGAAAAAAGTTTTGACAAATGTTTTCGCTTATCTTTCAATTTATAAATATATTATCTACGAGCTTTGTACTCACCCCCCCTTTCATCCCCATCTCTAGGTATAGAGCAGGAGATCGGATGAAAGATTTTCAAGACCGTTTGTTCGATTGTGTATAGCGTGTATTTTATGTAAAGTTGATTTTGGTATTGCTATGGTATATGGCTTAATTGCCATTGATGTATTTCGAGCATGCATTTCAGAATGTATGAGGATTACAAATTTGTATATATATTTGAGTATGATGTATATGAATCCTGAATTGTGTATTTGGACTTTGCTATGGTTAGGATGTGTGTAGGATTATGAATAAGAATTGTTTGAGATATGATTGTGGATTGGGCTTTGGATGAGATGAATTATGAAATTGGGTATGGTTTTGATATACGTTATGTAATTGGATAAATTAGTTTGTATATGAGTATGAATGTGAGGAATACGAATTGGGTATGGAAAATGACTTGAAGTGGTTTAGAAATAGGATTGCGTTTGTTTATGCTGAGATCACCGGACGGAGGGTCCAGTGGATTTTGATAATTGTGTGACTGCTTAGGAATTTTAGAAGTGTTTATTTACCATTTGTAGGTTTTGGGTTTTACAAATCGTAGTTATCTGCCGAAATTTTGGTAAAATGGGTATAAAAATGAGATTTGGTATTTATATGAATGTATAAGAAAATGATTAAGGATTTGAGACCTTGCATGTATAAGAATTTTGTTATGCTTTGAGAAATTGATTGAGGATAATTTCCAAGAAAAGGGACATTGTATGGATTTTTGCATGAATTTGAATAAAGATGCTTAAAAGAAAAAGAAAAAAAATATACCGGATTTGGAATGTTTTAGGGTTTCCAACGCGATAGTTTTTCTAAAGTGTATGTTTTCAGATGTCGGAAATTTGTATGTGATTCGCTTTCATTTGTTTGCACCGTTTGTTTGATTCCCATTCGATTATTCGTTTAGTTCGTTTCGCCTTTCGCTTTGATCCGAATTTCGGTTTCGTTTCGATTTGATTTGAATCAGATTTCGTTTTGTCTCAGTATTTGATTTGCTTCGATTCGATCATTTTTGCTTTCGTTCGATTCGCTTTGTTCTTTCGTTTCTGATACTTTGTATTCGCTCTCTGATTTGAATTCGCTTTGGTTTCGGCCATTTTTGTTCCGTTTTTCGGTTGGGATCCGGTCCCGAGATCGGGGCCCGACAGATGTCATCTGTAGCAACCCAGCCTCCCTTATCAGCCCCAGCCCAAGCCTGTGCAACCCAAGCCCCCTAGGCCCCATTGTTGGTCCAACCCTCCCCATGCCCTGACCAGACTCCTGGCCCAGTTGGCCCACGTCCAGCCCCTCTGATGGGCCAGCCCACCACCCTTCCTTCTCCAAGCCCTTCCAAGACTCATGAAGCCGTCACAATCCCTTCCTATACCGACATTGTTATCCCTGACTCGACACTCACTTTGCCACTTTCGACGGACTTGGACTACCGAGCAATGGAGGCTGAGCCCACTGGCGAAAGTGATACAGGGGGTTCGGCAATGCCCACCCAACTCGTCTTGTTACCCCTGTCACGCCCTCCGGACCCGGGGCCTGCAACCACCTCTGACCTTGGTGCGCACCTTGATCCCGACACCCAGATGGAGGAATCTCCCCCACTTCAGATGGCCTATCAGACGCAACAGGCCCCCGACCTTGTGGTTCCCTCGAGTGTTGTTTAATTGCGTCACCTCTTTCCAGAATCCACTATGTCGATTCTTATATGGAACTGTCAAGGGGTTGAAGGGTGGACCTTCAAGCCTATTCTCAAAACTCATATCCGTACCCATAACCCGATCCTCGTCGTTCTCGTCGAGCCTCGTATTAGTGGGCTACGGGCCCAGAAGGTCATTCGGAGTTTGGGCTTTGGACAGTCAGTTCGAGTGGAAGCTGAATGCTACTCCGGGGGTATCTGGCTGCTTTGGACGGATGATATTGAGGTTCGTGTTTTACTTGCTCACTGACAATTTGTCCACACTACCATCCACTGGTCTCAACCAATCTTTGACTTCACCGCAATCTATGCTAGCCCCACTTACTTGCTGCAAAAATTTCTATGGCACTATTTGCGCCAAATTGCTGGGTTCACTCACCGTCCTTGGATTCTTGGCGGTGACTTCAACGTCAAGCTAGAGACTAGTGATAAACGCGGGGGATCTCAGTCCCACCCTATTGTCAATACGCAATTCCGTGACTGCATTTTTCATTGCCATCTCGAGGATCTCGGTTATTGTAACATCCCGTCCCCGGTGGGAAGGGTAAATTGGTAAATTGGGACAGGCTAGGTTGTTGCATTTGCATATTTGAAATGTAAATATTCATTTGGCTTCTAATTGTAGAGGACTGAGTCTTTTAGCATATGCACATATAAGTAAATGCATTCATGACAATTTCCCGGCTTTTGATTGTGAATATGATATGAATTGTAAAATTATGAGATAATTAGATTTGATTATGATTTAATGAGAATTGAGGAATAATTGAGTTTAATTATTGAGTTGGAACAGTATTTGAGTGACTGTCAATTGATATCGACTCTTCGAAAATTTTCTAGGAAATTTGGGAGAAAATGTCTAGACCTGAAATTTTCCGAGTGCCGGACTGATTGATTGTGTAGAACTGAAATGACTGTCAAATTGCTACGAAAGATTAGGCATATGATTCTAGAAATTAATATGACGAGCCATTGAAATTTGGAGATGAGCTGGACTGGAAATAAAATTGAAAAGAGAAAGAGATTTAAATGCTTTGAGAGGAAAAAGACAAAAGGCTTATTTGTCTACATATAAATGCCTTAAGTTTTGTGATTTGAAGAAAAAGAACTCTTTCTCTCCTAGGCCACGATCGTTCCTCCTTCCCTTGTGATCTTCGATTCTTCCTTGGAGATTTTGTTTGCTCCTTCACTGTGATAGAAGAATAGCTTGAAACCTTGAGAGAAGATGAAGATCTGTTAGAGTTTGAGAGTTCACCGTGGCTGTTAGAGGAAGGAATTTGGGTTGCGGAAGATCTGAGGTTTTATGGTAATTGGTAAGTTAATGGGTTTAATGTTGTTGATTTGTTAGCTAAATGCATTTATTGTGGTTAAATGTTAAAGATTGGGTAGTTGGAGTGAATTAATACTGATTTTAGAGAGAGAAAATGGAGGAAATTGGATCGGAGAAGACGAGCTGCGACTCAGACGTCATGGCGCGCTGAAGCTTCTCGCAAATAATTAACATATAATTAAATCACGGTGGCGGGAGGGAGGACAGGACGTCGCGGCGAGCTCCTCTTGATGTCGCGGCGAGCTAGAGTTCTAGGCGCCGCGGCGAGTTCTTCTCCATTGCGTCCCGACGAGCCTCAAGGGAAACATTCGCCGCGGCTAGCGTCATTTCACACCGCGACGAGCGCCTCCAAAACGCCGCGGCGAATGAATTGAGGTCGCGGCAAGGGATGAATTTCTGATTTGATTTAATTTGGTTTTTTAGGCATAACTTTTGGTGTAGACCTCCTATTGAGGTGATGTTTGATTCGTTATGATCTAGAGAAAGAGGTCTACAATTGAGGAAAAGAATGAGAGTTTGAATTCAGATTTTTGTGATCTCAATTTTAGAAAGAAAGTTAAAAATGGGACTGAATTGCAAGATTGTTCTTGATAATTGGGGTATAGTGTGAGACTTTAAAAATAAATTCAATGCTACTGGGAATTTTAGGAACTGAGCATAAAGGATGAAGTCGATCTAGAGAATAGTGATATCGATTTTGAGGTAATACCCTAGCGAGTATGACTTGATAAATTGACTGAATATTAGAATTGTAATTGGGGAGTTCCGTATTATGTTATTGAATTGGGATAGAGTCATTACTAAACAATTGAGTGGAAAATTAGAATTTGTCTAAGAAAGTGGAATTTGGAAAATAGCATCGGGAAAAGTCATGAATAGGCATAGTACATCTTTTAATTAAGACATGTGCATCATTAAATTATTTATGATTGAGCATTTTAGTAATTGGAAATTATTTGATTATTTTAGTGGCACCGATGGAACAATTCCACGGAAATTGTTGGGACTTCCAGGCAGGTAGCTCGGAAGTTCAGGTGAGTAACCTAGTTGGTTCCTCAATATTTGTGTGTGTTTAATTATGTGCCTATGCCATATGGAAGATGGAGGATTATATGTTTGATTGAATTGGGTTCGGACCAAGGGTGTCCGAAGGATTGGTAATTTGTAATTGAAGTGTCATATATGAGAAATTAAATGTACATTTGGCATGTGTAATAGGCAATTGGAACATGTGCATCTCATGCATAAAAGTATGATCAGATAAAGGCAGTTGTGACCGGAGCAATGCCTCAGAGCTTTAAGCTCAACGCACAGGACCTGTGGTCCAATGTTTACAGAGCCACTGGCTCAATGTATCAGGGCATATCACGCCCAACGTTTATCAGAGCCTCAGGCTCAACGCAATGTGCTCGTCACTGGGACAGTTTCAGGCGCACGGTCACAACAACGAAAAGAAAATGGAAGTGTCACATGCGCATTACATATGTATATGATTGACTGCGAAATGTGAAAGATGAAATTACATGTGATATTTCTGTAAATGCTATTGTGTGATTATGTGTATATGATTTATGAATGCATGAGTTGGGTGGACCATCGATGATGGTTTCTCACTGAGTTCGCAAACTTACTTGATTCAAGCTTTCAATCCTTCCAAAACACCAAGAACATCCACGAAGAAGGAGAGAAGAAGAAAATTCACATTGTCTTTCAAAGTAAAAGGAGAAATCGTGGCCAACCCCATTCAAAGCTTAGGGATAGATATATATATATATACGGATTTTAAAGCTAGGGACATACTTGGCCACTCATTTACCACATTCTTAGGGTCTACAAATCCAATTCTTGTTCTAATTTCTCCCGATTTCGCAATGACTATAACTAATAAATCTTGAAATCTTAATTCAAATTACCTCGTGCCACTTGTCAATCAATTTCAGAACCGGAATCCAATTTATCAGTCATTAAGCCAATTTTTCGGTCCGGACCCATAACTCGAAACATTCCAGAAAAATTCCTATAAATCGTCAAAAATATAAAACATATGATCCTACACCCAATTTTCATTTTTTTCAAACCTTTAACTTTCAATTTTTCACTCCAATTCACAAATCAAATCGTAATCTATCCAATTTCCAATTCACACAATTTTATCGGCAATATATCATACGTGTATGTACCTACATATGCTTGTGCCAAATAACTCAGTCCTCTACAATCAGAGGCCAACCGAAAGTCTACATTTCAGCTATGCAATGCAACTACCTAGCATGTGCCAATTTACCAATTTACCCTTCCCCTCGGGGATGGGACGCTACAATTCTCCCCTCCTAACAAAAATTTCGTCCTCGAAATTTCATATACGATTAGTCAGAAAGGCAGGGGAAATTGTTTCGATCGCTTACTTACTGTTTCACACTTATTGCACTATATGACCAAATTCTGCCAATTCACTGAAATCAATACAATCGATCACTGTTTTTATCTTTCTCAAATTTTACCTTTGTCTCCATTTATGCATTTTGGTCGAGGTGATATACTTCAAAACATTTCCTTAATCGCTTACCATATTACACCACTTTTGTGTTAAAACACTATTCTCATAAAATTTCAATCACCTTTATCATAATCACTTTAGCTCATTATTCGAAACTTGGATTATCTAACCTCAATTACACATTCATTTCACTTATCGACATTAACTCAAATCAATCAAGGCCTTCGACTATTTTTAGGTCCTGTTCACTTTACTATAGGGGTAGACGACTTCTTATACACTTATTCGAATGGTGCTACAAAATAACAATTGTTATACCCTCAATCCATCAATCTGAACTAAACATCCTTTTCGTATCCCAAAGAACTTAAAATATCAGTTTCACATTTATCACTAGCAGTCAAATCTATTAGTTGATAACACATATAATTACTCGATTTCACATTCTACTTTCTATTTCTCCTTCGATGTACTCTTACTATCACAGAAAGCTTCGATTGCCTCCTAGAATGTTCACTAATAGTTCCTTTAATGGGTTTTACCCATACTTTTTAGTCCAATCACAATTCTCATTTTCTCAATAGCTGAATCCATTCACAATTCCGCAATAAGGTCCGCATATTCAAAATTCCTTTTGCCATTCTTTCTATACACACCTGCACACCTGATTTAGAAATCCAATAGCAAATACTAAGGTAATTCGACAGTTTAAACTCAGTATTACATTAGGTTTATACTCAATACATTAAATTTCCATCACTCGTTAAATTTTAAAATCCTCAAACACGAAATTCCTTTTCATTCATTCACACTTATTGTAGGGAGCTTGAAACCAATGGAAAGAAGGAGATGAAACCTTGAATCACGATGGAGATGAGAGATGAGAGGAAAAACTCTTTCTTCCTTCAACTTCAAAACCCATGATCTTCTCTATCCAAGCCATCTTTCCATAAGCCTTTTTTTTGCTTTTAACTCATTAAAACACATTTAATGCTTATGGTGACAAGGCTTGTCCACGTATAGCCTTTTTTATATATATATATATATATATATATATATATATATAAAGTAAAAAGGATGAGCTTCCTTCTCCATCTTACATGTTGGTCTAAGTATTCCCCACCACGATCTGATCGTAATGTCTTGATACTTTTCCCAAGTTGGTTTTCTACTTCATTTCTGAATTGTTTGAACTTTTCAAATGCTTGATTTGTATCTCATCGATCTGTACCTATATCAAGAATAATCATCGATAAAGGTAATGAAGTAAAGACAACCACTTCGGCATGGATGGACATCGGACCACATACATCCGAATGTATTAGGTCTAATACTCCGATCGCTCGCTCACCCTTTCCTTAAAGGGTAATTTAGTCATCTTGCCTAATAAACAAGATTCACATGTGTCATATGATTCATAATCAAATGACCCTAAACTTCCACTCTTATGGAGCTTAGCTATCGTCTCTCATTTATATGGCCATGATAATGCCATAAGTAAGTTAATTTTAAATTATCTCGTTTATATCTTTTCGTGTCATTGACATTCATAATTGGATGTGACATATCTAATATGTAAATTCCATTGCATAATGTACCAGTACCATAAAGCATTCCATTCAAACTAATAGAACAACCATTGTTACTAAAAGTCACGTGGAAACCTACTCTATTTAAACAAGAAACAGACAATATGTTCTTTGTTAATACAGGTACAAAATAACATTCATCCAATTTAATTACAAGTCCACTGGGGAGTGACAAGAAATAAATGCCTACGCTAATGCAGCAACTTTTGCTCCATTTCCTACATGCAGGTCTAGTTCTCCCTTCATGAGTTGTCTACTGTCCCTGAGGCCCTGCATATCATTGCATATGTGTGAGCCACAACCGGTATCTAATACCCATATGTTATGGTCAAAACAAGATAACCTCAATGAAAACATACTGAAGAAGTCGAGGCATCTGATGCCTTCTTCTGCTTTAATTCTTCCAGATAGACTTTACAGTTCCGCTTCCAGTGGCCAGTCTTGCCACAATGGAAGCAAGTTCCTTTTGGTGCAGTCTCTTTGGTTTTCTTCTTAGCTAGACTTCCTTTTGGTTTCTTAGACCTTTTTTTCTTTAGATTCTTTTTCTTTAAACCAGAAGAAGAGGATGCCACCATAAGTACTTGCTTGCTATCCTTCTTGATAGATTGCTCTGCTGTCTTGAGCAGATTGATCAACTTAGGGATTGTCGTGGATATTTGGTTCATCCGATAGTTTAACACAAACTGTGAATAACTATCAGACAATCCAACTAGAATTAAGTCAACACTTAATTCATAATCCATAACAAAACCTAAGACGGCCAACCTCTCAATATACCCATTCATCTTGATGCATCGCATCGCAGATGAACCCTGAGTCATCTTAGTAGTGAAGAGTAGCCTCGAGGTCTCGAACCTTTCAGACCGAGCTTGCTCATCAAACAGTTCCCTAAGATGAAACACTATGGTATTAGCATCCATAGACTCATCGCCGCTACGCAACTCTGGTGACATTGAGGCAAGCATAATGCGGTAGCCATGTCACCGTCTTTAAGATGCTTACGATATGCTTTTCGATCCTCATCAAGCATCGGTGACAGTGGATCGGAAGTGGAACATCTAGGACATATCCAGTTCCTCGACACGAGAACAATTCTCGATTTCTCACCAATCTAGAAAATTTGGTCCGATTAATTTGTTGGAGTCCATAAGCAAGTTCACACCGAAGTCATCTTCAATAACCTATAGGAAAGAGAGAAAGAATGTTAGAATAGAATTACATGCATGATCATAAGGACTTGCATGACATGCATATGGCTCCCACTAGTTTCAAAGAATCCATAACCCTCAGTACGAATCCAAGAAACATTATGACAAAATGTCCTAGTGGGTCGATATCCGACGTTACTAAAATGACCTTGGGTTTACCCAACAAGCCACCTTAGGTCAATCGGTAGGTATCGGTCATACCAATTGCATCATAGATATTCGATATTACTAAAATGACCTTGGGTTTACCCAACAAACCACCTTAGGTCTATCGGCAGGTATCGGTCATACCATTTGCTTCATAGATGCAACTATCGACTAGTGCTATCAACTCGTGATGTATGCACACACATTGGGTTATCAACTCTTGATGCGGCGCACATCCGATGCACACCGCCCAATTTCGCCTCGTCACGTTGACCTTGAGTTTACTCAACAAATCAACGCTTCTAGTGAAAACCGACCCATTAATCCAAAATCTTATTTTCATGGTTCAACATATCCGTATAGAGTGAGCTTGGGTTTACCCAACAACCCAACTCTATAAGAACTCGTTCTCCCATATTAATGGAAGGCGTTAGTTTTCATATGATGTGTGGGGTTTCGTGTCTCATCTTCTTCTCCTCCAAGTCGTAGGATTATAGTCACCATGACTATATGGAATGATTTAGGGCATTTAATCAATCACATTGAGTCTATACCTAAAATCATCCATCATCCCACCTTTGCATGTTGTAAGTCGACTTGTGCTAGTGTGTAAGTCAACTTATGCATGTGTAAGTCGACTTTAGCAGCTGTGCACGAACAAGTCGACTTATGCGTCTACAGTGCACGGACAAGTCGACTTGTATCTTTATTAGTCGACTTATCCATGTGGAGTTGCCTATTGCTTGTGATGATGATGCATGTTGATTGTGTGAATTTCGAATTCAGTTTAGAAATATAGTTTTCGAAATTTTCTTGCCCAGATATGTTCACAAGATGTTGTTGCATATGTCTGTGGAAGTCTCTGGCCGGAGCATATATGTCATGAAGAATGTCTTCATTACTTTATATATCAAACTATCATCCTAAGTATCTCTAGCTAGTCTAAACTTTATCAAGACTACTTCGGCACATGTCACAAAATTTGTGACGGCCAAAATAATCAAGACATTACGATCAGATCGTGGTGGGGAATACTTAGACCAACAGGTTTTGGATTATCTCAGAGATAATGGGATTTTATCTCAATGGACTCCTCCTTACACACCACAACATAATGGTGTGGCAGAAAGGAGAAATCGAACCTTGTTAGACATGGTACGATTAATGATGGGCTTTGCAAAGTTACCAAAATCCTTTTGGGGGTATGCAATCGAGACAACTGTTTACTTGTTAAACAGAATTCCATCAAAGACAATTGATGTTACTCCATATGAGATGTGGACTAACAAAAGGCCCTATCTTACTCATTTGAAAGTTTGGGGTTGTCCTGCTTATGTGAAGCGGACACGGTCGATAAACTTGATGCAAAGTCCGACAAGTGTTTGTTAGTAGGATATCCTAAAGAAACAATGGGATATCAATTCTACTCTTTGAGGAACAAAAGGTGTTTGTTTCAAGCACGCCGTCGCTTTAGAGAAAGAGTTTCTTTTACAAGAAGACAGTGGGAGCAAAATTGAACTTGAAGAAGTTCAAGATGCTCGAACAGACGCAGATCAACTGCCTGAACCTGAAACTATGACTCATACAGATGAAGTAACAGTTCAACCTTCTACAACATACTTGAGTTAAGTAGGTCACGTAGGATACGCCTGTTCCCGAGAGATATGGATTTCGTGAATGAACAGAATGACGTATTGCTCATAGAAGATGATGAGCCTACCACCTATGAAGAGGTTCTGAAGAGTTCACAGTCTGAGAAATGGCTTCATGCCATGCAGGCTGAAATGGATTCCATGTATGAAAACCAAGGATGGACTTTGGTTGAGGCACCCGAAGGAATCAAACCCATAGGGTATAAATGGGTTTTCAAAAAGAAAACCGACATGGATGGTAATGTAATTACCTATAAAGCATGGCTTGTGGCTAAAGGCTTTCGTCAAAGACAAGGAGTTGACTACGACGAGACCTTCAGCCCAGTAGCAATGCTTCAATCCATTAGAATACTCCTAGCCATTACCACTCATTATGATTATGAGATATGGCAAATGGATGTGAAGACAACTTTCCTAAATGGAAATCTAGCTGAGGATGTGTATATGACACAACCTGAGGCCTTCACCTCCTATGATGGCTTAAATGGTATGCAAGCTTCATAAATCCATCTATGGATTGAAACAAGCATCCAGAGTTGGAATATCCGTTTTGATGAGGTAATCAAAGAGTTTGGTTTCTCACAAAACCGGATGAACACCGTGTATATAAGAAGGTTAATGGACCGCAATCGTATTCCTTGTGTTGTATGTAGATGACATATTATTGCTAGGAAACGATGTCTCTATGCTACAATCACCAAGATTTGGTTGTCCAAACAATTTGCCATGAAAGACCTTGGTGAAGCAACTTATATCCTTCGATAAAAATCTATAGAGATAGATCAAAAGGTTGCTTGGTCTTTCACAATCAACGACATAGACAAGATGCTAAAAGGTTTAGCATGGAGCAATCCAAGAGAGGTACCTTCCGTGACTCATAGGATAACACTCTCAAAATCTATGTGTCCTAAGACACAAGATGAGAGGATGCGCATGAGTATGATCCCGTATGCATCTGCGGTAGGATCTATCATGTACGTTATGCTATGTACGAGACCCGATGTATCATATGCTCTAAGTGTTACGAGCAGATACCAATCGGATCCTGGTGAGGGTCACTGGGTGGCTGTCAAGAATATCCTTAAGTACTTGCGAAGGACTAAGGATGTTTTCTTGATATATGGAGATGGAGATCTTAAAGTGAGCGGGTATTCAGATGCCAGTTTTCAATATGATAAGGATGATTCCAAATCTCAATCAGGTTATGTATTCACACTGAATGGCGGGGCAGTCAGTTGGAAGAGTTCCAAACAAGAGACAACTGTCGATTCAATGACCGAGGCAGAGTACATTGCCGCTTCAGAAGCAGCAAAAGAAGCAGTTTGGATCAAGAAGTTCATTACTGAACTTGGTGTGGTTCCTAGCAGTGATGAGCCCATACAGTTGTATTGTGACAACAATGGGGCTATTACGCAGGCGAAAGAACCAAGGTCTCATCAACGATCCAAACACGTACTCCGTAGATATCATCTGATCAGGGAGATCATAGGACGAGGTGATGTCCAGATGAAGAGAATTCCCACCGAGCAAAATATTGTTGATCCGTTGACAAAGCCATTATCACAAAAGAGTTTTGATTCTCATGTACTCGCCTATGGTATTAGATATCAAGGCGATTGGCTTTAGGTCAAGTGGGAGATTGTTAGAGTAGTGCCTTGAAGGCAATCGCCTTTAGCGCATTTTGTACAAAGTTGTGTACAGTCTTTATGAATAAATAAAGAAAGGCATATTTCATTAACTTGCTATTCATTATTTATGAATGGATATTGATCTATAAGCAAATTAATGAAGTCCATGATATATGACATAGCATGAAGGAAATTGTGATGTGATCATACTACTGAGATTCCTATCATGTGCAATGACGTCAATATCTAAATTATCCTAGTCATAGGATTACCGAGATCGACATCGGTAATCCGGAGAGACTAGTACATCTCAAGCTCCTTGATTTGATCAAGCAGTGGATCTCAGAAGCTGTAAATATGAGATATTTAGGGTTGAGATGTGGATGCTTACTAGAGGTAGTAAGTACATTGGATGACTGCTATGAGATCATCACATGGATGTCCTATTTTAATGTCGTAATAATCTCATCATAGCAATGGTGCAGTATCCTTAGACTTGAGGTGCTCAAGGATATCTTGAATCTTGATTACGTGCTTTGACTCCATTTTTGTTGCCTTACAGAGGTCGCTCATAGGGTGGTGACTGAGTGCGACTTGAGGTATTCAAGGTAATTGAGTAGCCAATAGAGGATTCACCACTTCTGTGATAGCAGAAGATGATACCCATGGCCTCTTGTCAGGGTCATTATTTGGAAGTCTCTGGTCGGAGCATATATGCCAAGAAGAATGTCTTCATTGACATATAAAGTAATGAGTCCCAGGATAAGAACTGAAATCACTTGGACTAGATTTGACGTAGTCAGTCTAGTAAGAGTTGACACTTTGCCCATACTCATAACTAAGTGGGGTATAGCATGGTGAAAGGACGAATTGCACGGTAATTGTCTATGGAAAGGTTCGTGATATGGTTCATGATGAATACATGTTCATTCGTCAAACCAATTACTTTCCGGTCAATTGGGGATCATGATGTGTTGCTAGATACCGCTCATGACTTGTTCATATTAAGTGTTCATCTAAGTGGCCAACATAACCGGGAACCTAATGGGTCACACGCATAAGAGTGTCTCGGAGAATTCGTAAAATAGTTTTGGACAGAGTTCCAATATATAGAGAGCAAACGGTTTAAATGGATCCCGATGATGAGATATGTCCCGATGAGATCGCGACATCAGTATTGCTGAGAAAGGTTTTCGGTGGGTTTTTTCCATACCGGGACCTGGTAGGCCGGTAGGACCGACCCCAGTGTGACTGGACCACTTCAGCA
Source organism: Erythroxylum novogranatense (assembly GCA_029891385.1). Taxonomy (NCBI): domain Eukaryota; kingdom Viridiplantae; phylum Streptophyta; class Magnoliopsida; order Malpighiales; family Erythroxylaceae; genus Erythroxylum; species Erythroxylum novogranatense. The sequence goes on from CM057224.1 coordinate 56,895,411, forward strand.
TTTATATATATATATATATAATTAAAGAATTAATTAATATATATATATATATATATATGTGTGTACGTGGATTGATGGAAAGGAGAGGAAGTTTCTCCTTTCATGCTTAGGCATCAATCCCATTTAATGGCTAAAAGACAAAATATGGAGAATGGAAAAGAGTGATGATCGTAGCTTATAGATTTAAGAGGAATAGAAAGAGTTTCTTTCCTTGAGAATGATTATCATCGTGGCTTTTGAAGAAAGAAGAAAGGTTTAGAAGGAAAAAGGTTTTCCTCCCTCATCTTCATCTTTCATCAAGTTCTCTTCTTCACCAAACTTTTCCATTCATCCTCTCCATCGTTGGTTTCCAAGCTCTCCAAGAACAAGGTAAGATCTAGCAGTCTTCAACTTGTTCTAGCTATTCCCGGGTCAAAGGGTTTATCCCGGTTAGGTTCTCTGATCTCTGCGTGGATACCGTTAGAGACGGTCTCCTTTGGCCGTTATGGTTTGAGTTTGTTGTATAGACACATGGATCCTGGCTTTCGGGAAGGTCCCGGAACAAAAATTTTTGTTTTCCGCACCGTAGGCATGTGATGCTCACACCGGAATTTTCCTACAGTGGTATCAGAGCCACTTGTGTCGTATATAACGAAGAAACCGTTTGCTCTCCATATATTGGAACTCTGTCCAAAACTATTTTACGAATTCTCTGAGACACTCTTATGCGTGTGACCCATTAGGTTCCAGGTTATGTTGGCCACTTAGATGAACACTTAATCTGAGCAAGTCATGAGCGGTATCTAGCAACACATCATGACCCCCAATTGACCGGAAAGTAATTGGTTTGACGAATGAACATGTATTCATCATGAACTGTAACACCCCACTCCCGCATGACCCGAACCCGACATCGATGGTGATATCCGAGTTCGTGCCCCGCGAGGGTGGCGTGCTACATCACTCGGTCGATCAAAATTCAGATAAATAAATTTTTCAAACACTCATTCCATCGAGCCATTTCCTTTTCTTTCATTTACACTAATGTGCGCGGAAAGCGAGAGACAATTTGCATCAACATGCATAGATAACCATTTTCGATTAATACAATCAGTTTGATTATTACAAATAGTCAACCATAAATTACAATAACCATTTTATATACAAAATGTAACCACATTGGCCCATTACACATCCAATTAGTCATTTTGGAATACAATTCTATGGACACTAATGCGAGACGGCGATCCCGATCTCTTCTCTACTTCAATACCCAACAACGTTATACGCCCGTTGCCTAACGGGGTATTCTTCTGAGTCCTGAAAAATAATTGCAAATTTTGGGTGAGTTTTGCGAACTCAGTGAGAAACCATCATCGATGGTTCACTCAACTCATGCATATTCAATCAATTTACTAAATAATACATACGATCACATTTCTCAAATGTAAGGCATTTCGCCTTTAACACAATTCATATTCAATCATTTATAGATGCAATGCACATTTGACACTTTTCATTTTCATTTCATTGTTGTGACCGTGCGCCTGAAACTGTCCCAGTGACGGGCACATTGCGTTGAGCCAGTGGCTCTGAAAACATTGGGCTTGAAGTCCTGATACATCGAGCCGAGGCTCAATACGTTGGACCCGAGGTCACATGCGTTGAGCTGAAAGCTCTCATATCGTTAGGCGTGATATGCCCACGACACGGGCCGCTCCGGTCACTCGCCTTTATCGATCATACTTTTATGCATGCAATGTCGTGTTCCAATTCACATTCACAGTCATTTTACATTTCAAAGACCAATTCTCATTCCTTCGGACCTTCGGTCCGGTAATTCAGTCACTAATAAATTTCATATTCACAAATTATTCCATTGAAGCACCCATGCATAGTTACACACAAATAGCACTTCGATATCACATTCCAAATATTTCAGACACCTACGGTCCAAAATCAGTCAAAATCAAATACACATAACCCTCCATTATCTCCACATGACATAATTGCAAAATATTAAACACATAAAGGTTGAGGAACCAACTAGGTTAAGGACCTGTGTTTTCGAGCCAAAATTTGGCCGTCTCAATGACGTCGGTGGACCGACGCTTCAAGTGTAACTCTATAATAGTGACAGTATACAAACATTATCAATTGTTCAATCAGAACTATATCAGAATGCACATGTAACACTTAGAAGGTGCACAATGCATGATCATGATATTCCCATCCCTAATCCCATTTTTTTCCATCATAAAAATCCGTCTAAAAATTAGAAACCTATTGGCGCTAACGGTGCGCAATTCGGACCTCTATATGTCCCCAATTAAACAAAACAGTAATTAGACAAACCCTTATCCGGACCCACGTCAATTTTCCGTCTAAAAATCCCGAATCTCTCAGAAAATGAAATTCAATATTCTATGAATCCGATGCCTCAAGAATCAGGTCAATCGGACATCGGACGGAAGAGTTATTCACGAAAGAAACCAAAATTCACATTAAATGTATAACCCTTATTTCCTTCTTTGTTTTCCTGATTTCTAACCAAAATTTAATCTATCATATCCCTTTCTACACATTTCAAAAAAATGCAAACTATACCTTGTTGGAAAGATAATGAAACCCTCTACAATTCTCAAGAAGACCATAAAAATCAATTTCACCCCTAAGGGTGTTAAAAATCCAATCAAACCTACTGCCCACTCAAAACCTATCAAAACAGGGCAGTACATTGCAAATTCAGTAACTCTCTGATTCTTCAGTCAACAATTACAAAATAATTAAGGCAGTAAGATCACAACGTTATCTACAACTTTCATGAACAACCCAAAATCAGATTCACTTGCTAACTATGTCAAACAATTCACCAAAACATCAGCCCTCAGAATTTTTCCAATCTGAACAGCACATTTCACAACAGTATATCTCTTAGCACAAATGTCACCAAATTCACTACCTTATATCACTGAAAAGATAAGATCTCAAAATTAAATTTTTATGAAGAACTCAACATCCAATTCGATCTCTAACAATTTCAAATCTGTTATACAAGTTTCTGTCATGATCAGCAGTTAACATCCTAATGCAGGTTCAGATTTTGAAAATCCATAACTCCCACATCTGATCTCTAAAACTTATATGCCATATACCATTTTCAAGATAAATGTGTCTTATAAAACTCTTCAGTAGATCCCTAAAACCAATTCAGTTCACAAAAATTACTAAAATTCCTCCAAATCAGAATGTACACCAAATCTACCATTTCAACTAGGTTTCATTCAATGCATTAAAACAGCCAACAGTTATTGGTCCATAACTCCTACTAGACATATCGAAAAATTGCAAAATCAGTGGCATTGGAAAGCTAACTGAATAGGATTAAACTTTCATTTAGTCCATTTTTCCTAATTGCTTCTCAATTAATTTAGAAAAATTCGCAAAACTCATAGGTTATAAATCCGGATACTGTTCACATCATTTCCAGCAGTAACTTTCCAGGCCATATTTCACCCTCTTACAGCTAAAATTGGACAACACCTATTTCACACAAAAATGTAGCCAACAAACCAAAGTTTAAGTGGGCACAAACCTTGCCTAATTGGCATACCTAAACAATGAGTTATGATCAAATCAGTATACTAGGTCAAAAATCAATTTCCAGCTTTACTTCTCCAATTCACTTCCTATCATACCAATTCAATTCCTACTACCATAGTCATCTCATTTTAACACAAAATCAGTACCTACAATATTCATACATTCACTAGGGCTAATACTCAAAATTTTGCAGCACTCAATTCTTCATTTCTAAGTAAAATCAATCATCCATTTGTATTCAAAATCAAGTTAAAAACACTCATTCATACTCCTTCATCAATTCATAACTAACCCTAACCTAACACCCACTAATTCAAGCCATATTAGTCATCAATTTAAGGCATCAATAATAATAATAAATGTACCAAACCTCCCATTAATTACTCCTAACTACCATGGCATTCAATTTCTAAATCAAATCATAAAGAAAGCTTAACAACAAAACTTACCTACTAGCTTTCCCAGCCTTGAATTCCTTTCACCTCTTTACTTCCTACCTTCACTAATCACTTCTTCTACCACTATAATATATATTTCATCATCATGGGAAGACTATAGCTTAGTGACAAGTAAGAGAGTTCTTGAGTGTTTGGAGGAAGATGAAAAGAAGAAGAAGCAAAAATCGATGGTGGTGGGAGAGATGAGTGTTTTAGGTGGAAAACAACAATCCAAGCAATTAAAGCTTGTTTCCCTTCTTTCCTATAACCACAACCGTGGGTGAGTGATGATAAGAAGGCATTAATGAGAGGCTAGGTGGCTTTATGCCATTAGTCCAACAATGTAGATGAAAAGTCAACCTATTAATATTTTAATCAATTTAAACCTAGTCCAAAATTAATCCAATCAATTCCAATGATCATAATTTTAATCCCAAAATAATATACCTAATAATACAGTGCCAGTGGGTAGAAACTTTCGCTACCAAAAATCGACCGGTTCGCCAATTGGCGATTTTTTTCCGGTCTGGGAATTTTCTCCGGAAAAATCCAGAAAAATTCTTTAAAATTCCTTAAAATAGAAAACAATTTATGGCACACTCAGAATAATTTTTCAAACCCATTAACCACGTTAATCCTAATAAAATTATCTTAGGCACGCAAACCGGGAATATCATGTATGCATGCACAATAATTTTATGTGCACAAATATGACTGTGGACCAATCCTATTATGCATGAGCAATCCTATGAAATCCCAATCTAGCCCATCCTATGCCAATTTACTATTCTACCCTTCCAATTGAGGGTGGGATGTTACATGAGCCATATCACGAACCTTTCCATAGACAATTACCGTGCAATTCGTCCTTTCACCATGCTATACCCCACTTGGTTTGAGTATGGGCAAAGTGTCAACTCTTACTAGACTGATTACGTCAAATCTAGTTCAAGTGATTTCAGTTCTTGTCCTGGGACTCATTACTTTATATGTCAATGAAGACATTCTTCATGACATATATGCTCCGGCCAGAGACTTCCAAGTAATGACCCTGACAAGAGGCCATGGGTATCATCTTCTGCTATCACAGAAGTGGTGAATCCTCTATTGGCTACTCAATTACCTTCGAATTCCTCAAGTTGTACCCAATCACCACCCTATGAGCGACCTCTGAAGGCAACAAGGAATGGAGTCAAAGCACGTAATCAAGATTCAAGATATCCTCGAGCACCTCAAGTCTAAGGATACTGCACCATTCTTATGATGAGATTATCATTGACATCATGCCCACCTCCCTCACGCCGCCAAGGCGGCGATGATTTACTTTCGTCATGGCGTGCACGGGAGCCAATTGCTTGCCACAAGGCAACATCGATTTCACGCCGAAACCCAAAAATTTTCCAGTTCAAATCCCTTCTAAACACTCCAAAACAACTTTCTATACTTAACACAACTCATTTCTAACCTCAAATCCATTCAATAACAATTATTTCTCAAATACCCAAATCAAAATCTACAATTTCTCAAAACCCTATCTCATCCGAAACTCACAAATTCTCAAACAATTAATAACTCTATTCAATGATCAAATCAAACTATTTAAAACATAAACAAGTAGAAACTTACTTGATTCAAGCTTTCAATCCTTCCAAAACACCAAGAACATCCACGAAGAAGGAGAGAAGAAGAAAATTCACATTGTCTTTCAAAGCAAAAGGAGAAATCGTGGCCAACCCTATTCAAAGCTTAGGGATAGATATATATATATATATATATATATACGGATTTTAAAGCTAGGGACATACTTGGCCACTCATTTACCACATTCTTAGGGTCTACAAATCCAATTCTTGTTCTAATTTCTCCCGATTTCGCAATGACTATAACTAATAAATCTTGAAATCTTAATTCAAATTATCTCGTGCCACTTGTCAATCAATTTCGGAACCGGAATCCAATTTATCAGTCATTAAGCCAATTTTTCGATCCGGACCCATAACTCAAAACATTCCAGAAAAATTCCTATAAATCGTCAAAAATATAAAACATATGATCCTACACCCAAATTTCATTTTTTTTCAAACCTCTAACTTTCGATTTTCCACTCCAATTCACAAATCAAATCGTAATCTATCCAATTTCCAATTCACACAATTTTATCGGGAATATATCATACGTGTATGTACCTACATATGCTTGTGCCAAATAACTCAGTCCTCTACAATCAGAGGCCAACAGAAAGTCTACATTTCAGATATGCAATGCAACCACCTAGCCTGTGCCAATTTACCAATTTACCCTTCCCCTCGGGGATGGGACGCTACAATTCTGGTCCCCGATACACTTAGCGATGTGGTCAAATCTCAGCTAGGCTCGACCGCGCTTTTTGTTTGACTTCGTGGCATGATTTTTCCCCATACTGTTGTCCACCACCTTCCCTTCCTCAAGTCAGATCACTGACCTATTCTCATTGCTTTTCAGTTTCCTCGGCCCCACCCTCCGGCTACTCGTTCATTCCGTTTTCAAAATGCCTGGCTTACCCATCCTCATTTTTCCCAATTTGTGGAGGAACACTGGACTCCTCCGAGTCAGGAGTTCAGTGAAACTCTCCAACGTTTCTCTGAGAAGTTACAGTCCTGGAACCAGACCACTTTTGGCAATATTTTTCACCGAAAGAAGCGCCTCATGGCCCGGCTGACAGGCATTCAACGACAGCTGGATACTACTGATTCTAGTTACTTGCAGGCGTTAGAGGAGGATCTTCGATTGGAACTTGAACAGGTTCTATATCAAGAAGAACTCTACTGGCATTAGCGATCCCGGAGCCAATGGATACTGTATGGCAACCGTAATATTCAGTATTTTCATGCGATCACGCGTCACCGACAACGGAACAAGCGGGTCACCTCCCTCCAAGATGAGGATGGTACGGTCCTTTCTGACCCTGTGGCTCTCCGGGGGCTAGCTTAGCACTACCATGAGAAGCTGTACATGGCCGATTCCCACATGGGTCCTCACTGGGACATTCATGGAAACTTCCCCTCCCTTGCCCCGCACCACATAGAGGACTTGTGCCAACCTCTCCATCCCGACGAAATCAAGACTGCGTTTTTCAGTATGGCTCCCAACAAGGCTCCCGGGGTCGACGACTACACAACTCTCTTCTACCAGACCCAATGGGATACTGTTGGTCCCTCTGTGACCACATTTCTGCTTCGAGTGTTTCGACATGAGCTTTGGGAAGCGACCCTCAATCGCACCATTATGGTTCTCATCCCTAAGACGCCATCCCCCACCTCGATCAAGCAGTTTCACCTTATTGCCTTATGCACTGTGCTCTACAAAGCCATCACTAAGATTATCATGCATCGTCTCAAGCTGTTCCTTGCTGAGCTTGTCTCCCCGACCCAATGTAGTTTTGTCCCTGGGCGCCTGATCATTGATAATATCATCATCACCCAGGAGGTGATCCATACCATGAAATGGAAAACGGGGCGCAAAGGATTTATGGCGTTGAAAGTTGATATGGAAAAAGTGTACGATAGACTCTCTTGGGATTTCATCGAAGATACGTTTATTGATGTCAGCATTCCACCTCCATTTCTCAGTCTCATTATGAACTGTGTTTCCAGCGTTTCCCTCCAAGTCCAATGGGATGGGGAACTCAGTTCTGCCTTTCTCATTTCTCGAGGTATACGGCAAGGTGATCCTCTCTCATCGTACCTTTTTGTTCTGTGTATGGGAAGGTTAGGGCATGCTATCTTGCGTGCGGTTTCTTCCGGCCGTTGGCATCCTATTAGGCTGAGTAGATAGGGCCCCCCTCTCTCTCACTTATTTTTTGCCGACGATCTCATCCTTTTTTCCGAAGCCTCTCCTGAGCAGGTTAGTGTCATTCGAGACGTCCTTCACGATTTTTATACGGCCTCCAGCCAACGCATCAGTCTAGACAAATCCTGATGTTTTTTCTCTAAGAATGTGTCCTTACCTATTGGATCCCGAAATTTTATTACTTTATTTTATTAAGCATGATTTAATTTATTTTGAGGTCTAGTTAGATTTATTATTTTGGAGTAATTAGCATGTCAATGTTAGGAGGAATTATTGTTGGAATTGATGGGATTAAAGTATAAATGTAGTAAAAATGCATGAGGGGTAATTTTAGTAGATCACTTAAACCTTTAAGTTGTAAGGCATAAGTAGAAATGTAACATCCCATCTCCGATGGGAAGGATATTTTAGTAAATTGGGACGGGGACGGGTTAGGAGTATTAAATTATAACTCGGCATGAACATATGTCATGCAGTCTCTATAAATGGTGAGTTTTGCACAGGCATATAGTCATACATGCATTCATGACATTTCCCGGCCTAAGTGTCTAATTGTGATCTTTTGTGAAATTGGTGTGATAATGGGATTTGGAAAAATTATTTGGAGTGTGCCATAGAGTGTTTTACATTTTTAGGGATTTATGGGAATTTTTCTGGAATTATCCGGAGAAAATTTCCAGACCGGCAAAATCGCCGGTACATGGCCTAAAAGTGTTTTTGGAGTGAAAGTGTGGTTTTCGTGTTTGAAAAATTATTTGGAGTGGACTATCTTATGTTTTACAATTTTGGGCAATTTAGGTAATTTTCAAAAAAATGATTCGGGGAAATTCCTGGAAATTCCCGGACCGGAAAAATCGCCAATTGGCGAACCACTCGATTTTCGGTAGCGAAAATTGCTATCCAATGGCACTGCAATATTGAGTTTAATATTTTGGAATTGTCCATGGGACCTTTTGAAAATGTATTAAAGATGTAATTTTTAATATTAGGATTAATTGATTAAATTTATTATTTAATTTTTTGTCTTTATTTCTTTAAATTTTTGGACATGTGTCATGGTGACACATCCCCATTGTGATTCTCGATCCTTCCCATTAAACATATGAAAGATGACTTTTCCTTCATTTTCCCTTAGCCAACCGAAATTCCCATCTCCTCTTTCTTTGGTTCTTCCTTTTGCTTTGGCTTTGGTTCCTCTTTCTTCTCCTATTTAATGCTTCCCTTATACTTGCAAGCTTAAGCCTTGAGTGGATGATAATGTTGTGGGTGGAAAGTGAGAATTAGAAAGTAGAAAGTGGAGAAGTTGGTGTAGTATTGAAGGGGAAAAAGCTTGATTTGGTAAGTTTGGTTTTAAGCTTTCATTATGTTTTAATGAATCAATTGGTTGTTTTAATGCATGAATTGGAAGTTATTGTTCATTCTAAATGATGATGTATGATGCATGAAGGTTATGAAACCTATGGTTTAAATTGTTGGGTTTAAGACTAAGTGTAAGTATGACTTGAAAGTTGTATGATTGAAGTGTTTTTTTTAGCTTGATTTTGGATTGTATATTGATGACTAAACTAGCATGAAATGTAAGAGGTTAGTGCTGTCAAATTATGGTGGTTATTCCTAGTGAATGTAGGCATGATATAGGGACTGATTTTGTGTCCAATTGAGATGCTTATGGATGTAGGAAGGGTGTTGGAATGAAAGGAAGTGAATAGAGAAGTAAAGCTGGAAAATTGATATTTGACCTACTGTAATGTTTTGACCATAACTAACTGTATAGAAATGCAAATGAGGTGAGGTTTGTGGCCTCTTAAACTTTGGGATGTTAGCTACATTTTTGTGTGAAATAGGTGTTGTCAAATTGTAACTCTAATAGGTTGAAATTTGGCATGGATAGTTACTGTTTTATTGCCTGTGAACAGTACCCGAAACCATAACCTATGAGCTTTATTGATTTGTATAAAGTAATTGAGATGGAATTTGGGAAAATGGTCTTCATGGAAGTTGTAGAATATTGAGTTAGCTTTCCATTTCCACTGATCTTGCTAATTTTCGAGTTGTATATTGGGAGATATGAACTGATTCCTATGGACTGGTTTTGGGCATGTTGATGAAACCTAGCTTAAGTGTTGATTTTGTGAGCTTTCTGCTTGGGAGCAATTTACCAATTTTGTGGACTGAATTGGTGTGAGTGATCTTCTGCAAAGTTGAAGAGGAAGAAATTATCTTGAAAATGAGATATGGCATATAATTTTTAGAGGTCAGATTTGGGAGTTATGATTTTGCAAAAACTGAACCTGCATTAGGTTATGAATTGTCGATCATGGCAGTAAATTGCATAACAGTTTTGAAATTGTTAGAAATTGAATTGGATTTTGAGTTCTTCATGAAAATTTAAGTTTGAGATCTTATCTTTTCAGGGATATAAGGTAGTGAATTTTGTGACATTTGTGCTAAGAGATATGCTGTTTGGAAAATTACGGTCTAGATTGGTTGATTTCAGTGGACAGATTTTTGTGGAATTGTTTGACCTAGTTAGCAATTGAATTTGCTTTTGGGTTATACATGAAAGTTGTAGATAACATTGTGATCTTACTGACTTATTTATTGTGTAATTGTTGACTGAAGAATCAGAGAGTTATTGAATTTGCAATGTACTGCCCTATTTTAATAGGTTTTACGAGGCAGTAGGTTTGATTGGATTTTGACACCCTTAGGGTGAAATTGATTTTATGATCTTCTTGAGAATGTAGAGGGTTTCATGATCTTTCCAAGAAGCTATGGTTTGCATTTTCTGAATTGTGTTCTAAGAATTATGGTTGCTGGAAATTTGGATTGAAAGCAGGGAAAAGGGCAAGGAAGTAGAGGAACCTCATGAGGCGAGGTAAGTCGGCTTCGATCGCGAGGCGACGCCTCGCCTCATGACGAGGCTAAATGAGTCGACCTCATGAGGCGACGCCGCCTCGCGACGAGGCAAAATGAGTCGGCCTCGTGAGGGCGACGTCTCGCCCCCGCGACGAGGCAAAATGAGTCGGCCTCGCGAGGGCGACGTCTCGCCCCCGCGAGGCAGTTGCAATATGTATATATTGTTTTTATTATTATTTGATTATTTGGTATTTGGTGATTCTTTTGCTCATAACTTTTCCGTCCGACATCCGATTGACCTGATTCTTGAGGCATCGGATTTGTGAAACATTGAATTTCATTTCATGGGAAATTGGGAATTTTTGGACGGAAAATTTACGTGGGTTCGGTTTATTATTTTCTGGTCACTGTTTTGTTTAATTGGGGACCTATAGAGGTCCGAATTGCGCACCGTCAGCGCCAATAGGTTTCTAATTTTTAGACGGATTTTATTATGGGAAAATTTGGATTTAGGGCCGGAAAATTCATGAACATGCATATTTCACCTACATGTGCACAAATTGCATCTGTAGTGACTCGTTCTTTCTCTGTTTCTTATAGAGGCCCAAGTGGAGCGTCGTCAGACCGACGGGGCGGAAACTTCCCGGCATTAGCTCGGAAGTAATAGGTGAGTAACCTAGTTGGTTCCTCAACCTTTATGTGTTTAAGATTTTACAATTATGCCATGTGGAGATAATGGGGGGTTTATGTGTGTTTGATTTTGATTGATTTCGGACCATAGGTGTCTGAAATATTTGGAAACTTGTTATTGAAGTGCTATTTGTGTGTACCTGTTTGTGAATAAGTACATTGGAGATCTCGGACTAAAGGTCCGAGGGAATGGGAAATAAATATTGAAGTGTTAAAATTATGCATTTTGATACATTGGATGTGACTTTTAATATGATATGGTAGGATGCAATAAATTGTAAATGTATAGATGAAACACGGACGAAGGTCCGAAGAAACGAAAATTGGTCACTGAACTATAACTGACTGTAAATGGGAATTAGAGCATATGCATTCATGCATAATGGCATGATCAGATAAAGGCAGTTGTGACCGAGAAAGACTGTATCGGGGCATATCACGCCTAGCGTATATGAGAGCTTTACCAACGCACAGGACCTCGGGTCCAGCGTATTGAGCCTCGGGCTCGATGTATCGTGGCTTCAAGCCCAATGTTTTCGAGCCACCGCTCAGCGCAATATGCCCATCATGGGGCGATTTGAGCCAGCGCAGTCCAACAACGTAATGAAAATGGAAAGGGTCTCATATGCATTGTATATATGGTATGATTAAATGTGGATCGTATGAAAGGCGTCGCCTTACATTTGTGAATTGTGATTGTATGTGATAATTGGTAAATTGTGTGTTTATGCATGAATTGGGTGAACCATCGATGATGGTTTCTCGCTGAGTTCGCAAACTCACCCAACATTGCATCTATTTTTCAGAAATGGAGAGTACCCGTTGGACACACGGAGTGCGATATCTTGCTAGCAAGACAGTAGTCGGGTCGGGATCGATTGTCGTCCGTATCTGCATTAGTGTATTCATTTGGTATTTAGTAGGCCCAATTGTTTACATGTAATTATATAGATGGCGAGCACTAATGAGTGCTAATAATGAGTGAAATTGTTTTATCGGTGAAATGGTTTAATATTTGAAAATGTTTTGTTATAATTGGGCCAAGTCAATGATTGCTTTGCGCACTCTACTGTTTTTGAAAGAAAAAGATAATGTCATGCGCACTCTAATGTTTTTCAAAGAAAAAAAAATGTCACACGATTTTTGGTTAACAAGGTAATGATCGTTTTAAGACGCCACCCTCATGGTCACGGGCTCGGATATCACCATGGATATCGGGTTCGGGTCTCGTCGGGAGTGGGGTGCTACAAGAAAGGCATAAGGGTTTTTTGCAATCATTAAGAGGGTAAATTAGAAGAAGAAATGGTTGGCTTGTTAGGAAGAGAAGAAGTGTCGTGGGTCTGAGGAGAAAAGAAGAAGAGAAGAAAACCAAGCTAGGTTTTGGAGAATTTGAAGAATTTGAGGTTTCTCCAAGTAAGTATAAATATTAATTGGATGATTGAACCTTGTTTAATGATAGTTAGGAGTAAAAAATGGGTTGAATGTGTGTAGGGAGTTGTTAATGAATGGTGTACTAAAATGTTGTGATCTTCTAGGGTTTTTGATTATTTTGGGTTTGTGACTAATTTTGGGTTGGATTGAGTTTAGAAATGAAGTAGGAATGATGGTTTAGGGTTAAGATGAATTATATTTGAAAGATGGGAGGAATATGGTTGAAAAATGTAGGAAAAATAGGTTTCGGACGAGGTTGGGCTCGCACGTCGCGACGTGCTCATGTGCACGTCGCGGCGAGCTTCTGATTTCGCCACGGCGAAATCCTGTTTTTCTGCACAAACATATTTTGGTATTTTAGACATAACTTTTGCTGTAGACGTCCAAATGAGGTGCTTTTTGATTCATTGTAAACTAAAGACATAGGGCTACAAGTTTTATGAAGAAAGGAAGTTTTGAATCAGTCTCTAAAGATCTCAAATTTTGGATGGAAGTTGAGTATATATTAGTGTTAGCACTTTTGATTTTCAAAGCTTTATGAATTTCCTTTGAATGTTGTTTGAATGAGAACTTGGCTTGTTATAGGAAACCAAGACCTAATCCAATCGCAAAAGGAAGGACAACATTGAACTTGGATTATCAAGCGATAGTTGGTGGGTAATATATTTATAGTTGTTGTGTATGGGCAAATTGTCTTGCTTGCTTGCATGTGTGTATGACATTGCTTGTTTTGAATTATGGAAATTGTTGAAAATGCATTGTGATTGGGATCATGTATTGCCTTGGAAAATATCATAGCACTTTGTATGAATGAAAAGACAAAGAAGCATGATGAGCATGAAAAGTATGAATGTGTATGAAATGAGTTAAGCATTGACATTTGATTGTGTTTGGGCAAGAGAAGAACGTTTTGTTAGTCACGTGCACGTCGACATATAGCCTTCTCCCGGCTGGCTGCTTGAGGCCAGGAGATCCTAAGAAATCGAACTCGTTTGTTCACGGTATAAATTTCGGTTTATCCGTTTTGTTCCACATAACTCTCGAGCCATTTGTTGTACATTTTATTATTGATTTGTTAGGCATGATGCATAATTAATTGTAATGTTGTGATTAAGAAATTACATGACATATTTTCTGTGGTGACATTTTGGTAGCTATAAGATTGTGAGTAAATTGTTACGTATTGAATTGCTACATATTTATGTTTATATATGCTTGAGTGTATGGCTCGTTGCCAATAGCTATAAATGTATAAGCCACTGAGCTTCGCAGCGCACCCCGTTACCTTCCACTCCTCAGGTGTAGAACGAGAAGATCGTTGATCCTTGCAAGGCATCGAAAACTCAAAGATAGTTAGAAGCTTTTGTACTAAGTTAGTGATTTTGGTTAGCCTTTTCAAGCATATCAACATTGAGCATCCTTATGTAATTTGTTTTATGTTTTGTTATGTATTGTGTTATGTTAGTAAAGTTTGTTCAATCTCTTTGAAATTGTAATGACATGAAGAATTGAAGTTCCTTTTGTATATGAGTGTGTGTAACTTTTAGTTAAAATGAATGTGCATGTGTTAGTATGGAATGTGCAAATGTTGGGAGTCAGGTTTCGGAAATTAGGAGCTCGCCGCGGCGCATCCCATGGGAGTTCGCCGCGGCGCATCGCATGAGAGTTCGCCACGGCGATGCCAAAGTTCGGTCGCAGCGAACCCTCTCTTGCGAGGCGTCTGCCGCGGCGAGCATTTTGTCGCCGCGGCGAACCCGCCATTTTTCTCCGCTGCTGATCTTTTAAATTTGAATGTTTTCGACCCTCCCTTTGCGCGATCCTTACTTGACGATTCCGAGCGATCGCCTCGGGATAGGAAACGGGACCCAGGCCCAACATGTTTGGTATCATAGCTTAGGCTTTGTATCCTTGGCTTAGCATGCATAATAGTATGAATTGCTTTGATATATGATTATTTGTTGCATTGTCAATTTATTGATTGCATTAAGTGACATGCATATCATGCATACATATAGGAAATAAGATTGAAATGTAGCTAATCCTTAGTATTTATATTTGAAGGAGTAAAATGTCACCTCGTAGAAGGACACGAGGAGTTCTGCAAGGATTAGTTGCACCTGACTCTCCGACAAGAGAGAAGAGTACTGATGAGTCGGTAGCCCCAGAAAATGCTGAGGCTTCTGTAGGGCAAGGTAGTGAGCCCATTCAATCGTAGACACAGGATTTGCCAGTTCTGCAGGAGCAAGTGCCTCCGTTGGATCCGAGGATGTTCCAAGCCTTCACTCAGGCATTTTTCCAAGCTATGGGTCAAATGCCACAGCCTTCTGTTTCGGCCCCAGCTAAGAAGGAAAAACAGTTTGATAAGTTGAGAAAGTATGGGACAGTTGACTTCTATGGGACAACGAATCTGGAAGAAGCGAAGACTTGGTTGAGAAAGACCGAGAGGATACTAGATCAGATGGAGTGTGAGGATGATGAGAGGGTTGTGTATGCTGCAAGCTTGCTACAGGGAGATGCTCTACATTGGTGGGAGAGTGTGTCAGGGAGCCAGATGAGACCGGTAGGGTTGGAATGGAAGGACTTCTTAGCTGCTTATAAGAAGAAGTACTTGTCTGAGGTGTACATTCAGCAGAAGCAGAGGAAATTCTTGAGTCTCACCCAGCGGGAGATGACTGTCAGTGAGTATGAGCATCGGTTTACACAGTTATCCCAGTATGCAGCTGAGATGATGATGAGTGAGGCGGCTAAGTGTCGTAGGTTTGAATCGGGTTTACATCTAGCCATCCGAGAGAAGGTAGTGGTGCAGAATTTTTGTGATTTTCAGCAGTTGGTTGAAGCGGCACTGAGGGCTGAAAACATAGAGAATATAAAGAGTGCCATGAATCAGAAGAGAAAGGGAAGAGAACAGTTCAAGAGGGGAGGTGGTACTCCTATTTCGTAAAGGAGTGCCAGGACCTTCCCTGGGCAATCTGAGAAGCGGAGCAGTGGGGCCAGCAGATCCAAATCTATGAGGACTCCCACTTTTTTTCATCAAGCCTCTACGGTGGGAGGCAACAGAAGGGGAGAGGGAAATGCATCATCCATCCCTAAATGTGATCACTTCGGGAAACTCCATAGAGGAGAATGCTATAGATTGACAGGAGCTTGCTTCAACTGTGGAGAAAAGGGGCATATGACTAGAGAGTGCCCTCAGCATGCAAGACAGGAGAGAAGTCAGATGCAAGTTTCCAAGAGATCTGAAACTGTGGGGCACAAGACTGCAACGGAAGTGGGCAATTCTGATGTAGCTAAGAGGGTGAATCCTCAAGGGAGACCAAGAGGACAGGCACTAGCTCGGGTGTTTGCAATGACACGGGAGGATACAGAAATTGCTCTAGAAGTTGTTACTGGTATGGTTAAATTATTTGATGATGATATTGTTATTTTGATTGATTCGGGGTCCACCCATTCATTTGTTTCGTTGGGTAGATCTATGCATGGTAGAGATTTGAGCCCATTAGATACTCCGCTGATGGTGAGTACTCCAATCGACCAGTATATTATTATCAGTCAGGTGTATAGAGAGTGTGAGATATGTATTGGTGGGGAACAACTAGTGGCGGATCTAATGCCATTGAAGATGGGAGGATTGGATGTGATTTTAGGTATAGACACATTAGAGAAGTACAATGTCCGTCTGGATCGTAAACAGAAGACAGTAAAGTTCGAATTGGATAACGGTAGAAAAGTGGTATTTACAGGGGACAGAAAAAGCAAGCCTATAAACGATCTAGAAAGGGGGTTGAATAGATCTTTAAAGCTTTTTGAAAAATTCTACAATAAAATCAGAAGTTAATTCACACAAAAACAATTTAAACAAATTTAAATTGAAGAGTAGGGAAGAAGAGCAAACACTGTTTTTATAGAGGTTCGATGTTAAGACCTACGTCCTCTACCTAAGCTCCCACTTAGGATTTGGTAAACCACTTTACTGCACACTTTTTAGTTTAGTGTGAACACTTACAACATCACTTGATTTCCGACTCAAGCTACCTTTACAAATGAATTGTCTTCCTGCATAAATCCTACCAACACCACTTAATTTCCGGCTCAAGCTACCTTTACGAATGATTTGTCTTCCGGCACAAATCCTACCTCACAAGTGATTCTCCTCTAATCACTCAACTTACAAAAATAATGAGATAAAAGGTGAAAGAACAATGCTCAATATAAAGATGAAACAATCTAAGAGCAATATTTGAACCAATAGTGGAATTCTTTTGCTAGTTGAGCTTTTTCTACTTGATCCCTTGATAATTCCTCTATTTATCTGGATCTTTTAGAAGAATATAGCCGTTGTTGATTTCTTATGGACGTTGCTAACTTTTCTCCTTTCCATTTGTGGCTAATTGACTTTGTCAGAATCAGTTCGCTGTACTTATAAGTTGACTTGTCGTGGAGTGTAAGTCAACTTGTACCAACGTTTTTCGTAAAATTTTATCTCCGCTCTTCTATAAGTCGACTTATGCAGTGTAAGTCGACTTGTAACCTTCGATAAGTCGACTTATGGACTATTAGTCGACTTTTTTTGACAGATCTTCATATATTAGTCGACTTATGATGTTCTAGTCGACTTATGTTGTTCGGATCTTGATATATAAGTCGACTTATGATTGTACTAGTCGACTTATGTTGGCTTCAACGGTAATATCCAATCAAATATTTTATAATCTTCATTATTAATGTCTCTAGCATGATGAAGATTATTTCCTTCTTGATTTCACCATGATTTATGTCTTGCCCATTTAAGATTGATGAAGATTATTTCCTTCTTGATTTCTCCATGTCTTGCCCATTCAAGATAGATGAAGATTATTTCCTTCTTGATGTATTTGAATCTAAATCACCTGAAATAATTTCTTAACCAATTCTATACATTTTATTATTATCAAAACACAAGTGAGATTTAATTTTTCAACCACCATTGGTCCAACAATCTCCCCCTTTTTGGTAATGACAAAACACTTAGAAATTGTTTAAGAAATGAGAACAAAGAAACATTGATCAAGGTTTTTATGCCTTGTCATTTTGGTTAGAAGTCTCCCCCTCAATCATATAAATCATTGAATTTAATAACCTTGTAAGATCAAATTCATAAAAGTAATTTGAAATCAAGATAGACTCAAATCAAAGACAATTTAACATACATACTCCCCCTTAATCAAGTAACTAAAGAATATCCAATTTATCAATTTCTAATATTACTCCCCCTTTTTGTCATAATCAAAAATCAATATGAAAAATAGTCGCAATGGCAGTTCATAAACAAACAAAACATCAAACACAAATAAATGCAAAGTCATTACATAACATAACAATCCAACAAACACAAAAAGTACCACACACACTTGAAAAAGTATAAGAGGAAATGTTGGTCGACTTGTTTACCTCCATAAGTCGACTTATCAACCTTCATAAGTCGACTTGTCCAACTTTAGTCGACTTATCCTTAAATTCCTTCATTCCCAAATGATGTGTATATCATAGGTCGACTTATTGACCCACATAAGTCGACTTGTTACCAGACTTGTTACCAATTAGTCAACTTAGACACCCATTAGTCGACTAGAATGCGTCAAAACTCCAAATCAGTCACATTTCAGCCCAAGTGTAAATCATGATGTTGGAATCTTCAGATGTAATTGCACATTTGCCTCATAATTTAACCTTTGTTGTTGTCTCCAAATGTGACATATCCTTGATTCTTTGGTTTGATTTCTGCAAATAAGTTCTTGTCTCCACTCATATGCCTTGAACATCCACTATCAATGTACCAAGTGCTTGATGAATTTTCATTCCTTGCTTGTACCTACAACTGAAACCTTCTTTCTTCTCATTGGTACCCAAGCCATTTTGGGTCCATTTTGGTTAGTCATATAAACCACATTAGGTGGTGTTGTGCCTTTTAACACCCAAATTTTCTTAACCTTAACGCATCTCCTAGTACTTTTGCATACAAGTTCTAAATGACCATCTTTCAAGCATCTAGCACATTGAGCAATTTTTCCATCCTTAGTAAATTTGGAAATTAAAGAACAATCTCTAACAAAATGATCATATCCTAATCCATGTTTAGAAATTGAATATCTTTGCAAAGATAACAATTTTTCAAACTTTTCGTTTCCATTTGCAAATTTTCCAACCACATAAGAAAATTCCTTTCTAAGTCTATCAAGCTCACAAATAAGATTTTCCTTTTCAACAAGACATGCAGAATGATCTTCCTTTGGACTATCTAAATCATCAATAGTCTCATGTAAGGCACTATTTTCAGCAACCAATTCTCTTATTTTCTTTCTCAATTTCTTGTTGATTTCAATAGCTTCTTCAAAATCAATTTGTAAAGCATTAAAGGAATCTCTAAGATCTTGATCAAATAAGGTTACCTCATCTTCGTCGTCACTTGTTGAGGAGCTATTAGCCATAAGAGCTAGGTTGTTTTCTTCATTGCTTTGGTATGCTTCCTCATCATCACTCCAAGTGGCTACTAGGCTAGCTTTCTTTTTCCCTTTGTCATATTTGTCACTTTTCTGAAAATTTGAGGTGGAAGATAAGCTTTTACATTCTCTAGAATGATGTCCCCTTTTTCCACATTTCCAGCATTCTTCATTGCCTTGCTTTTCATCATACCCCTTTGATCTTCTTTCCATGGCAAACTTCTTTCTTTCTCCATTTCTACCACCATTTAATTCTTTCCTCCAATTTTTGAGTAGTCCTTTAAATTTTCTCAAATTTCTTGCGTACATTGCTATTTCTTCATCATCCTCTTCTTCATCTATTTCTTCATCACCTTCATCACTTTCATCAAGAGAAGAAATATTAGCCTTTAAAGCAATTGACTTTTGTGACTTACCTCTACCTCCTCTGGATTTGAGAATGATCTCATTGTTGATAAGTGATCCCACCAAAGCGTTGAATTCCAAATGATTGAGATCCTTGGATTCCATAATGGCGGTGACTTGTGAATCCCATTCTTTCGGTAGTGAACGAAGAATCTTTTTCACCTTTTCGCTATCCGTCAAATGCTTTCCAAGGTTTCCTAATTCATTTATGATTTCTGCAAAACGATCAAGCATAATGGAAATAGACTCATCTTCCTTCATGACAAACATTTCATAGTCATAGAGAAGCATGTTGATTTTTGTTTCTCGAACTTGATTGGTTCCTTCATGAGTGATGTGTAGTCTTTCCCACATTTCTTTAACACTCGTACATGAGTTCACCCGATTTCTTTCCTCAACCGTGAGAGCACAATAAATCAGTTTCATAGCTTTTATGTTGGGCCCTGAAAATTTTTATTTTTATTTATTTATTTATAGATTTATCGATTTACTCGACTTATTCTTTATTTTTTCTTTAATTGTTTCAATTATGTGTGTATAGATATATATAGATTATGTTGAGCCTTGGGATTAGTTAGTATGATTGGATTAATTGGAAGTGAGCTTGAAGTGTAGAGCCATATGAGACAAATAAAGGTTTGTTAGAAAGAATGAGCTTTAATGTATAGTGGGCTTGGGAGGAAGGGGAGCCCAAAAGGAAATGCAAGAGAGCTTAAAGGAGTATCAAAACTACATAGTTTTGAGGTAGGGCTTTAAGTTGAGATATAAAAGGAATTAAAGGAAGAGTAGGAAGCAAGTTGTCGTAAGAGCCAAGGAGAAGAAGAGAAGAAAAAAATCGTGAGCTAGGAAGAAAGAAGGAGCTTTCGGCCAAGAGGAAGGAGAGTCGTTGGAGGTGTGAAAGAGGAAGAAAGAAGAGAAAAACTACTTGTGAGAGGTAAGTTCTATCTTTGTTTGTGTTGGGTTCGAAAATGGGAGGAAATGAAAGTTAGGGTTTGTGTAAACATTGAAGAAAGATAGAAGAGAAGGGTAGATCTATAGATTTTTGGGATTTCTAAGTTAGAGTTTTGGTTATTCTAGCATAGATGGCTTATGGGTAGGTTAGGTCTAAAGTTTATTTTACCTTTGCATGATTTTATGCATTCTATGCCTTTCTTTTGGAATGTATTTATTAAATGGAGTGTGATTTAATTAAAGGAACTTAAGAGAACCCTACTCAAGACAAGGAGGAAGGGCGATCTTGAATTCGAATTCCGACAATAGGTGGGTAACATTTTTATAGTTGTTGTGTAATGGAAAAATGCCCTATGTGTGCTATCTTTGTTAAATGGTGTGTATATTGAAAGTGTTTTCATTTGGTTTGCAAGAAAAAGAAAGAAACTATGATGATTTGATAGAATGAAAGAAGCATAAAATGCTATGCTTGTGCCTTAATGTGTGAGCATAAATTGGTTGTGATTGGGCAAGAGAGAACCTACTTGATAGTCGTGCACGTTGACCCCCTAGCCTTCTCCATTTTGCTGCTTGAGGCTTACGAGATCCGAAAAATGGACTCATCGTGTTTACGGTAAACTTCGGTTTCCGTCGTGTTTATGGAACTCTCGAGCTAATTGTGTGCATATCATCATTTTTGAGTATATGATGCATATTATGTGTTTTAATTGATAAAAGATCTCATGTCATGTTTTATGTGATGATTTTGGCTAATTGATGATTTATGTGATGAAGTTGAGTTATTTGTGCTTTATATGATAGACTGCAAATGTTTCGGATTCTTTATGTGTTGTGTGGCTCATTATTCGATGGCTATAGAGGTGTTAGCCACTGAGTCGTGTTTGCTCACTCCATTCTCCCTCCTCAGGTGCAAATTCTAGTTGAGCGCGGAACCTTGCAAGGCATCGGGCATAACTCCAAGAAATTTTAGACACTTTTGTATTAAGTTAGTAACTAGCTTTCGGAATGGCTTTATAAGCATATTAAGCATTGAGCATCTCATATGTTGTATTTTGGTACTTGATTTATGATGGATATGATGAATATGCTGATATATAATTAAAGCTATGATTGAACTCTTGAATGATTGATAAAGAGATGAGAGCTCTAGTACTCTCTTCTTCATGTGAATTTGTGATTTGCGATCTGTGCTTGACCCTGAAAAGGGTATATGTATGAGTCTTTTGATCCTTGAGTTGTTGTTGGGTTTTGTCTTGGGATAGCTTGCTGGAATTTGCAAAGGTTTATGAGTTGTGATAAGGAAAGATTTAGAGATAAGATTGGTAGGTGATCTGGAAAATGTTCACTGAATATGCTTCAGTCTTTTAGCCATAACGTTTTCTATAGTCATCCAAACGAGATGATTCTTATTTTGGATTAAACTAGAGATACATGGCTACATTTTGTAAGAAGACACTGAATTTCAATTCTGTTTCTAAGAGTCTCGAATATTGTCATGAAGTTAAGAATTGGGTGCAGTGTTGGTGCAGGAATGATAGTCTTATCTTCTAACTTTAGGGGCAATTTTGGGATTGATAAAGATAGATTTTAGCAAAATTCCCTTCTGGAAAGTTGTAGATATTTCTTTTATCTTTCCAACGGTATAAAGTTTATAAATTTTAGACATCTGAGCGAGAAGTTATGCATCTTCTAAGTGGGGACGTTCTGGAGAAAAAGGTCAGGCGAAGTTGATCTTCATCTTCGTCTGTGATGACATCATCACAGACGAATCTTCGTCTATGCTGACGTCACTTCGTCTGTGATGACATCACTTCGTCTGTGATGACGTCATCGTCATCAGCATCGTCTGCTTTTGGTTTTGACCCTTCTTCCTTCTTTTAGCCATAACTTTTTGCACAGACCTCCGATTTAGCCGATTTTTGAAGCGTTGGATTTATAAGAAAATTTTCTATCTTTTTATACCTAATTGGTTAGTATTTCTTTTAATTTGAAAAAGGTTGTTTGAAACAAAGTGTGACGATCGGTTGTCAAAGTCTGAATATACTTCACTAATTTTAAAATATCTTGAGCTATAGAGCTCCGATTGAGGCGATTCTTGTTTTAAATTAAACTAGAGTTATAAACCTACAAGTTTTATGAAGGAACCGATTGGCATTTTAGCCTCTAAAGCTTTCAAATTCTGACATGAAGTCGGTAGAGTTTCAATTTTGACTGTTTTCTTTAGATAGTATTTTGAGCATAACTTCTTCATTTCTAATCCGAATTGAGCGTTTTCAGTGGCGTTAGAATCGTTAGATCATGAGGAACAAATGTCCTTTAGAAGTCGATCCGAGTTTCCTTTTGGAAGTTTTCCCAAATTGTGGTCAGTGTGTGGTCGGTTTTCGGTCTTCTACGTTTGTGTGCTCCCGAATGTTGGGCCTCGGAGACGGGGTCCAACATTTTGCATTTATGTATGCTTGCTTCCAATCATTGTCGTCATATTCTAACTCCATTTTTATCTCACCATTTTCTTTCAATGGAGCTTGTGGACCGAAGATGATAATCTTCCAGTATTCTACTCCTTCGCTTATAATATGATACTTCATAAGATTTTTCCAAGAAAAATAGTTAGTACCATTAAATAAAGGAGGGCGATTATTTGTGTTACCTTCTTCCGCTAGGTTATTGTGTGTCATCCCTGGATACTTCTGCTCTGATACCAATTGTAAACGATCTAGAAGGGGGTTGAATAGATCTTTAAAGCTTTTTGAAAAATTCTACAATAAAATCAGAAGTTAATTCACACAAAAATAATTTAAACAAATTTAAATTGAAGAGTAGGGAAGAAGAGCAAACACTGTTTTTATAGAGGTTCGGTGCTAAGACCTACGTCCTCTACCTAAGCTCCCACTTAGGATTTGGCAAACCACTTTACTGCACACTTTTTAGTTTAGTGTGAACTCTTACAACATCACTTGATTTCCAACTTAAGCTACCTTTACAAATGATTTGTCTTCCGGCATAAATCCTACCAACACCACTTGATTTCCACCTCAAGCTACCTTTACAAATGATTTGTCTTTCGGCAAAAATCCTACCTTACAAGTGATTCTCCTCTAATCACTCAACTTACAAGAATAATGAGATAAAAGGTGAAAGAACAATGCTCAATATAAAGATGAAACAATCTAAGAGCAATATGGAGCAATATTTGAACCAATAGTGGAATTTTTTTGCTAGTTGAGCTTTTTCTACTTGATCCCTTGATAATTCCTCTATTTATCTGGATCTTTTAGAAGAATATAGCCATTGTTGATTTCTTATGGACGTTGCTAACTTTTCTCCTTTCCATTTGTGGCTAATTGACTTTGTCAGAATCAGTTCGCTGTACTTATAAGTCGACTTGTCGTGGAGTGTAAGTTGACTTGTACCAACATTTTTCGTAAAATTTTATCTCCGCTCTTCTATAAGTCGACTTATGCAGTGTAAGTCGACTTGTAACCTTCGATAAGTCGACTTATGGACTATTAGTCGACTTGTGTTGACATATCTTCATATATTAGTCGACTTATGATGTTCTAGTCGACTTATGTTGTTCGGATCTTGATATATAAGTCGACTTATGATTGTACTAGTCGACTTATGTTGGCTTCAACGGTAATATCCAATCAAATCTTCTATAATCTTCATTATTAATGTCTCTAACATGATGAAGATTATTTCCTTCTTGATTTCACCATAATTTATGTCTTGCCCATTCAAGATTGATGAAGATTATTTCCTTCTTGATTTCTCCATGATTTATGTCTTGCCCATTCAAGATAGATGAAGATTATTTCCTTCTTGATGTATTTGAATCTAAATCACCTGAAATAATTTCTTAACCAATTCTATACATTTTATTATTATCAAAACACAAGTGGGATTTAATTTGTCAACCACCATTGGTCCAACAAAGCCCGCCTAGAATTGTTTCAGCTCTGACAGTAGAGAAGATGATGAGGAAGGGGTGTGAGGCATTTCTGGCCTATGTGGTAGACACAAGGGCAGATAGAGGGAAGCTAGAAGATATTCCAGTAGTCATGGAATTCTCGGATGTCTTTCCTGAGGAATTACCAGGACTACCACCACTTAGGGAAATTGAGTTTCCCATTAAGCTTCTTTCAGGTACTGCACCGATCTCAATTCTGCCTTACCGAATGGCTTCGGCAGAATTGAAGGAGCTTAAGGAACAATTGGAAGAGTTGTTAGAGAAAGGGTACGTAAGGCCGAGCTCTTCACCTTGGGGAGCTCCGGTCCTTTTTGTGAAGAAGAAAGATGGATCGTTAAGGATGTGTGTGGATTATAGGAAGCTTAATCAGGTCACTATCAAGAACAGATATCTGCTTCCACGCATAGATGATTTGTTTGGTCAATTGCAAGGGACAATAGTCTTCTCCAAGATAGACTTGAGATCAGGTTACCACCAGTTGAGGATAAAGGAGTCTAATGTGCTAAAAACTGCTTTCAGAACACGGTATGGGTATTTTGAGTTTTTAGTTATGCCCTTTGGATTGACAAATGCCTCTGCAGCCTTTATAGATTTGATTAATCGAGTCTTTAAGCCTTTCTTGGACCAATTGATCATTTTCTTTATTGATGATATCTTGGTTTATTCCAAGAGTGATAAGGAGCACGAAGAGCATTTGAGGATTGCCTTGGAGACATTGAGGAAAAATGAATTGTATGCAAAATTCGACAAATGCAAATTTTAGCTAAGGGAAGTAGCATTCCTCAGACACGTGATCTCAGGACAAGGAGTGCATGTGGATCCAAGGAAAATTGAAGCTGTGGTGAAATGGGAAGCACCTAAGAACATAGCAGAAGTAAGGAGTTTCTTGGGTTTAGCTGGATACTATCGGAGGTTTGTGGAGGGCTTTTTCATAATAGCAGCTCCACTTACCAAATTGACAAGAAAGAATTAGAAGTTTGTGTGGGCAGAGGAGTGTCAGAGCAGTTTTGAGGAATTGAAGAATAGGCTCACAATTGTACCAATCTTGACTTTGCCTTCAGTAGCAATGGGTATACAGTGTATAATGATGCCTCAAGGAAAGGATTGGGCTATGTATTGATGCAAGGAGATAGAGTCATTGCTTATGCTTCTAGGCAAGAGATGAATTATCCTACGCATGATTTGGAATTAGATGCCATAATCTTTGCATTGAAAATATGGAGATACTACTTATATGGGTCACTACCAAGGTGTTTACGGATCACAAAAGTCTCAAGTATCTGATGAGCCAGAAAGAGTTGAATTTGAGACAAAGGAGATGGTTGGAACTGCTGAAAGATTATGATATAGACTACCACCCGGGGAAAGCTAATGTAGTAGAGGATGCACTGAGTAGAAAATCGACCATGGCACAGGTGGAGACAGTATATGTTCCTTTGTTGAAGGAATTAGCCAAGTTTCGGGTTACTCTGAGGCAAGATGAATTTGGGAGCTTATTGGCTAACTTTAGGGTAAGGCCAGTGTTAAATGAGAAGATTAGAGAATTGCAGGAATAGGATGAGCATTTGAGCAGGCTCAGAGAAGAGATTAAAGAGGGTAAACCTTCAGAAAATGAGATAAGAGAATATGGACTGATGGTGGTAGGAAACAGATTGTGTGTCCCGGACTCATTAGAGTTGAAAGATGAGATATTGGATGAGGCGCACAACGCTCCCTAGACAATGCATCCGGGGAGTACGAGAATGTATAGAGATTTGAAAGAACACTTTTGGTAGAAAGGAATGAAGAAGGATATTGCAGAGTATGTTAGCAGATGCTTAGTGTATCAGCAAGTCAAGGTTGAGCACCAGGCACCTTCAGGCAAGCTTAAGCCTTTGTCTATTCTGGAATGGAAGTGGGAAAAGATCACGATGGATTTCTTGATGGGGTTGCCCATAACCCACAGGAAACACGGTGCAATTTGGGTGATTGTAGATAGGCTAACCAAGTTAGTGCATTTCTTTCCAATTAAGCAGACAGATTCCTTGAATGCTTTGGCCAAGAAATACATAGATGAGGTAGTCAGACTTCATAGGATTCCGAGTTTTATAGTTTCTAACAGAGATCCGAGGTTCACCTCCAGGTTTTGGGAAAGCTTACAAGAGGCTTTGGGAACTAAGTTGCACTTTAGTATGGCTTTCCATCCACAGACTAATGGACAATCGGAGAGAACAATACGAACTCTGGAGGCAATGTTGAGAGCTTGTTTCATGAATTTTAAAGGTTCATGGGATGATCATTTGCCTTTAATTGAGTTTGCTTATAACAATTCCTATCACTCGGGAATTTAAATGGCACCTTATGAAGCTTTGTATGGTAGGAGGTGCAAAACTCTTATTTGTTGGGATGAGGAAGGTGAAAGGAGACTTGTAGGGCCTGAGGTAATGCAAGTTACAGTTGATAAGATCAAATTGGTGAAGCAGAGAATTAAAGCAGCTCAAGACAGAATGAAGAGTTATGAGGATGCACATAGAAGAGACATAGAATTTGAAGTTGGAGATAAAGTGTTCCTTAGAGCTTCTCCATGGAAGGGAGTGTTGAGATTTGGTAAGACGGACAAGCTTAGTCCGAGGTATATAGGCCCATATGAGATTATTGAGAAGATTGGGCCTTTGGCCTATAAGTTAGCCTTGCCACCAGAATTGTCTAAGATTCACAATGTCTTCCATGTATCGATGTTGAGAAGGTATCGATCTAATCCGTCACATATAGTTCAACCTTCAGAGGTTCAGTTAAGGGAGGATTTAACTTATAAGAAGAAACCAGTGGAAATTTTGGACACCAAGGAAAAGGTCCTCAGGAACAAGACAGTTCAGTTAGTCAAGGTTCTTTAGAGAAATCATTCGACAGAGGAGGCTACATGGGAGCCTTTGGAAGCAATAAATGAAAAGTATTTGCACCTCTTTGTAGGCTCAGGTAAGAATTTCGAGGACAAAATTCTTTAAGGGGGAGAGAAATGTTGGACCCTGAAATTTTATTACTTTATTTTATTAAGCATGATTTAATTTATTTTGAGGTCTAGTTAGATTTATTATTTTGGAGTAATTAGCATGTCAATGTTAGGAGGAATTATTGTTGGAATTGATGGGATCAAAGTATAAATGTAGTAAAAATGCATTAGGGGTAATTTTGGTAGATCACTTAAACCTTTAAGTTGTAAGGCATAAGTGGAAGGGCATAAGGGTCTTTTGCAATCATTAAGAGGGTAAATTAGAAGAAGAAATGGTTGGCTTGTTAGGAAGAGAAGAAGTGTCGTGGGTGTGAGGAGAAAAGAAGAAGAGAAGAAAGCCAAGCTAGGGTTTTGGAGAATTTGAAGAATTTGAAGCTTCTCCAAGTAAGTATAAGTATTAATTGGATGATTGAACCTTGTTTAATGATAGTTAGGAGTGAAAAATGGGGTTGAATGTGTGTAGGGAGTTTTTAATGAATGGTGTACTAAAATGTTTTGATCTTCTAGGGTTTTTGATTATTTTGTGTTTGTGACTGATTTTGGATTGAATTGAGTTTAGAAATGAAGTAGGAATGATGGTTTAGGGTTAAGATAAATTATATTTGAAAGATGGGAGGAATATGGTTGAAAAATGTGGAAAAAATAGGTTTCGGACAAGGTTGGGCTTGCGTCTGACATGCTAAATGCACGCATAAATGAAGCTCCAACATGTTCATGTGACAAAATCCTGTTTTTATGCACAGACATATTTTGGTATTTTGGACATAACTTTTTTTGTAGATGTTCAAATGAGGTGATTTTTTATTCATTGTAAACTAGATACATAGGGATACAAGTTTTATGAAGAAATGAAGTTTTGAATCAGTCTCTAAAGATCTCAAATTTTGGATGGAAGTCGAGTATAGATTATAGTGTTAGCACTTTTGATTTTCAAAGCATTATGAATTTCCTTTGAATGTTGTTTGAATGAGAACTTGGCTTGTTATAGGAAACCAAGCAGGCCTAATCCAATCACAAGAGGAAGGACAACATTGAACTTGAATTATCAAGCGATAGTTGGTGGGTAATATATTTATAGTTGTTGTGTATGGGCAAATTGTCTTGCTTACTTGCTTGCATGTGTGTGTGACATTGCTTATTTTGAATTATGGAAATTGTTGAAAATGCATTGTGATTGTGATCATGTATTGCCTTGAAAAATATCATAGCACTTTGTATGAATGAAAAGACGAAGAAGCATGATGAGCATGAAAAGTATGAATGTGTATGAAATGAGTTAAGCATTGACATTTGATTGTGTTTGGGAAAGAGAGGAACGTTTTGTTAGTCACGTGCACGTCGACATATAGCCTTCTCCCGGCTGCCCGCTTGAGGCCAGGAGATCCTAAAAAATCGGACTCGTTTTGTTCACAGTATAAACTTCGATTTATCCGTTTTGTTCTACAGAACTCTCAAGCCATTTGTTGTGCATTTTATTATTGATTTGTTAGGCATGATGCATAATTAATTGTTATGTTGTGATGAAGAAATTACATGACATATTTTCTGTGGTGACATTTTGGTAGCTATAAGATTGTGAGTAAATTGTTACGTATTGAATTGCTACATATTTATGTTTATATATGCTTGAGTGTGTGGCTCGTTGCTAATAGCTATAAATGTATAAGCCACTGAGCTTCGCAACTCACCCCATTACCTTCCACTCCTCAGGTGTAGAACGAGAAGATTGTTGATCCTTGCAAGGCATCGAAAACTCCAAGATAGTTAGAAGCTTTTGTACTAAGTTAGTGATTTTGGTTAGCTTTTTCAAGCATATCAACATTGAGCATCCTTATGTATTTTGTTTTATGCTTTGTTATATATTGTGTTATGTTAGCAAAGTTTGTTCAATCTCTTTGAAATTGTAATGACATGAAGAATTGAAGTTCCTTTTTTATATGAGTGTGTTTAACTTTTAGTTAAAATGAATGTTCATGTGTTAGTATGGAATATGCAAATGTTGGGAGTCGGGTTTCAAAAATTGGGAGCTACTGGTTAGCTTGATCTTCATATGACGCATCCATGGGAGTTCGCCGCGGTGAGCCGGTCTTTCTCCGCGGCGCATCGCATGAGAGTTTGCCGCGGCGACGCCAAAGTTTGGCCGTGGTGAACCCTCTCCTGCGATGCGTCCGCCGAGGAGAGTATTTTGTCACCGCGGCAAACCCGCCATTTTTCTACGCTGCTGATCCTTTAAATTTGAATGTTTTCGACTCTCGCCTTGCGCGATCCTTACTTGACGACCCCGAGCGGTCGCCTTGGGATAGGAAATGGGACCCGGGCCCAACATTACCGATGACTCAGAGCTTGAGCAGCAGTATTGGATTCCTTTGGACTACTGATCTCGGCCGCTACCTTGGTGTTCCTCTTTTGCATGACCGTGTTAGCCGGCGTACGTACCAGCACATTCTCGATACGGTGCAACGCAGGCTAGCTGGCTGGACGGTCAACTTGTTGTCCCTGGCTGGCTGCCTCACTTTAGCCCATTCTGTTATTACGGCTCTTCCTAGTTACACCATGTAAACGGTCCAGCTCCCACGCAGGCTCTGTGACGAGTTGGAAAAGCTTATGCGTCAATTTATCTGGGGTTCATCCCCGGTGTCCAAGAAGCTGCACCTGGTTAATTGGGAGGACATCTGTAAGCCTAAAGCGCTGGGCGGCCTCGGCCTTCGGCATATTCGGGAGATTAATGATGATTTTCTCACAAAATTAGGCTGGACTTTCCTCACGCAACCCAACTCTTTATAGGTTAAGTCGTAGCAACCAAATATCACGTGGATGTCCACACCTTTCCCGTCTCCCTCGATGTCTCGGGTGGCTCGACGATCTGGAGAAACATCAAGGCTACATGGCCTCAAGTCCTACAAGGCCTCCAATGGATGATTGGCGACGGTTGCACCATTCGCTTCTGGCAGGACCCTTGGCTCGCAGACATTGGTCCTCTTCACTCTCACGCTGTGCTCCCGATCCCCGATGACATCTTTCATCTCCGTTTGACTCATTTCATAGACTCCGAGGGTCGATGGCACTGGCACGAGTTCCAACCAATGTTATGAATACTGCATCGCTCGATAACGGATTGAGCTCAAATGTAATCGATCAAGATTGATTTATGCAAGATGCTTTAGGATATTTTTAAATTTATAAAATAGTCCCTAAACTTTTTAAAATTACAAAATAGTCCATATTAATATATATTATACTGATTTGTCAGATAACATCAACCAATAAATATAATTAATTTTAAAATATATAAATTTTGATTTAATAATTGAAAATATATAAAATAAATATTAGTTTATAAATAATAATTTTAAAATTATTTATTTTGAAAATAAAATATTTTATTAATAATTTATTAATAAATATTATATAAAATGTTAAAATAAATTTAAATAAAAATAATTTATTAGTAATTAAAATTAAAATATTTTATTTTAAGTTTTATTTAATTTATAATTATTATTAGTAATAAAATATTTATTTTATTTTAAAAGTTTCAAAAAAGGAGGAATGAGAGGAGGAAGAGATTTTGAACATTTTAAAATTTTGCAAAAACCCCAAACTTTTAAAATTTCCTAGCAAATAGGTATTTGACCATATTTTGAATACCTACGAGACAAATTAAATCGGCTTAAGATCCGGTATTTAAATCCAGACCAAAACTTAAATTTGCACCGAATTTGGTTGATTTGGAGCAGTGCGTCTTAGACGATGCATTTAAATTCATCACATTGGTTCCAACCCTACCTCCCTTACCAGATCTGCCAAAGGATTGCGAGCACGTTCCCCCCACCCCGATTTAGGACAGGACCAGCTGATTTGGGGCTGATCCCCCAATGGCTCTTTCTCTGTTGCTTCTACGTACGACATAAGCATGGGGCATGACTCTCAAGTGGCTCACGACGTGTGGAAGGTCATATGGCAATGGCCAGGCCCACAGCGTATCCAGGCATTCCTATGGCTCCTCGCTCACGACCGCCTTCTCACGAATCACCATCGTGTTCGGATGCATTCTACCTCTGACGGTACTTGTTCCCATTGCGGTCTGGAGGAGTACGCTCTGCATGTAGTGCGGGACTGCCCTAGAGCTCGACAAGTTTGGGCTTCCTTCTCCCCGCACCCGTTCAAGCAGACTTTTTTACCATGCAGACGCAGGACTGGCTCCTTCACCATCTTCAACCCAACTGGAGACTCCACGACTGCTATTGGCCGACCCTTTTTGGCATTACTTGTCGGTACCTCTGGCAATGGAGGAATCGAACCCTGTTTGATAGTCAATTTACTTGGCCTTCCTCACCCTGTTCTCCTATTTTGTCTTATGTAGGTCAGATCCACTCTTCCATTGGATGGCAGCATCGGGCGGAACCTGCCAGCTTCCCCAGGAGACGCGAGTTACTCATAGGGTGGTGCCCGTGTAGCGCCTAAACTGAAATGTTTATGAATAAAATTGGGCCCAATGTGATTATGGATTTTTGTACAGCCCGCCTCCCCCTGGTTAGATCCAACTTAATACCGATGGTACCAATAAGCGGTCCACATCCTCGGCCACAGCCGGTGGACTTCTTCGCGACGGTGAGGGTCGTTGGCTCGAGGGTCACCCAGACGATGGGGTGGTGTTCTGCCATGACTGCGGAGCTTTGGGGCGTGTTTACCGGACTCAATATTACCTGGGATCGGGGCTTTCACTGCATCGAGCTAGAGGTTGATTCCAAGATGGTGTTCGACATTCTCTCCTCCGCGGATAGGAGGTCCCGAGCTCTCAATCCCATAGTCCACCGCATCCATCTACTGCTTACGAGGAACTGGACTGTTGTTCATCGGTTTGTCTATCGAGAGGGCAACAGATGCACCGACTGGATGGCCAATTATGCGGAGCAGTTGGCCGATGGAGTTACTTATTTTGATTCCACACCCATAGGGTGCCACTTGATCCTTCTAGAGGTTCTTTCGGGAACCTGTTTCCCCCGCTTAGTCATGTAATTTGTACTGCTCATTTCCCTTTATTAAAAAAATGATGTTATTTTATAAATTTTTTATTAAAAAATAAGGATAAGTTGGGTCGAGCCATAAGCCGCCACACGGACCATCCAATAAGAAGTGGAGTTAGCTCGATCGGGTCTATTAACATTCCTAATGTTAACAGTTTTTATTATAATTTTTCAAGCTAATTTAAAAATTATACTCTTATTTTAAATTTTATAATAATTAATTAAAATTATTATAAAACCATATTTTAGTATTTAGGCACAACTTAATTAATATTGATGATAAAATATAAGCTTCAATATATTCTTAATTTTTATATAGTTTAATTTTCTAAAATATTATGCTTTATTAAATTTCTTAATTTGACTTAATTTTATTATTAAATAAGAAAAGTGTATATATATATATATATATTTAAAATTTGTAATTAAATAAATTATGTTTCAATTTAATCATATTAAACTTTAAATTAAAGTTGGTCGGGTCGGCCGTGTTGGGCCCGGATCCAATCAAAACTACCCGTGGGCCGATCGGTCCATTCTTCAGAGATCAGTTTTATGCCTAGGCCAAGCCCAAGTCCACCCATGCCCTCCTCGCCCATCCAGTAGAAGGAAGTCTCCATGCAAACACGTAAAGACATAAACCTAGCTGCAAAACCATATATAAGGTATAATTTTATCGTAACAAAGGTACGCACAATCATAACCTAGCTCTCTCAGCTTTTACAGGTATCCCACCTTTACAAAAGACTGACTTGAGTGTCGGAGGGGCTAATCGGGACACAACCTCCAGTGTGCCTTCCTTTGTTTTGCAGGCACCCTCACGTTGAAGTCATCCCTGAAAGCGGCCAACTCATGGATCCAAACGGCAACGTTCCGTTCTGTCAGAATTCGGCAGAACCAATTGGCGCCCACCGTGGGGCCCGACTTCAGAGCGCCACATCCAGGAACACACAGATCAGTCATGCGGCGGCGACCAACCCTAATATAGCCGCTGTCACGGCTCTGGCGATCTGGCGCGTGGGTTTGTAATTACTGCAACCTCGCCGCCAGACCTCATGTTTCCCACACGGAATCTTCAGACCCGAACGATCAACCGCAACCTCAAGCCTTGGAGCAAGAAGAACAGAGCGTGGCTGTGGAGGATAGCGCTGCGGGCAATATGCGTCCGAATCTCCAACACCGATCAGATGCAGATCCTCTTTTGCCTACACACACCTCCCTCACTCGAAAGCAGATTGAGGAGGCGGCTGATCTGTTGATTATCCAGATTTTGCAGTCTCAGCCAGCACAACAGCAGCCGTCTGCATGACAAGCCGCACGACGGACCAGCATCATGACCGGTCGCAACCCAACTGAAGCCCTAGAGAAAATCGTGGATGATCGGATTAATGCAGCTATGAGCTTCCACCCAGATCGCCCGACAGCTCAGTACAACTCTACTTATACTCCAGAAATCTTGGATAGCCTCCCGACACCCGGTACCAAAATACCGACCCTTGAAAAATACACTAGAAAGACCGACCCCCAGGACTACCTGCAGCACTTTCAGTCCATGATGAGTCTACATTGTGTTCCGGACACCATCCAGTGCAAGGTTTTCTGCACGGCCTTCCAAGAAGGAGTTCGGCGATGGTTCAACAGCCTGCTCCCGAGTCAGTATCACCGCTGAAGATTTGTGTTATTATTCTGAACGGTTTAGCCACCAAGAAGCGGCCACGAGAAGATGACTTTGGAGGTAATGCAACTTACCCAAGGAAGGAATGAAAGCTTGCGAGAATTCATCACTCGGTTCAATAACGAAGCGGTCAAGGTCCCCGACCTCACTTGCTCGTCCAGGTTAGCCGCGCTTATGAGCAACACAAGGGATGAGAAGTTTTAAAAGTCATTGGCTCTCGACCAGCCCCGATCTATTCAAGAGATCAGACATCGGGCAGATAAGTACATTAAGCTCGAAGAAGTACTAAAGAATACAAAACGCAAGGCAGATGACCGCGGGACGAGTGGTAGAACAGATGAGTCTCACAAGAGACAGAGGGATCAGTCGACCTGGAGAAAGTCGAACGGTCGGTAGTGGCATCACCAAGACTTCATCCCGCTCAACAGGCGATATGCGGAAGTATTGGCGGCCATGAGAGCGGACGGGGAAACTATCCGAGAACCTGACAAAATGAAGACTCCCTACAAGGATAGGAACCCCAAATTATATTGTCGTTTCCACAAAGAGGTCGGTCATGATACGGAGGATTGTTGGCAGTTGAAAAAAGAAATCGAATTCCTCATACAAAGGGAAAGGTTAGGCCGATTTGTGAAGCACGCGCGAAATGCCAACCGAGATAACGAGCATAAGAGCGGTCGACACGATTATAGACGACAGAATTGGAGACGGGATGATAGAAATGACAGAGGAAGTCGGAATGCAAACGCAGATAATCGACGCGAAGAGAGAGGGCGATCAA
The DNA here is from genome assembly GCA_029891385.1 of Erythroxylum novogranatense. Lineage (NCBI taxonomy): Eukaryota > Viridiplantae > Streptophyta > Magnoliopsida > Malpighiales > Erythroxylaceae > Erythroxylum > Erythroxylum novogranatense. The sequence continues at coordinate 56,930,512 of CM057224.1, forward strand.
GGGAAAGAGATGACAGAAATGCCGGGCAACAAGGTGACCGACCGACTGGGGTCATCAACATGATATTCGGTGGAAACGCAGCGGGGGGATCCACTGCTAAAGGGAGAAAAAAGATATGCCAAGCAGGTCGGCAGAGATTCATCAACCAAAAGGCCGAAGGAGAGCGACGGGATGATATCGTTCGATGAGTCTGACCTTGAGGGAGTAAGTTGCCCTCATGACGACGCCCTCGTTGTAAATCTGAACATGGACGGCTACGAGGTGAAACGGGTGATGATTGATACGGGCAGCTCGGTCGACTTGTTGTATTATGAGGCCTTCAAGCAAATGAAGGTACCTGAAGATCGACTTTTGCCTATAGACGGACCCATTAAAGGAGTGGCTGGAGCATCACCACCCGTCGCTTTCGAGTCTTTTAAAGTGAAGTTCTAAAAAGTCGAGTCAAATAGAAAGGGATGTTGAGTTCCTAGTCGTGAAGTTTCAAGGGGCGTACAATGCAATAATCGGACGAGCTACCCAGAACGCCCTTAGAGCAGTCGTCTCTCCCTACTACCAAGCGATGAAATTCCCAACGCCTCATGGAATCGGTACTATCAGGGGTCATCAGAGAATCGCAAGGGAGTGCTACTTAGCAGAAACGAAAACATTAGATGGGGCGGTAGTCCTGGCGGGCTCTCTTGATGTCAGGGCCGACGAGGAGATGGACAGGATGACTCATAATCAGAGGGTGTCGGGCTATGAAGAAGAACAAAATGATGAAGCCCGCAGAGCGGAACTCGTTCTCCTCAGTGAAGACAGAGAAAGGGAGGCTGCTCTTGAAACGTGAAGGCGCTCTACCAATAGATAAGTTCTAATTTAGTTAGTCTTTGCTTATTACCGTTTTTGTATACAACACGTGGGAACCTTTTTCCTGTCCCTGCCAGACAGGTTTTTTAACGACCCACGCCCTCATTATCATCAATAAAAGGATTTTAAGATTTCTTGGCAATGAAAAGTTCCATCAAATGTGGCAAACAGTAAAAAATCGCTCGCCATCTCCATAGATCGACTACGGTCGGTCGGGTCGCCAAGACAAGATCTTTGAGACCCTCGCTCGCCATCTCCATAGATCGACTATGGTCAGTCGGGTCGCCAAGACAAGATCCTTGGGACCCTCGTTTGCCATCGCTCGGCATCTCCATAGATCAGCTACGGTCGGTCGGGTCGCCAAGACAAGATCCTTGGGACCCTCGCTCGCCATCTCAATAGATCAACTAGGGTCGGTCGGGTCGCCAATACAAGATCCTTGGGACCCTCGTTCGCCATCGCTCGGCATCTCCATAGATCGGCTACGGTCGGTCGGGTCGTCAAGACAAGATCCTTGGGACCCTCGTTCGCCATCGCTCGGCATCTCCATAGATCGGCTACAGTCGGTCGGTCGCCAAGACAATATCCTTGGGACCCTCGCTCTCCATCTCCATAGATCGATTACGGTCGGTCGGGTCTCCAAGACAAGATCCTTAGGACCCTCGTTTGCCATCGCTCGGCATCTCCATAGATCGGCTACGGTCAGTCGGGTCGCCAAGACAAGATCCTTGGGATCCTCGTTCGCCATCGCTCGGCATCTCCGTAGATCAGCTACGGTCGGTTGGGTCGCCAAGACAAGATCCTTGGGACCCTCGTTCGCCATGGCTCGGCATCTCCATAGATGGACTACGGTCGATCGGGTCGTCAATACAGGGTCCTTGGGACCCCCCGCTCGACCTCGACACGGACCGACCACGGACGGTCGGGTCGCCAAGGCAAGAGCCTTGAGGCCCCTCGCTCAGCATAGATCGAACACACTCACCCAGTATCCTAAGGTAAAACCTAGAACCATACGGCCTCATAATAACTCTCCCGTTCGACACAAAACGAATACACTCGTTCACAATCCGCTAATTGAGGAGACAACCTCACCCTAAACGCAGAAGAGATAGTAAAAAAAACACACTATCATTCATTTCAAAAGTTCCGGTCACATGCCCGACCGGATGAGCTTTACAAAGGGCGCGATCACCCCGATGTCTCGGGGGCAGGAGACGAAGAACCAACAACCGGGTCAGCGGAGGAAGGGTCGGCAGCAGAATCGGCCAAGGGAAGAGAAGGGCCCACAATTGGGTCGAGAGGAGCTAGCAGTAGGGAAACACCCTCCTCTTCTTCTTCCTCCGAGCTGAGATCCAACTCCTCGTTCGGAATAACGATCCGCTCCCCGACAGCCTTCTCCTTCATTTCCTCCAACGAAAGGCCAAGAGCAGGAAGCAACGGCTCGGCATACTCTTCAAATGAAGGCCGCTCCGACCCATTGGGAACGTGAACCTCATAGCTCTTCCTCAGGGCCAAAAGGGTTGCGTCACAGGCGAGCTCCAAGCATTCCGCATTTAGATTCCTTCTCTTCCACCGCTTGATTGCCTCGATTCTCTGTTTCTTAACAGAGCATCCCAACTTCATCAACACCTCCTCGGTCTTGCGCCTGCCTTCCACCGCTGCATGGTAGTCTTGGAGAAACTTCTCTTTAAGCTTCCTCTCCAACTCCACCTTCTGCTCCAGCTCACTTTTCTCCGTAATCGCCCTGATCCTCTCCTCCTCCCCCGTATCGACTCGAGCTTTCAAAACGCTCATCGCTTCCTCCCGAATCTTCTTCTCCTCCCCTAAAGAGAAATTCTGAGCCTGAAGAAGGTCTCAACCCTCTTTCACCTCCGAAAGCTCGTCCTTCAAAGTCCTCATCTGCTCATGAAGGTCTTGAACTTTCCGGTCCAGAGCCTCTAGACGCTGCACCACTGCAAAGGACATAATCGAGCTCCAGACACATTGCAAGGAGTAGAGACCCCATCTCCCGATTACTCTTCTTATCCAATTTCTCCTCGTCCGCAGGGGGAGTAATCCTCTCAACAATGTGGCGGGACACGTCGAAGTCCCCAATCGAGGAGGTCATGGGTAGCTTGATCAAAGACTCCCACTGCCCGGCGCCAGTCGCCTGACTCTTCCCTTTGCTCTCCTTCTCTTTCGCCTTCCCAACTAACCCAGACGGCTTGGATGGAAGATCACGAAGTCGGACCAGTCTCCTCCTCTTAAGCGGAGGATCCACTTCTTCCTCCTCATCCTCTTCTATACCTGCTCGGCCCGTACTTACTAGTACCATCGGCAGCGACGCCGGCCCCGCAGGACTGTCCTCAACAAATGAAGGGACCAGAGACACCGTAGAACGACCGAGGTCCACCAACGGAACGAAGCCCTCACCAATCTCCGTTTCCTTCCCCTTCTTCTTCTTCCCCGTGGCCTGCTTTTTGGACTTAGAGGGAACGGCAGGCTCGGTATAGTCCTCTACTCTCACCATGTCTGCACGACAACAAACACAAGTTAGAGAGAGATGCAATAATCAAGGTATGCAGCAAATAACTAAACTACGCGGGGTCAACCAGGCGGGGCCGCTCCCTTTCCGAGCCCAATAATCCGTAGCAGGGGGTCGAGCAGAAAAGAATTGGCCGAGACCCCCCCGAAATAGCCCTGGACGAGCCGAACGAAGTCATATCGACCGAGCCCTTTAATACGATCTACTACTATCCACTCATTCCTACTAAGGGATACGCTCGACACATCATTCCATTGCTCGGCTAAGGGGTACCTCCACGGCCGAGACTCGGAGGAGGACCCGGGAGGCTTCACAAAGAAATACTTTGTCCGCCAAGAGACCTTTGAAGCTGTCCCGGCCAGCCGATAGCGAGCGTCTCGGTACTGTAGAGAAGGGATCCCGGCTCTAGAGATCGGACTCTGACTCAATCTCATGAAATGGCGCAGGACGCCGATCGAGGGAGGGCAGCCGAACTGATGGCACAGCAACGCCAGACCGTTTATAAATCTCCAGCTATTCGGAGGAATTTGGCTTGGCATTAGCTGATAAGTCGTGCATATCTCGTCGACGATCGGGGCATATGGAAGCCTCATGCCACCCACCGAGAAGAAACTATCGGAAACGGCGAAATATCCACTCAAGTTGCTGTGGATACGTTCGTTCCCCAAAGTCAGCCGAGGTCCCCAGGACACGGGAATGTTATATCTGAATATTGATCGATTAAGCTCCTTTACGGTCATCGTCGATGCTCCCCGTGGCGGCGCCTCCACAACCAACCCATCATTTCTCTCCCTCGTCGATATCTCCTCGAAACCCTCTACCATACTTCTAGCACTGGTAGTCGACATGTTTACCAAGAAGAGGTTTTTAATAAGAAAACTTAGGAGAAGGAAGGACGTACCTATTTAGTGAACGGAGAAAGGGAAATCGGACGACAGTTGACAAAAATTTCCGGGAACTGAGAGCAAGAAAGAGTAGATGAAGGTAGAATGAAAGCAAGAACGAAACAAGCGTGAAGAAAACTCACAACATATCGATCCTGAACATTTATAGAAGATCAGTTAAACGGATATCCCAACCAAAGCGTGACACGCGGAGAAAATCCGAACGAGCTCTGACACGCGGAAGAATCCGAGCCGAGATAAATTAGGGTTTATTTAAAAGGTTGGAGCGGCGCGACAGTTGAAAGGACATCCATGATAATTGATAACTGATTATAAGGACGATCCGCTTTGATTCGAAAAGCATCGGAAGCGCACGCGTCGTCGACAATAAATGCTCCGCACGTTCACTAATGATTACCACCCGATCCGTATAGCGCGAGCTATTGTGTAATAAGTGCCGAGGTCGATCAGTTGGGGCACTCGACCGACCGATCCCAATACGAGCAGTCACGCACAACTAGTCAGCATCCGACCGATCGGAACTACCCGGGCTATCCCATGACCGAGCTACAACAACAATACCCGACCGATCGACTACTTCATTAGCTGACCTACAAACGAGCTACACCTCAATGCTCAACCGATCGTCCCAATCACGAGTCGTTCCATGTACGAGCTATGAAACCTCTACATATTCCTCCGACCCTTCTCTTTGCTCAGACTCGAGGAGTAGGGAGGCTTATGGTCAGGTCGGTCGTATTGGACCCGGATCCAGTCAAAACGACCCGTGGGCCGATCGGTCCATTCTTCGAGATCGCTTTTATGCTAAGCAAGCTAAGTCCACCCGTACGCCTCCTTGCCCATCCAGAAGAATGTCTCACATGCAAACACGTAAAGACATAAACCTAGCTGCAAAACCATATATAAGGTATAATTTCATCGTAACAAAGGTACGCACAATCATAACCTAGCTCTCTCAGCTTTTACAGCGATCCCACCTTCACAAAAGACTGACTTGAGCGTCGGAGGGGCTAATCGGGACACAACCCCCGGTGTGCCTTCCTTTGTTTTGCAAGTACCCTCACGTTGAAGTCATCGCTGAAAGCGGCCAGCTCATAGATCCAAACGACAACGTTCCGTTCTGTCAGAATTCGGCAGAACCAAAAGTAATAATATTTTGATCAAAATTGGTTTAAATAGATTCAAATTAAAATAATTTCATTAAAATTTCATTAGACTAGTTTTTTTGTTCAATTCAAATTTAAATTCAAATTAATTTATTAACTTTTAGAAGATTAAATTCAAACCAAAATGTTAATATATTAATTTATAATATTTCTAGAAATTAAAAAGTCAAATTTTATTTATTGACTTTTGAGAGTTTAGATCTAAACCAGAATTTATAATAATTTTAAAAGAAATAGAAAAGAGTCAAGCAAATGAAAATGCCAGCCAACGGAGTACAGACAATCTAAATTTGGAGATGCAATTGATGAGCTTTGGATTGAAGTGAAAAAGCATACCAAAAGCCATCTTTAACAAAGATGCTTTAATACTCCAATGCCTACTTCTCATTTTCTCCTCTTTGTATACATTGATTCTCCATTTACAAAATTTCTTCTTTAAACCCCACGCATTTTATAATAAAGAAAGCACCATACTTTCCCTTTACAAAAATCCAATCTTTCTCTCAATCTGTTACTCTGTCTGGTTTTGTGATTCATTTTACAGTTGAGTATAGATTGATTTTGTTGGGAATGCGATTCTTTAGGAGGATCGCTGGGCTTCTGGGGCTTGCTAGGGACGACGGAGGACAGGAAACGAAGAATCAACAAGAAGGTAGTAGTGGTGGTGGTGAAGGAGATCAGAATCGTCAGAATCACGGCCAACCTCAATTTCATCAAAAGTTTCAAGATTCTGGGCTTCCTCGTAAAGGGTTCAGCGTTCCTGTCCAGGTTGCTGTTGAACGTCCCCATCTCGGCCCTATTCTTGTCCCTTGTAGCTCCGGCGATGGCGGCGTTCAGGTGAGCTTTTTTTAATCCTCTCCAAGGCGAATTCTTTTGCTTGTTGTTTCTTTCTCCTTTATCGCATCAAGTTTGACTTTTTTGGTTACTGTTTGGATTGGAATATCGGAATCTGGGAAACAAGGAAGTGATGGCTTTGACATACTTTGAATTTTAGTGATTTACTGTTGTGATCACATCTTTTTATAAGGGAAAAGGCTGCTTTTACATTTTAATTTCCATGGGTTCAATTTCGGGGGTGGGAACTTATTGTTTCCTACTGTGGTACTTCGAAATAGAAACACTACTCGTTTCTGTTGATTTTGGCGAGGCAATAGCAGTAACATCTTCTGTACAAAAGAGCAACAACTGAAGGATGAGTTCATCAACAACTAAAGGATGAGTTCATTCTCAGTGAGACATATGTTTAGATACACGTAGTTTGTATGTGCAGTACATGACTTTATTAGTGCATTGGAATAAACATCATTGCACGTATGAATGGCTTTGTTGTCAGTGTTCATATTCTCGTTTTCACTTATTTGTTTTCTAAGAATTTCTGTTAGGAGGCTTACATCAGTTTCACTTATTTGATTTCTAAGAATTTCCGTTATCAGGCTTACATCAGCCGTTGGTTTCTTTTTTTTTTAATTGTCCCTCATAGGTTCATAACTTCTACGGTAGCTTTATACCATCTTTATGACCAGATTGTTTTTGCTGTAAACTTCTGTGCTAAGATGGTTATCCTCGTGTTTGATGGAGCTTTAATGGATTTTTTTCATGATTAACATAATGTTGTCCCCTTATATGCTGTGATGTTCTCGTTGATTGGTCCTGATCATTGTGGTTCTGTTGCAACACTAGCAGTTGTGTCTGCACTGATACTGTTGAAATGATTGGTTTAATCTGCTTGTGTATATTGATATCTAATCTCATTCCGTGTTATTTGGCTATTCATGCTAGTTTGGTTCTATTGTCTGTCTGTGACGTTAGAGCAACAGCTGAACTCTTTTCCTTTTTTTTTTTCCCCTTATTTGGTTTCTGTTAGGAAAGTGGTCGAGTTGTACCAAGATAGTATAGAAAATGCAATCGCACTGATTTGTTTGACTATGGGATAATAATGAGCTACAATATGGAGATAGAGTGAGGCTTCTACAGTGGGTTTAAGATATTGGGTTTTTATTTTTATTTTAAGAGCTTAGAGCGTGCTGCATCAAGGCCTGTTTTGATTTTGTTTTTGGCAATGAGACTTAGTCTGGCTCTGTATGGATCAAACTTCGTTCTTAGCCACTAGGTATGGTAATTATGATGGGGAATGTTCTGTATCTAGAGCACATCAATATTGGACTATTATGACAGTTTTCTGTGGAATAGTAGCATTTTTTATAATCACATAGGAAAGGATTAAGAAAGTTACAAAAGTGGAAAGTAGAAGAGTTTTCCCACTTGTTTTAGTTAACAGCTAAAAGCTAGTATCTGCTTGATAACTGTGAATTACTATCATACATTGACTGAGCATGGTAGTCGAAGGTGAGGTGCGGTAGGTTGGGGTAGTAGGGTGATTTGTTGGGGAAGAGGCAGGAGCGGATTGTGGTGGCAATGAAGATACAACTTAATTCAAATGACTAATTGCCTCACATGAACAAGAGGTTAGAAATTTGGTGAACATTTAATTGCAAAAGAGTGGCTCAGCTTTCTTTTACAGGATTCCACTAAGATCATAGCTGCGGTTTCCCCTTTGGATAACTACATAGAAGCTTTACTCATACCAGAGCTTCAGGTTGCACCCTTTGCACATTCATTATCCTGTACTTTCATGACCAATAATAGCTCCTATATTTTTCTCGTGTTAGGTAATATGTTTTCTGCTTTCTAAAGGTATACATGCTTAATCATAGATGCATATTGCCATTTGGGATTTTACAGCACCACGCCATCTTATTATCCTTTCCGTTATTTCTCTGCAAAATTGCTTATTTACTTGCTCTTTTGTGGTGTATTGCCAATTGTCACTCTGCACTCAAACCCCTCAGTCTCAACTGAGTTCCATAAGATCGGAAATGTGTAATTTGGTCTTGTTTCAAAGTAGGTTGGTACATCACTAGGCATATGACTCATTTTATTTTACCTTTATTTACATTTTGGGTTTACCATTGTGTCTATAAAACCGCTCTCTCTCTCTCACACACAAACACACATCACACACGCACATTGTACACATTTGTGTATTTATGCTTGTGAACAAATGCATAATGTGGGTTGTTATGTGAGTGCTGCTGTGGATTGCTTGAACTTCCAGAAAATTGGGTTTAAGGTTTTCATGGATTTAGTTTGACATTCTTTAAATTTCGTTCTAGCTAACATAGATGGATTGGATATTGTGTTAGTTGTCAACCACTATACTTTTCCTGGTTGATTAATTGAATCTCTCACTTCTGGCATGATGACTTAATGCTTACTGAAGCTTTGAGCCATTATGTTGTTTATCTTTTATGAACTGCTTGTCAACAACCTGGTTTCCGTTGTATGAATCTGTAACACACTTTTGGGATGATAGCTTCTTGATTATTGAGGCTTTTGATCCACAAAATTGTGTATCTTTTTACCAACTGCTAATCAGCGACCTGATCACATTGTATGACTTTGTAAAGCATATGCAGTGCATTAATATTAGGAACTTTGCCACAAGTCAAGCTTAGTATTTGTATTGCAAAACTGATATGTACAGTCACTATTTTTGTGTGTTTAGGGTCTAAGGTGGTATGGAAAGCGCCTCAGGATAGATGAAGACGGAGATGTTGCTGATGAGTTCATTGATGAGGTTTTGCCAGAGGCATGGAATCATGATGACCATCAAAAGCCAATGCCGAGGTTTAAAATGAAGTATGAAACCCGACCAGCTAAAGTAACAAGACAAGCAATGTCCCAGGATGGAAAGGTCCGACAGTGTGTGGAATATCAAGGTAGATTGCAGTGGGTATGATTAATGCACGCGTTACAGTGTAACTGAACTTCTACTGCTACGTCTGAACTGAACAGTGGCGACATTACATCTAAGATGGGAAAGTTCAGTTGAAGGGTGCTTGGGTTTATCCAGCTTGTTTCTTTCTGAATAGATATGTAATTTTCATTGAGGTGTGTCTTGTAGAACCCTGCACCCAATTATTGTACCATCAATAGCTGAATTTCTGAGTAGTTTTGATACTACAATTGGTTCTAGACTACTTTGATCAGATATGATTTACAAATCTTGTGGGAAGTGATGGAACTGCCAATTGGTATGAGATGGGTACCTGTTGTGTATTAAGTAGATTCGATTCAATTAGTACTTGCAAGTTTTAGCAATCAATTATCCCTTTAAGCATCCATTTGTTTTTGGCATTTTTCGTAAGAATTGGTGGCCGGAAACATACATATACATACAAAATATTGGAAGGCCGTTGAAGATGACTTGTTGACTTTTAAGGCGACTTGTTGACCTTGAGGTCTCCGCCTTTCGTGGGCCTTGGTGACGAAGGCCTAAGCAAGTTTAGGCCTTCATTAACCTGCGAGGCTAATATGTCGACATATTTTAGACACAACACCAATTTCTATTCATTCAAATCGTGGCCACCAGTTGTCTAAGAAAAGCGAACTTTGATTATTATCATAATCAGAAATATCTCTTATGGTCCCCTGTTTCTTCCGTCCTCTAATTTTCATGATTCTTGGAGTACTTGTTTGCATACACAATTCAGTATCTTCAATGAATCTTTTTTATCTGCCGTGATCTTGATGTCATCTTTTGAACACACATGTCAAACCAATCAGAAAATGAAGTTTATCTTATCCCAAGATTTGTCAAAGTCTAACGCAGCACTCTTAATCTAGAACATCGTTCTGATACATAACTTAAATACCTCACAATTCATCTCCAAATCTGCCAAAACTGCTTATTCGTAGTAATTAACAAGGTCACGCAGAAAAAAGAAGGATTGTAACTCTATACATGTGAAGAAGAGAAGGAAATTCCTTGAATTTGCCTTCACTCAAAAGTTGAGGCTCACTGGACGGGATATACTCTCTTAAGTATGCAAAAACCTTTAGGTGTGTAACGTCGTCTTTCTTCTTCTTCTTCAATCAAGTAGTGTTGAATTTGTGTTCAGTGGCGCTTGTCGAGGCCTGCATCACTCAATAAAAGCAGTGGATCTTTTATTGAAGAAGTACCAATACCATCAAAGGGTCGATACAAAAAAGAAGAAAGGGAGGAGCTTTAATGGAAGCAACTTGGTCTAGTTTGAAGTTTGAACGTAGACAAATAGACAGATACTGACCCCAATGGATGTGACGAAGTTGCAGACAGCACATTTGACAGATCGGGCTCCATATTGGTACATCAATAGCATCCTGCAGTTTCCACAGTTGACGTGTGCCACTTGATTTGCTGCCAGAATAAATAAATACCCCTTTCATTCTTACATTTCTTAATCTTTTTTTCTTCCTTCTTCTCTTTGGAGGTAAATAAATACAGTTCCTTCCTACCTTCCAAGGCTAGATTGACTGTGTGACAGCAAGAACACTGCACGCTTGTTGCTCCACGAATGTACATGAGCAAGGTGTGACAGCCTCCACAAACCAGCTGTGCCATTTCGGTCCCTTCTCAAAGTTCCACGTACAAATTATTATTCGGACATGACTAAAATATTATTTAAAGAGTGCCATTTGGATTTCAACAATTTTCAAGTAAAAAATATAAAGTAAAATGAGTATTTGATTTAATGACCTTGTGATGCAAAGAGAGAATGGAATTGAAGGCATTTTCTAACTTTGATACAGTGGATTGAAAGCTAATTAGTGAATCGAAGTAGGTAAAAGATTCATACCAGGAGGTGGCACAGCTGTGACTGCATTGCAAACAGCACAGCAGACGGAGGTTGCTCCAACTGGATAGAGTAAGAGGTTTCGACATCCGGAGCAGACAAGCTGGCTCTGTGCACCTGATAAACAAGAAAAAGAAAAAAAAAAGTTGTTAACACTATCACCATCAAACTTCACATTCCAGTTTTGTACCATGTCAAACTATCATCATCACCATCAATTATGGTACATTAGAAACTGAAACTTGAATCATCAAGGCCATGACCATTTCTCATTTTTCTTATTTTAGAAATAAAAATTGAGTGATTTAAGATACCATTGGCAGGTGGTGTATATTGTGGTGGAGGAGTAGTAGGATAGGGTGCAAGAGGAACTGGCATTGAAGTGTCTCACAAAACTACGCTTTTCTTTCTCAATTTCCTTCAATCATACAGCTTTAGGGACGGATAAGGGAATCCAGCCTCATTCTTGACAAGCCTGTATCCAACCAAACATAACCTGTACCACAATATCACTGCAGATATGAGTTGAACAGCAGAAATCTGCAAATTTTTAGAACTTGGATTTATATTGAGAATTCTCATAGGTACATAAAGTAAAAAAGAAAAAGAAGTACTATATTAGAATTTTTAATATGAAAATAGAGTCTGTTAACAAGAATTGGGTTTGAGTCAATCCACATAATAGTTGAGTCTTGCTAATTATAAACCCTGGAAAACATATAAGAAGTAAATATTAGGTGTGTGTCAGGAAAGGAAAAGCTTGCGGACACTAAATAAGCGTAGAATTCCAGTTAAGCATTAGTTAAGAGTGTGGCAAGCACATACCTTTATCAACTTGCAGATGAAGGAGAGAGAGGGAGGGAGGGAGGGAGAGAGGGAGGGAAGGATTTAAGTGGAGAAAGAATGATAAGCACAGTGAGAAAAGAGGGAGATTTTAAGTTTTACCATGTAAAGGCTCCATTTTTATTCATCTTTTTGCATAGGCATACACGGTGGTTATGGTTAACTTGACTGAGTTGTTGGCATGTCAAGCTCAAACTTTGACAGGAACTCTTGGGTTCTACACTCTTGTCTCTGTTTTTGGTGTAAAACATTGCATGCACGTGAGTGTTGCATTCAACCACAGGCATCCTTTTTTCATGGGAAGATGAAGAGCCTGGATTGAACCACATCACAGATCAAGAACAAAATCACGACTGTTCTCTCGGATTTTCATATCTATCCGGTGGTCCAATGAACTCCCTTGTCATCTTGGCAAACTATGATTAGCTCTCACACCTGCTGCTCCGATCATCCAGTTGTATGCAATTGTAACCCAACTTATGGAAAAGAGTACACTGACTTAGTTTCATTTCTGACGCTGGACCTACGTCATGCTTAAATTATGCCCTTTCAACACCTTAGGCCCATGGACATGTGATTACAGCCATTGTAGTGTTGTTAAAATAGACCTCGAAACTGACTCCGTCTCTAATGCCAGTTAGGATTTTAGATGTAAAGACTGAAGAGGTTCTCAAAGGTTTTTGTGTCAATTTTTGAAGCTGTTGGTCTTCAGTTACAAGTTGCAACAGAAGAAGATCACTTCCTCTGTTCCGTAAACTTCAGCCGGCATTTCAACCAATGATGTTTAGCTTGATTATTAAAGATAAGATCATTTAAAATTCCATTAGATAAGGTTAACATGTAAACTAAATAAATTATTTTATAAATTAATAAATTTAATTTGAATAACTTTTATAATTTTTAATATGTTTTTAATCTCAACCAATTATCCTTTTAATATCAAAACAAATTACAATATATGCAGTGAGACTCAAAATTTCAACTTTTGAAATAAAAAATATTAGAGATTAGCGTTATTACTTAAGTTAAACAACTTTCTTACTAAAATTAATTTTATTTTAATGCTACCTATATTATTTTATATACGGGTTTATTATGTAAAATTAACTCATCCTCAAATTTATTCAATTAAAAATTAATTTAGTGGGGAGACATTTTATCTATCACTAATAACAATATATAAAACAAAAAGTTTTAATTTTTTACAAAAATAAAATTGACGTACGAATATTTTTCATCTTTACATTTACAGAGAAAGAAATGTGTGTTTGAAGAGTATAAATTAAGAATTACTATTAAATTGTATTTAATTTCAACTTTTATGGTACTGAATTGTTAAAAGAAGTTCAAATCATTTCTTCCTATTTTTATTTATTGGATGAATAAATGCTCATAAGATAGATAGAAAGTAACATAAACAAAGTGAAAAGAATTAGATAATAGAAGGGATCATAAAGTTGACTTCTTTAAAGTTAGCTGCCTTATCCAAATACTCTTGACTTTCTCAAAGTTAGGTGCCTAATCCAAATCCTCCATTCAAAAAACTTGTGCAATTATGGAAAAAGTTGTTGACGTCACATCTCTAGAACTTTTTTTTCCATACTTAGTCATATAGCTTACTGTAGATGTATCAGTATGTATATATTTACATACATTAAAAATAGAAACGATCTATTCGGTTTAAGCGGGAACGATCTATTCAATTTGAGCGAGAATTAGTAAGGATGTGGATGACTAAAAAATACTTTCTTACAGTCAAATTTTTTTTAAAATACTTCATGGAATACAGAAGAAAAAAATACAAAAGGTATAAGGGAAGAAGAAAAGGCGCAAGTTGAAACAAAAGAGCTTGATGAAAGGAAAGGAGCATTAATGAAGTTATGGGCAGTGTTAGATTTGGATTTGATAATCTAGAGAAAGCGTATTTAAAAAATCATGAGTTTGGACCATGGATAAGCATACTACAAAAGTAACAAAAGGGACCACCTTTTATTGGTCTTGTTCTTTTCTTGCCTTTTTTTTTTGGGATCCCATTTGGATATTCTTTCCTTTTTATTCTATGATTAAAAGAGTCATGGCTTATCTTTTTGTTTTATGATAGAGATGTTCTGATAATGGTAATTATTAAAAAATTAATTAACAATGGTAAAATTTTTAAATTATTTTATTTTATTTTTTAGTTTAATTTTATTTTATATTTAATTTAATTTAATAACTCTTATCGTTAAAAACTGATTTAATAGTTAATTGTTTAATTTTGTAAAATAATAAATTTTACAAATTAAAATAAATCAATTAATTTTATTTAATTTTTAATTAAAATTTATTTATTTTTATGAGTAAAATAATCTATTCTAATCATATTTTAAATTCTTTAATTTTATTCAATATTTAATCAATTTTATGATAATCTAATATTAATTTAATATTCAAAATCTTAAATATTTTATTTTACTAATTTAACTTAGTAAAGCCTACGCTTATAAAACAGTGAAAAGACAATATTATGTGAGATTAGGATATTATCTACTGAGTAAAATTATATGTATATATATATAATATATATATATATATATATTATCAATGAAACTTGTTATTTTTAGGTGTATATTAAATATGTATATTAAATAAATTATTTAAATCAGTAAATTTAACTTAAATAATTTTTATAATTTTATTTTATATTTATTTTTAACCAACTATTATGTTTAAAATTGATGAGAATTATAACTCTTAATTATAATTCAAAATTTTAACTCTTTAAATTTAAAACTTCATAAAAAGGTATCTTTTCTAAATTATCTGCATATATTTTTATAATTTAGATTACCATAAAAATGAACACTTTCTAAAGTAGATCAGGACATATGCAATTATGTTGTTCTATTCGTTCTATTTGCTTGTAGCACTTAATTATTCATTTCGTCTGTGCATTCAGTTCAAACCTCCATGGTGGGAAAAGATTACTACAAAAGGAAAGGGCAAATGGGTTGAAACTATCGATCGAAACTTTAGCCTAATCTTAACCAGGTGGTGACAAAAAGTGAGTATTTGTTCTTAATTCATCGAGCATAGCATAGATGCATGATCAAAAAGGTTTCGGTTGGAGCAGCACACTTCAACTTGTTTTAAGTTCTGGCGGCGATGTCCGCACGGGTAGCCTAGTTGGTCATTAGGAAAGAAAGTGAATACAAAGTCTTAGGTTCGAGTCTCGGCAACGATAATATGAGAGTTCATCCAATGTGGTGACTTCTTGTACGCACCGAATATTGGGCCGCCTTTCTAAAAAGTTGGTTGGGATCAAACCGTAATTTACCTTCCTCACACAATACCAAACTTGAACGTGGGGCACCTAAAATAGACGTTCCATCTTTTAAGTACAAAGTTCTGGTGGTGATGATGTGTAGATAAAAGACAAGAAAAGGATTGGACAGCTTCATCACGCTAGATTCATTTGGTGAAGCTTTAGGATAAACTTCATATATGGTAGTCATGAGGACGTCATTTTAGTTGCTCAGACCACGTTCACGAGAAATCATGTCAAGCAACTTGCAGCCAAAACTTGGACTCCATGTCCTCAAAGGGTATAGTGGAGTTATCTCTTTTGACCATGATCAAGGATCATTTCTAAGAATTCTTCAAGGATTTTTTTTTGTAAAAAAATACACTAATTTTGTATCAAGAGTTACTAATAATATTCATTTGTGTCTGAAAGGTCATAAATTAGATTCACAAAAATAACATTTTAATATATAAGGAAAGTTGCAAACAATTGATAGCCCCTTTCGATCCTTACAAAACGGAGAATATTGTACATTAAAATTTACCTTTTAAGGACGAACCTTAAAGCAAGAAGCAAAGGATATTCCTTTGTGAAGAGAAGGTTACATGATCGGGTCATAAAAATGTTCTTTGTAAAATATAAAAGAAATATTGTATATAATTGACTACTCTCTTTAAATTCTTACAAAATAAAGAGTCTTATGTGCTGAACTTTGTCCTTTGCCCTTTTCCCTTGTTAGTTATTTAAATTGAGAATTTTACGAACTTAATTTTGAATTTATTAAATATTTATTATTTACAATATTCAAAGTTTAAATGTATTATAATTGTGAGTTTTTGGGGTTAAAAAGATTTGGATAATATAGTATCAGCTTTTTTGTCTGATGATACCCAATTAGCCAAGTAATTTGACTTGACCAGTAAAAAGCTGCTAGGAAACAAATTCAATGGATATGGATAAGGGTAGAAACAAAATTTCAACTTAAAATATTAATTGCATTGTATACTCAACTTTGAGGATCAAAGAGGCTGGTAATTCAGCTATACAAGCCACATTTGTCAAAGATATCAAGAAAGTGTGAACAACTCCCAAGTCACAATTGAAATCATGCTCCTTGAAGAAATTTACATCAACTTTTGTACCCTTGCATCTGCATTAGTTCAAGTGATAAAAACATTCTCTACGCTATTCTCTCCATTCCTATACATTATTTTACCTGCATGAATAATTGTTGGTTTTCATATGAAATAGATGGAATAAATTGTGTTATTTATTATTATATTTTAATAATTAATGAATAAATTATCCATAAAAATAATTATATAATAAATATAATAATAATGAATTATAAGTATGCACACATTCACTCAATTGCTACTTATAAGTTTTCAAAGATCTTAACAACTTTATAATATTTTAAAAGTTCTCTCTACAGTTTAATTATACTCTATTTATACTTAATATTAAATGAAATATTCGTTAAATATACAAATTAGTCATTGCATTAATTAATTTTGGGCAATCACCTACCTTTAATTGGATAACTAGACAACAAGACTTCTCTTAATCACGTTGTAGACCTATCGATAGTTAATCACTCGTAACCCTCTATCTACTGGGAATAGATTTTCTATTCCCTTGTTCCCATCTTATATCTGCTGTCTAATTTTTGTGAGTCTCATTTATTAAATAGATGATTTTTATGGAACAGAGTAGGAACAAAATAATGAAAAAAAGGTAATCCGATCTCCTATTTACATGTTGAATAACGCCTTTTATTTAGTTGGTGAACGATATTTTAGTCAATAATTAGTACAACTGACGTACGATATTCAATAGTGAACAACCTAATCTATTTACTGTTAAAATTATGTCCATAACCCAATCGTTATGTAATAGATTAAACACTTTAGTTTTGTGATTATTAACCTTTTGTAATAACATGGCAAATATTTTTATCATATTATGTTTATTGTTTTATTCTAGTATGATAAGTCCTTGATTAAATTTATACACTTGCCATCATAATGTAAATTATGATAATAAGAGTCAAGTCTTTAGGATTTAATCTAAAAATATTCTTGATCATAAGATCATCAAATAAGGACTTTAATGTTTCAGTTAGATCAATATATATGTAATAATATCTATTGGATAGATATTAGTAGATCTCATTTACTAAGTTACATATATAGATGATGCATATGAAGATATGATCATTGAACTGACCAAACTGAGAATTCTCAATAGTTAATATTACCTACGAGCTGTCAAGTAGGATATTCTCATAAAGATTTAAATGTATATTTTCCTTTGACCTGAGATCATTATAGTAATCAATATGTTACTTATTATGTGTTGATGCTGGATACCTAGTGTGTAAAAATGCTAGTTGAATTATCATTGGATATAATTAAGTACCTATTTGATTAGTAGTGAGTCAAGATGGGATCCATCGACTTTAGGTAATGAGTTTGAACTCTATGTTATCATTGATCTTAATGATTTTTTCAAGACCTTAGTGGGCGAATGAATGAGTGAGAAAAATGAGTTTTTAAGTCATTTACCAATCATTAATGATCGACATATAACATAGTTGGTTATCTAATAAGGTTTGACAGTTAAACCATACCTTAGGATAATCCGGAGTTGTAATGATGGAAGGTAATTATATATTATCCTTAACTAGGTTCCATCTTTGTAAAGTTGTTATTTCACACTATTCGGTCGTTGAGGAGTGTTGCTAGACGTCAACCTTGATTAGTAATTAATTAAATTAATTACTACTGACATAATGATGAACCTATGTGGTCACATACTTACGAATGTAATATTTCCGCTTATGATTATTTAATTTATTATGAGATAATTTATTAAATAATCTATATGAAATATTATTATATTTTTTGTTAGCATAGAAAATATAATTAATATTGGAAATTCTCTTGTACAAAATAAATGGATAAAATAAAATTATTTTATTTTATTTTATTTTATAAATAATAGTAATTATTTAAAAAATTGTCAGATGGTATTTGACTTTGGTGATTATTGTTTTGGTTTTATATCTAACCAAAAACAATAACGAAACGTTGTATATGTGAAGAGTTGTAAAACAAAAAGGATATGATGGTTGTGGTTTTAAAAGTTTTTAAAAAGTAACAACGTTAAAACAAAAGGTGCTTTTGGAAGGAGTGTATACTTTGTTTTCATTTTTACATGTTAGAAGTGTCTAACTCGTCTCCAAAAGCTAGCTCAAAAGGAGGAGGATTGCACATTATTATAAATTATTGAATGCTCTTATACTTGTTTGATGTGGGATTCCTGACAAACCTTCCTCACTCTAGGTCAGGACTGGACATCTGATGGACATATTGGGCAAAAAGATATAACCGAGCACTGCTCCAAACCATCGAGACAAATTAACTTAGCTCTGACACCATGTTAGAAGTGCCTGACTCGTCCCCAAAAGCTAGCTCAAGAGGAGGAGATTTGCACATTATTATAAATTGTTGAATGCTCTTATACTTGTCCGATGTGGGATTCTTAACACACCCCCTCAGTCAAGAGCAGGACTGGACATCTAATCTGTTGGGCCCGGGTCCCAGATCCCTATTCCCGAGGTGGCCCCTCGAGCTGCGCCAGCGACAAGCTCCCAAACATATCGGGCCCTATCCCAACATCCATACATAATTCGATTCACACAAACATACATACACACATTATACACATGCATTCCATCTATGAATTAAACACCTCATAAACCAAGGGGTTACATGCCTTTACAATCCGAAAGAAATTCCAGCAAGCATTCTCAACCTTACATAATACAGAATAAAGTCTAAATCCAAAATACATAAAAATGCTCCATGATGATATGCTTGGAGGGTCAACCAAAATACTAACTTAATACAAAGCTCCTAACTATCTTGGAGTTTCCGATGCCTTGCAAGATCAACGATCGTCTTGTTCTGCACCTGAGGGGTGGGAGACAATGGGGTGAGTTGCGAAGCTCAGTGGGCAAATACATTTATAGCCATTGGCAACGAGCCACACATTCAAGCATATACATATATATATATACAAGTATATAGCAAGTCATCAATCTATCAAATTACAATCCTCACAAGAATATGTCATATGATTACACAATATAACAATTCATCATGCATCATGCCCAACAAATCAATAATGAATGCACACAAATAGCTCGAGAGTTCCGTAAAACGATCCGGATAAACCGAAGTTTATACCGTAAACAAAACGAGTCCGATTTCTCAAGGATCTCGTGGCCTCAAGCGGGCAGCCGGGAGAAGGCTATACGTCGACGTGCACGTGACTATCCATCCGTTACTCTCTCACCCAAACAAAGCACATAACAATTCATTTCATGCGCAAAGCATTTTATCAAAGCTTTTTTACTTTTTGTTCTTTTCATTCTTGCAAAATGCCACAAGGCCTATCAAGGCCGTACGTAATCATGATCACAATGCATTTTCAATATTTCTTATAATTCAACACAAGCAATGTCACACACATGCAAGCAAGCATACACATATTGCCCATACACACAACAACCATAAATATATTACCCACCTAATATCGCTCGAGAATCCAACTCACTGTTGTCCTTCCTCTTACGATTGGGTCAGGTCGGCTTGGTTTCCTATAACAAACCAAGTTTTCATTCAAACAATATCCAAAAGAAATAATCAACAAGCTACGAAAATAAAAAACGCTAACACTAATAATCTATACTCGACTTCCCTCTAAATTCTCAGATCTTTAGAGACTAATTCCAAACTTCCTTCCTTCTTAAGACTTGTAGGTCTTTGTCTATAGATCACAACAAATCCAAAATCACCTCATTTGAACATCTACCGCTCAAGATATGTCCAAAAGACTAAAATTCTCTGCGTTGGAAAATTGGGGTTCGCCATGCGTTAACACGCTTCTTCCAAGACGCCATGACGAAGGTATATTGCCGCATGACGTGCACAATTTGCACATCGCGGCGTGCATGCCTTCCTCACACGTCGCGGCGAAAACAACATCGCACGTCGCAGCGAAAACACACGTCGCGGCATGCTCATGAGCACGTCGCGACATGCGGGTCTGGAGAATGACTCCGAACTCGATTTTCCAGTATTTTCACACTTCAATCCTTCCCCAAACACAAATGCAACACACCTAAACCTTGATTCAAGTCTTAGAATACATTTCTAACCCATTTACAACTAAAAACAAACACAAAATCATCAACTCAAAGAAATCTATCCATTTTTCCCTTAAAACCCTAAACCACCGATGCTAACTTATGCAAAACAATTCTAGGGTTTAATCTAACCACAATACAATGGAATGAACTCAAACTTACCTGGAAATGACTTCAATCTGTCGAAAACTCAAGAATCAGAAAGCCCTATTTCTCTTCTCTTCTTCTTCTCCCACGATAATACTCTCCTTCCCTTTATTCTTCTTTTTCTTTCTTTCTTTTCTTTCTCTTCTAATTCTTTCACTTATATCTAAAGGAGATGGGTAAAGACCATCTTACCCCTCCTTCAAAGCCTTAACTTAATCCAACCTAAGCAATCTTCCCCAAATACCCTCAAATACTTTTATTCTTCAAACCACATTAAACTCAAATAAAACCTCAATTATCCACTAATACATCCAATTGAATCAAACTAAGGCATAAACACATAATTAACACAATTCACGCTTAATGACATCATACAAAAAAATTCAGGGTCCAACATGATCGACATATTTGGCAAAGGGGCATAACCAGTTAGGCACTTCTAACATGGTATCAGAGCCAAGTTAATTTGTCTCGATAGTTTGGGGCGGTGCCCCGTTATGTCTCTTTGCCCAATATGTCCATCAGATGTCCAGTCCTGCTCTGTACTTAGGGGTGTGTCAGGAATTTCACATCGGACAAGTATAAGAGCATTCAACAATTTATAATAATGTGCAAACCTCCTCCTCTTGAGCTAGCTTTTAGAGATGAGTTAGGCACTTTTAACATTACATGTGAGAGTGTTACGAAGACAAGTGTTAAAAACAAAATAAAAGGATACTCTTTTATTCTTTAAGTGTTGTTCATCCGTTTTCGTACGGTGATATACAAAACAAAAGTCCTTGTTTTGTTTTGGTTTGTTTCAAGAGAAAATGTAAAGAGAGTTAAGTCACAATTTACAGAGACTTGTTTTTAAGTTTTTGTGCAGTGAGATATATACAAAGAGTTGTTTTAGTTTTATATTGATAGTTGTATAAAACACAAAGACAAGAGAGAAAAATAGAGGAAATTGTTTTCTTCGTATTTGAAGAAAGGGTTCTTCAAATCAACTCAAGTCATATTAAGTGTTAAAAGCGAGACATATTTTTCGGTGTGAAGTACATAGAAGCTTCGTATTTTCGAAATTTCGAATCAAGTAATCGTCATTGTCAGGTATTTATTCTGCCTGTTCCTATTATAAATATGATTATTTAACGCAAAAGATAAATATGTGATTGCAATTTTTATTTCCGCTGCATATTACAATCCTTCAATTGATATTAGAACCAATTTTGCGTTTACATCATCCTAGACATACGACCACTGATTTGCAGAGTTTATTGTGTTATTGGTTTTAACATGTGAAAGATGTTCATTTAATATGCATGAGAAAGTCTTGGTTGTTTTTTGAAATGAGTTTCACTAAAACCGAAACACGTCTGTTACTGTTTTGTAAGCATATAATTTATCTTCTCAATTTTCGTTGAAATAACGAAATTGAAGAATTAGTCGTATATATATACAGATATTATGCTAAGGTTTACAGATATAGCATTCGTCAAAAAATAAAACATTACAAAAGAGTGCATGCGTAAGATTTAGCATGGAACAAATGTTGAATGCTTTAGGGATATTCGTTGTACCAAAATAATAACTGGTTAAAAGCCTGTGGACAAGTGTTGTCCATAAGAATGTGCATGCATTAAATGCATAGGTATTGTCGATGGTTTGATAAAGCATTTAACGATGACCACAAGTGAGTGGCTTTTGTACCTTTATGCAAATAAAGCTTTGCTTATTACGTTTGTTAATTCACAAATGCATCTATGTCCGTTTGATGCTGTAGGCATTGTATAATGCAAAGTGCATTTAAAAGGTTTTGGTTAAAAGCTTTTGTACCAATGTTATCAGACAACATGGTTTTATACAATTTTTTAATTATTTTTATTAGAAAGTGATATGGTCACTATTGTTAATAAAATTGTTTTAATAACATAAAATCTTGACCTTTAAAATTATAGAGTTTATTTTGATATTGTTGGATCGCGTACGGTCCGAGTATTTACAATACACTGGGAAAAAAACCATACAACAACATAAAGTATAATAGAAAATACCAAGGATATACGAAAATACCTTATTGTCGTGGATAGGTTGCTTCTTTTTCGGATTCCAAGACATTGCAAAACGCGAATGCCCTCTACCAGTATCCACATAAGTATTCACGATCCGGGCTGTGGCTATGGTGTGCTAGCAAGTCCTAAAACTCTTCCCGAACGTCGCACAATTTTTTTCTCAAATGGTGGCTAGGGTTTCGTGTGACAATAGTGTCTCTATCTAATGAGATCTAAGTTTCTCTATTTATAGAGAAACCCTAAACCCATTGAAGCCCAATAAGTTTCGGCCCATTATATCTCATATAATAAAAGCCCGACAACTTAATTCAATCTAGCCAAATAAATATATCTACATATATTTATTCAATACCTAATAAATTAGGCCCAAGCGAATAAGCCCAGATCACATCACTCTTTGTATGCGACTTCAGAGGCTCATTTGATGTTGTCAATGGACTTGATCACACTTGAGGCCCATAAGTCATAAGCGGTCTCTAGCAAGACATTATGACTACCCAAATCAAATGAGGATCGATAATCGATTTAACTCAGAACCATGGTTATAAGCTCATCCATTTGTAACACGATATAAAGATTAATCACAAGGCATGGTACATGTCAACCTTCGATTAATCATAGTTTCTGATCCCCAAGTTGATGATTATAACAAATGACATTGATGACTCTTCATCAATTCATTTGAGCACGGTCATGCATTTCTTCACCACACTTGTCAAGAGGCCCAAATGATATCTCTCTCATTTAAGAGAGGTACAAATCCCATCTACGTCATTCACATCCCTCCGCATGATTCATTTGATGTCCAACATAAGACTACTTGTTATTCGGTTAAGAATAACTTCGTCTAATATCAAAACACCAAATTCCTTATGTAGGGAACCATGATGACTTCAGGTTAAAGGACTAAAGTCAAACCATATTAAGAATCACTAATGACATGAAACCATGTAGTATTCTTTATGTGGGTCGGTCCAATATATGTTCTCTAACATATATTTATGTTTCTGATTTGATATCTCATATCCATGATCAGTAAAACGTGATCATCAACAAGAACACATACTAGCCTTAATTCATTATTGTTTCACTAATAATGATCGACCAGGGACAGTCTAGAATAGTCTTATAACGCTTATGGTTTTACTATCAAGTCACATACTTGATGACATAAGTCTAAAACTATTCATGGAATGTAAATCACATTACATAAACGAAATACATGCATATATGAAAGGAATACCTCATAATATATTATTAACAAGTCATAATGTTAATACATGAATCACAACTATCCATTGGCCTAGGGCACACTACTAATGAGATATAATATATGATATTTTATCAAAAAGAAATTTTCCTCTCAAATAAATAATAATATTTATTTTTTATAAGGAATGACACGATAATCGTGTAACTTGTAGTTCGAGGATAAATAATATTTTCTATTGCATATGATGTATGTGTGAGGAAAAATTATTTAATTATATATTTTTGGCCTAGACTACCTAGGGAGTATAAAATTAATTAATTCTTTGTCACTTGGATGGGTAAATTAAATTATATAAATAGGAACGACCTGACAACCAGGGGACTATTTAATATTGAGTCTACTATAAAATTTTATATGATAAAATAGGCAATTTATCACTCTTTAATTATGCATGAGTAACGACTTGACAACTAAGGGACTCTATCATGTTTTAAAGATTTTATATTATTTAGATAAAAGTCCATATCTTAAAGATATATGATTGTGTTCTTATTTTGGTGTTTTCTCTTTTATTAGATTTCTCAAAATGTCTACTATATCACTGTAAAACATTCTTGATACTAACGAGCTACCGGGTAACAATTTTGATGATTGGTACCACAATCTGAAAATTGTTCTCATGCATGAAAAACTTATCGATGTGATCGATAAACCCATGAAGGAAGAGCCTCCTGAGGGAATTGATGATGCTAATGCATTGGATGCATATTTTAAGTATCACCCAGAGTATTTGGCTACTTTGAAAAGCAAGAAACAAGATGGGACATTTATGAAAAATGTTTTCATGATTTCTTTAACTACTATTGATTCTACTAAATGGGTATTAGATACCGGTAGTAGCTTTAACATCTGCAATATGTTGCAGGGTTTAAGGATCAGTAGGAAATTAAAGAAGGGAGAAATAAAGCTACAAGTTGGGAATGGAGCAAGTGTTACTGCTCTAGCTATAGTAACTATTTCTCTTGTTATGCTTACGGGAAAGACTTTATTATTGGAAGATTGTTATTATGTTCCTAAGTTTGTTTCGAACATTGTTTCCATTTCGTCATTAGACCCGTGGATTTCATACAATCTTTAAGAATAACCAATGTGATATATTTCATGGTGATGAATTATATGTCAATGGTTATTTACAACATGGTCTTTATGTCTTACCTGAAATAGTTGTTTATCCAATTATGAATGTTTCTGGTCATAAAAGGAAGAAAGATAATCAAACAAATCAAACTTACCTTTGAAGATAATCTAGCAAATCAAACTTACCTTTGGCATTGTAAAATTGGTCATATTGATGAGAAAAGAGTAAACAAGTTGCACAAGGAAGGATGCCTTAGTCAATATGATTATGAATCATATGAAACTTGTGAATCTTGTCTCAAAGGTAAAATGACCAAATCTCCTTTTACTGGAACTGGAGAGAGAGCTAACGAACTTTTAGGACTCATACATACTGATGTGTGTGGGCCTATGAAAGTTCAACCTAAAGGTGGATATTTTTATTTTATCACCTTCACTGATGATATGTCAAGATATGGATTTGTATATCTTATGAAACACAAGTCTGAATCATTTGAAATGTTCAAAAGATTTCGTAGTAAAGTTGAAAAGCAAACTGGCAAGAGTATAAAGGCACTAAGATCTGATCGTGGCGATGAGTATCTTAGTGATGATTTTGTTGATTATCTAAGGCAAGATGGAATCTTGTCTCAGTGGACTTCTCCAAGCACACCACAACACAATGGTGTTTCAGAAATGAGAAATCGAACCTTATTGGATATGGTGAGATCCATGATGGGGTTCACTGATCTTCCTATCTTCTTATGGGGATATGCTTTAGAAGCCGCTGCATATTTATTAAACAAAGTTCCCACTAAAGCAGTCACTAAAACTCCATATGAGATGTGAAAAGGACATAAGCCTAACCTAAAACATTTGAAAGTTTGGGGTTATCCAACTAAGCTTGAAGCGAGGTCTGACAAGTGTAGATTTGTTGGCTATCCCAAGGAAACTATGAAATACTATTTATATCACTCTTCTGAACACAAAGTGTTTATGGCCAGAAATGCAACCATTTTAGCTTAATGAAGGAATTCATGGTGTAGAAATAGATCTTGATGAAATTCAAGATTATGATGAATCAACACAAGCTCAAGAGCATCAGATGCATGTTGAGCAACCTTTATTTGATGTCTTAAAATTAACGCATACGGTACCAGCCTCAACTGTTGAGGAGAATGAACTGGTTAATGAACTTGTCCAAGAACCTGTGCAACAACAAGATCAAGTAGAGGAAGAACCTATTGTACATGAGCCTCTTAGAAGGTCTACTAGGGATCGTCGTGCACCAGATAGATTAAACTTAATGGTGCAAGGTGACGAAGATAGTCATATCGATGATGACCCTAAGACTTACAAAGAGGCTATGGAAAGTTCAGATTGTGAGAAGTTGTTTAAGGCCATGGAATCCGAGTTAGAATCCATGAGAATCAACAAAGTATGGACTTTGGTTGATCCCTTAAAGGATATAAAACCCATAGGATGTAAATGGGTATTTAAGAAAAAAATTAGAGCGGACGGGAATGTTGAAACCTATAAAGCCCGTCTTGTTGCCAAGGGATATAATCAAAAAGAAGGTATTGATTATGATGAAACTTGTTCCCCTGTGGCAATGCTCAAATCTATTCGGATTCTACTTGCTATAGCTGCATATTATGATTATGAGATATGACAAATGGACGTGAAAACAACTTTTCTTAACCGAGAGTTCAAGGAAGACGTCTATATGACTCAACCAGAAGGTTTCACGTTGCCATCTACTCCTAATAAAATATTTAAGCTACCAAGATCCATTTATGGATTGAAGCAAGCTTCACGAAGTTGGAATATTCGCTTCAATATAACAATCGAAAAGTTTGACTTTGTTAGATGCGAAGAAGAGCTATGTGTGTACAAAAAGGTTAGTGGGAGCGTAGTTATTTTCCTAGTACTGTATGTAGATGACATATTGCTAATAGGAAATGATGTACCTGCCATGCAAAAGACAAAGATTTGGTTATCTGAACAGTTCTCCACGAAGGATTTGGGAGAAGCAGCTTACATTCTTGGAATCAGGATCTATAGAGGTAAATCAAGGAAGCTGCTAGGACTTTCCCAATCTATGTACATTGATACTATTTTAAAAAGGTATCACATGGAAAATTTCAGAAAAGGTTATCTACCGATAGGTATTGGAATTTCTCTTAGTAGGGAGGATTGTCCTAAAACCCTAAAAGAAAGAGAGCGCATGAGTAGGGTCTTATATGCCAAGGTAGTGGGAGCTATCATGTATACCATGACATGTACAAGACCTGATGTAGCCTACGCGCTAGGAGTAGCAAGCAGGTATCAAGGTAACCCAGGTGAGGAACATTGGAAAATGGTTAAAACCATCCTTATGTACTTGAGAAGAACTAAGGACCAATTCCTCATATATGGAGATTATGAATTAAAGCTAATAGGCTACATTGATGCTAGCTTTGCATCAGATAAGGATGATAGCAAATCTACCTCTGTTTATATTTTCACTTTGAATGGAGGAGCAGTGAGTTGGAAAAGTTCCAAGCAAGCTACTGTAGCTGATTCAGTTACTGAAGCAGAATACATAGCTGCATGTGAAGTAGCTAAGGAAGTTGTTTGGATGAAAAAGTTCTTAATTGAACTTGGTATGGTTCCTTCAATAAAGGAAGTTGTTCCTTTATTGTGTGACAATACCGGTGCTATTGCACAAGCTAAGGAACCAAGGTCACACCAAAGATCCAAACATGTTCTGCGGAAGTATTCGAGAAATTGTTGAGTGTGAGAACGTTCAAATTCAAAAGGTTGAAGGAAAGGAGAATGTTGCAAATCCTTTCACTAAGGCCCTTGGATCAAAGGAGTTTGATAAGCACAAGTGGAAGATAGGATTGAAGTTCATGATTGATTGGGTCTAGGTCAAGTGGGAGATTGTTGGAATTATGCCCATGACGCAATCGTTATGTAATAGATTGAACACTTTAGTTTTGTGATTATTAACTTTGTGTAATAACATGGCAAATATTTTTATCATATTATGTTTATTGTTTTTATTCTAGTATGATAAGTTCTTGATTAAATTTATACACTTGCCATCATAATGAATATTATGATAATGAAAGTCAAGTCTTTAGGATTTAATCTAAAATATTATCGATCATAGGATCATCAAATAAGGACTTTAATGATCCAATTAGATCAATATATATGTAATAGTATCTATTGGATAGATATTAGTAGATCTTATTTACTAAGTTACATATATAGATGATGCATATGAAGATATGATCATTGAACTGACCAAATTGAGAATTCCCAATGGTTAATATTACCTATGAGCTGTCAAGTGGGATATTTTCATAAGGATTTAAATGTATATTTTTCCTTTGACCTGAGATCATCATAGTAATCAATAGATTACTTATTATGTTTTGATGTCAGGCACCTAGTATGTAAAAATGTAAGTTAAATGATCATTGGATATAATTAAGTACCTGTCTGATTAGTGGTGAATCAAGATGGGATCCATCGACTCTAGGTAATGATTTTGAACTTTATGTTGTCATTGATCTTAATGGTTGTTTCAAGACCTTGGCCAGGGCGAATGAATGAGTGAGAAAAAGGAGTTTTCTAAGTCATTCACCAATCATTAATAATCGACATGTAATATAGTTGTTTATCTAATAAGGTTTGACAGTTAAACCATGCCTTAGGATAAACCGTAGTTGTAATGATGGAAGGTAATTATATATTATCCTTAACCAGGTTTCATCTTTGTAAAGTTATTACTTTACACTATCCGGTCGTTGAGGAGTGTTGATAGATGCCAACCTTGATTAGTAATTAATTAGATTAATTACTACCGGCTTAGTGATGAACTTACGTGGTCACACACTTACGAGTGTAATATTTTCCGTTTGTGATTATTTAATTTATTATGAGATAATTTATTAAATAATCTATATGACATATTATTATATTTTTTCTAGCATAGAAAATATAATTAATATTGAAAATTCTCTTATATAAAAATAAATGGATAAAATAAAATAGTTTTATTCTATTTTATAAATAATAGTAATTATTAAAAAAAATTGTCAGATGGTATTTGACTTTGGTGTTTATTGTTTTGGTTTCATATCTAACCAAAAACAATAACGAAACGTTGTATATGTGAACAGTTGTAAAACAAAAAGGATATGATGGTTGTGGTTTAAAAAGTTTTTAAAAAGTAACAACGTTAAAACAAAAGGTGCTTTAGAAGGAGTATATACTTTCTTTTCATTTTTACATGTGAGAGTCTTACGAAGACAAGTGTTAAAAACAAAATAAAAGGATACTCTTTTATTCTTTCAGTGTTGTTCATCCGTTTTCGTACGGTGATATACAAAACAAAAGTCCTTGTTTTGTTTTGGTTTGTTTCAAGAGAAAATGTAGAGAGAGTTAAGTCAGTTCACGGAGACTTGTTTTTAAGTTTTTGTGCGGTGAAACATATACAAAGAGTTGTTTTGGTTTTATATTGATAGTTGTATAAAACACAAAGACAAAATAGAAAAATAGAGAAAATTGTTTTCTTCGTATTTGAAGAAATGATTCTTCAAATCAACCAAAACTATATCAAGTGTTGAATGCGGAACATATTTTTTAGTGTGGAATACATAAAGGTTTTGTGTTTTCGAAGTTTTGAATTAAGTAATCGTCATTATCAGGTATTTATTCTGTCTGTTCTTATTATAAATATGATTATTTAACGCAAAAGATAAATATGTGATTGCAATTTTTATTTCCGCTGCGTATTGCAATCATTCGTTTACATGTCAAACAATACTTATTCACAAAATAAGTCATTTAAACTTAATTTTCAAATTATAACTCTTTCAAAGATGAAAAACTCACAAAAGCATCGATCAAGACTATTTCAAAAGTTCATTAAATTTTGTTTGTAGATTAATAGGTTTAAATTTTTTTCCTTTACCATGATAAAGTATGTGTCTACCTACATATAAATGATCACGCAATGATTGAACTCCTAATTCATTGGAAAGAATAACGATAAAATTATAAGAAAAATTATAATGATTGTTATACATGACGTGATAATTGTTTCTTTTTTTTGGTCCATTTGACTTAAAATGTCTTAAAATTCTCTTAAACTTTATTTGCTCTACTTAGCTTATTTTCTATTATTTGATTGTTCAATTTATTCAATAAATCATTTGTTCAGTCTATTCTTTTATAGTACTTGATGTCTTGAAAAACCAATACGCAGATAATCTGGCAGCCATAGCAGTCAAGACCAATGTTATGAATACCGTACCGGGTTCGATATCGGATTGAGCTCTGGAACGAAACTGTACCGGTACTAGTTGGTACCGGGTACCATTTCGAGAAATTTTTTAAATTTATGAAATAGTTCTTAAAATTTTTAAATTTTGCAAAATAGTCCATCTTGTATAATATCAACCATGCTTTCAAAAATCTTAATAATAAATAATAGTGACAATTAATATGAAATAACAATAATTTTAAATATTTTACATATAAATAATAACAACAATTAATATAAATAAAAACAATTATCATCATACAATTATAAAATTAAGAATAATACAAAGTATTTAAAATATTACAAAATACAAAAATATTTTGTAAATTTATAAAATTGTCCCTGAAATTTTTAAAAATTACAAAATAATCCATTATCATATTGTAAAGTTGTAGATTACTTAATTTAGTTTTTTGTTTATATCTTATTCATTTTAGTTTATATATATATTTATTTTATTTTAATTATTTCTTTATCTAATAATTATCTATATATAATATATATCAATATATAATAATTATCTAAATATAATAATTAATTGTAAAATAAAGAAAATAATTCAAAATTTTGAATTATTAATTATTTTCTATGTTATCAAAATTTTGAATTATTTTTTAGAATTGTTGTTTTTCACATTCAATTTCATTTTACATTTAATTAGACATAATCACAATTTTATTTAATATATAAAATTAATTTAATATTGTAGAGCCTAGCCTCTACCACCATCACTCCAGGTATTGTCTTCTTTGGTACTTGTGTGAGTCACGACTCGAACACAAGACCTCAATGTTTTGTTGCACTTTAAGTGCATAATAATTGAAAATATATAAAATAAATATTAGTTTATAAATAATAATTTTAAAATTATTTATTTTGAAAATAAAATATTTTATTAATACTTTATTAATAAATATTATATAAAATATTAAAATAAATTTAAATAAAAATAATTTATTAGTAATAATTTATTAGTAATTAAAATAAAAATATTTAATTTAATTTATAATTATTATTAGTAATAAAATATTTTGTTATTATTTTAAAAAGTTTGAAAAAAAGGAGGGAAAGAGAGGGAGGGAAGAGATTTTGAAATTTTTTGAAATTTTGCAAAAAAAAACCTTCCAATTTTTTAAAATTTCCAATATCAACCGGTACCGATCGGTATTTAAATCTGGTACTAAAATTTGAAATCTAATACCGAATTTGGGTCATAACGGTACCTACCGATCGGTACGGTACGAAATTCTAAACATTGGTCAAGACTAGCTCAGGCATACATCTTCTTACGGAGCCTCCTATGCCAATCTTAGCGCTCCTCTACAGGGACCAGCAAGGAGTTATGAACCGCAAAGCTCTGCAAACGTTTGAGTAATCGTTTGTAGCATTTTTCCCTTGTAAAAAAAAACAATAGTATTTATTATTATTAAAAGCATGTTAAGACATACGATAATCATCTTGTTACTCAAAAGAGGAGTGAATTAGGTATTTACAAATTTAATTAAAATTTCCAACAAAATAACTCAATTTAATAACAATTAGTATATAAAAAATAAAGAAATTACTTAGCATAAATCAATCAAACAGTTGAATAATAACTTAAAGATGAAAGGGAAGAGACAACGTAAACCGATTTATAGTAATTTGACAAACAACCCTTCCCTACATTTACTCATAAGATTTTCTTGTAATTCTATTATAATTCTTCTTTCAAGATGAAGAATAATTTTTGTACAATCTTTTTTTGATAAAAAGGAATCATTTTACAATCTTCTTTCACAACAAAGAGAAACCTTGATTTCATATGAACAACCACAAGTACAATAATATAATACCTCACTTTATCATTTGATAACATCAAAAAGACACACTCACACAAATATGAGATAATGATGTTCAAATGAAGCCCGCAGGGCGTAGCTCAATTGGTTCCGAAGGGGCAGATTTGCAACAAGGTGCAAGGTTCGAATCCCACGGTTTGCAGTGTGGGAGCAACACTCTTGAGCCCTTTGTAGGCTTTGAGGGTGGGCTCCTTGTAGGCCTGTGGGTTGTTCACCTCCCCCTTAGCGGGCCGCTGAGTACTTGATTTACATCCTCCCAGTTGCTTCGTCGGGCCGGGGTGTGGGGGGCCCTTTGGGTTGGGGATTCAACCTTTTGCAACAATGATGTTCAAATGAATGGAAAACATTTAGAAATATTTATAAAAACACACTTAAATACTTATTGATGCTATATCCAATAAGAAAACATGTATTTATAGAATTTGGAGGAAAACATGTATTTATAGGATATTGAGGCACCTATTAGCTATTGTAGCCAAAGACTAGTTGTTAAAATAGTTATTTGTAGAGTATTGATTGACTAGTCTGATATATTGATTAACCAGCATGTATTAAAAGTTTGGATTCACTCGCCATTATGAGATTGGTCGATAACTAAGGCATATTAGTATACTACCATTATATCAACTAATGTTACTACAAACTTTCAGTATATCAAATTTGACAACTTTCACCTATATTAGTTGACCACTAATTTATGTAGGTCAATAGAACCGCCTAAAAACATAGTTTTAACAACTTCAAATGCTCAAACTTAATTTGTTCAAGGCAATTATGATTTAAATAATTCCTAAAATATTCCCTAAAAAGTATAGAAAAAATTAAAGGGCTTTTTTCTTAAAACAAAAGCTGTAACACCTCTTAATGAATGAAAAGACTTATACAATGAAATAAAAAATAAATGTTTATGTGTGGTGAGCCTTTGAGATTAACAATTCAACAAAATGTGATTGCAATTAATAATACAAAATGTAAATGACTTTGATGACACTTGATCTTTTTTTATTCTTGACTTGATCTTCACTTTGTAAGTTACAACCTTTATCTTTTCATTTAAAATCTTCATAGAATTTCTTCTTAAGTTTATAACTACATTTTGTTCTCTTATTGTTTCTCATCAAAATAATAACCTCTTTAGTAGTTTTTATGTTTTGTTATCATCAAAACATCAAGCGAAACCTCTCTTAGTTCAAAAATCTCTCCCTTTTAATGATGAAAATATTTGTAATATTAGAGAGTAATAAGAAGATTAAACACACAAATAATTATCCATATCAAGATAATGATTACCTGTCCCTTAATTAATTTATAAAACATAATTCAAGATCAAGATCACACATATAGATAAAAGAAATGTACTCAAGCATAAAAGTATCATATAAGCAATAGTCCCCAGATATACAAAAGTCACTCATTTTAAATGTCATCACTCCCCCTAAATCTAATATCAACAATCTTTCCCCCTTGTTGAAATTATTAAGAAGAAATAATGTCTCTAAAAAAGCAAAATATGAAGTGTCGTGTATCAAGTGAGTTTGGTTAAAAGATCAAAACAAATTTGATTAAGATTGATAAATTTTCTCAATTAAGAGTGTTATTAGACATTTAAACTCAAAAGATTTAATTTTGACAGAAAGCAATAGATCCAATTTTGATATCATGCCAAATTTGAAAAATTAAATAAAACAAGTTTTGAAAAATTAAAGGTTGAAATTGTAAAAAACATAAGCATAAGTATAATATCCAGCAATCATTTCATAAAGGAGTACATAATTTTGAAATTCTAAACAATTTCAAAAATAGCAATATAAAAAACCCAAAATATTAAAATTAAAAAAGATGTATCGATATAATTGAAAAGGAAACAACCTGAATCCTTTTGTAATTTAATTGTGGAAGCATCAATTTGAAAAGATAACTCTTAAGTAAGAAAAGCTGTGAAAGTCTCCAAATTTGAAACTCAATAATGACAATTTTCAATTTGATGCAATCTAATGAGATTTATATGAATTGGATGATTATTTTTTTCAAAAAAGAGGGTAAGTTGTCTAGGATTTTAGAAGAGATAATAAACAAAGATGAAAAATAAAAGAAAAGAGGAGGAGAAGAGCTTAAATTGTATGTACTAATTAACTATTTAGAGGTTTTGATCAACCATTCTTATTGACCAAATAGATCACAAACTCACTGTGACTCAATTTTCTCTCCTGAAAGAGATATCGATCGATCAATGCTTTATATTAGTCAACCATTCATGCAACTAATCTTCTTACAAATTCACTGGAAGAAAATTTTTCTTAAGCAAGGAGACATTAATTGATCATTCGATGACACTGGTCGAATAATGTGAGTAAATGGATGACTAGAACTTTAACTAAATAATAATCAAACTCATTGTATATAAAATTTTAGTGATTTATGAAGCTTCTGGGTTGTTCAAATTAAGATTTTGGTGTATTAGTATAACCTAAAGACATGCAAATTAAACTTAAGACTCAAATTAAAACATTAAAACACTTGATAATTCATGAAAATGTCAAGCAAGGACTCATCGTAATCATTAAAAGTTGCTTTAATTATGTAGAAACATGTCTAATTATCTTTTAATACCCTTCATTTGTTTAGTGAAACTATATCCCAATTAATTTAGTTTATCAATAAGTTTTAATTTAATAACTCTATTTTGCATATGATCTCTAAGTCTAAGGTTCATAATATACCAAAAATGTTCAATTCCTTATTCATATTGCAAATGTAAACATTCAACACTAAAAATTATACTCAAATTAACAAATAAAAGCAAGATGTTACAATTTTATAAAGGATGAAATAATAATTACCTTATATTGAACATTGCTTATGATATGATTTGGATGAGGATTCTCTTTGAATTTTCAATTCATTATACTCATCTCATCTGTCTTATCATCCTCACTTGGTTTATCAATTGGCTC
Source organism: Erythroxylum novogranatense (assembly GCA_029891385.1). NCBI lineage: Eukaryota > Viridiplantae > Streptophyta > Magnoliopsida > Malpighiales > Erythroxylaceae > Erythroxylum > Erythroxylum novogranatense. Next base: position 56,965,611 of record CM057224.1, read on the forward strand.
TTTTAAAGAGTTTTTAGTGATCATTATTTTTCTCTTTGAGGGCTAATTTTTCCATATTCTACATAAATATTTTCAGGGATTTCTTAGATACAAGAAGCTTAGATTCCTCATGATAAAAAGTATAAACTCTTTAAAATAGTATTACTATCATAAAAGTACAAAATCTTTAAAAATAATGCTACTATCTTTACTAAATACCATTTGCTCTTTCTTTTCTAAAAGCTCTACAAAACAAGGCAATTAATATGTTTTAAATACCTATATAAAATTGGTTCTTTGATTATTGGACTTGTTTTAAACCACACTTTATGATGTTTGTATGCCATTTTTTATTTGATAAAACAAAATTTATCTAAATGTCCATATTTATCACAAAACTGATATATCATGTTATATAAGTGATGATGATGCATAAATGCATTGCTTGGTGTTCTGTATGTGTATGTATAATAAGATATCTTCATTTGGAAATCAAAGGTATTGAAAGTTCTCCTAAAATAGTGAGATGTGCTACCATGATTATATATATGATACCCATTATGAATGAAGGCTTGCTACATTTTTTAAAGGTCTAAAAGGGTGTAAGAGGGTTTGCATTTTATTACAAAAGTTATGCATATTCTTCCTTTAGAGTATTGAACTTTATGCTTAGATTGTAAGCATATATAAAAACATTACACTTACTTTTAGATTTAGTCCTAGTGGATGTGACATGTGCATGCATGTTATTATAAATAGATTCTTCATACTCATTTGTTACATTAGGCAATGGTTCTTTACTATGAAAATATTTTCCTTGATAAATGTAGTTTTGAAATTGACTTCACTTTCATGGTTGTATCATTATTCTATAATTATAATTGGAATTCTTTTGAGTTCTTATCATGTCCTCTAATTTTTAATTTCTTTTTGTAAACTTAGATAATGATTCCTTGAGAGCATCAATTGTCTTTTCAATGTTTTGTTCTCCTGTCTTAATCTAAGTCATGATCATTAACAATGATCACACTCTTAGTAGCCTTGACACTTTACAATTTACTTATTATATTTTCATTCTCATTTATGCATGCATCTAGATTCTTTTGATTCTTTTTGAGTTTACAAGATAGTTTGCTCATATTTTCAAGGGTCTCAACTAGTTTATTATAAGTCAAATCAATATCATTGTCATAATCACATGGTTTAGAGTTAGAGAGTACCTTGTTATCATCTTTGACTATGAGGCACATGCGAGCTATATCTCTCTTTGAATGCAGAACTATTTGTGTCATCTTAAGTAGAGGCTTTAAATGCCTTATTTTTGCCTTTATCCCTCTTCTTTTTATAGTCATTTCTCTCATATTTATCATTTCCTTTAAGGAGAGCACATTGAGACTTGTCTTAGGATTTCCTACATTCAAAGCAAATGACAATAGAGGATTTACATTTTTAAATTAGTTTTACATTTTGTAAAGCCCTTTGTTTTGGATAAATTCATTCTTTAAAAAAGTTCTTGAATTTCCTAGTGAGAAATGTGAGATCTTCATCAACACTTCTACTTGTAAATGCCTCTTACCTAATTCCTCCATTGAGAATTTAAACACTAATTCATTTTTTCTATAGAAGCATTGTCTTTTGGAGCTTCATTTTGTATCTAAGAAGAGATGCAATAACTCCCTCTAATGGTAGTGTTATTAGATGCTTAGCTTCTTGTATTATTGACATTTTAGCTTTCTATGTCTTCAAAAATGACCTAAATAACTTTTTTTACTATTTCAACATTAATATAGGTTTTTCCAAGACCATTGAGAGCATTGATAATATCAATATATCTAGTTTACATACTAGATATGCTTTCATCATGTTCATTTGAAACAATTCGCATTGGTGTGTTAATATACTCACTTTGTTCTTTTTTACTTGATTTGTTTCCTCGTGTGATTTGTTTCCTTATGTGTAATTTCTAAGGTATGGCTAATTTCGTAAGTTAATTTTCACATAGATATTCTATTAAATTCATTTATTCTTAATGAACAAGATAAGATGTGTCCGACCTTACTATTCAAATAAATTATTCCCTTATGTTTTCTTTCAAAAGGCATTTAATTTTTATTTGTAAGTATGAAAGAACCATTTGAAAACATTTCTTATAGGTCAACACTTTTGAACATTAAGAAGAATCCCATCCTTGTTTTTTAATAGGGGTAATTATTGCATTAAAAATAAGTGCGTTACTAATGCTTTGTCCATCTTAACCGAATGATGATGATCTTGCCTCTAAGAATATCATTATGATCTTTTCTATATGATTTCATTTAAAATGCTAGCCTAATAGACCGATTTTAATACCACTTGTTAGTTCTTAATGACACCCAAGAGGAGGGATTGACTTGGGTATCTACAAAATTTAACAAAATTTTCTAATTAAATAACTCAATTTAACAACAATCAACATATATAAGAATAAAGAAATTGCTTAGCACAAATCATTCAAATAATTGAATAACAATTTAAAGAGGATAAAAAAGAGAGAACGTAAACTAATTTATAATAATTTGACAAACAAGCCTTACCTACTTCACTTTTAAAACTCTTCTTAAAATTTAACTATAATTCTTTTTTAAGATGAATCATAACCTTTATGCAATTTTTTATTGACAATATGAAATCCTTTTACAATCTTTCTTCACGGAGAAAAGGAATCTCAATACTACTTAGAATACCCATAAATAAAATAATATAACGTTTTAACCAATCTTACTTCCAAAATAATTCCTTACTTTATCACTTGATAACTCGAAAGAGACTCACTAACGAAAGTGATCTAAAAGGGGGGTTGAATAGATCGTCTAAACTTTTTTGCAGAGTTCTACAAAAAACACGGAATTAATACACTCGAAACAATCAAATTAATCAAATAAAAAAAGTAGGGAAGAAAAGCAAACACTATTTTTATAAAGGTTCGGTGCTAAAACCTACGTCCTCTACCTAAGCTCCCACTTAGGATTTGGCAAACCACTATATTGTACACTTTTTAGTTCAGTGCGAACTTTTACAACTACTTGAATTCCGGCTCAAGCAACCCTTACAATCTGATTTGATTTCTGGCACAAATCTAACCACACAAGTGATTTTCCTCTAATCACTCAACTCACAATAATAATGATTGAAATTTGGAATTGATAAAGCTCAGCACAACTAGATAGAATTGAATGAGCTAAATGCAATTTGAGAGCTATAAGATGATAATCAAAAATCAGTATACTTTGCTATAACTTCGGTAATTGATCTCTTAATGTTCTTCTATTTATTTGCAGACTTCTTGATCAATATAGATGTTGTAGATCATCTATTAGCCGTTGAAGATTACTTCATAACGTTGTGGAAGATTTTCTTCCCGTTTAATATCAATTGACTTCGTCAGAATCAGATCATATAGAATGCTAGTCAACTGGTTAATATGCTAGTCGGTTGGTCGAGGGATGCTAGTCGACTGGAACAAACATTTTTGTTGAAACACTCATCTCCGCTCTTCGATCAGTCGACTGGTGTGATGCTAGTCGACTGGAATGATTGTCCAACTTTCTGGTCCTTTGCTTTTAGTCGACTGAATAGGTTTTGGTCTACTGGTTTAAACCCCACTTTACAGAACTGCTAATTCTCAGTCGACTTATGCTGTCCTGGTCGACTAGTTTAAACCCCACTTTATAGAAATGTTAATTCTCAATCGACTAATAATGTTCTGGTCGACTGGTGCTTGGTCCAACAGACATATTTTAGATAAGCTTCAGCCTTTGTTTGTTGGGATACATATCTTTGATTATAATCTTCACAACCATTATCTTCTTATCCCTTGAACGTTGGTGATGAGTTGTCTATCTCTTGTAGATATGTCAATCTATCTCTTGATTTGTAGATATGTTAATCCTTTAATTGTAATCCAAATCACCTGAAATAATTTCTTAACCAATTCTATACATTTTATTATTATCAAAACACAAAGGAATTTATTTTGTCAACCACCATTGGTCCAACAATCTCCCCCTTTTTGATAATGACAAAACATTTAGAAATTGTTTAAGAAATTGAAAACAAAGAAAAATTGATCAAGGTTTTTATGCCTTATCTAATTGGTTAGATTAACTCCCCTTTAATCAATAAACCAATGAATCCAATCATCGTAACATAATTTCATAATCCATAAAAAATTTAAATCAACGTTGTAAAAAAAAATTTTTAGACAATGTGTAACAAATTGCGATTTCCGTTTAATAGACAACAAGAAAAAATTTGAATGAGTGAATGAATTTTAACAGCCATATAAACTTCTTACCAAATGCAAAACCATATGAATTATTAAAAAAATTTCCATCAACAATTTTCAAAACAATTTATCATGTCCAACACAATCATGTACTCATGTCAAGCAAAATCATGTCCAGCAAGAATTGTCAACAATTTGTCACCAAACTTAACTTAATTAATTTCAAAACAATTTATCCCCAAACTACTTAATTTCTCCCCCTTTTTTTCATAATCAAACAATATTCTAATGCAAGGTGAGAAAATGCAATATTCAAATTAGCACAAAATAAAAGTCATACATGATCAGATGCAAACATTAAGAAATATTGTTCCTAGAAATAAACGCAACAATCATCAAGGATGAGAAACATCATCATGTCGACATCCTAACTTATCAAAAATCTTCCTAATACTGTTCTCCATCGGTGTGAGGATTCCATGTTGTTCATCAACTCGTTTCTCCAAGCGTAAAAACATACTCTGTTGCTCATCAACAAGATCAGTTAATTCTTCTAATTGATCATGAATGTTCTGAAGGTCTTCGTGAGAGACCTCACTTCGTCGCACACTGCTTGGTCGAGAGCTACTTGGACGATCAGCTGCCCGCTTTGAACGTTGCCTCCTAGGCCCTTATTCACCTTCCAATGTCAAACCGAGCTTTGCCACATGATCAGAATATACCCATCATTTTTCAACAGTTTTAACCAATTTCATACTCCTCAAATTATAGGGTGTAAATCTCCAACTTTGAGGATACGGATAATGATTATAAGAACTACAATCAACTTTTTGCAACTTGGCTATAAATGTAATCAAAGCAGCATACGACATACCTTTATGCTTTCTTGTTTGACTCTTAAGCTCTCCTCTTAATAAATTAGCTTTCTTCCTCATCATTTGAATGATCAAACTTGGGAAATTAATCTGTCTTCCTTGTTCCAAGTGGCATAGTATTTCCTTATCCAAAGTTGTAATATGGTTGTTGCTTGCCTTCTTAGGATATATCACTCGATTAATACATAGTGCAACAACCTATATTTTAAAGGCAAATCCATTGCCTCATAGGGTGGTGAGTGATCCGAACAAAGACTAGCAAGCAAGTCATCTCCCTTTTCTTCAGTATAATCATAATTTTCCCCGGCTTCCTCATCAGTGTCGCTACCCTCATGTCTCAAAATTTCAAAATCTAAAAGGGAAGCTCTCGGCCGAACACCACTTGTAGGCAATTTCAACCAAATGGACAGATTTTGTTCACAAATAAAAATTTCCTTTCCTTTAATACACGACTTCAAATGCATTCCAGTATCAACATTACTCCTTATCACCACAAGATTAGCATAAAATTCCCTAATCAAATCCTCATATATTTCCTCGGTAAAGCCTAAAAAGAATTTCAAGCCACGACTTATAATATCAGTAAACAACTCCGAATATTCACTGTGTTCCTGTTCAACCCAATCAAACTTCATGGAAAGAATAAGGACTTCGTTTTTTAGTACCTTATTATACAGATTTTGAGCTTCCATCGAAATAAACCGGGACTCTATCTCCTCGGTTTCTCTCTCTAGACCACCTCTTGATGAAGAACCTCAAACTCGTGGGCGTTGAGGTGTGGAATCCACTTGTCTACCTTTTCCCGTAGTCTTTCGTGGAGCCAATGTGGATATCGTGAAGAGATTTGAACAGAAAACAGAGGATTTATGAAGTTAGGGTTTTGGAATCAAAAAAGGAGATCTTAAGAATAAAGAGTGATTTTGTTGGAAAGATAAGGAGATTTTGTAGCGCCCCCTTACCGTAGGGTACACACTGGGACGCCCGCAGGTCGTTCCGACATATATCCCACAATGAGGGTGCACTACGAACGATCATTTCTAAAATCCACATGGCATCAATACAGTTGTCCCTAAATGCCCTCAGAAAATCCTCTCATGACAATAGGCAAGGCCTGGTGGTGCTGCCCGGGACAGTCTTCCACCACTGGTAAGCGGGGCCCTGCAGGAGAGATACTGCATAATCAAATCTCTCCTCTGCATCACAATCCATCCGTCAAGACTCATTCGATCCTCTCCACCATCCTCACCTCGGCAGGTGCATGCCGCCATAAAAGTCTCTGACTCCTCGCTACGTGTCGATCATACCTCCTCTCCCGTCTCACGGGAACTCTAGGAGGCTGCTCCTCATATCGAGACACTGAAGACTCCCTACTAGCTCCGACTGATCCATGGTCAGCTAGTTGATCTACCTGATCACCAAGGGCGGATGACCTATAACAAACAAGAATTATGATCAATTTCTACTTTTCTTACTGAAATTCAAACCTAAAATACACTATGCCTAAAAGATGTCAAACCATGCTCTGATACCACCTAATGTAGCGCCCTCTTACCGTATGGTACACACCGGGACGCCCACAGGTCATTCCGACATATATCCCATGATGAGGGTGCACTATGAACGATCATTTCTAAAATCTACATGGCATCAATATAATAAAACTGCAATATAAAATCACTAAATGTTTGAAACCAAGATACTTCTTATTTCATTTCTTAAAAACCATAAATGTTTCCAAAGTCTAGAAAATACAATACTCCAAAAAGAAACTGATACACAACTAACTAGGTCATTTCCAAAAATCATCCCAGCTGACCGATCTGTAAGCCATACTTCTCTTGCCAACGTGCTCAAAAAGGCAGGAAAAGTCTCTCGCTAACTGGAGCTAGGAGTCTACTATCTCTGTAATGAAAAATAATTGCAATGTTGGGTGAGTTTGCGAACTCAGCGAGAAACCATCATTGATGGTTCACCCAACTCATGCATATCCAAACAACACATAATATCACATATTAGCACATTCAGAAATGTCACATGCATTCTATTTCACAGATATCAGGTGTCTTGCCTTTCATACAATTCACAATTTATCAATCACATATAAAATGCACATGTGACACTTTCTATTTTATTACGTTGTTGTGACCGTGCGCCTGATTACGGTGGGCTTAAAGCCCTGATACGTTGAGCCTGTGGCTCTAAAAATTTCGTTGGGCTCGAGGCCCTGATGCGTTGAGCTTAAAGCTCTGAAATATGTTGGCTGCTCCGATCACAACTGTCATTATCTGATCATGCCTTTATGTATGAATGCACATGTCTCATATCGCACTAAAATCAACTCATTGCCATGAATCACAATTTACACTTCTATAACAAGTTCCAGATATTTCGGATACCTATGGTCCGAAATCAATCAAAAGCAATCACAATTAAACCCTCCATTATCTCCACATGGCATGAGTGCATAAAATTAAACACATAAAGGTTGAGAAACCAACTAGGTTACTCACCTCTGAACTTCCGAGCTACTGCCGGGAAGTCTCACCTACGTCGGAAGATCGACGCTCCACTTGAGCCTCTAAAACAATCAGAATATACAATATTACCAATTGCACAATTTCAGAAATCAATAATGCATATGCAGCGATTGAATTATGTACTATACATGCTCATGACATTCCCGGTACTATACTCGAAACTTTCCATTTCAACTCTTTACTCTAAAAGATGTCAATTCCTAGATTCCATAATTCATTTGACTAAGATTCAAACTCTTTAAAGACACACTCCAATTATAAATCACATTCACTATTCAATTTCCATCCGATTTCAAGAACCCTCGAAAATAATTCAGAAATTCCCATTCTTATAAATTCACAATTCTTAGTCTCTAATTTAAATCACTCATGAACCAATTCAATAGGAATAAAACCTCAAAATCATCAATTAAAACACTCAACTTCAATTTCAGAAAATGGGCGTCCTTGCCACGGCGCAAGATCGCTCGCCGAGGCGAGACTCCTCGTCTTCATCGCAACGTACGCCGCGCGTGCATCGCGGCGTAAAATGCTAACGCTCGTCGCGGCATGCGTCTTCGCTCGTCACGGTGTGCAGGAAGGGACTTGCTCGCCGTGGCGTGTTCATCACACGTCGCGACATGCAACCCTAGAAACACGCCCGAAACCTAGAATTTCTCAGTTCTGCCGAAAATAAATCCTTCTAACTTCCTTTAAACACTCTAAAACAACTTATTACACTTCACACAACTCAACCCTAACCTCAATTCCATCTAAAATCAATTATCCCTCAAATACCCAAATCAAAATCAAGAAAATTCTCAAATCCCTATCATCCGAAAATTCATACTATTTCTAAACAATCATAAACTCAAATCAATCTTCAAATCAAGCTATCCAAAACATAAAGGAGTAAGAACTTACTTGATTAATCCTTCAAATCTTCAAAAGTCTCCAACTCACACACCCACGGCACTCACCACAAATAAACCCATCATCATCTACTCTTCACCAAGCTAAAGGGAAAAGTTCTGGATGGAGAAGGAAGCAAATAATAAGAAGAAAAGGGAAGAAAGTAGCAAGGAGATCACGATGGAGAAGAAGGGAAAGGGCAAATTTTTCTATCAACAGAGAGCAAGCATCGTGGGTGAAAAATTCTAAGGTTAAAGGTTTTAAATCATGAAACTAAGGGCTTGTTTGGCAAGTGACTTGCCACAAGTCCACTTCTAAGGGTCTAAAATCCACTTCTTATTCTAATTTCTCCCAAATTTTGCAATAGCTCTAATTAATTAAATCCTGAAATCATAACTCTAAGTATCTCGTGCCAATTTCCAATCAATTTCGAAACCGCAATTCAATTAATCAGCCTCTAAGTCATTTTTTCGGTCTGGACCCAATACTCCAAAAAATTCCTAAAAATCCTAAAAATTATAAAACTCATACTTATACACTCCAATTCAATTTTTGAAGCTCAATCTACACAACTATCACAAAATTTCCAATAAACACAATCATACCGGGAATATGTCATACATGTATGTACATACATATACTTGTGCAAGGGAGAAAAGAAGAGATGTTTCAGTAATGACAGAGAGGAAATGGGTTTTATAGAGAGAGATAGATGAGTTTGTTGAAGGAATGAGTAAGTGGTGTGTTTTTTTAAAAAAAAAGAAGTTGGAAGTGTCGATATTGAGGGAGTTTAAGGAGAGTAGTAGATAAACAGAGAAAACTAAAGGTAGAAGACGATGAGATATGGAATAAACTAGAAGAATGGGTTTTATTTAAAAGACCCATGTAAGTGCTAGTCGACTTGTTGTTCCACTAGTCGACTGGTATGTCCTCTTTTGATACACTAGTCGACTGGTACGTCATCTTTTGATACACTAGTCGACTTGTCGTGTACCACTAGTCGACTGGTACATCATCTTTTGATACACTAGTCGACTTGTAAACCTCAACATCAGTCATCTTAAACTCTAATAAGTCAACTGGAAATTTCTGTAAATCATGATGATGTATCTCCTGATTGAATTGCTTATTTTGCCAGACCATTTTGATATGAAAGTGTATGCAGAAAAATAAATTCAACAAAACGAATTTAAATCACACATACCAAGTTTCAATTTAATGTTTACAAACACATCTTCTTTAAGAGGTTTAGTAAATATATCAGCTAATTGTTCACTAGAAGAGACATGTTTCAAATAAATGTCACCTTTCAAACAATGATCACGAATAAAATGATGCCTAATTTCTATATGTTTGGTTCTACTATGCAGAATTAGATTTTTAGTTAAACAAATTGCACTGATATTATCACAATAAATAGGAATATTTTTAACCACAATACCATAATCAAGCAATTGATGTTTAAGCCAAAGAACCTGGGCACATGCACTTCCAATTGCTACATATTTGATTCAAGATGGAAATAGCTACACTTACTTGTTTCTTACTAGCCCAAGAAATCAAGGATGAACCTAAGAAATGACAAATGCCACTAGTACTTTTTCTATCAATCCTACAACCACCATAGTCAGCATCACTATAGGCATATAAATCAAAAGAATCACAACAAGGATACCATAAGCCATGATTAACAGTTTTACTCAAATATCTGAAAATTCTTTTACATGCAGTCAAATGAGAAATTTTGGGACAAGCTTGAAATCTAGCACAAAGACATGTAGCAAACATTATATCTGGTCTTGAAGCAGTTAAATATAAAAGAGAGCCGATCATACCTCTATAAAGTTTTTGATCAACATCCTCTTCATGTTCAGATTTTTCCAAGACTAGATTTGATGCCATTGGAGTAGCAGCTAATTTGCATCCTTCCATGTTAAACTTCTTTAGAAGCTCTTTGTTGTATTTGGATTGATGAATGAAGATGTCTTCTTTTTATTGCTTGATTTGTAGTCCAAGAAAGAATTTAAGTTCTCCCATCATGCTCATTTCGAACTCACTTTGTATTAAATCACTAAATTCTTTACACAAAGATTCATTAGTAACACCAAAAACAACATCATCAACATATATTTGACAAACTAACATATCGTTATTAACATGTTTTATAAAAAAAGTATTATCAACTTTACCTCTACTGTAACCATTTTGAGTTAGAAATGTACTTAACCTTTCATACCATGCCCTTGGTGCTTACTTTAATCCATAAAGTGCCTTCTTGAGCTTGTAGACATAATCCGGATGTTTATGGTCTTCAAAACCTGGTAGTTGTTTGACATATACTTCCTCTTGAATATAACCATTTAGAAACGCACTCTTGACGTCTATTTGATTTAATTTTATCCTCTTATGCGAAGCAAATGCACATAATAATCCGATTGCCTCCAATCGAGCTACTGATGCAAATGTCTCATTATAGTCAAGTCCCTCTTCTTGATAAAATCTTTGAGCTACTAACCTTGACTTATTTTTGACTGCTTCACCATTCTCATCATATTTTATCCTATTTACCCATTTGACTCCAATGATGGTTTTATCCTTTGGTGGTGCTACCAAATCTCATACATTATTTCTCTTGAATTGATTTAGCTCTTCTTGCATAGCCAGCAACCAATTTTCATCTTCAAGAGCCTCTTTAATGTTCTTGGATTCCACTAGTGAAATAAAAGCTGAGTTGTTCATATATTCGTATGTATTCCTCCTAGTTCTTAAACCATCATTTAAACCACCAATGACTTGCTCCATAGGATGATTCTTTGCTTTTGCCCAAGTTTTCATGATAGGAACATGATCTTCTTCATCTAGTTTTTCTTCATCATTTGATTTTTCTTCAATTTCATTTTCTATATTTCCTGCATCATCATCAAAACAAACCTTCCTCGGGGGTGAAATCATATCATCGAATTTAACATGAATAATTTCTTCAACACACCTAGTTCTATTATTATAGACTCTAAATGCTTTACTAGTTAGTGAATAACCAAGAAATATACCAATATCATATTTAGAATCTAATTTTCCTAAATTGTTCTTTCCATTATTTTGAATAAACACTTTACAACCAAAAGGATGAAAATAAGAAATATTTGGTTTCTTACCTTTCCATAGTTCATATGGTGTCTTGTTTTTGTCTCTTCTCAAATGTACTCTATTTATCACATAACACGCAATATTTACTGCTTCCGCCCAAAAAGCTTTAGGAAGATTGTATTCATTTAGCATTGTTCTACTCATTTCTTTAAGAGAACGATTCTTCCTCTCTACTACACCATTTTGTTGTGGAGTCCTTGATGTTGAAAAATTGTGCTCCATTCCATATTTATCGCATAATCTTTCGAATGGTTCACAATCAAATTCTCCTCCACGGTCGGTTCTTATTGCGACAATATTCAAATCTTTTTCATTTTGTACCAACCTACACCACTTAGTAAATTCGTTAAATGCATCACTTTTATTAGCAAAAAATCTCCCCCAAGTAAATCTGAAAAAATCATCCACAATTACAAGTTCATATAATTTACTACTAAGACTAGTATGCCTAGATGGTCCAATTAAATCCATATGAACAAGTTCTAAAATTCTAGATGTACAAATTTCTTTATTTGGTTTGAATGATTCTCTAACATGTTTACCCTTCAAACAAGATTCACACAAATGATCTTTAACAAATTTTATCTGGGGCAAGCCCCTCACAATATCATTTTTAGAAAGTTTAGAAATTAGGGGCAATGGTGCATGTCCTAATTTTCTATGCCATAAATATGCATTTTCTTCTAATGTTACTAAACACTTTTCATTGAAAGAACTATCATAATGTAAATTAACAATATAAGTATTTCCATGCCTCAAACCAATGAATGCAACATTTTCATCTTTCTTAACCATACAATGAGAAGATTCAAATGCACATTAAAATTCATTATATAATTGTGAAACACTCAACAGATTATATTTCAATCCATCAACAAGTAACACATTGTCAATGGTAGGCAAAGGTTCCTTACCCACTTTACCAATACCAATGACTTTACCTTTGTTGTTATCTCCAAATGTGACATATCCTTGGTTCTTTGGTCTGATTTCTGCAAATAGATTCTTATCTCCACTCATATGCCTTGAGCATCCACTATCAATGTACCAAGTGCTTGGTGGATTTTCATTCCTTGCTTGTACCTTCAACAGAAACATTCTTTCTTCTCATTGGTACCCATGCCATTTTGGGTCCATTTTGGTTAGTCAAATACACTACATTTGAAGGTTTTGTACCTTTTACAACCCAGATCTTCTTCACATTAATACATCTCCTAATACTTTTACAAGCAATTTCATTATGACCATCATTCAAACATCTAGCACATTTAGCAACCTTATCATCTTTGGTGAATTTTGAAATCAGTGAGCAATCTCTATCAAAAGGATCATATCCTGAGCCATGTTTAGAAATTGAATATCTTTGTAAAGACAACATCTTTTCAAACTTCTCATTTCCATCAACAAATTTTCCAACAACATAAGAAAACTCTTTTCTAAGTCTATCAAGTTCACAAGATAAATTTTTTTTTTCAGCAAGGCATGTAGAGTGGTCTTCCTTAGAACAATCTAAATCATCAATAGTCTCATGCAAAACATTATTTTCAGCAACAAGTTCTCTTATTCTTTTTCGCAATTTCTTGTTAATATCAATAGCTTCTTCAAAATCAATTTGCAAAGCAGTAAAAGAATCTCTAAGATCTTGATCAATAATCATTACCTCATCCTCGTCATCACTTGTCATGGAGTTACTTGCTATAAGAGCTAAGTTGTTTTCATCATTGCTTTGATAAGCTTCCTCATCATCGCTCCAAGTGACTACAAGGCTAGCATTCTTTTTCCCTTTGTCATACTTATCATTTTTCTGGAAAGCGGAAGAACTTTTGCATTCTCTAGCATGATGTCCTCTTTTTTCACATTTCCAACGTTCTTCATTGCTCTTCTTTTTCTCATAACTTTTGGTCCTTCTTTCCATGGTATACTTTTTTTTATCATCATTTCTTCCACCACGTAATTCTCTCTTCCTATTTTTAAGTAGTCCCTTGAATTTTCTCAAGTTTCTAGCATATATTACTAGCTCTTCATCTTCTTCCTCCTCATCTAATTCTTCATCACTTTCATCCACAGAAGAAGTGTTAGCTTTAAAAGCAATTGATTTTTGTGACTTACCTCTACCTCCTCTTGATTTGAGGATAATCTCATAATTTATGAGTGATCCCACCAATGCATTGAATTCCCAGCGATTGAGATCTTTAGACTCCATAATTGCTGTAACTTGTGAGTCTCATTCTTTTGGCAGTGACCGAAAGATCTTTTTCACCTTCTCGCTATCCGTCATATGCTTTCCAAGATTTCTTAAACCATTAATAATTTCTGCAAAACGATCAAGCATAGTAGAAATAGACTCACCTTCCTTCATGACAAACATTTCGTAATCATGAAGTAACATGTTGATCTTTGTTTCTTTAACTTGATTGGTTCCTTCGTGAGTGATTCGAAGTCTCTCCCACATCTCTTGAGCACTTGTGCAAGAGTTCACTCGATTTCTTTCCTCAACAGTGAGAGCGCAATAGATCAACTTCATGGTTTTTCCGTTGATATAAGCTTGCTTCCAATCGTTGTCGTCATACTCCAGTTCCGTCTTTTTCTCACCATTTTCATTCAATGGTACATGTGGACCGAAGATAATAATTTTTCAGTACTCTACTCCCTCGCTTATGATATGGTGCTTCATAAGATTTTTTCAAGAAGAATAGTTAGAACCATTAAACAAAGGAGGACGATTATTAGTGTTACCTTCTTCCGCCAGATTGTTGTGTGTCAGACTAAGCGCCATCCCTGGATTAATCTGCTCTGATACCAATTGAAAGCGATCTAGAATGGGGGGTTGAATAGATCGTCTAAACTTTTTTGCAGAATTCTACAAAAAACACGGAATTAATACACACGAAACAATCAAATTAATCAAATAAAAAGAGTAGGGAAGAAAAGCAAACACTGTTTTTATAGAGGTTCGGTGCTAAGACCTACGTCCTCCACCTAAGCTCCCACTTAGGATTTGGCAAACCACTATATTGTACACTTTTTAATTCAGTGCGAACTTTTACAACCACTTGAATTCCGGCTCAAGCAACCCTTACAATTCGATTTGATTTCCAGCACAAATCTAACCACACCAGTGATTTTCCTCTAATCACTCAACTCACAATAACAATGATTGAAATTTGAAATTGATAAAACTCAGCACAGCTAGATAGAATTGAATGAGCTAAATGCAATTTGAGAGCTATAAGATGATAATCAAAAATCAATATACTTTGCTATAACTTCGGTAATTGATCTCTTGATGTTCTTCTATTTATTTGCAGACTTCTGGATCAATATAGACATTGTAAATCATCTATTAGCCGTTGAAGATTGCTTCATAACGTTGTGGAAGATTTTCTTCCCTTTTAATATCAATTGACTTCGTCAGAATCAGATCATATAGAATGTCAGTCGATTGGTTGATATGCTAGTCGACTGGTCGAGGGATGCTAGTCGACTGGAACAAACGTTTTTGCTGAAACACTCATCTCCGCTCTTCGATCAGTCAACTGGTGTGATGCTAGTCGACTGGAATGATTGTCCAACTTTCTGGTCCTTTGCTTTTAGTCGACTGAATAAGTTTTGGTTGACTGGTTTAAACCCCACTTGACAGAACTGTTAATTCTCAGTCGACTTATGTTGTTCTGGTCGACTGGTTTAAACTCCACTTTACAGAAATATTAATTCTCAGTCGACTAATAATGTTCTAGTCGACTGATGCTTGTTCCAACATATATATTTTAGATAAGCTTCAGCTTTTGTTTGTTGGAATACATATCTTTGATTATAATCTTCACAACCATTATCTTCTTATCCCTTGAACGTTGGTGATGAGTTGTCTATCTCTTGTAGATATGTCAATCTATCTCTTGATTTGTAGATATGTTAATCCTTTAATTATAATCCAAATCACCTGAAATAATTTCTTAATCAATTTTATACATTTTATTATTATCAAAACACAAAGGAATTTATTTTGTCAACCACCATTGGTCCAACAACTAACACAAATAGAAGACATTAATATTTAAATGATTGAAAAAAACTTACAAATAAATGTAGAAGACATTAAAATACTTCTTGATGCTAAAACCAAAGAAAAATGTATTTATAAGGACCATAAAGGATTTTAATTTAAAAATAAAAGAAAAACAAAAATAAAATAATCAAGAAGAACGATTTTAATATCAATAAATCAATGTCATCTAAACTAAGTTCTATAAACAACATTGCAAAATCGAGTTTTCCATCAACTGACCCTCTATTATGGAATTAGAAACAATTTTCTAAATCATAAGATTTCAATAGTAATTGAATTGAATAACAATCTAATCACAAATACTATTTCAGGTACAATTCTTAATCTAACTAAGAATATGAATTCGATTACGAAGAAGATCTTAAACTTCAAGTAAATCAATTAAAATTGAAATTCACTACTAATGTAATAAGACTATGTGGTATCACATGATGGCTGGCCCCACATCAGTTCGCTTTCTAGAGGAAAATAAATACTCAATTGGATAGAACTAAATCAACTTTTTTCCAGAGAGACTTTTAATACAGACTTTCCTAACCAAAAAGGTCTGAGCTGCTGGAAAAAGACATCCGGATAGTTATCTTCCAAGATTATATACAGAAAATCAATTGGAAAAAGACGAGTGATCTTACAGCTATGCCAATGGCTTATCTTCATCCTTTTCAGTATTACGACTTCCATACACAACATCAAAGTAGTAGGCTAGAGTTCTCAATGTGAGGCCTGGAAATCTATGCGAACCGCCAGGCCTGATATCAATCTTGACAAAGGGCCATTGCATGGCTTCTGCAGCTTCACACTCTTCCCATCCATCCCCGATCACGCAAAACTGTACATTCTGATTGTCGAATCGTTCCTTGATCCATCGAAAACATTGGGGTTTTCCCACATCCCATGAGCTATAGACTGAAAAGAACAAGATAAAATGTCAAACCTATTACTTCCTCGTGTAGGCTGTGGTCCAAGATTGAAACTCTCAATCTATCCATACAAATGCAAACAAGCTGACAATTCTACATCATCTAGAAGATGTAGTGTGTCAGATTGCAAACGTTGCTCACAAGAAATGTTGCTTAACCACTTATTCACATAAACAAGAAGAAAAATAATCGTCTCATGACAGACCAAACAATCAAGATCACATATTGGACAAGCCCCAAAAAAAAAAAAAAAGACTAAAATGAACTTTTTTTTTCTCATCAAGAGCAATTCCACAAGTGTTATGAGACTCCTACGTGGCATACTTGTTTACCCTTCCATCGACATGCAAAATTCTTGCGTCTCTTCATAACTAGCTATTCTAACAAATAATTTTTATAAATGTTACACTCTGGCTAATCATATCTGAGACATTATCATCTTGTTGGTTGATCCAAAACCAGTAACAGAAGATGTTCACGTAGACATAAACATGGGAATGATCAGATGACAGCAAATGATCAAGAGTCTGTTGATTAATGTCCATTTAACATATCAAATGAAAAGGGAATAAATGCAACATAGCATGGATTAAAACAATGTTAATCACTGCACGGCAAGTTTAACTTGTCAGTTTTGAGCGCAAACCCATTCATTCATCATACTGATGAAGTAACTCATAAAGCAAATAAAGAATTCTCAGGAAGATATAAATAAAACCATTTTTCCATGGGTATGGACTTCATAAAAAGCTATAAGTTGGGTCTATTTTACAATTTCAAGAGTTAGTTGTTAGAACTGCATATTAATTATTTGACAGGTATTTCCAAACTCTAAACAAGATTTTAGTAGTCGAAGAATTATAATTTAAATATGCAAAAGACATCAGTTTCTATAATTCACCGATCTTAGGCTATTACAAAAGTGTTTCAAATTTAGTGATAGAGATCCAAAATTTTAATATTTAATTCAGTGTCGTTCTTATGCAAGTTTAAGCAGATCCCAGCCATTGTAACATCAAGATAGTCTCAAAATGATTGTAACAGCAATCTCTGTTCCACATCTAACCAATAATATAAATAAAAGGAAGGAGAAAACTATGAGAACAATGATGAATTGGTCATTAATTTCTAAAAATATGTTAATTACTTTGATTTACAATTAGCAATTCCACTGAAGACTATAGATTACGAATTTTTGGAGTAATTGGCATTAAGCTGACCATATATCCTTCTTAACATTACCTGGCAGACAAAATCTCTACATGGATATTGCCCATGAACAAAATTCAAATCCACAACCTAGATCAAAGAGATGCATTTCTGGTTTATGATTCACATGACAAATCTAATATCCTAATGGGGAGAATATTCTTTTACGAAGGTCATCCTCAAATTAAAAGCATTTTCTGTTGGAGAGGACAACAAAGGAAAATGAGAGGAAGGAGTGATGGAGTATATGTTGCTGTGATTTTATTCAGTAACAACATGATATATGAGAGAAACATTTTACCCATATCAATAGATGTGCTAGGTATCCTTTTGCCAAGTCTAGCTCTACAACCTCATAATCAATGCCAAGTTCTAAGCTTTTGGGAATGGAGACCGGTTCAGTGAATTCAGATGAAGTTGATTCTAACATTTGATGAATCATGAAATCCATGGGGAATAAATTTGAATCAAAATACAAGAACAGGGTAGATTTTCAACTTCTAGAAGCTGCAATGACGCTATAGCTATCCACATCAACAAGGCTAAATCAGCATCCAAAAACCATAATGTAACTATTCAAATTCTAAATTAAGGAAAAAAAAAAGATCACGTTTCACCCAATATCTTCCAATTGTAAATGCTTTGGGAAGTATGAAAACAGCAAACTTTGAACTACCAGTGGAAGCATGTTGGGGAAATATTACACCACATTCGGAGGCAACAAGAATGTAAAATCATATGAATTAATCAAATACTAAAGTGGTAATTATGCAAATCAAATGTTGGAAAGGGCAACTATGCATTCTAGCCACAAGAAGCACATAAGGGGTATATAGAAAAGAAGTTACCATTCCCATGTGTAATCAGATTGTCGATACGGAAAAGTAGACATTTCACAAGGCTGGGTATCAATGATCCCGAAGTCACCAGAATATTTATATGCTCAAACTTTGTATTTGTATGGATGGTGTTCTTACAGGTAGATCCCTGGCTTGGACTCGGTGCCTCCTCATTTAAACACTGCTCCAAGAGTGCCCGTGCTAAATTGATAAAGCAAGTAATGAAACAACACATGACAGCAGATATAAGAATACTCTCAATTTCAAAAACCAGAACAGAACAAAATAAAAGTTGAGGAGGATAAAGATAAGATATATGTTATGCTTAAAAGCAGTCAGAAATTGAACATTCAGCATATTGACATGACATGGCACTCTCCAACTCCAGCATTTTATGCCAAATGTTCTCCCAATGAAAGAACAAATCGTAAGACTTGTGGCCCTCAAAGTAGCCGAAACAATGACTAGAAAGCAAACTAAACAAAGAGGCTAGCACATTAAAACTTGGTATAGACCATTGAATCAGATCCAAAACTCTAAAAGGTTGCGGAGGAAACAAAGCTCAAGATAAAGCTATTTGAAACTTCATTCTTTTCTAAGGTGGAAAATTTTTAACATGAACGTGTGCATACTAGTTTGCCTAATACCTTAAAGGTTATTTCTCTATTTGGTATATTTAGAATAACATTTATTAACTTATTAAAGAACTTGAATTAAAAAAAACTCGGGGCAGATGTAAATCAAGTAGTAATAATCTGTTTGACAACAAAAAGCACAAAAGACTGGAAAGCCTGAGAGAAAGGAATGGAAGTTAAAATCATTTCTGATTTGTTCTAATGTAATATCTCGTGAAATCAAGAAAATATGTAGTATGAGGGTGTAGCTCAAAAATGTTGGATAGGTGATCCAATCAACTTTTAAGCTGCAAAGTGCAAACTACCTTGATTTGACAGTCCGTAGGGCACAGAATCAGCCTCTCACATATTAAGGCTTAAAAAGGATCTGAATTATCACCTCGAGTTATTTAATGGATTTTCTTTCATATTCACTATCATCGTAAATAATTTCTGAGTATGTATCTTCAAACCGGACTATTTTCCCACTATATTGGTCTGAAACATCTTTATTTCAGCTAATAAATTTTAGTCAGTTAGCAGTTCAGTGGTTCATGTGGCACATGTTTATTTCAATGATATAAACAAACATCCATAAAAATAACCAGAACTGATCTGTCAAATGAATGCAGACTTCAGCTTGCAATATAGTGAATACAATTCGGTCATGTTCATATCACACTTGTGTCAATAAAAACATTATGAAAGAAATAAATCTTAATTCCTTTTCATCGGGCTCACTTTGCTATTTGTATTTATTTCTAATCCTTTCCTTTTATCCTCGAAAATAATAATAGATTCCAAAAAAGTAATCTAGACCAATAACTTAAAAAGAAAAGACAGGGCATGTTAAATATCTTCCAGGAAGTATGACAAATCAACAATGCATCAAAGAGGAAAAATCAACAAAAAAGAAAGTACCTGAGGATAACCATCTATCTGTATAGTCATCAGTAACGTCATACAATTCATCCCAGATATTCAGCATCTTATGATCCAAAACACTACGTAAACCCTGTTAGTGACGAGAGAGCTCAGAATTTCTATCACATCTATTATACTCCCAACATCAAGAGGCCTTCAAGTGGTTAATTCCCTAAACAGTGTTAGGAGTTGAGACAGATGCAAATGTAGTGCGTAAAAGACAGAATTCTATGATATTACAGTCCATAATGTAAGGAGATGTACAACAGTCATTTGAAAGAAGTTTAGTGGGATCTTCATTGTCTAGAACAACATTAACCATTCATTCACAAGCTCTTTCAACTTAGCAAGATATGAATGAAAGAGTAATCAATTGTTAAACTTGAGATAAAGGATTGTGATAGTTTAATTTACCTGGAAACATATCAACCAAGTAAATAGGTTATATGTATATGCATTTTCAAGAGTACAAAGCAAACACTAATTTCATCTACCTAGAAAAAAGTTCTTCACACATAATTGCAAAATAAATGAAAAGATGTTAGCTAATACGGTATTTAATATATTAAAATGATAAAGATAGCAGAATGATCTGTGTTTGATAGTTCTCAATCTACCTGTTGGTACTTATTGGCTATAACTCGGTGCCTGTAAGCTAACTTTCTTTTGTTTGCATCATCATGAGGAGGACTAATTCCATCTTGGCTGAAATTGTAGTCAGAAAGATCATGTCCATCGTCATATTGGCTCAAGGCGTCAAGGAAAGGCATATTGTAGTTTTCAATCTGCATAATCAAATTTTATCACAACTGACATGCCATTTATTACAAAGTCATGTAGATTCAGACCACACCGTATGTCTATTACACAATGAGGTAAACTTGCCTCCTCATAGAAGAATAATTCATCACAAATTTGAAGGATGTGCTTTTCCCACATCTTTCCCATAGTTATTCCTTTCTGAATGTCCTTTGAGCCATTGAATCCCTCAGCATAATTACCATTCAATAAAGACTTGAGCAATATAAGAGTCTCGTCCATATCCCATATATACACCCTCTTCACAGCCCTCTCAGCAAAAGAACGCAACTCCTTTTCAGGAACTGCTGAATTGTCGTCCATAATCCTGCTATGATTGAATATACAAGAGAGAAAAATGCATTGATAACCAGAACTAATCAATGGCGACCAATATCAATATGTAAATAACAATACTGCCCAGTAATTAAGTTTCAACGGAAAGCCTAGTTGCTGTACATATAGAACATTCAAGAAATGAGAACGGAAAAAGATAAAACTTCAAAAATGTAAACAACATAAATCCAGAAGAAACATATAGAGAAGTGCAGTCAGAAACCAATCTTCATGTCACTACAACAACTAATCATCAAGTACAGCAAATGATATATTCAGTTCAAAAAGAAAGCAGAAGACACTAAATCCTTCATGCTTTGTAAGCATGCAAACCAGTTACAATAAACATAGAATTACAACAAGAGCATTGAACAAAAAGTAAACACATAAAAGGGCAAAAGAAATACAAATATACATACAAAAAGAGACAAAAGAAAATATCCACCTAATTGCACAACAAAAGGAATCGAAGAAGAAAACCCAAAAAAAGAATTATAAAAGGCAGTTTCAACCAGAATAGATGTCCATTTGGTTCAATTTGTCCATGTATAATTTGGATCACCATTCACTCATCAAAAAACCAATTTTTACAACAAGACAGAATCGAACTTCAAACTTAAGCCTCAATGGGAAAGCATAACTCAAAAACAGTTCGAAGGAAAGCAAGGCCCTTGCAGGATTTATATAACACATTGAACAACACAATAAATAGTTGAGATTGTACTAGACCTTTTTGTGATCTTTTGATAACCTAGTTCCAAAAGTGAAGTATCCAATCCCAACAGAGAAGAATAGGACTTAATGGATCATAAATATCACTGAAGAACAGATAAAAATAGAGAACGATTATGATGATAAAAGAAAGGGAACCCAGAAATGGAGAGGAAGAGGAGAGACTGATATTGACCTTATTGGATTCTGTTGGGCTTAACCTTAATGGCAGAGAGAGGCTCTCGGGAGATGAACGCATGCAGTATGATGATATGCAGTTTCCAACAAACAAAGGAAGCACTTGCCTGAGCTTTACCCAATGAAATCACTGATCTTGGTCGTAGTTCTTAGCTCGCATTGCTGGTTCTAGTTGCACCTCATAGGAATGTCAAAAAGGACGTTTTCAGTTAAAAATAATATCATTTTTGACGTATTTTTTTAAAAAATAATATATAATGAGCCGGATTGACCCAACCTGCCATCTAATCATGGGCCCGAATCACTGGCCACCTAACACTGCCCAGCTCGGCCTGACATATCTAACACCTCGTAATTAAATGGTTCTCTTGTAATTAAATGTTGTTTGTTTCTATTTTATTTTTATTTTTTAATTTAAAATTTAAAACTTATTTATTTAAATTTTCTGTTAAATCAAAATTATAATTTATACAAAATGTTGAATAATAATAGTGATAGCATATGTACTTATTTGGACCTTTTGTTAAATGTTAAAGTAAAAATCATATATTTAGCAAATATTTAAAGAAATTGTTTTACTAACACCTCAATGTCTAGTCACTTAGAATAGCTTAATTGTTACATTGAATAAGCTAAATTGATAAGTCATGTGCTAATAAAAGATGTCAAAATTTTAATTATGTTAAAATTTGGGGTGTTATTAGGATTATTTTGAAAATGATAAGATGTAATGTAATGCCATAGATAATAATAAGGACTAACTTTGATTTTTTAAGAGACATTAAGAAGTAATTTGTACCTTTTGTTTTATCACAATTTTTTTGTATCTTTTGCCTTTTGATTTTGTTTTTAATTTTAGTTTATTCAAATTTTCTTAACTTATAAAACTATAAATTTTGGTTTTTGCTTTCTATTATCATTTTAGTTTGATTTATCCTATATATTACTTAATTATTTAATATTAATTATTAATAAAAATCATGTTAATAAAATATTACTGATTTAATTTTTATATTATAAAATGCATTTTAAAAATAAAATTTGAATTTAATAATTATTTAATAAATATACCTTAATTTAAAATATTTATAGATTTAAAATAAGATGATTTTTAATAATTAAAATATATACTAAGATGATTTTAATAACAAAATATAAACTAATATATACATATTAATTTATAAACAAAATTTTAATTATTAAATCATTTATTAATAAAATTTAAGATATTATTTTATTATATTCATGAAATAAAATTGTTTAATTTATTAATTAAATTTTTTATTATTAAGTTTTATCTAATTTAATTATTATCGATAATAAAATGTAATTACATAAATATTAACAAATAAACAAATTTTTATTTTATTTAAAAATACATAAACTAAGAGTGCAAGAAACGAAAACTAGAAATTAAGTGAAAAATAAAAGTTTAATTAAATGGCCCTTTAAGTGTTTAATACAAATCAATTAAAGATAAACAAGATCAATATGTGGTAAAGATTAATCTTTTATTAATCTATTTACAAAGATATAACACAAAGGACACTTATAATAAATTATTTTTCCATTGAAGTCCTTTATAATAAGAATTCCTCTCACAAAGCTTTTAATTCTTTCTTAAAGATGATTGAATGCACTTTCATCGTAATCATTCACAAACGAACTATAAAGTGTGCCTTTAACTAACTGTCACCGAGCTCCGATACTAGTTATTGTCCTTGGAGCTTTGATACCAATTATTCACCATCAAAACTTTGATACCATTTATTTCCTTTTAAGAAATAGGATATTGATTGTAAACCCTAATATTAGAGGTTATTTATTATTATTTTTAATAATAGTGGAATATGTAATATTTTAAAACAAATTGAATAAATTGTCAGTATATGCAATATGTTACATAAATTATATGTTTTAGGTAAGTTATTTGATGAGTTTATGACTTAAATTTAAATGATGTATTTGATCTAATTAATATTTATAGATTCAATCATTTAATGAATCAACAATTAAAATTTGATATAATCGACATTTATAAGTTCAATGTGTCTCTACTCTCAATTCATTCTCTTCTAAATTATTAAAGTGAAAAATAGTCATCGAAACTTTAAATTAGGAATTATTAAATACATCAAATTTTACTAATTGGGAACCTCAAGGCAACGATTCTATTATCCTGATAAACAAAAGAAAAAATGCGTAAATTGGTTCATCAACTTTAGTGCTAAGTATACAATAGCCCTCAAACTTTTATTTTTTTGAGAAAATTTATGTGTTTTGTAAATAGAAATGCAAGCGTAAAAGAAGAGGAAACTTTTGCGTTTTGAAGTAGGCAAAGCTTACGCTGCGTTTGGTTGCAGTCTCCAGTAGCTGCAGACAGAATAGAACAGGACAGAACGAACATAAACTGGAGACAAGGTAGTGTTTGGTTGTGGTTGACAGAACAGAGAAAACTGTCTCTGTCTTATGGACATAATGTGTTTGGTTGCAGGGGACAGTAAACAAATATAATGCAAATGACAGATATGCCCATGTTCCTTAAATTGATTAAAAATATGTAATTCTAATATTCTTTTAATATGAATGGTTTGTATTAGTTAAAAAATTAACTGAGAATAATAATAACAATTTGAAATTAATCAGGAGTAACATTAATAATAATTTAATTATTATTTTAAAAACAAAAATAATAATAACCAAACATAAATAAGTGAAAAATGTTTAAGAATAATAAATATGAATATTAATAAATACAAAGTATATAATAATTTGTAATAATAATAATTAGACATAATTATTATTTATATTACCATAATTATAATAATAAAGAGAAAATGGATGCGGTACTAATACTAATAATACACGTCGACTACTACTACTTCTACTAATAATAATAATACTAATAATAATAAATTGATAATAACAAACAAACAATATGAACGATAACATTAATAAATTAATTAATAATAACAACATTTACTACAAAATTAATGTAGTCAATTTTCATAATAATAATAATAAATACATTATTGAAACAGTTAATAATAACAATATTTAATACAGTTAATAATAACAATAACTAATCCTTAATTATTGTTAATAAAATCATAAATATAAGAGATTAAAAAAGTTTATAATACATTTTATAATAAGAATAATAATAGTTGTATCTGAAATATATTATAATAATATTGATAATAATAATTTTGGACCAATAATAATAATATTAATATTAATGAAATTCAAGAACATGATTAGTAACAATAGGTCAACATACATTTATATACATCATCTAAGCATTAATAGAATTAATTACATAATAGCTTCAACATACATTCATATAAGTAATTACATGATAGGTTCAACATTCATTGAAAGCAGACATTTAAACATTACTGTTCATAATAACATAATTGGTTTATCGTACATAAAGGCCTTAGATTTTATCAATAATATTTTGAATAATCATTCCCAAGATGACGCCAAAGAATTCCTTAAGTAGCTGCTGATAAAATTCCGAGTCATCGAGAAGTTTTGGATCACCATCTGGATTTGCTTCCTATTTTGAGTAAAAGGACCACAAAATCCAAGGTTAGTTAAATTGTTAAATCAGTTGTCCAAGCATCACACAACACTTTTCTGTGGTAAGATATTCAAACATGGTATTCTTTGCTGCATTTGCTTTACCATTCTACTTGGATCTCTCATATAAGCAGCAACTTGTTCGCTAATATTCTGAATTAAAAAGGAAAAGTTAGTTCAACAACGACCAAGTAGCAGGAAGATTGTTGGGCCCGGGTCCCAGATCTTCCCGAGGCGGCCCCTCGGGTTGCGCCGGTGTCGGGCGACCAAACATATCGGACCCGATCCCAACATGTTTGGTATCAGAGCGCCTAGGTTCAGTGTCCTTGGCTTAGACTGCATAGTAGGATGCATTGTTTGCTAAATGATTAATTGTTGCATTGATTAAGTGACATGCATATCATGCATACATATAGATTGACCTGTGGCTAATCCTTAGTGTTTACATTTGAAGGAGTACGATGGCACCTCGTAGAAGGAAACGAGGAATTATGCAAGGATTTGCTGCACCTGACTCTCCGACTAGAGAGGAGAGGACTGATGAGTCAGTAGCCCCAGGGAATGTTGAGGTTTCTGTAGGGCTAGGTAGTGAGCCCATGCTGTCGCAGTCTCAGGAGTCGCCGGTTCCGCAGGAGTCGGTGCCTCCACTTGATCCGAGATTGTTCCAGGCCTTCACTCAGGCATTTGTTCAGGCTATGGGCTAGATGTCACAGCCTTCTGCTTCAACCCCAGCTCAGAAGGGGAGACGGTTTGACCGATTGAGGAAGTATGGGGCAGTTGATTTCTTTGGGACATCAGATCCTGAAGAAGCTGAGACTTGGCTGAGAAAGACTGAGAGAGTGCTGGATCAGATGGAGTGTGAGGATGACGAGAGAGTCATCTATGCTGCCAGCTTGCTTCAGGGAGATGCTCTTCACTGGTGAGAGACTGCATCAGAAGTCGATGAGGCCGATGGGGTTGGCATGGCGGATTTCGTGGTTGCTTATAAGAAGAAGTACTGTCGAGGTATATGTTCGTGAGCGAGAGGGAGTTTCGAGTCTCACTCGAGAGGAGATGACAACAATGAGTATGAGCGCCGGTTTACACAGCTATCCCGGTATGCTTCAGATCTGATGTTGAGTAAAGCTGCAAGATGTCGCCGGTTTGAGTCAGGATTGCCATAAGAGAGAAAGTGATAGTGCAGAATTTCTATGATTTCCAGCAGCTGGTTGAGGCAGCTTTGAGGGTAGAGAATATTGAGAATATCAAGAGTGCAGTGAACAAGAAGAGAAAGGGCAGAGAGCAGTCCAGGAGGGGAGGTAGCTCTAGTACTCCTATGCCAGACAGGAGTGCTAGGAGCTTCCCAGTTCATTCAGAGGAGAGGAGCAGTGGTGCTAGCCGACCTAGGCCGATGCGGACTTCTACTGTTTCTCACCAAGCTTCCACGGTGGGCGGCAGTAGAAGGGGAGATGGGGACAAGTCATCCGTTCCTAAGTGTGAGCATTGCGGTAATTTCCATGGTGGAGAGTTTTACCGATTGACGGGAGCATGTTTCAACTGTGGGCAGAAAGGACACAGGGCCAGAGAGTGTCCTCAGTCGTCCAGGAGAGAGGGATCTCAGATGTAGGCATCCAGGAGGCCAGAGACTGTGGGTCAAAGGACTGCAACAGAAGTGGGCAGTTCAGATGTAGCCAAGAGGGTGAATCTTCCGGGGAGACCAAGAGGGCAGGCACCAGCTAGAGTGTTTGCTATGACGCGGGAGGATGCAGAGGCCACTCCAGATGTTGTTACTGGTATGGCTAGATTATTTCCTGATGATGTACTTGTTTTGATTGATCCAGGTTCTACTCACTCATTTGTTTCTTCGAGTAGACCTGTATGTGATAGGATTATGAGCCCATTGGATACTCCGCTGATGGTGAGTACTCCAATCGGCCAGTACATTGTGATTAGTCAAGTGTATAAAGACTGTGAGCTATGTATTGGTGGAGAGTTTCTAGTGGTGGATTTGATGCCACTGAAGATGGGAGGATTAGATGTGATTTTGGGTATGGATACGTTGAAGAAGTACAATGCCCGTTTGGATTGTAAACAAAAGACAGTAGAATTTGATTTAGATGATGGCAGAAGAGTGGTATTTGTGGGGGACAGAAAAGCGAGTCTGCCCAGAATTGTTTCTGCTTTGACAGCAGAGAAGATGATGAGTAAAGGATGTGAAGCATTTTTGGCTTATGTGGTTGACACCAGGGTGGATAGAGGAAAGCTGGAGGATATTCCCGTAGTCCGGAAATTCTCGGATGTCTTTCCCGAGGAATTGCCAGGACTACCGCCAGCTAGGGAAATTGAATTTCTCATTGAGCTTCTGTCAGGTACGGCGCCGATTTCAATTCCGCCTTATCGGATGGCTCCGACGGAATTGAAAGAGCTTTAGGAGCAGTTAGAGGAGTTATTAGAGAAGGGATATATTCGACCGAGCTCTTCGCCTTGGGGAGCTCCAGTTCTTTTTGTGAAGAAGAAGGATGGATCGTTAAGGATGTGTGTTGACTACAGGAAGCTGAATCAAGTCACTGTGAATAACAGGTATCCGCTTCCTCGCATTGATGATCTGTTTGATCAATTGCAAGGAGCGAAAGTCTTCTCGAAGATAGATTTGAGGTCGGGTTATCATCAGTTGAGGATTAGGAGTCGGATGTGCCTAATACTGCTTTTCGGACGTGTTATGGACATTTTGCGTTCTTAGTGATGCCTTTTGGATTGACGAATGCGCCTGCAGCGTTTATGGATTTGATGAATCGGGTCTTTAAGCCATTCTTGGACCAATTTATCATTGTCATCATTGATGATATCTTGGTGTATTCCAAGAGTGATGAGGAGCATTTGAGGATTTCTTTAGAGACTTTGAGGAGACATGAGCTTTATGCAAAATCAAATAAATGTGAATTTTGGTTGAGATAAGTTTCATTTCTTGGACGTATGATCTCAGAGCAAGGAGTTCATGTGGATCCAAAGAAGATAGAAGCTGTGGTGAATTGGGAAGCCCCAAAGAATGTAATGGCATGAGTTTAATTCATGTTTTAAATGCATGTGTAAGGGCTGGATAGTATGAGAATTGTTGTGTGTGAATTATGATCGAACTATGTCTATGAATATGTATAAATGTTGGGATCGAGTCCGATATGTTTGGTCGCCCGATGCTGGCGCAACCCGAGGGGCCGCCTCGGGAATTGGGGATCTGGGACCCGGCCCCAACAAAGATGTTACTTGGTTACACTTAAACCTGATTGAAAGCTTGCAACTTGTTCTTGATGGCCGCAGCACCAGTTGTTACTTGTGCTTTTCTCTGCCATTTATCTAGGGATTTGTCTCTAAAACCAACGATTCTACAAGACAACATTTAAGAAGCCAGACAATCAGGAATTAATTATATATAGAACATCATTTTCCTACACACACCCACAATATAGTGATGAATTGTCATATGATCAACTGATAAAAGTTTGCTCTTATAAGCCAAAAACAAGTTCAAAAGGTAAAGCACTTAATTATCAAGACAAACTTCGGCGTGAATAACAGTTCAATCCATCACTAACGGTTTCAAGAGAAATCCTAAACAAAATTAGACAAAAAAAAAAGGAAGCAATAAAAGTGTTCTCCAACAGCAGTCAGTGAATGCTCAAAGTCTTTCTGTAGAATAAAAAGGTTGTCTAAATATCATGATCAAAATGTTGTGTGAATCTCAAAGAACTGTGACTCATTTCTCTCACAAACAAAAATTTATCTGGCGCGTAAATATGTAAAAGGACACACCTCCTATTAGTTTGGGAAATTCGTAACCATTCTTCGTCAATATCTTCAGAATCATTTGGATGCTTCTTTGAAGGTTGTGCAGATTTACCTTCATAAGACCGAAAAAAAAACAAAGAAAACCATATTGATACCATTAATACCTATGTACTTATTTGAACAAATGTTTATGTATTTAACAACTGTTCATCTAAAATCAATTCAATGGACATTATGATAATAATATATAAGAAAGAAATTTAAACTTGTGGCATACCATTTGATGATTCAGAAATAGCAGGATTCTTCTCAATCAAAGCCTGAAATTAACAATGGGATTAGTGGTGAATGAAGCCGACAGAGTTGCATAAAATGCAACACTCAACATAATACATCGGTCATTTACCTCCTGTAGTTCAAGTAGTGAATCCAAAGTCTTCTTGGATGAGGAGATGAGAATACCTTCTGGTTCTTTACAAAAAGAATACCTTCTGGTTCTTTACTGCTTGACCTTTAAGAACGTCTTCATCCTTGTGCCGTTTTAGATTCTTCAATAGATCACTGAAAGAGAACAAATTTTCAGTTAATCAAATTACCAATTCTTTATCACTCTCAAACCCTTATGCACCTCAATTTTCTAAATAGAACAACAATTTCATTTCTTTAACTTTTCTTTTCAATTTGATTGCTCTGAACCAACAACTAATAACCCCATAAAGATTTTAAAAAGTAAGGAAGAAACATACAGCTCTTGATTCCGAAGATCTCTTTATTCCTTCTCTAGATCTTGTAGGAAAATCCCGGTGTGTGAGCATCACATGCTCACGGTGCGGAAAACAAAAATTTTTGTTCCGGGACCTTCCCGAAAGCCAGGATCCATGTGTCTATACAACAAACTCAAACCATAACGGCCAAAGGAGACCATCTCTAACGGTATCCACGCAGAGATCGGAGAACCTAACCGGGACAAACCTTTTGACCCGGGAATAGCTAGAACAAATTAAAGAGTGCTAGCTCTTACCTTTGTCCTTGGAGAACTTGAGAAAAGATGGAGAAGAGATGAAGAAGCTTGAATATCAATGGAGATGAGAGATGAGAGGAAAGAACTCTTTCTTCCTTCAACTTCAAAAACCACGATGATCAAGAGTGTAAGTCTTAGGATTTTAAAACCCTTTTAAAACTAACGACATACCCATCTTTCTCCACTTGCCATTTGTCCTTTTTAACATTTAAAGCCATTAAATGCAAAGTGGATGATGCTTTCCACGTTAGTCTCTTTTATATATATATATATATATATATATATATATATAAAGTTAAAAGGATAGGCATCTCCTCCATCTTCCACATTTAACACACACACACACACACAC
Source organism: Erythroxylum novogranatense (assembly GCA_029891385.1). Lineage (NCBI taxonomy): Eukaryota > Viridiplantae > Streptophyta > Magnoliopsida > Malpighiales > Erythroxylaceae > Erythroxylum > Erythroxylum novogranatense. Next base: position 56,996,639 of record CM057224.1, read on the forward strand.
ACACACACACACACACACACACACACACACACACACACACACACACACACACACATATATATATATTAATTCTTTAATTAATTAATAATATATATATGTATATAATCTTCAAGTGGTCCAACACACACTGGGTCCTACCGCCTACGGGTCCCAGTATGGGAAAAACCTCAAGACTGTCTCAAAGAATATCGATGTATGTGATCTCATCGAGACATATCTCGATCTCATCGGGATCCATTTAATCCTTTTGCTCTCCATATATTGGAACTCTGTCCAAAACTATTTTACAAATTCTCCGAGACACTCTTATGCGTGTGACCCATTAGGTTCCCGGTTATATTGGCCACTTAGATTAACACTTAATCTGAGCAAGTTATGAGCGGTATCTAGCAACACATCATGACCCCCAATTGACCAGAAAGTAATTGGTTTGACGAATGAACATGTATTTATCATGAACCATATCACGAAACTTTCCATAGACAATTACCGTACAATTCATCCTTTCACCATGCTATACCCCACTTGGTTATAAGTATGGGCAAAGTGTCAACTCTTTACTAGACTGACTATGTCAAATCTAGTCCAAGTGATATTAGTTCTTGTCCTGGAACTCATTACTTAATATGTCAATGAAGACATTTTTCATGACATATATGCTCCGGCCAGAGACTTCCAAGTAATGACCCTGACAAGAGGCCATGGGTATCATCTTCTGCTATCACAGAAGTGGTGAATCCTCTATTGGCTACTCAATTACCTTCGAATACCTCAAGCTATACCCAATCACCACCCTATGAGCGACCTCTGTAAGGCAACAAGGAATGGAGTCAAAGTACATAATCAGTATCCAAGATATCCTTGAGCACCTCAAGTCTAAGGATACTTGCACCATTGCTATGATGAGATTATCACTGACATTAGAATAGAACATCCATGTGATGATCTCATAGCAGGTCATCCAATGTACTTACTACCTCTAGTAAGCATCCACATCTCAACCCTAAATATCTCATATTTACAGCTTCTGAGATCCACTGCTTGATCAAATCAAGGAGCTTGAGATGTGCTAGTCTCTCCAGATTACCGATGTCCAGTCTCAGTAATCCTATGACGATGGATAATTTAGATACTGACATAATTGCACATGATAGGAATCTCAGTAGTATGATCACATCACAATTTCCTTCATGCTATGTCATATATCATGGACTTCATTAATTTGCTTATAGATCAATATCCATTCATAAATAATGAACATCAAATTAATGAAATATGCCTTTCTTTATTTATTCATAAAGTATGTACACAACTTTGTACAAAATGCGCTAAAGGCGATTGCCTTCAGGGCACTACTCTAACAGATCTTCCATCTCAGCATTGTTATGGTTATCGTTCTGCTCATCGTCTTCTTCTCCTTCTTCCCCTGCTTCATCGTCATCATCGTCATCTTCTTCTTCTTCTTCCTCATCACTAAAATCATTTTCCTCGTAATCTAAATCTTCCATCTACATCGTAAATTATAACCAACAACTCAAAACAAAATCACATTGCATCCTTGCACCAACCATACATGTAATTCACTAACCGCTACGTTTCCATTCGCCGTAGAATCGAATTCGTCTTCAAAATCACCGTCGATATCTCTCGTTCCTCTCGACCGTTTCCCTGAAAATCCCATATTGAAACCCAACGCTTCCCTCCGCTCCTCAAGCTATTCCCTACACAATACCTAGAGCTTTGGCTTAGAAAAAAGAAGATGATACAGGGTGGTAGCTGTAGTAATAAGTCGCGAGTTTAGGGTTTTTAGCGAAAAATATACCAACTTGTCTTTCGAGTCTCTCAAGTTTGCTGCTGGCTGGAGGCTTCACCACCGGCAACAAAGTGACGTTCTCGACTTGGACTTCACTAACAGACGGAAGGTTCACCGCGAGAGTTGGGTTGACAGAAAAGAGACGCAATGGGGTTGTGGATCGACATCGGACGACGACTGGTTCGACGGCTGAGGGAGACAGCGGTAGAGAAAGGTAGGGCTAATCTTGGACAAGGCGACTTTTTGTTTGCGCGACAGGGACGTAATGACCCTTGTCCTACGGTTTTGAGATAAACAGAAATTGTTGTCTCTGTTCACTGGAGGCAGATGACAAAAAGAGGGAGACAACAACCAAACGACTTCAGATGACATGATTTTAATGTTTTGTGCACTGTCCCCAGTGATGGGGACGGCAACCAAACGTTGCGTTAAAGTGGAGGTGGCTCACACCGAAGGCAAATCTTCTGCATTTTGCTTGTTGGCTTGTGACAGGGGGAGGAAGGGATGTAAGGTAAGTCCTATTCCTAAAATCCATTGAACTTCTTAAGGATTTATGAATCTGAATTATGATATATTAAATTCTGTATAGATTTTGATTTAACATCTTTTGGCATTTATCTAAACAGTTCATATTGTAAAGTTGTTATGATATTCTTTTCAATGTGTTAATACAATTGCTTATGAATATTGATTATTAGTTTCCTTTGTTTATTTGTAGGACAAAAAATATCAAGTTTACAATCATCTTATTGGGTGTTATACATTTTTTGTGTCGGCATTGAAAATATGAATACTTATATATCTCCCTTTATATGACCTCCTTGGATGGTCCTAAAGAAAAGTGGAAGAAAGTTAATCCTAATGTAAATAAGGCAACTAAGTAGGGGCATTTTTTGCCCCTTTATAATGCAATTTTAGTTTCAGTTTGAAAATTTCGGCTTTGATTCAAGTCATAAGAAATATTTTAATAGTCTCTCATAATCATATCCTATGGTATACTACCTTGGCTATTATCCTTGGAATTTATACATATTTGTCTAATGGTTGACTCTTCCTTTCTAGGCAAATACTTAGTATGATAAGATGAAAATATGACGAAGAAACACTTTCTTGTTATTAGAGAACTATGCAACGGTTCGACAACTATAATAAATTATCTAAGCTATAACTATTTGTGTTTCTACATTAAAATGATCATTCACTTAAATTTCAAAATGTTTCCTAAAGATCATTTGAAAGATTTTATGTATGGTGTGCCTATTGGATTATCAAAGCTAATTAAGATGAGTTTATAATAAGTAATACATAAAATAATAAGAACGTGTCTTGATCTATTGCTTGACTTGATCCTCATCTTGAAGATTGCAAAATGCCATCTTGTTTTCATATTCCTTCTCATAAAGGACACTAAAAGAACTTGTTACTAGTACTTATGTTTTGTTTTCATCAAAACTTTGATTAGAACCTCCATTAGTTCAATATAGGAGATTAGATTAATTAGAGATTATTGAGTATTTTGACTATTTTAGGCTATATCTACCCATTAGTTGAAGTAGTTATTTCTTGAAAGAATGCTAAGTAGACACTCATAGCTTCTTCTACCATGACAACTGAGTTTATAGAATGTTATGAGGCATCTAATCTAGGATATAGCTACAAAACTTTGTTACTAGGCTGCAAATTATAAATGATATTAAAAGATTATTGAAGTTATTTTGTGACCATAAGTCAACAGTGATGTATTATACTAATAAAAAAGCTCGTCAAATTCCAAACATATCAACATTAAGTTTTTGGTTGTTAAAGAAAGAATTCAGAGTAGTAATGTAAAATCCCATTGTCCCATATTAGGGGCTAAAACCCTGGGATAGAGTTCATGAGAGATTATTGTGAAGTTAGAAAGTGCATTTCATATTCATGCATCTTATAGCATATTCACACACACGTGAATATAAATTTTTGCACATTAAAATAATTGTATATGCATTCATTGACATTTCCGCGTATAATTGATTTATACATGTGATTATATTGATAATTATGATTTTTATATTTTTGGAAATTGATTTGGAGAGTGTACTTAATGATTTAGAATTTTTGGTGAATTTTTGGAAAATTATGAAATTATGAGTATTTTTGGACCATGAAAAATGCCAAGTGGCAAGTCAATTGATGAGTGGTAGTAGAAATAAGAGTCAAATGATAGTGAAAAATTTTGTAGATGACTTTGGGATTTATTAACAAATGTCATTAAAAATTGGGTGACAATTGGAGTAAATATTTGAGATGATTGGATTAGGTAAATAAGAGAACCTAATCTCAACTTATAGAAATTGGACAAGTGACAAGTGCCACTTTCCAAACTTAGCCTTTATTCCTACGAAAATACTAGAAAGATCAAATTAATTGTTTGGTCTTACTTTCTTCTTCCTCGTGACTTTCTCCATCTTTTGTAAGTTTCTTTACTTCCAGAAATTTTCTCACCCTCACAACGCAAGCAGCTCGTACTTTTCACTTGCTATTTCTTTTTGTTATCTTCTTCATTGTCATTGAAATACCTACCTTACATCCTTCAACTATTGATGACGTTATACTAGAAAGCTATCAAGTGATTTTGAAGATTTTGGAGTTTTAAACAAGAAAGTATCGTATGATTTTTCATGATATGTAAGATGAAACATGCACCATGTTAGTTAATAGTTAAGTGTTTACAATATGAAGATGTATATTTTCTGAAATGTGAGTGAGGATTTTAGGTGTGTTGCTTGCCTTGCTTTTGCATATTTGATGATCAATATTTTATAAGATGTTGTTGAAGTGAAATTTGTGTTAGAAAGATGATTGAAAATGTGTATAAAAGAGTGCATAAAATTTATGAAAGGTAATGTGTGTATGCTTTGTTTTCACTGTGTTTACATGAATCTCTTTGGATGTTTTAAGAATGAACTAAAATGAGTTTAGAGTTAAGGAAAAAGGTGTAAGACGGTGTCGTGATATGGGAACAAATTAAAATGAGAAGTTAGAGATGAAATGAAGGTGTTGAGCAAGATGAAAAATGCAGAAAATGTGAAGAATGCGTGTTGAATATGTGTAAATGAACAGTTCAGTTTTTGATGTTGTGATTAATCATAGATTTTGATTTGTTTGTGAATGAGTTGAGCTGAATGGAAGTTGAAATGAAGAGAAAATAATAGACATAATTTAGAAATGATGGATTTAGCAAAGAGAGGAAGAAGAAATGAAAATTTGCAATTTTGTATGAATCTACAGAACATCGTCTGTCACGATCATGCTTGTGGAGTCGCACGATAGTGCTGTAAAATAGATGAAGAAGAGACAAAAATCTGCAATTTTATAAGAATCTACAGAACTTCACCTGTCACGATCATGCAGAAGCATGATCGTGATAGAGAGGAACTCTTTGTGAAGTCGCACGATCATGCAGAAGCACGATCGTAAATGAAAGGTGCATGATAGTGATCGAGAGGAGAAATTAGGAATTGTAAGATCGTTCACTAGCACGATCGTGACAATGAGGAGATATATGGAAAAGCACGATCGTGACAATGAGGAAGCATCTTGTAGTGCTCGATCGTGCACAATGAGAGTGCAGAGAAGTATGACAGTTGATGAGTTTAGGATGAAAATGATGAAATGTGCTTGAATATTGTTAAATGAGGTGTTTTTACTGAACAGACATCGATATTTTGTCCATATCTTGATCTGTAGATATCCAAATGAGATGATTTTTATTTATAGTAAACTAGAGACATGTGAATACAAATTGCATGGAGGAATATAACTTTAATTTTATCTCTAAGAGTTCCAAAATCTGGTTTGAAGTTGAGCACAGAGTACTGTTGTAGTTTGAGTATAGTCCGACATATTTTGCGTATAACTTGCAGAATACTGAACCAAATTGTGAAAACTTGATGTCATTAGAAACTTAAGACATATGAAAACATTTTTTTAGAAGAAGGTGTTGCCTAAATACTTCATTTTCCACATCAAAATGATTATGCCAAATTTGACCCAAAATCTGTTTTTAGAAAAAGTTGGAATGATCAATTTGAGTTATGAACTTAGATTCAATTTGTTTTACTGAGGTGTAAACCTAAGTTGAAATTATACTTATGTGAGTTTTGATATATGAATGATCATGTAATGAGAATAATGGAAAATATACTCAGGATTTTCATTGAGCATGCATAGTACATGATCCATATATATACATATGTGCATAAATGAGTACTTATATAATTGTGCAAATTTATGATATGTATAAATGTATATTTTATGATATAGAAGAGCAATTTGAGCAACCACATCCAGGCATTGTCGGGACTTCGAGACAATAGTTTTCTGGAACAATCTATGAGTAATCTAGATGATCTTACTTAATTAATTGTTTGTTTTAAATTATCTTCTGAATTATCTTATAAATGTGAATTTGACTGTGTTGATTCCGGCTATTGAATGTCTGAGGCGTTTGATACATGAATGAGATATTATAAGTGCTCTTTGTATGTGAATTTGACAAAATAAATTATTCTCAATGTTTATTTTAAATGCCGGACTAAGGTCCGATGATGGATGTGAATGAAAATGCAATAGTGAAAATGACTGTGTAATATTAAGCACTTTTGATTGATTGAATTTATATGACGCATTTCATTACATTTATACATGAACAAATAATGGCAGTTGGGGCCTAAGTAGCCACTTAAAATGAGCTTAAAGCTCATAATATGATTAAGAGCCAAAGGCTCACTATTTATAATGAGCCATGTATCCTTAACGAATAAGGGATAATTATCAATGAGCCAAGTATCCACAATGAATATGGGACAATTATAAGCACTCGGTCACAACAACATAATAATAAAAAATGAGTCTCATAAGCATTGTATATATATTTAATATGTATGTTTGAATGATTGAAATGTCTTGTTGACTTGTATTTGAATGATTGTAAACAAAGTATTATGTGATACTACACGATGATAAATAAAATGGCGTGAATTATGTGATACGTGTTGATGTATTATATGGATTGAGTAAACCATCGAGGATGATAACCTCACTAAGTTTTCAAAACTCACCAAAATTACAACGTTGACATTTTAGGACTGAGAGAAGATACTAAAGACAGAGAGACTCTACAAGAAGCATAGTTCTTATACGTTTGGAAAGAAGAAATGGCTTAAAGGTCGGTAAGCTGAGATTGAAGAATTAGATAAAATTTTTGTATAATTCTTTATGTTTGTAGCGTGTTTGTATTTAGTTTTGATAATGTATATATGGGGATGAAATATGAAATGCTACAATGTACATATTTGGTTTTTATGAAATAAAATGAAGAATTTGGTTTTTAAATATTGTGACATTTACTCATAAAATGATGATGCCATGATTAAGTTAGTGATGTGAGTGCTCTAGCATGTTACTCTTGCGGGGTATATATTTAGATATCACTCAAGATGTCTGGTGCGTGTCTTGTGAGAATAAGGTGTTACAAGTAAGATGCTTATAGAACATATTAGGACAAACTTCAAACTTCAAATCTGCTAACTAAAAGTTTATCACCCAAGGTCTTTAATGAACACACTATTCATATGAGTTTTATGTTACTTGATGATATGATAGATTAGTAGGAGTTTGTTTTTATAGATACTTATAGCTATTGACATATGTTATGGATTTTTATGATTTAATACAGCAATATGAATGATTGTGTGTTTACACTCTAATTTGTTTGATCTCACTAAGGAATAATGTAGGACTAATTGAAAATAGAAATGTTAACAATTAAGATCACATTACATGAAATTTCCACGTTGCATATCTATACTTAATCTATATTGTTAATTATATTGTTGCATATGACCATTGATGAGTCTAATCATGATAATTGTGACAAATATTTCTTTGACTCTATATTAATATGACCAATGGATCAAATTGTTTAAAGATGATTTTATAATAATAATAATTTTAAGCTCATAAGGTTTATTATAACATATATGGTATTATATATATATAGTCCAAGTAGAAGGTTGTTGGAGTTTTTTTAACAAACTTATGTGTATATGTGTGTGTGTGTGTGTGTGTGTGTGTGTGTCATGGGCTATTATAAGGTTCGACTTATGATTAAAAGTGACCTATTAAGGTTTTAGGATAATGGACCTAAATCATCTGATTAATTATGTTTATTATATGTGTAGAAACCCTAGTGTTATATTCCCAACTTTTGATGGGCAAATTAGGAATAAGCATTATACATATAAATAAGTAGCTATGATCCTACAACTAATTAAGATTACTTTTTGGAAAATATAGATAATCTATATGTATTTGTAGAAAGCTAAAAGAGCCGTATCAACTCAATCAAATATATTCCAAAGGATTCAAGTATGCTTCCACAATCAAATTTAGCTTTAATAATTTGATATGAATTATTTGAGATCATATTAATTTTATCTTAAATTTATTTGGATCTCTAACTCCTGTATATTAACTTTTAGCCATGAAATTGTGAGGTGGATAGTCTTTTATTAAATTAGTGATGTTATAGGATTTAAATTTATTACATACAATTAGAGAAATATATATAAGCATATTTATCATATTATATAATTTTAAAACTAAAGAATTCCACGTTAAAATATTTCCTCAACAATTAGATGAATACTTGTTTTTATTCATAGAAGTACATATCTTCGTATAAAATTGAGTGCTTCATATAAGATGATAACTAGTTATACTCATTTGCAATTAAATATTTTTATAAATAGAAAAGTGTGTGATAAATTGCATAAATTTAAATACTATTTTGAAATCTATTACAAATTAACTTATCAATATTAGCACATTAGTATAGTATGAGATTTTTCTAAATGTTCTTTAAAAAGATTCGTGGCATGTTAAATTATTACCTAGTATAAAGTTATGACTAGAAAATTAATCATTTTATGTATTAAATTATTAAATTATAATAATTAGATCCCATCTCTTATCTTATTATCTTCATGACTGAAGAACCAAAGGAGGTAGTAATTTCGCAAACTTTCCAATTTTACCGTAGAAATCTCTAGCATAAACGAAAACAAAAGCAATTAAAAACGAAATAATAAAAAGCACCAAAAATTTAATAATGTAGTTTGACACACTTTGTTTATGTCTACGGGGCCCTCACCCAGCTTAATACTTTCATGAAAGTAAAATAGATTTACCCAAGGCTTTACTGAATCGACACCACTCAACCCTTGATACTATCTCTTAATCTCACTTTCCATAAAAGAATTTTACATCTAATAGTACGACCGCTTCGTGCTAGCCTTAACAGAGGATTTTCTCAATCAATCTTTTAACAAAAGAACAATAAAAGAATAACTAAATTGATTAGAATAATAAAGAACGAAAACTAAATACACTTGAGATAGGAAGGAACTTCCCTAAATATGTCACTTTATCAACAAAAGAATGAGAAGTTGTCTACTAAGAACACTGCTATGAATCTTCGATATAGTCCTTGAAACTTCCCACACATAGCAGCCACAAAATGTCTCAAATCAACAAACGTTTTATTACAAAAACGTTAATCCACTAGAGCTAAGACCAACTTCAATTGTCATTCAATAATAGGAAAGAATGCAGCTGACCATCAACAATTATTCAGCTCACTTACATCACCCAATCAAAAGAAAACGCAAGCAACAAGATGGATTAATTAACAATATAAAATCAACACTAAAGAAAAATTCCAGCATTAATGATACATCTAAGTGACGTAATTGGTTAGAAAAGGTTGCAACATATATGCAATCCCTTAACCCAAAAATTAGCACCAACGTAGTCTAAGGAGAGACACGTCACAATCGAAGAGAAAGGCTTGGACGAAATCGAGGAGAGCTCTGGTGTTGTGAACAGAGATAAGTTGTGAAGCTTTAGCCTCCTCTATCATGTTCCTGTGTTCTAGTAACATACGATTCTCCCAACACACCAAAAGTACATCATACATGCACAATATAAAGATCTCATGCAACTCACTTCTGCACACATATATATATATGTGATCTATACACACTCCAACTTAAGATAGAGTTCTATCACAATTAAACCATTATTCCAAAAAATCCAACTTGAACAAGAATTGTTATTTAGTCACACCATAAGTCAGTTGTTATTGCCCAATTAAATTCATTTAACATGGATTTGAATTTTGAACTCATGAACATTATCTTAGATGTCCAATTATAAAAAAATGCCAAAACCAAATAATAAGATATATACCATATATCTTAACAATCTTCCCTTTTTTGACATTATTTGTCACATAGTCAAAACTTCCCGTAAATGAGATAATTGGACATATAACCATCAAATGCACAAATTCATTCTCTCCTTTGGGACAAAAAGGTGCCAAAAAATGCGACGAAAATAGTTACGCATATACCTTGCAATCTCCCCTTAAATGAAACATTGACTATAAACAATATGGTGTCTTCCCTAGGGACAAAACATTGTCAAAACGAAGAATGCCTTCAACACAATCAATCTTAGTAAATAAAGAAACATAAAAATCAGTAGTAGGTTCAACGGAAGAATTATAAGCATGCCAAGATGATAATTTACCACCATTCAATACGCATGCTAACATATCATTACTTACTTCAATTCCATCTTCATAAGATTGATCAAATTCATAAACCCAAGCAAACAAAGATGAGTGTTGCCATTGTGGCGAGAGAGAGAGATATCCGAGGGAGAGATATCCGAGGGAGAGACTCACACTGATCACTACAACAAAAATGACATACAGTAATACTAGACAGTAACACTTTTGACAATATGTTATAAAATACCTATCTACGGTAACATTATGTCTTAAAATTTTATGATTCTTAATTTGATAAGTAACACTTTATGATTTTATAACATATAATTTATCATTGATAACAAATTTTTAAGTGTTACTAAACATTATAAAAGGTAACTATTTTAAGATGTTATGAAAGTGATGCAAAATAATGACACTTTATATGAGTTACTTTAATAATAAATTTATAACACTTTATATGAGTTATCTTAATATCATACAATAATAACAATTGATTTGAGTTATCTTAGTAATTGAAAATAATAGCACTTCATATAAGTTACCCTAGTAAATGTAAAATAATAACACTTTAGAAAAGTTATCATAATAGTGTATTATAATAACATTATGTATGAGTTACTTTATTAATAAAATAATAACAGTTTATATGAGTTATCTTAGTTATGTAAATTAATAACACTTTATATAAGTTACGTTAGTAATGTAAATCAATAACACTTTATATGAGTTACTTTAGTAAATGTAAAATAATAACACTTTAGAAAAGTTATTGTAATAGTATATTATAATAACATTATGTATGAGTTATCTTACTTATGTAAATTAATAACAATTTATATAAGTTACGTTAGTAATATAGATCAATAACACTTTATATGAGTTACTTTAGTACATGTAAAATAATAACACTTTAGAAAAGTTATCATAATAGTGTATTATAATAACATTATGTATGAGTTACTTTATTAATAAAATAATAACATTTTTATGAGTTATCGTAGTTTTGTAAATTAATAACACTTTATATAAGTTATGTTAGTAATATAAATCAATAACACTTTATATTAGTTACTTTAGTAAATGTAAAATAATAACACTTTAGAAAAGTTATCGAAATAATGTATTATAATAACATTATATATGAGTTATCTTAGTTATGTAAATTAATAACAATTTATATAAGTTACGTTAGTAATATAGATCAATAACACTTTATATGAGTTACTTTAGTACATGTAAAATAATAACATTTTAGAAAAGTTATCATAATAGTGTATTATAATAACATTATGTACGAGTTACTTTATTAATAAAATAATAACATTTTATATGAGTTATCTTAGTTTTGTAAATTAATAACACTTTATATAAGTTATATTAGTAATGTAAATCAATAACACTTTATATGAGTTACTTTAGTAAATGTAAAATAATAATACTTTAGAAAATTTATCGTAATCTTGTATTATAATAACATTATGTATGAGTTATCTTAGTTATGTAAATTAATAACAATTTATATAAGTTATGTTAGTAATATAGATCAATAACACTTTATATGAGTTATTTTAGTAAATATAAAATAATAACACTTTAGAAAAGTTATCATAATAGTGTATTATAATAACATTATGTATGAGTTACTTTATCAATAAAATAATAACAATTTATATAAGTTATCTTAGTTATGTAGATTAATAACATTTTATATAAGTTATGTTACGTTAGTAATGTAAAGCAAAAGCAAATAATTAACTTAAATCAATGAAATATACACCAAAATTTGGAAAAAAATGTAACTTAAAGTTAGTTTAGAGAAACCACAACAAAGTTGTTATACCAATAGACCTTCACAATCATCTCTTACATAATTAACTTCCTCAATATCATCATGGACGTTCATATCTCGTGCAGTAACATATTTTGACCTATACGTGAAATCTTCATCCTCATTATACATGCTCACGCCACGTGTGAAAAATTTAATTTCTCTGGTTGGTATAATATTAATTTGAAATAATATTAAATTGGATCATAATTTATGTATCAAAATTTTAATCATTTAATGATATTAAAATTGATTTAAATATGATTTATTGACATAACTAATTAATAATATGTTAAATAAAACAATTATAAAATAAGGTGAATGATATAAAATTTTATATAATTTAATTAACTTTATTTAAAATTTTCAAAAATTTTAATTTTAAAACATACATCTCCGATTAAATTTTTGAAATATATGGGATATGTGACACAATTTAAATTTAATATGAACTAAACAAATTAGATTTAAATTAATAAATTATATTTAATTATTATTTTAAATTCAATTTAATTATTTTAAGTCAAAATTAAGAATTAAATTGGGTGAGATTTTATTGATTTATATATAATATTTATTTAATATTTTCCATTATTTTTAACGTAAATTGATGAAGTTTTTATGAAAAATAGAAAATTTTAAAGATTAAGAAAATTTTATGTAAAGAATAAAATTTTAAAGTTAATTATTTAGGAGGGGCACGGGGTGTAACTGTGTCCATCAATTTCAAGTCGATGTGTGTACTTTGTTCCGTGTGCCTTTTGCTTTTCAAAGTTTCCTTCATTTATCTTCTCGCTTCTTCTGCCACCATTATTTATACAACACTTTACACTTTCGTTCTGGTTAAACTATAGTTAACCAGAATTAGAAGAAGTGAACTTTGTTTTTGGTTTCTGAGCAAAAATGACGCAATCACTCAGGTTCTTCGCACTCAACACTGGAGCCAAATTTTCTTATGTTGGTCTTTGAATGTGGCAGGTCGCACCTAGCGTTGTTGGAGAAGCTGTTACTCCCGCTGTCAAGGTTTATTGTTTGATGTTATTCAAGTTGTCGTTTATGTTTTCTGTACATTTATATTATTATGATCAACGTGTTTTAACGTATTTATATTGTGATATAAGCACAATTTTAACAACTTTAAGAATAAAAATGAATGAAACTGAAAATTTTACTTCTTGAGTCAGTGAAATTTTTCACTTCATACTTTAATAAGTAGGTTAAGTGTGATGAAAATGTAACATATTTCTATTATTTTTACTAAGCAAAATGGTTAGTTAATTCAGTTAAAAGAATCGATAACTAGTTATTTTTAATTCATTTAATTGAAAAATTAGTTAATTTTTTAATTTGATTTTTAAATTTTTAGTCAATTTATATTAATAGTTTTTGTCTCAGGCTTCATTTGCTCTTTGAGTCCAGCAAGGAGAATGGTTAAGATCACGTATGAGGCCTTCGAAGTGTTTTGTCCCAGTACAATGAGTGTGAACTATTGACTATCGGGATCTTGCTATGCCTTTCGGCCGACTTCCGATTACTTCCACTCAAATCAGGTCTGTATCATATCCGTTTCGTCAACAAAAGCGATCCTGTCCATTCAACTTTGTACCACTTGTGGATTTTGGGGGTTCCTCTTTTTGGGATCTAGGTCGACTTGGCGGCGCTTGCAACGGATCTCGACCACAAGGAGCGTCAGGTCATGCAGCAGTTCGGCGACTTCCTATCCTTCGAGTCTCACAATGTTTCGATAGGCGGTGATTTTTGTATTCAAATCCACGGGCTTATGGAGTTTAAGTGGCAAAGGTATGAACTTTTTGTGTTTCTAGTTTACCTGACGAGCTTTTTCCTTTCATCTGTTTCTTCGCTATTGTTGGTGGTGTGAGCTTGTTCGGTTCTGAGAATCTTCGTCAAGGTGTCATCTTTTTCAGAATTCAGTCATGCCGGCTCTTGTTAACTACAGTGGCAAGATTTCTGCTTTCTGGGTTGGGCTGCGGTTGGTTTGTTTTAGTGTTGGATGTTGTCTTCTAGGTCAAGCTTAGTTTTTGATCTTACCGTCAAAACTACAACTTTCTTGCTCTTCGCACGCACCTGGTATCCCTGGAGAGAGAACCGTATTGTTGAAAAGAAAGTACCTTGACGTACAATTTCTTCTCATCTTAACTATTTTAGACTACCAGAAATTTTATGAGTTTCTTGTTTATTCTGCAAAATATTGTTTTTAGAATCAATGAATTGGGAGGAGGAAGAAGTACTGAAGTTGCTTCGTGAATGCTTAGAATTGCGAAATAGTTACATATATAGGAAACAGTTACACCATGGACAAAAATAGATTCGACAAAATCTGGTGCGTCCAGGGTCAGTACTGATCCACTCAAATTTGAACTTGTTCCAGCAACTTCAGTAAGTAAATATCCCTGAATGAATGTGAGGTTCTTTTGAGATGTTTTACATATGGTTCTTGTTTGATTCTCTTTTAGTCTAGTGAAGTGATAATTGTTCATAAAGCTTTTATTTGATCTTTCTTTTCTTCAAATTGGAAACTTGTGCAGCACCACTTTAGGATGGAAGACGGGGTTATCCATGTTTATGTTGATGAACATGGTAAGCAGTAAAGTTAAATAGTATTTTGAATGCCTCCTCCTTGTACCCCCTTAAAAGCTAAAGCTTCCTTAGAATGTCATAATCCCTTATTTTGAGTGCTTGCTATTGTATGACTGAGCTATGATTATTCTTCTTTTGCTCATTTATTTTGCTGATTACCTTATTTTCTATTAATTTCAATCCAGACACTTCAGATCTCTTCCCTGTTGTCAATGCAACAACTTTTTTTTACTGATATGCATCACCTCTTACAGATCACGTCAATTGGAAATGTTCGATCACATGCTATCACAGGCTGAGATTTCTGGAGGAGGTAGTTGTCTGCAACCCTTTTGTTGAGATTAATCTCTTTTACTTTAAGATCGTTGGACTTTTAAGATTGTCAATCAGCCCCAGCTCAGATATTGTCAACGTTAAAAGCCAGCCAGGGGAATCTTGATGATGTTGTTGGATGGCTTTTAAAAGATTCCCCTGGCTGGGTTTAAAAGATATCTTAAAAGTTTTGATCTTTAGAAAGGAGATGTTAGATCTGAGGAAGAAAACAACTTTTGGGTTTTGATAGCTATTCTTTAAACCACAGTTTCTTTTTTTCTTTTAACTAATGTTGGATTCATATAGGGATTTTGAGAGTAGATATTGTTAGACAGCCAGTTTTGTAAAGGATTAGTAGTAGGGCTTTCGGTTTTAGTTATTAGTCTGTCTATCTTGGATCTGTCTGTCTCCGCAATTCTTTTCTGACCTATTTTTGTTTTCTGATCTACATGTAAGATTGTGAGTTTTTTCTCTTAGCTTTGTCAAATCCATTTATGGTCTACTAGATTTGTTCGTAGTTGGTGCCATTTTCTTTCAATATGCTTTTCGATATAACCTGTGTGTGAATGATTTCAACTTTATGTGTCTGATTTTTTGATTTCTCTTTAATCCTGATATTCTATATAGCTCTCTTTCTTTTCTTTTTTTGCATGGTTTTATTGCGATACTATGCAAGTGTTCAATGGAAAAATACCTCATGTCATGCATAGTTGGATCAATATAATTAATTTAATATTTTCATAGATACAATTTATATTTTATATGAACATATATTTTATAAGATGTTCATATGGATTTTACAGGGTGAAAACCAATCATTTGAAGAATCTGAAGATGCATGTTTACAAGGTGAAAGGCAAACAATTGAAGAATCTCAAAATATCTCGGTAATGTTTTTTGTTTATATGAAAATGTACACCTGGCTATGTGTGTGCATGTATATGTGTGTATTTTCTCTTAGTCATTACTTTTGTTTCTCAAAATTGACACATCCATTTGATGTTGTAGATTGCAAAAACAATTTCGTACAAAAGTAAATGCAAGTTGTTTGATTGGAGAGGGTCTAATGAACTATTAGCCGAAGGACATGTTTCTTCAAATGATTCAGATGCACTTGTTCATCATGTTCCTATTGGCCCTGATACTATGAGAGTTTGGATAGATCTAGCTAAGGTACCTATTGCATTTTTGTGGAGGCCAGCATCAGAAATGATTTATGTTGAAGATGCCGTAGGTAGTACAGTTGCTTAGCCTTTTGACAAAGTTGTCATAGTTTTCTCAAACTAATTTTTAGGTAATTAACTATTTTTTCTATTTTCTCGTGATTTTTTAAATAAGATTTAGTATTTACTTTTATTGGTATCGTGTCAATGTCTTGCATTAATTATTCAAACGTTCCTCTTTTCAACTCTTCTTAAGTTTGTAACATATGTTATATCATTTTACTATATTTGAAAAATATACTGATGATTTCTATTTCAATGGTTGTAGATTGTGGAAGTCGAGGGTATTATTCATGGGAAGGTAGCACATGGAATTTGAAGATGATATGGTAGTTAGTTTTTGTTTCAATAATTTAGGAACTATTTTGGAATAGCGATTTAGAAGCATGTTATTGCTTTTTGTTATCAATGTCTATGTGTTCATTATCTATGAGTTGCGATCTTTGATGAACAACAAAATATGTTTGTGAAAAGTTAATTTTATAGTTATAAATTTGTTTCGCATTAGTGTACCATTATTAATTTAAGTTACACAAGATATATTAGTAACACTATTATAATAACATCAAGAAATGTTATCATAAATTCAATAATAATATATTTTTAAAATTGTTATTAAACAATATTCTAGAGCATTTTAAAAGTGTTACAAAATTCATATCCACAACATTTGGCGGATGTAAAAATAAATTTATAAAATAGCTAATTAATAAATTTTATAAAATATAATACAAAATCATTTGTAGCTATCAATAAATGCTATAATAAACTCAACAACATTCTATCAATGTCATCAAAATTTATCTATAACATTTTTAAAATGTTATAAAATTCATATCTACTACATGTTAATGATATTACAAAAGTTAATATATAACAGTTCAAAATGTTACAAATAGCTAATTAATAATATTTATAAAATATAATATAAAAATATTCGTAGCTATCAATAAATGTTATAATAAACTCAACAATAACATTTTATCAATGTCATGGAAAACTTATCTATAACATTTGTAAAATGTTAGGAAATTCATATCTATTACATGTTAATGATGTTGCAAAAGTTCATAGATAACAATTAAAAATGTTGCAAATAGCTAATTAATAACATTTATAAAATATAATATAAAATCATTTGTAGCTATCAATAAATGTTATAATAAACTTAACAACAACATTCTATCAATGTCATAAAAACTTATCTATAACATTTTAAAATGTTATAAAATTCATATCTACTACATGTTATTAATGTTGCAAAAGTTAATATATAACAGTTCAAAATTGTTACAAATAGCTAATTAATAACATTTATAAAATATAATATAAAATCATTTGTAGCTATCAATAAATGCTATAATAAACTCAACAAAGAACATTCTATCAATGTCATGGAAAACTTATTTATAACATTTGTAAAATGTTATAAAATTCATATCTACTACATGATAATGATGTTGTAAAAATTAATATACAACAGTGTCAAAATGTTACAAATAGTTAATTAATAACATTTATAAAATATAATATAAAATCATTTTGTAGCTATCAATAAATGTTATATTAAACTCGACAATAACATGTCAAAACTGTTACTAAAGTATCATATCTTTAGTAACATGAGATGTTATAGCATAGTCATTAGTGTTACTATTCATATTTAATAACACTTATCACATGTTACCGTATGTCATTTTTGTTAGAGAGCTTAATAGTCTTTGGTAGAGCTGAATAGAATTCACAATGCAAACTACTAAAAAAATGGAAAGATAATGGAAACAAAAAATAAAGAACTAAAAAAGACAATTTTTTTTTTAACGTTTCGTTTCATTTTTTTAAACAACACAAAAACTTACTTCAAAAATGTAAAGTACACAGTCAATGTGCCCTTTGAAGAAATTTAAACCTGACCTTATTCCTCGTCATATTATATTTGTCATTGGGTTCTTCTTTTAAAGTAACTGATTTATCTTCTGTCTAAAAAGTTTCTTCATAAGCAGTAATTAATTGTGAATCTAGACAATTTCTTATTTTTCCTTCACAATGTCTTTATGCCTATAATTGACCAATTTTAATCTAAGTGTATTTCAATATCATGGGCTACTATTGGAAATTTAATGAAGAGTGTTTAAATTTTTGGTTTTAACCCATTTGAAACATCATTTGTAACATCTTGTAGCATCTCGGCCTTATGTACCCAATAACTCTGCAAAAAATGACACATGGGTACAAATCTTTGATTCTTTCTCAATGTTTTTTCTTCTTGGACAGATCTGAACATATCATTTTTCTCCTCATTCACTTTAGAGCACACACCCTTATAGTCAATGCCTTGAAGACCCCCTTTAACCTTACCAATTTTCATTAACTTTTCTAATTTTTCTGTGCCTTCATTCAACATTCTCAGTTCCTTTTTGGTATTTGCTAATTTCATTCTTACTTTACCAAGCTCATCTAATGTAGACAACAACTTCTTCTCTAGATCTTAAATGATGTTCTTCATGGAAGTGTTTTCCCCCTTTAACTTCTCACTTTTCTTAAATGTTTGGACCCATTTGTCGTACATTAACTCATAGGCTTCATAAATACCTTCCTTTTTATCATTTGAAATACTGACATCACTGTCATAATCTGAAATTGAGCTTTGAGTTGAATCGTCTGCATTTTTCCTGAAATATTCCAATTTACTCACTTTTTCATCTTCAGTTACTTCCCTCTCGATTACTGTTAAACAAGTAACTGGACTTTTGTTGTACAAAGTAACTAACACAACATTATTCATAGCTTCTTCTTCCCTTTTGGATTCGTTATTACTCCAAATGCTTATGGCGTTGAATTATCTTTACCTTTCTTTCTCCCTTTTGAGTTTTGTCTTATTGTTTGAAGTTGTTGTTCGATGAACTCTTGCCACTTTGCCAAACTTGGATATGTCTTTTTTTACTTTCTTCAGCCACTTACTGAACTCTCGTGTTAATAGCTCCATATCCTCATTCTCGTTGGATTCATCTTCTACATCATTCATACCTTTTTCAGTTTCAACCTGTAGTGTCAATCGTTTGTTTCTTTCTTGTTTAGCCATTAAAAGATTTATTTCAAAATTTATAAAAATTCCAATTACCTTTTACAATGACAGATCATTAATGTCGTAAACCTCTTATATTACTGCAATTTTTGAAATAAATCTCGGAGGTGATGATCTCAATGTCTTCTTAACTAGTTTCATATTGGAATATTTCTTCCCGAGTTGATGTGTCTGATTTGCTATATCTTGTAATCTTTCATGAAAGTCTTCAATAGCTTCATTTTCATCCATCTTCAGTTCTTCAAATCTCACAGCTAACATCTGTAGTTTTGGCGTTAAAACAGATTTAGAACCTTTATGAATAGTCTGCAAAGTATCCCACACTTCTTTAGTCGATTCATAGGTTGATATCATTGAGAAGCGTTCTTTATCAACAACATTGAAAATTACGTGCAATGCTTGTGAGTTTTCAAGTGCTCTTTCTTCTTTTGCTCTTGTCCATTTAAATGGATCTTTTAGAACTGGCTCTCCCTTATCGTCAATAATCATCAGATGTATCCATCCATGTAACACCAAGTTCTATGCTCTTATTCCCTATGCCTGAATAAAGACTCTTATCCGTGATTTCTATGTAGGATATTGGAACCGTCCAACAATGGTGGCCTGATAATTGATGCTCCTTCTCTTATAGCCATAATTGCGAAACCTAGATTCACACCAACTTGCTACCAAGTTCTGAATCGGACCAATCGGTGACCTTTCTTTGATACTAATTTAAAAATCGAAGGGGGTAATAGTTTCACAAACTTTTCAATTTTACTGTAGACGTCTCTAACACAAATGAAAAAAAAAAGCAATAAAAAATGAAATAATAAAAACATCAAAACTTTAGTAACGCAGTTTAACTCACTTTACCTATGTCTACGGGGCCTTCACCCAGCTTAATACTTTCACAAAAGTGTAATAGGTTTACCCAAAGTTTTATTGAGTCGACAACATCACTCAACCTTTAACATTATCTCTTAACTTCACTTCCTATGAAAAAATTTCACAACCAATAGTACGATTGTCTTTTACTAGCCTCAACCAAAGATTTTCTCAATCAATCTTTTAACAAAAAAACAATAAACGAATAACTTAAGTTATTAGAATAATAAATAACGAAAACTAAATCCACATGAGATAGGAAGGAACTTCCCTAAATATGTCACTTTATAAGTTGTTCACCAAGAACGTTGCTATGAATATTTGATATAGTCACTAAAACTTTCCACGCACAATAGCCACAAAATGTTTCAAATCAACAAACGTTTCATCAAAGAAACGTTAATCCAATAGAGCTAAGACCACCCTCAATTATTGTTCATCAATAGAAAAGAATGCAACTGGCCATCAACAATTATTCAGCCTACTTACGTCACCCAATCAACAAAAAACGCAACAACAAGATGGATTAATTAACAATGTAAAATCAACACCAAAGAAAAATGCCAGCACCAATGATACAGCTAAGTGACGTAATTGGCTAGAAAATGTTGCAACAGATATGCAATCCCTTCACCCAAAAATCAGCACCAACGACGTCTAAGGAGAGACACGTCACAATTGAAGAGAAAGTCTTGGACGGAGTCGAGGAGAGGTTTGGCGTTGTGAACAGAGACAAGCTGTGAAGCTTTAGCCTCCTCTATCATGCTCCTGTGTTCTGATAACACACGATTCAACACACCAAAAGTACTTCATACATGCACAATATAAAGATCTCACGCAACTCACTTCTGCACACACATAAACGTGATCTATACACACTTCAACTCAAGATAAAATTCTATCACACTTAAATCGTTTTCCCAAAAATTCAAGTTGAACAAGAATTATTATTTAATCACCCCACAAGCCAGCTGTTATTGCCCAATTAAATTTAATTAATATAAATTTTAATTTTGAACTCATCAACATTATCTTAAATGTCCAATTATCAAAAATATCAAAACCAAATAATAAGATATATATCATATGTCTTAATAATGACACTTAAAGGTTAACGACTTAAATTTATTATTATTGTTATTATTTTCATTTTACTTATTGAAAAAATGATATGATTAGGACGATTGATATCCAAAATTGTAACTCAAAAGATTTTTGGACAAAAATTATCATAGAAATATTTAATAAATTATTATACACTTTAATCACATTTCTGTATTTAATAAATATTGATGTGTCAAACATGGGCAATGACAACGACAACCATATTCGAAGCTTCACTTAAATGAAAAGAAAAAGATACAACATGTTGCTTTTATACTTTGCACTTTTGGAGCCTCAGTTTGTGGATTCTACGCCACTACTTTTCTGTGTGGTTTACGAAAATAGATACTAACACTTACCAAATTTTAATTAATTTTAAGATATTACAGCTTATTAAATGTACAACTATTAAAATGAGCATTTAATAAGATGGAATTATTAATTTGTACAGTTTCAATAATGATGAGCATTTAAAATCAGTATGGCTTATAAGACCTTATTTGTCAAATTTTGTATTATTTTTTAAAATTTTAAGTTCTAATAATATTAAACTTAAAAGATTGTAGGTTATTTTCAAAATCTTAAAGAATAGTTATACATTAATTACATATAAGTAGATAGATACATTCTGTTATTCCAGTGAACCATTTAGAATATAAGTTAAAACCACCGTCATTGAATTAGAGATTAGTGGGAAATTTAAAAATTGATTTACTTGGATTTTATTATAGAATATATCTGTTTACATATTGTCCATCGAATGTTATATTCTCACAATTAATCATAATCAAAGTGCATCATAATTACAATTTCGAGCCAATTAAATTAGAAAAGAAAATGAAACGAAAAAAGAAGCTGCCAAGTGGCAAAACATAGACTTCATATTGAGGAGTTGAGAAGACACGAGAAATATTGGACACAATGATCTCAACAGAACAACATATATAAGTTTATCAAATATGCGTAATTGTACGTGGTGTGGTTGGGTATGGTATTTTGTACGCTGAATCGCAACTACTTAAATTAGTATTATTCGTTTTGACCGGGGTTTGATCCCCTGACTTCACGATTTTGTTGCGTTGAGAAGCATGCCTCTTATTATTGCATGAGGTCAGGGGATCGAACCCCGACCAAAGCGGACAATACTAATTTGAGTGGTTGCGATTCTGCGTACAAGATATCGTATCCAACCACACCAATATGTAAACGTATCAAATGTGTTAGACGATGAAGATGAAAGACGTTGATGTTGTTAGGTTAACCATAAATAAACTAAAGAGCCCTTCGTTTTCTGGAGAGTCAATAATAGAGCTAACTCAGCTGTATTTTTCCAGTTTCTCGTGAGCTTGAGCAGCCCTGAAAGAAAGTGATACCGCCTCTCAAAGTTATGTGGTGGTTGGACCAATTGCTCAACATGTTCAATTGGCGGTGCACGGTTTCCCCAACCACACACTTAAATTTGTACAACTCAATCAGTTGTTTTCGTTACCTAACTTCTGCTATCTATCAGGTATTTTAAGAGAGTCTCAATTATAGGAATACATTTTTAAACCGTTCACACTTAAACTAATCCCTGCTCGAGTTGAATAGGTCTCTTACGAAAAACAAAACTCTGACCCTAAATTTTAAATGATTGTATACACTATCTTAAATTTATTACTCCCTCCGATTCATAATAAGAGTTGTTTTAGAAAAATACACACTTATTAAGAAAGCTAATAAAATTATAGATATACCCTTATTAATACTCCCATAAAATTACCTCGGTAATCAGCATCTTAAATGAAATTGTGAGAGAAATTGCCTTAAAATTGTGATCTGTATAATTAAGATGAGAGAGAAATGAAAGGTTAATTTTGGAAGAAAAGTTATAAACATGTCAAGAATGACACTTATTTTGAATAATTAAAATGTATCTAAAACGACTCTTATTATGAATCGGATGGAGTATAATTTTAACTTGTAATTGCAATTCTATTCCACTGCATCAGCTAACTTAACGACTAAAAGGCTAAATGAAGTTTTATTTTCATTCGATAAGATATTTAAATCATCAAATATTAGTTAGATTAAGCATATTTTTAATTTTTAAATAGATTTAAGTAATTTATTCAGGTTAAGAGATTTATGAAATATTATGCATAGTGGCCTTAGAGACCAATTTTGTACGGAATGAAGATTGTATATTGCAATCTTTTAACCCACCGCATGACATTCCCCTGGCCAGGGACTCTCACTCACTCCCCAAACAGATTACAGAAGTCTCTAATCAACTCCTCACTTAACTTCTCTCTTTTAGAAGGCCTTAAATTGGAGTCACGTCCCAAGAGGATTTTTGTTGATGATTCTCTAACTTTTGGGTAAAAAAATTTAATCACAAATTACAGACACTTCGCTTCCAGTGACAATGTAGAAGTTAGAGTCACTACAAAATTTGGGGCTGATGAAAACTTGATAGTTCCTCCGATTCATAATAAGAGTCGTTTTAGATACATTTTAATTATTCAAAATAAGTGTCATTCTTGACTTTGTATGCATGTTTATAACTTTTCTTCCAAAATTAACCTTTCATTTCTCTCTCATCTTAATTATACAGATCATAATTTCAAAGCAATTTCTCTCACAATTTCATTTAAGATGCTGATTACTGAGGTAATTTTATAGGAGTATTAATAAAGGTATATTTATAATTTTATTAATTTTTTTAATAAGCGTGTATTTTTTAAAAACGATTTTTATTATGAATCAGAGGGAGTATTGAGCAGAGTTAATAATCAATCATTAATTGGACAATTAAATATATGAAAAAAATTTGTGCGCAGAAATGTACATAATCTAAAGAATCTTAGCGTGGGGTCTTAAAAATTTAAGATTAGTCGGAATAAATCAGATACATAATGTAATTAAAAAAAATCTCTAATCAATTCTAATGATGTCATGAGCGGCCGTACCTAAACAGAGCGTAATTTGCTGGGTGTAATATTTTATTGTACTAAACAATTGTATGTCATTGATATCTGTACTTCTTTTAATGCAAGACATGTGAATACTTGACAAGTATCACCCATTGTAATTAAAAAGGCAGGATCCGGCGTCTGGAGAAACTTGGAGTTTCTCATTTATAAGTTAAAAACTCCCCCTAGTACTGCACCAGCCTGTTAGGCGCTAGCTTGCCACCTGCCCGAGTATTGCTCCATGGTAACTTTCCCTTAACCTCGCACGTTTAAAGCTGTCCATCTTAGCTTCTAAGAATCTTCCTTGGCAGTTACGGGCAGAATTCGCCTATTTAGGAGTGTTATGAACTGCTTATGTGTTGACTTCTTTTTGATTTGCAGTGTGTTACGATGTCTCCCAAAGTGCATGTTGGGGTGGAAGCGGAAATGGCTGGATCGGGAAAGAGTAAGGAAGATTGGAAGACGAGAATCCAAGTTTGTGGGAAGAGAATGAAAGGGTTTCCAGGTATGCTATGGAGGACAAGTTGGCAGATTGGTAGAGACGATCCTCGAAGAATTGTGCATGCTCTGAAAGTTGGTGGAGCTTTGACATTAGTTTCCTTGTTGTATTTGCTTGAGCCATTTTTCGAAGGGATTGGACAAAGTGCTATTTGGGCTGTTATGACTGTTGTTGTTGTGCTTGAGTTCACTGCCGGTAAGCTTCCTAGAGTGTTCATTGCCATTTTATGTTAAGATTTAAGTTTCAGCTCACAAACAAGAGGCACTTATTATGCCGGAACTCTTTGCCAGGGGCAACTTTGTGCAAGGGTCTTAATAGAGGACTGGGAACAGTTATGGCTGGATCATTGGCTTTTATCATAGAGTACATTGCAGAGGCAACTGGTCAGGTTTTTCGTGCAGTTTTTATTGGAGTTGCAGTTTTTGTGATAGGTTAGTTCTTAAAACTTTTCAAAACTTACCTGATGAAACTAGTCCTTGCCAGGCAAGTATGAACTCTGAACTTAAACATTTAATTTCACAGGAGCTGCAGCAACATACACGAGATTCTTTCCTTATGTGAAGAAGAATTATGATTATGGGGTTGTCATATTTTTACTGACCTTCAATCTGATAACTGTTTCAAGTTATCGTGACACTGATGTGTTGAAGATCGCACTGCAACGATTCTACACTATTGCCATTGGTTGTGGCATCTGCCTGTTCATGAGTCTTCTCATCTTCCCAATTTGGTCGGGAGAAGACCTGCATCATTCCACTGTCCAAAAGCTTGAAGGCTTAGCTAATTCAATAGAAGGTATGCAAATTCATATTATAGATAACAAATTTTGTTCGATTTTACGTACCATAATGTATGCAAAATCAAAACTCTTCAAATGTTGCAGTTTGCGTCGATAAGTATTTCAGCGACCCCGACAAAGAAGAGAACGAAAATGAACCATCTGAAGATCCAATCTATACAGGCTACAAGACTGTTTTGGACTCAAAATCACGAGACGAAGCTTTGGTAAGTTCATCACGTATCTTTCTTCATGAATTTTCTTCAATTTCACAGTGTTCAATATGGTAAAATCACCCCATTCTTCTTATCGTATTACAACCACGCGTATATTAGTAATCAAATCAAGATGTTTAGATCCTTAATACTCTAAAATTCTCATCATATCAATACATTAACTCAAAATTATATAGTCAATTATGTTTAGATCTTCAAACATTAATTTCTACTCAAACTTATTACTTATAGGCTTTGCATGCAAGTTGGGAACCGAGACATTCTAGGCATTGCAGATATCCCTGGCAGCAATATGTGAAATTAGGAGCAGGGCTTCGTCATTTTGGATACACTGTAGTGGCTCTTCATGGATGTTTAGAGACAGAAATCCAGGTGATTGATTGATTTGTGTCTTAAAATTGTGCTCCAATTCTTAATGTATATTGAGTTCACCATTCCATCATTCTCTGGCCAGACCCCAAAATCTTGTCGTGCCCTCTTCAAAGATCCATGCACTTGCCTTGCTAGTGAAGTGTCGAAAGTGCTAAGAGAACTGGCGAGCAGCATAAAGTGTCGCCGCCATTGCTCTCCTGAACTTCTTTCGGACCACCTCCATCAAGCCCTGCAAGACCTCAACACTGCCTTAAAATCACAACCAAGACTTTTCCTGGGCTCCAACAATAACCAATCCAACAAAAACATGCTAGCCCTGGCATCTGCACATGCCTCCTCCAAGCACAAAAAGGATCACAACGTTTCGTTGTCAAGCTTTAAGACTGATAGTTCTGCGTTGCTTGATTGGAAGAGTAAAAGGAATGATGAGCAACGATCCAAAGAAAGCGAGAGAAAGTCCTTGAGGCCACAATTGAGCAAAATTGCCATGACAAGTCTAGAGTTTGCAGAGGCCCTTCCTTTTGCGGCTTTTGCATCTTTGCTGGTGGAGACAGTGGCAAGGCTCGACATTGTAATTGAGGAAGTTGAAGAATTGGCGAGAGTAGCTTGCTTCAAAGAGTATAGACATGGAGACGATGTTGCTATCAATTGCGAGACTCCAAAAATTAATATTGATGACAGCAACTTGCCTTCCCTAGTCGTGGAATGATTCTATGTACTAGAACTGTTTGATTCATATATAGTATACATATATAGATTATGTTATACCAAATTTGTTGGTGTCTTGGATTAGAAGTTTTCAGTGACATTAGCTTGAATATGTTGAGACTCGCAAAAAATAATAATAGAAGACAATAAATAAAAGTGCAGACCACATGAGATCATATCACCGATCTATTATATTTACTACTAATCTTACTTCTTCCTTTCTCGCCTTTAACTATGAGACAATATGTTACATCTGTTTGAAGCTTTGCGCTTCAAATAAAAAAAATTTTACAAAATATATATTTGTATTGATAATAAAGTTTATAAGAGCAAAGGATACATACAAGATACAAATATTTTTCTCTAAGTGCTACTGCACTTTTCTAAATATTTCTTTTCTTACAAAGAGCTACAGTTCTTAAAACACTTCTCTTTTCAAATGCTCTCTATTTTTTTAATGTTTTAAAAATCGGACCGGACATCGAACCGGTCGAAGGAAAGGTTTAAGGTTTAGAGGTTTAACCGGTAGTGAACCGCTATCAAACCGAAATATAATAAATAAGATGAAAATTTTATAAGAATAAATAAAAATAAAATATTTTATTGAAATAAAAAATACACCAATGTTTATTATTATATAATGAACTAAAAACAAATAAATATGAGTCCAATATAAAACTTAAAATAACAATAAAAATCAAAATTGTATTTCTGAAGGAGGTTGCGTCTCATCATCGTCAAAGCTTCAAATTCTCTAACGCTATTTAAAGATTCGTAAACTACGCTTTCATCCAAACTATTTGCATCCACTTCTTCTACTGCATTAAAATAAATTACAAATTAGTAACGTATGAAATTATTCTCAATTGTAAACTTGTAATACAGTATAATTTTAACTTAAATATAATCAAAATAAGATATGAACTGATCATCAGTAGATGTTCTTAATTCATTTGTTGTGACGAATGCATTTTCTTCATAAATGATCCTTTCAAGTTCATTATAATCAAGATCAAGCGATGGTTCTTCTTCTTCGATCAAAAAATCAGTATGTTCAATACAATCAATATCAATTGGATCATATGTTCTCTTCTTATTAAGCGCTCTGAACACATAATAGAACAATTATAAAGTCAATAACAAAAGTTAAATTATTGAAATAAAAACAAAAATATAAAATACCTGTTCTTCATTCGCAGATTATAAGTAACGTAAACAAGGTCATTAAGTCTTTGATGTTCCAAACGATTTCGTTTCTTTGTATGAATACGTTCAAAAACACTCCAATTACGTTCACATCCTGATGCAGAAGCTGTTTGACTGAGTAACATAATAGCGAGTTTTTTCAATGTTGGAGCACTGCCACCAAATAATCTCCACCACTCATCTGCATTTTAAATTAATAGTTATGATAAAAATATATATTAATGAATTAAATTTTAAAAGTATAAAACTTATCTGGCTGCATTTTTTTCATCATTAGTTCTTTCTTTGCTGATGATTTAGCAAAACTTTCTAAACCTTTACGATACAATTTAATTTCATTTATCGCTTGTGATTGCTCTTCACTAAAAAAATACCTTTGCATTCAATCACATCAAACAAACCTCCCTTAATATTACTTGTACGTACTTCTCCACTATATAAGCAATAAGGATTGAGAAAATAAGCTGCTAAGTGGATTCTTTGAGTAAGATGCTTATCCCATCGTCGATCAATAATATATATATAAGGCTTGTATAATCTCTCCTTCCCTTTAAAAAGATCTGTAATTGTTTTGCGAGCTCTATACATACTATCATATATATACCCCAAAGATGGCCTCTAATCTGAGTCAACAATCCTCAACAGTCTTATAAGCGGAGCCACAATCTTCACAATGATCAAGCAAGCATCCCAAAATTCATTATCTAGAGTAATAGCACAAACTTCTTTTCCTTTTTCACTATTTGATAATTTATGACTTGAAAAGTATTTACTTGTCACCAAATTTTGAAGTTGGTGCTTATGTTGATAAACACTTTTTAAATTAATAAATGTAGTTGCATACCTGGTAGCAGCGGGACGCATGATCTCAACCCAATCTTCTTGCTTTTTTAACCAAGACAAAAATATGACACGATTATACACAAAAATTATGATCTTAGATGTGCGTGAAGCAAGACTAGAAATATGATTCATACCACCAATATCTTTTAAAATAAGATTTATACAATGAGCAGCATATGGAGACCAATAAATATACCCATACTTTGATTGTAATAAGTGCCCAGCTGATACATAATTAGTTGCATTATTTGCTACAAAATGCACAACATTCTTTGGTCCAACCCACTCGACAATTTCAAATAATAATTCAGATAAAGCATTAGCACTTTTTACCGTGTCAGAAGCATCAACAAACTTTATAAAAATTGTTCCCATATTACAATAAACCAAGAAATTAATCAAGGTTCTTTGTCTTTGATCAGTCCACCCATCTGCCATAATAGTGCATCTCGTTGATTCCCAACTAGATTTATATGTATCCACAATTAACTGACATTTCTTTTTTAAATCTTGAAGCAAAGGCACACGCAACTCATAATAAGATGGTACCTTAAATCCTGGGCCTATTGCTGTTGTAGTATCAATTGCTTCTTAAAAATATGGTGAATTTAAAGCATTTAAAGAAATACATGAATGATAGAACCATCTAACCCATGCTCTTTTACATCTCAAAACAACATCCTTATCAACCATCAAACTTTTTAGACTAGGTTGAGAACCAGGAGTAGTTCTTGGAGAAAAATATGAATCTATGTCAATAGTAGCTTTTCTTTTTCCTTTATCTAATGCTTGTGATATTTCATCATCTCCAAAAGATATATCATGAGCCTCTTTATTTTCCTTTTTCTTTTTTACTTGTTGCTGCAAATATTTTTCAATCATATCACGCACATCACGTGGCACTTTTTTGCAAGGAGCAATATTACCCTTAACACCAGTAAGATGTTCTTTCATTCTAAAAATTCCTCCCCCTTTAAATATTCTACCGCAAAACATACAGTTATATTGGACATTCCTATCAGATGCTTGAGAGGAAGAAAAATAATTCAATGCTGAATCGGACTTACCACGAGTAGAGGATGATTCCATATTTTCCATTATGATTTAACCTAAAAAGTAAAAAAAATAATTGGGTATACTATTGTTAGGGTGAAAGTATGCAACCTAAATAATTCTGTTTATCAATTGTAATAAAGAAGACCAACAACGGCAGAATAGATACACAAAAGACCAACAGATATTACTTACTTATTAAACTTTGCTCCTGCAATTACTCCACTTTAAATAGCCTAACTGAAATATTGCTAGTTTTCAATATTGGTGCTTTAGATCAACAAATTGAATAGTTGAAAAAGTATATATAACTCAACTATCAAAACCAGAAATTGATACGAAATAGAGTTCTAAATATTACAGAAATTGATATGAAATAGAGGTTTACATGTTACAAAAATTGATATAAAATAAGATTCTAAATGTTACAAAAATTGATATAAAATAGAGTTCTAAATATTATAAAACTTATCACTACCATAAATTGATATAAAATAAAGTTCTAAATATTACAAAAATTAATATAAAATAGAGTTCTAAATGTTACAAACCTCTACAATACCAGAGAGGAGTTAAGCCAAATTATTTTAGATAATCGACTTTGTTAACGATGGAATGCTAGTAACAAAGCCGATTGTTGCAAGAATTCTAATAAAAACAGACATAAATTTGTAGCATAGTAGAGAATGAATTATTAATTGAACCTGCCCTGCAACTGTTTAAGACTATAACCAAACTCCATCCTCATGCAACTCTATAGTCCATTCTTAACTAAAAAAAGCGAAACCTCATCCTCATGCAAATCTTAATACTCCTTTCATGTTTAGGATTATGGTGCCCTCTCCTTCAATGTAGACTCTTCTTCTAAGATGTAGATGTTTCTTTGTTAGTGACTCGTCGGAAAATAAAACAACTTCATTATCTTTTTCACCGTGAGAGAAGCACAATGATAACGCCAATTGTCAGGACTAAAGGTCGCGCTTTTTCACTTCTCTTCGACGTTATTGAGGAAGAACTCGAGGTCGCAACACTATTACGTGATTTTCATACTCGTGTTGAAGCTGAGGCTCGTGGGGTTCCATTAAAAATTTAAAACCGACGACTGAAACTTCCGCTTCTTCTCGGGCTGCCAAACGAATAAGAACTTCCGTTAAGAAGACGTATTCCCAGTCGTCGTCAGCCGTACCTACTCCACCGCTGTCAATTCCATCTACTTCCGATGGAACCGATTTTAAAGATGAGAAGAACAACTCTTCATTCCCTCTGTCTTTGTCAAGATCACCCCCTCCGACGCAGTCCGTTCAGTATACTTCCGGTCCACCAACCATTCCGTTGTTGCAAAAAAATCGGACTAGACCGTACGATCCGACCGAAACCTGCCGGTTTTTATAGATAGAGATTTTTAGGAAAAACTGAACCAGACCACTGATTGGTTCAAAAAAAATTCGGTTGGACCGGACGGTTCGGTTCGGTTTTTAAAACATTATATTTTTCTCATTTATATAAATGATTACAAGAACACATATAGATAGACATACTAAACAACTTCAAATACAATTTGACTACTTTTTTGACTCATCCTTATCTACAAGATTTCAAATACAATTTGACTATTTCTTTGACTCATCCTTATCCACAAGACTTTAAATACAATTTGGCTAATTCTTTGACTCATCCAGTTTCAAACAGTTTATTCCATAAGCTTCTAAATTCATCTATAAATTTTTAATCTAAATATTTTTCTTCAACCCAAACCTTATCATTTGTTATAATTACATAATTATCTATAATGAAGGAGGGCTTGTATTTACAACCTATGTTACATCTGTGTTTGGTATACAGTCAACTGATAAGCATCTACAAGAACAATGGTTTGCACAAGTAACATAGGTTGTAATAGTTTTTGCATTCAAGATCGTTATTGTGATTTGTGCAATTACAATCGTATTTCCTCTAACTTGAAACCTTGTAACATATGGCTGTACCTTCTTTAGGTAGGCTTTTGCTACCAAGGCCAATACAAATGTTACAGGTCATTTGTGGTGGGGCGACCGGTCAAGTGCAGAAGGATAAGATAAATCTCTAGGATTGTTTGTGAATGATTGGTCACATGTAGATGGCTTGTTGTATCTCCAATTCTCTGCACTATGGATGGACGAGAAGCCCACAGACATACAGTATATTTGGATGGAACTTAGGCAGAAGAAACAGTATCGAAAAGCAGCAACCTAAGTACCATGAAGTTGATCTTCCCTTCTCTCCTTCTCTTGTAGACACAACATTCTTAAGGGGTACTCTCTTGTTTCATATTCTAAACACCATGTTTTTGTCTTCCTCATTACCTAGGAATAGGATAAGAAAGCTTTGTCTGTTGAAACTATAAACAAAAACCAAGCTTCAGGGCCTAACTTGATTACTAGTTCACCTAAAATTCACATAGATTCGTGCAGGTAAAGAGCTCAAGTGCTGCTACAAAGCCACCATAGATGGGTTTAGTGCAACGAACTTCCATAATTGTAGCGACTTCAAGGGACCATGCGTGATTATAGGCTATACAGACAAGTCCTTCAAGTTTGGAGCCTTTAACCCTGAAGGCTACAGAAGCACAGACGATTACTATGACACGTTTGATGCATTTCTTTTCTATTGGGAAAGTGACGAGAAAACTGACGCCATCATCTTACCCAAGGTTGGTGGCAGTGGTGCAGCTCTTTTCGATTATGCTAGGGGCGGGCCTCAGTTTGGGGCTGATGGGCTCCTCATTGGTCCTCCACTAGCACCTGTCATGGGCGGATTTGCTGGGCCAGATACCAATTCGGGTATTGGTGACCTGAGGCAAGCCAAGTCTAGATTAGGACTGTCATATGCTAAGAGGGAGGACGGTAAAGAGTCCATATTTGGAGACGAATCTAGGGCCACTGTCCAAGAAGTCTTAGTTTTCTGTAGCCCTAAAATTGCTAGTTTATACTAAGGTACATGATGACCACCTTATAGTTGTATTTATAGATGCATTATTTTAAACCTTAGATGGATGTATGTATGAAAATATGATACTTCACTTGAAGAAAAAAAGGACGGTTCTTTGATGGGCTTTCTGCTGATTTTACACTAAACTACATTACTTTTTAAGAAAAAAGAGAATGAAAAGAGAAAAGGAAGAAGATGCTGAAAATAGCTAATTGCTCATAAATGCACTTGTTTATTCCATGTTGCACTTCCTTTTTCTGTTTCAAACTTTCCCTGGTGGGGAATATGGTGAAAAGAATTTTTTTTTTCTGAATTAACAATGATGTGTTCATCACTTTGATGGAAGCAAAGACGCCGGCCTTAACCACAAAGCTATGTAAGGAAGGTAGGTAGGTGGCTTTGATGAAGGAATAGGGGGTGGCAGAATCTATTCCTGGAGAATGTCAGTTGGGGTGGCATGAAACCATAAGCTTTAAAGGAAAGTGTTGTTAAGGTGAGATTAAATAAGTCTTTTCTTAAGATTCTGCAGAAGAATGGAACGCATTGTCATGAATTTGTGTCATCTGATAATATACCCAAATAATCATTAGAGAACGGTGGGAATAATTTATCCATTGCTCGTGACTTACAGTCAAATGGGATTTTGGAAGCCTTCATGAAAAGGAAAGGACTGAAGATCAAAAATGGTTCATATCATGCGGTTCTCGAATCTCTTGTACTTGTGGATTGTGGTGGGTTACTCAGCAGATGCGATAATTACAGACAATACGAGCCTGATTGCATGCAACCACAATTACAAAATCACGGTAATGATAATCCGGATTGTAACTGCAACTTAAAATCCTATTGGGTTACTTGCGTAAGTGTTCGAAGTGATGGAGTGAATATATTTGTACTGTTTCAGACATATGATCACTTGCAACTAAGTTCAGATTTATGGAAAAGTAACATGTACTATTTATAAGGCCACAATAGCAAAAGAAAGTTCATGAAATTGAAGATAACCAAATCCACTCCTGGTTCAATCTCTAAAAAGTGATGACAACCAGGAGGAGTACATCATAACAGCATAAACAAGAAGGATTACATTTAGCTACTATACCACCCAATGCAATAGACTTTTAGCTCCACTTAGTCTTTAACACAGCAGTTTAACGCCTATTTCCCCATCCAAGAACAAACGTTAAAAAGTGTTGTCTTGGGGAACCCTCTCTCTTATGATACTCCATACTCAAGGTAGATTACTATATCCTGATTATCATATTGTCTTCCTGCAACCAAAGACCACCATAATATTCCCCTAAACCTCCATCTCCACTTGCTTGTCTGCATATTGGAGCTTGATCACAAGTTTCAGACCCTGCATTGCAAAAAAAGAGCCACTATGACCTCTCCTTTCTTTTCTTAAAATTGTTTTGCGTATCTTACTGAACTGGTCGGATCATAACCTTTGTAAGCCATGTCCTCATTTCCATAAAATCCCATGTTTCCGTGTCCCGAGTAGGGTGATATGTAGCCAATCTGACTGAGAT
This sequence comes from Erythroxylum novogranatense, assembly GCA_029891385.1. Lineage (NCBI taxonomy): Eukaryota > Viridiplantae > Streptophyta > Magnoliopsida > Malpighiales > Erythroxylaceae > Erythroxylum > Erythroxylum novogranatense. The sequence goes on from CM057224.1 coordinate 57,031,237, forward strand.
CATCTGTAGGTTCGGTGAAATTCGAGTACCCTGAACTTGAAGAGAACTCTGTTGTGTGCTCATATGGCAGCCATTGGTTCACTGAGCTTTGGTATTCATACTGAGGAAAATGTTCAGAGACCGAATCATGCACTTGAGTGTAATCCTACATTCGACCATAATGGCAATCACGTTAGAAGAAACATGTATGTCGTAACCATCAACTTCTAAAGTACCTTTTTAGTCATTCTATACCTTGGAGGAATCGAGAATCAAATCCGAAGAGACCCAAAAGTTTGAAGGATTGCTCCCCAGTGAAGCAGGCTCGAGCTCCGCCATTGGTGCATCTTGATAAGGAGAAGTAAGAGGACTGGAATAACGACCCTCATTATGCAAGAAACTCCCCTGAGAAGAAGCATCCCCAGAGATGGCCACCGGCTCATTTGCTGCTATTCCAGTTGAGGTGAATTCAACATTGTTTGAGACTTTTTTCTTGGTTTTAAACTCTCCAGCCTGTGAATCACTCACTTTGTGCCCTTGTTCATTCTTCTTAACTACACGGCACAAAGCATAAGCTCCCTGGAGAGCAAGTATCACGGTAACGACGTGAGTCTGCTGAACTACCATAAACTCTGTAGTGAAGAAGAACGGGCTAGTTCTGGTGTTATGCAAGAAAATTTGGAGTTACCTGAAAATTTGGTGATCCGTGAGAAACATCATCTGAGAGGCGATATTCATGCATTACCCAGTCTGTTCTATCCCCTAAAGGAGCTCGTCCACGATAAAATACTAGAGTCTTTCTATACCCAGTGACTGACGATTGGCACACAACTTTCCTGTCTTTACCGGTAGCCTTCCAATAGCCAGCTTTAGTGGCTCTATTGGTTCTTGAACCATTTGGGTACTTTCGATCCCTTGGACAGAAGAAAAACCATTCCATATCTCTTTTGGGAAGGAATGACTTCTCTGCAAGTTCACAAATGGCAACTAAGTCTTAAATTCCCAGTCAATGAGACTGAAAGGAATGTGAAGCCGAACCATTAACAGAATTCGTATAAAAGATTTAGATTTTTGGTTCATTATGCTGCAAAAAAGGATTTGTTAGAGGAGTACCTGGAAGCTCCCACGGATCGAATTTGTACAATTCAATCACGGGGATAACTTCAAGCTCGATCTCAAGCCCCTGAACTTTTCTTTGAAGGTAATAACCAACCAATTCATCATCAGTTGGATGAAACCGAAACCCCGGCGGCAACGAAGCCCCTCCCATTTTCACAATCCACCTCACTTATCTAAAACTCAGTTTTAAAAGGAATAGCAGAAACAGAGGAAGCGGAATAAAAACAGATCAGAGATGTGAAAGGTTCGTTGCTAAGTGCCTAGACTATACCTAGTAAAGATCTGGAAAATCCAAAAATAGAAGTTCTTATGAACACTAGGTTTCTTTCCAAGGATTAGGTACAACTTCCACAGAATGCACCCATTGAACAGCACAATCATCTTCTTCGGAGCGTGAACTCTTATGACAGATTACTACAACCCCCCCTCACCCCACCCAAAATGTAATGAAAACTTTAATGGTGAAATGAACAGGAAACTTGACTTGAACCCACTATCCAGAAGCTAAATGTCTGCTACAATTTACAAGGACTACTTAAAACTTCCAAAATTTGAACCTGTTGCAATACCCAGAAGAGAAAATCATTCAAAATCCCTGAAAAAACCGGAAATTCTGCCTGGGAAGGCACTAAAAGAATTTCAGTAAGCTAAAACGAGAGAAGAATAGGCGATGAATGAGGATAGAGAGAGAGCTGAGAGAGTAAGAACAGAGGTGGCAAAGGAGCGTTTATATATGGGATTTGGGAGAGTGGCGACAGGAACAAAATTTTTGAACACCGAAAGTGGTGCGTAGATTGCTTGTCTGAAGCGAACCGCAAAATTCCACAAGCACTGGCCCACATCAGTTGAGCCAGTTCACACCTAACAGTTCTAATTCCCGCCAGTTTCTCTTGATGACCGTTGCTTATCAAGCCTAATTCATCTTGACCATCTCTTGTCACCAGCCCTTGATTGATGTTATTTTCTCTCTTTTTCGTGGCTTAGATTGATTTTGTTATTTATGGGAAATACAAACAAAATCTTATTTTACTAAAAAATATAATTAATTTTTATGATTTTATTTATTTAAAAATTTATCATATTATCTCTATCATATTTAATAATTTATTTTATTTAAATTTATTTTTCCAACGCATATATATAGAGATGTGTGTAACCCTAGTTATGATATTTAGCTTAAAGAAAATTCTAGAGTTACAAATTATTTTGCAGAAATGGATTTTAGATCTTTAAAATACAAAGAATTAAAGTAAAAATATCAAATATGAAAAGCTCTAATGTAATACTCCTCTTATCCAAAACAAAAGTCATTTTAGAAGGGTTGTAATTATTTAAAATAAGAATCATTCGTGACTTTTCATATATGTTTATAATTTTACTTCCAAAATTATTCTTTAATTTTTCTCACATTTTGACTACATGATTATATTTTTAAGGCGATTCGATATGCAATTTCTCTTATATAAGTAGCACCATTAATAAAAATATATCAAACATTTTATTAGCTTTCTTAATAAGTATGCATCTCTCTAAAACGACTTTTATTTTAAATAGGAAGGAATAAAATGAAAAATATAATTTAGGTAATGCCCCATACATTATAAGACACGAAGCAATGCTAATAGTGTTGACTTTTTACATGGAATGTTTACGGTATGGGTAATGTACTTAAGAGTAGGCACTAGAACAAGCCCAATCTTGTAAAGATTCTGCATAATCTTAGGAGCACCAAGTAATGACCACTAGTTTTTGAAGTTTATGGATGATGAGGTCATTAACTTTAATTACCACACTTTTTACGAACTAACATCTGTAGAGTGGGTCAAAGCAGTCAAGAGCAAGCATTGATTGGGGAATTTTGTGGCTTCTTGATAGTGTAAACCTCCTGCCCTCCACATCATCCTGAGTCGGACAAAACACTTTTACTGTAGTGCTTGTGTCAGCAAAGCTCCTCAAAAGAGGCTTGCCTTGCCCCAGTTTTTATTATTAGTAGGAGCTGCTTCTTTTATACTTTATAGCCCCTTCTCAATTCACATGTAGACGCAAAGTACACTTCCCAATTGGACAACTCACACATCCTAATTCCCATTTGGTAGGACCAACTAACTAAGAGCTTTGTCGTCTCTTGGAGTATGAACTCACAAATTTCTAGTTGGGTTAAAGATGGAACAAAAGTAAAAGGCAATGTTTTAAAGACTGCTTTAGGATTTAGCGTTAGGTGAGCGTTTATGTCTTGGTATATAATTGAACGTTCTTTGCTTTTAAACTGTACGAGTTAAAAAGGGTTGCTTGGATAAGCTTCCACTTGTCAAATACAAAGATCACTAAGTAAGAAAATTAACTAATTAGTAACTAATGAATTGTAATGCTTAATTAATAGTTTCTACCCTTGCTTTCTCATTTCATTGATTTGGTAAATCCAACTTTATTGTGACTACCCAACCCAAAGCTATAAAAAGCTAAATGGGTCACTTTAGGATATGATAGTCTTGCTTTACACCATATATATATGGTGGTCTTATAATCGAGTTCATAGAATAAGATCCCACTTAACTACCTATTGGAATATGATAACAATAATGTGTTCATATAGTCAAGAAATTTAGTATCAATTGCAAGTTTTCATTGAATAATTTTTCATAACTCATTAAAAGGTTAGTTCCATTGTGTGGATTAGAAAATGGGGATGGATCAATACTATTTTTCTTAAAATCGCCCCTACGGAAGTTAATTGTAAAATGAATACTTTTGAGCTGGGTGGCACCAAATAATTCCCAAGTTTAGATGTTGAAGTTGAACTTCTATTCATGTCATTAAGAGCAAAAGGAAGAAAGTGGGAGACAAGAAATTGCTTCTTACTCCATGCAAAGTGCCTCACACCGCTCTTGCCAGTGCATTGCGTAGATTTCCAACTCTACGATAGTAACCCTTGAGGTCTCAAACAGGAGGGAACTGTTAATAAATGCTCAATGCATGTAAAAGTAATAAAAAAAGTTCACAAACCAGAAGTGAAGGACTGCAGTGACGAATTCAGGATTTTAGTCTTAGGGGACAAGGAACTTAATTTTGTAGGACTATAGCCCTACTTAGTTTACTATACATGTACATATATTCTGAAAATTTTTTTAATTTTATAAAGACTATAGCCCTTGCTAGCCCCTCCTAGATCCATCCCTGAACCGAGGCTCTCTCCCACCATAATATAAGTGGAAGGAATAAAGGCAAAATTGACCAAGAAATAAAAACCCAAAAGGGGTCTCCAAAAGTCTCGGTGATGAGGTGGTTCACAATAGTAACAAGGAGGTGCAGATCAAATGTGAAATGAACCGAATAGAGAAAAGTGCAAATGTAATGATGTCTAATAAACTGGCTATATAGTTATTAATAATAGTTGATAGAAGAAATAAGAAGACAAAGCTATTTCTTTTACGGGAACTGAAAAAAAAAAAAGAGAAGACCAAAAACAAAACCCTTATCCCTTGTCGTTGTTTTTCCTATGCTTTCGGTTCCTTTGTCCCGTTGGTGCCTCTTGGATCATGGTTTTAACACCATCTCCCCTCTCTTTTAACCAACGGTGCTCTTGCATATTTGTGCCCTTTTCAACATAATTGCGAGTGGGATGGGAGAGGCATTCAGGTCAAACATTCCCATAGTGGTTGGTTTCTGACTAGAATCATCATTAAGTTCAAAACCCTTGATGGTAATCAAATGTAGGGTTGATTATATACAAATCTTAATATTATGTTAGTTTTAGTAAAATTAGATGAATGTTTAATGGAATGTGAAAAGAAAATTATACAATTATTAAAGACATTAATAAAAATAAATGATTCTTAGTAATACTAAAATGTTATTTAAAAGAATTTCTCTCTTCTTTTTTCGAATTCTCATATAAGAAAGTATTAAAAATAGCCTTCATATAATTAGATGTTAAAAGAAAAAAGGCCACCACGATGTAACAAAAATTCTACATGCTAACAAAGTACATATGCAAATACATCGTTGTTATAAACTGAAGTTCTGCACATATTATCACACTCTCAAATGAGTTCAATGAATGTTCATTCTCTGGTTTGACGCGTTTCACGATTTTGAGTGTACCGTCCACAAATCAAGATGAAGTTGTCTTCCCACATCAGTGGGTGGCATTTGTACTCTTGGAGATCTCAAGAGATTGCAAGTGATAATGATAAAACTGAACAAAGTGTACATCTAGAGCTCATTTGGCCGCACACAACCATTTTATGTCACACTCATATCTCAAGAGCAAGCCAAAGTGATAAGGGAGAAAGGGAATTGTATTATTATTATTATTATTGCCCCACTTTTGGCTGTGATTAGCTAGTCATTAAGCTGTCATTATTTTGTCCTTTGGAGAGAAAAAAAAAAAAAAAGCGGAAAAAAGAGAGCAGCCATCGAACACTATTAAGCAAAAAGTAAAACAAAACAAGACAAAATAAGAGACTAGAATTATCAACAATATCCCGAGATCTCCTCTGGCCATCATTTTTTTTAATTTTCCCAATAAGTTCTTTCAAAATGTTTAAGAAACCAATCAACTTTGAACTCGTGTATGAGACATGTTGCAGACACAAATGTTTGGTAGATTAACGTTGTCGACATTCGATAACCCTAATTACACTAACAACAGAACAAAAGATCACGTTATAATGACCTCTTTGAGATTGTGTTACACGATAGTTTTGAGTCTTACGAGCATGCATTACATGTATGATTCGCTTGATGACTAAGATGCATAATACAGTCAATTTTATTTCATAAATAAACTCTCAAGATTGGTCAAACAATGTGCAGTCGTCGTTTCGAGCAGACAAGCATCGGTTGTTTTGAGATTAAGATTAGAAAAAGACTAAAAGAGTAATATTTCTTTCTAAAGGATGCAAATAATTTATCCCCCCATATGTACAACAGCTTTTTGAATATGCCCCCAACTTTCTAATATTATTATATGATGCTACCCAATTTTCTTTCCTTTTTGTGCCTGGAAGTCCAAAGTCCATGCATGTTTTATTTGAACCAACAGTTGGTATTTATTGAAACCTGTGCATGTCTGCCTCATGTTCCTCCTGTTCATATATGATGCCATACACACCTGTTTTCTTCTCTTAGACCGAATATCGATCTACATTTTATCATTTCAATATTTAAATTATTTTTTGATCGCAAGAAATTGGAAAAAAAAAAAAAGTAAAAAGTGCTCGATTGAAAGTTGAATTTTCTTTCTCCTGTCTCGTATATTCCTTTAGATTTTTGTTTATTAAGAAGTAAACTACTGATGAATTATTATTGGACGTATTCAGACTCAATGCTCTTTAAGTTTTGGCGAAGTCGAGTCTACAAGAGTTTTGATATGAATTAACAAGGGATGATTCGCCGAAACTTAGAGGAAACATTAAAAAGTAAGTTCCTTTAACTACTTATGGAAAGTCAATGAATAATTATTGAAATGTATGGTTGCTAAATTAAAGATTAATTTCCACCATGTTTGCTTTTTTTTTGGAAGCTTTTAGCTACTATACATGGTAATAATACCTTTTCCATATGGTGATAGTTAACATGTTAATTTATTGCTTAACTTATTGTGTCAACATACTTAACTTATTGTGAATTTAAAGGGCTAAATGGTCAATTTGGATAAAGAATTACTTTCTTTTGAAGAAAATTATTTTCTGCCATTTTATTATTTAACTTGATAAATTTATAAATGAGTCGTGCAATTTTAGATTCTTGACTCTTTATATCTCAATTACCACTATGCATATATATGAGTATATAGAGTTATTAATTATTATATGCACACAAAAAGCGTTTAAAAGGGAAGGAAATATAATAGTATTAATTCAAGTGTTATATATTTTGTAATTGAAAATTATATTTTAAATTAGCATTTTAATCAATTTTGCAGTATTAAATAGAAATATAAGAAATATTAATTAAATATTAGAAGTTTCAGTTTATTACAAATATAGTCTAAAAGTTAACTCAGTTAATCTTGACGTTAATATCAATCCCACATAAGTTGGGTCAATCTTAATTAGCTTATATATGAAATTCTTAATATATTAATTATTATGCTTTAAATTAAAAGATAAATAATTAAAATAAAAATTTAAATGACTATCATCCTTCATAATTAAAATAAAATTTAAATGACTATCATTCATCATTATGAAGAATGATTATATTTAAAACTTTAATTTATTAAATATTTCACTCATTAGAAATTTACATTATTTAAGATGAATAAATTCAATTTATGTGACTATTTATACTAGTAAAATTGATGATAAATTATATTTATAATAAATTAAAATTTTGATATTTAATTAAAAATTTACTTACTTATAAACTAATATCATAAAATTATGAATGTAACCTTGTACATATTTGACAAAGTTGTAAATACAATAGCTAGCCTAAGTTGACTTGATGACATGAAGAGCATGTCATGGCATCATATTCATACGACAACGAAGATACTTAGAAAACTCATAATCCCAATAGCCCAATAATAGAATCTGAGATTTTTACGCAAAAGCCCAAAGAAAAGCTTGGTGGAGCTGAGCCTTTAATCTTCAAATGGTCAGAACTAAACAGCGCAGTTTAATCCCAGCGATGACAATTGGACAAGTCAAGCCCGAGCTGTTCCTAACAGGTTAACTAGGAGAGGAGGAGATCACCTGTCGTTAACTAGCTCGTAACTCAACTGCCAGTCTAAAAGGTCATGACAGGTTGACTTGACCCAATTCAATTTTATTATTTTTTTAAAAAATTTAAAAACGAAGTCGTTTTGTACTTCCTCATCTTATGTTAATGTTCTATTTCAATGCTCTTAGTTTAAGGTTTCTACTATGTTATTTTTTACTGTTTAAATTTATCGCAAATGAAGTTCCTAATTTTAACTGCATCAAAATCATTTATATGTTTTACAGTTTCATAATTTCATCATTAGATAGTTTTACTTGAACCATAGTTTTATAGGTTTCTCATCAAAATTATAGTTTCATAATTTCATCATAATTCTTAATTATTCTGTCTTTACTCATAATTAATTAATGTGTGTTGGAAGTTACATGAAGTAACTCCTTACGGTTATCGGCCTCATATATAAAAGGACAAAATGACTCTGAAAGTTTTTTATCCTTACATTCTTAAAAACTTTCTTCATATTTTCTCACGAAAATCAATCATCAAAAGTTTAGAGTTTGAGACGTGATTAATCGGTGATTCTAATAGCTAACCATAAAACGAAACAAAACGATCTGGTACTTTTACATTAAAGTTAGTCCTTATAAATCTACATTGATATCAGAGTCAAGTTTATGCCATTGATTAACATATTTTTTATTGCGTTCATAAACATGGGAATATCTTGAGTGTCTGTTGAAATTGTTTTTACGAACCGCAAATTTTCGTATCATCTTGTTTGCGCATATAAACATTCCTTAAGGGAAGTTGGTTTTACGGAAACCGAAACATAGAGAGGAACGTTTTGTATGTAAGAAACAAAAGCTTTTAGATAGATGTTGCGATATAGTACTTATTAAAGGCTTTTCTGCTTCTTTTTTTTTGAAAATTAAGTCTTGGTTTTACGATCACACTGACACCAGCCATTAAATGCATTTAATATTTTACTGTGCATAAACAACGGGTGTCAAATGCTTAGATTATGCCAATTAGATATCGGTATATATATGCTTGTTTTACAAAGTTTTAAAACAGACGGCATGCAAGAAAACTACGTGTTTTTTTTTTCTCGGTTGTTGTGCGTGATTTTAAGTCTTTATTACATAGAAGAAGAGCATTGTTTTTTTGTGAAACTTTTACAGTAAAGGCTCTTTGAATGTTTTTGCGTTAAATGGTTTCCTAACAGATACCCACGACTGACACTTTTCACCTGTTAAGATCAGCGCAGATTACCTGTCTAAGAAATTTCAACCATATTTAATGTTAAAACGGCGTCGATTTTGTTCCAAATTCTCAAAGCACGTTCCTTTATTGTCGATTTTGTTCCAAATTCTCAAAGCACATTCCTTTATTCTCTGCAAATTGACAGGTGCCTGTGGGTCCCATCTACAGGCGTCGTTTGCAGCCAGAAGCATGAGCCAGCCGTTTTTACTTTTTAGCTTTTTCTTCTCTACGGGTTATCCAATTTAACACAATTGTATTTGAAATATTTATACTTCTGAACTTGTGCAATTTTGGGTAGTTATTAAAAATTTTTAAAACATGATTGTTAAAGTGAATTTTTATTTTTATATTATTATTTATTCACAAAATAATCATGTTATAGTAACAATAATATTAGGACAGGTATTATAAAAAAAACGTAAAATTTATTATTAAATTTATTGTAGAGTATTTGTGCAATTTATTATGGTTATTATTATTAACATAATAAAATAAGATAATTATTATAATTATTATTATAATACTGACAATAATTATTATTTATTATAATAATAAGATAATAATAATAATAATAATGATAATATTAATAACTAACCATTTATAAACATTATTAAATTTGATATTATTATTAGTTGTATATAAATTTTAATTAAGTTATTTACTTTTATTTTGTTATTACTTTCATTATTATTATTATTATTATTATTATTATTGTTATTATCATTATTATTATTTAAATTTGTTTCCACTATTATAATGACTATAAAATAATATTTTGAAATTACTTATTGTTATTATTAAATTTATTATAGAGTAATTATTAAATTAAATATAATTATTATTAAATTGGTTGTAAATAAAGTCATAAATCTTTTTGCTATATGTATTATTATTATTATTAGTATTATAAATATAAATATAATTTTGTTTATTTATTAGGTGTATATTTTTTTATTGAGTTATTTAAATTTATTTTATTAGTTTAATAATAATTATTATTATTATTATTATTATATAAAATATTATTAAATTAATTATAGAGTCATTATGAAATTAATTATAATTGTTATTAAATTCATGGTTAATAATTTCATAAATCTTTGTGCTATATGTATTATTATTAGTAGTAATATTATAATAAAAATTTTAATTTTCTTTATTCGAGAGAGTCGCTAGGACTGACGCGTCGCCTCTAGTGACTCGCTTAAATAAAGAATCACTAGAGTGACGCGTCGCCTAGTGACGCTTGTAATGGGCAGGATCACTAGGGCGACGCGTCGCCCTAGCGACCCTGCCTGAATAACAAATATTATAATTATAACTAATTATTCAAACTTGTTATTATTACGTGTAATTATTAGTATTATATGTATTATTGTTCTTAATTTTATTATTATCTTTGTTATTATTATTATTATTATCATGATTATTTAAATTTTAATTAATTATAATTTCTATTATTATACTTATATTTGTTATAATTGTAAATTTCTTCTAATTATTAGTTGCAACAATTATTCGATTAAATTTGAATTGCTTAAAATTTTATTTATTATTATTATTGTTGTTATTATTATTATTATGATTATTATAAATTTCCTTATAATGATTAAATGCATATTTCTTTATTTCTAATATATGTTATAGAATTGCTAATTATTATTAATTTTGTTCGATTATTATGTCTAAGTATGAGTATTATTATTATTACTGTTCTTATTTTTATTATTATCTTTAATATTATTATTATTCTTGTGATAATAATGATAATAATAATAATTAGTATTATTATCTTTTATTATTATGTTCTTATTAAATTAATTTATTATCTTATTATTATTATTATTATTATTATTATTATTATTATTATTATTATTGTTATTGTTATCTCTTAGTATAGAAATTAATTATTACTATTTATAAAAATTTGTTATTGAAAAAGATTTTATTGAAATTGACTGAAATGAACAAAGTCTGTGAGGACATTATATTAACCAATTAAAACGAAAATTAATAAACATATAGAATATGAATAAATTCTGAAGGCATTTATTAACAATAATGATTACTGGAAACACTTGTCTTTTCCAATAAATTGCCACAAGCAATTCCCGCCAATGAACTAATTTGGTAATAAAATTTTAAGAAACTTTGTTACTGTTCATTTTAAAACGCAGAGCATCTTCTTCTCCACCAACCTTCGTTGTTTTCAGAGATCTTTTATAGCTTTCAGCCATTTGCTCAGGTGTAAAAATTTAAAACCATTTCTGAATGTTCTGCAGAAACTTGGAAATTGTCTGTGTTGTCATATTCCAAATTTAGAAGCAGCTTCTGAAAGAAACGTTCTGCTTTATGTTCTGCTTCTGATTATAACTTATGTCTTTCTATTTTACGTATTGGTTTTCAATGTCATATATGTGGAATGTTTCTATCAATAAATACTGGTTTAAAATCCTGGAAAGTTCGTGTATAACAATGACTGTTTGTGTTAATAAATACGAGAATGTTTCTGTTAATAAAAACCGTTTCTGTTAATAAACAGTTGTGAGTTGTTCTGTTGATAAATACTGTATCTGTTATTAAATATTGTGCAATGTTTCTGTTGTTTGTTATGCTGTTAATAAATACTGTCTCTGCTAATAAATATTGCAATGCTTCTATTGTTTATTGTTTTATGAATACATATTGTTTCTGTTCCTGTTTTCTGCAATGTCTTGTTGTATGGTGATCGGTTAATAAATCCTGTCTGCCAATAAATACTGCAATGTTTGTGTTTGTGGAAAGTAATATGCGATGATTGAAGTTTACTGTGTTGCATATGAGATGGTCGTCGTAAGTTTTGTTGAATAATTATAGTTTCCTACTTATGAAAGAGTTTGTCGGCTATATGTTGTAATGAATGTTTGTCGGTTTATTTGGTAAGCATTCAATAGTAGTTAATGTAAGAGATTTAATATGTCATATTAAATTTGAAACAACTTACCATCAAATGCTAAGTTTGGTTGTTCTCGTACAGCAATGACATGATACATGGATGGCCCCAAAAATCAAGACACAAATACTATGCTGTTATATCAGGTCGTGTGTGGTTGTCTGAATAACTATATGTGATCATAATGGTATTGCTTTTTTGATGTAACAGGTGTCAAAATGGAAGGTACATCGACGCCAAACTGCCGTTTAAATTATGAATCTGATAACGAGCAACGTAACAATAAAGATGCTTGTCGGGACCAGAGTTTTGATATGAACGAAAGACAGTTGGTTGGAAGAGAGTTGGTTCCGAAAATTGGCATGCAGTTCGAGACAGAAGCAGATGCTTATCATTGTTATTTAACTTATGCCAAGCAAGTGAGATTTGGAATTAGAAGGAGCAAAAGTCATAAAGACAAAGGTGGTAAGTTGATTTGTAGGCTATTTAATAGCAGTGCTGAAAGTAAACGGATGACCGACAAAAGAGATTTGTATGTAAAAGCCCCACGTGCACAAACAAGATTTGGTTGTGAGGTAAGAATGAAAGTGCATAGTTTGCAAACTGGGAAATTTGAAGTCATTGAGTTTGTTGAGGATCACAACCACTATAACAGGTATTATTATTATCGTTGTGTAATTATCTTATTAATATAATTATAATTATAATTATTATACAACGATAATAATAATACCTGTTACTATAACATGATTATCTTATTAATATAATTATAATTATAATTATTAATATTATTATCATCATTATTATTATTAGTATTATTATTATTATTATTATCTTATTATTTTAATTAATAATTATTATTGTCATTATTATCATTTAACTTATTATAATATTTATTATAATATTTATCATTATTATTATTATTACTATTATTATTATCTTGTATTTGCTTGCATAATGCTTCCTTCCAGGCTGAGCTAAGTCCTTGAAAATAGTCTGATAAATTGTGGAATGGTGCTCGGAACTTCAGTAAAATTTGTAATTCATTGGTAGAAATGGAACTTCAGTATAATAATAATAATAATAATAATAATAATAATAATAATATTATTATTATTATTATTATTATTATTATATTTATATTTATATTTATTAATTAATATAAAGTTCTATGATTATAATGACATTTGTTATAATTCAAATGTTTTAAATTTTTGTTCTTCCGAACTATTGAAATTTATTAAAACTAACAAACCATTTATAAACATTATAAAATTGATATTATTATTAGGTGTATATAAATTTTAATTAAGTTTTTAATTTTATTTTGTTATTACTTTCATTATTATTATTATTATTATTTAAATTTGTTTCCACCATTATAATGACTATAAAATATTATTTAGAAATTACTTATTGTTATTATTAAATTTATTATAGAGTAATTATTAAATTAAATATAATTATTATTAAATTGGTTGTAAATAAAGTCATAAATCTTTTTGCTATATGTATTATTATTATTATTATTAGTATTATAAATATAAATATAATTTTTTATTTATTAGGTGTATATATTTATTTATTGAGTTATTTAAATTTATTTTATTATTTTAATAGTAATAATAATAATAATAATAATTAATATAATATAAAATATTATTATATTTATTAACATTAATAAAAATTATTTCCATTATTATAATGACTATTAAATATTCAATTTAAATAACTTATTGTTATTATTATTAATAATGTTATGATTATTTTATTATTACTTAAATTTATTTCCATTATTATTAGGTGTATATATTTAGTTATTATGATATTAATTTATTATTTTTATCATGATTATTATGATTATTAATGTCATTATTTTTATTATGATATTAATTTAATTTCAAATATATAATAACTATTATACATTAATCTGAACATATACTTATTGTTATTATTATTATTATTATTATATAAATTTATTGCCATTATTATAATCACTTTTAAATTACTTATTGTTATTATTAAATTTATTATAGAGTCATTATGAAATTAATTATAATTGTTATTAAATTTATGGTTAATAATTTTATAAATCTTTATGCTATATGTATTATTATTAGTAGTAGTATTATAATTTTAAATTTAATTTTTTTTTATTCAGTAGGGACGCTAGAGGCGCTTACGCCGCCTAGTGATCCTCGCCTAAAATGGGCAGGATCACTAGGCGACACGTCGCCTAGCGACCCCTACTGAATTAAATTTGTTGTTATTAAATTGTTGTTAATTATTTCATAAATCTTTGTGCTATATGTATTATTATTAGTAGTAGTATTATAATTATAATTATAATTTTCTTTATGATTAGTACTATGATTATTAGTATTATTGTAATTATAATAATTATTACAAATGTAATTATTATTGTGTTTATTATTATTAGTATAAAATCCTTATTATTATTATTATTTTAATTATTATTCTTAAATTTACTAAATAATTTTATTTCTATTATTATAATTACTGTTCAATATTATTATTATATTTATTGCAGAGTATTGTTGAAATTTATTATTATCTTCATTATTACTAATAAATATTTTGGTTTAAAGTGAACACATAATAGTCATTTTACGGCAATACATATTCTTCGATTTTAAAGAATACCTAAAGCCGACTGAAACTTGTTTTAACTTAATCGTCGAATACGTAACCTTATTCTCCCTCTAACCTTGTTCCTTTTTTCAAACATATCCTTACACAGAAGCCTCCTTCCGACTTCTTCAACTTGTGAAATATTTTGGAGTCTCTCTTCAAAAGTTCTTCCTCTTCTCTACAAAAGTTCTTCCTCTTCTTGACGTTCCAGCATTCTACCACCAGATTGTAGGTAAGTTGTTTGTATTGTTTTGATTGGGTGATGGGTTTCGATTGAGTGAGGGATATGTTTTTCATGTGGCTATTTTATGTGGGTATTTTCGATGAATTGCATCTGGGTAATTTGTTTGGGTTTTGTTTTTCGTATGGGTATTTCATCTGGATAATGTCAATGGGTTTCGATGAATTACATCGTGTGTTCTTCGCCTTCTTTGAATTTAATACATCGTGGGAATCCCTCTTCACCCATTTTTGTGCCCCACTCACATTCACTCTCTACCTATTTCGTCACCGTAAAAGTCCATGTCAGAGTGGTCACTGTTCACGTTAATAGTGGACGGTCCACAGTTGAGCGTTAAAAGTGATTCATGCTGAACAATCACTGTTGACGCTGAACATTCACGCATCATTTCAATTTATATGTTCTATTATATGTTCACTTCAGTGTCCAAATTTTTTTAAAAATATTTTAGTGAGGTCTGTAACTGACAAACTTAGATCAATTCCTTATTCTTGTGACTGAAATATGGATCCTGATTGGTTTTGTTGTTTTGTGAAGTGAATGTGAGTAACTTCAAAACTTGCATTGAATACAATACGAATTAATTATGTTTGTAGGTTTTCTGTGTATGGTATTTTGATTTTTAGGATTGTGATTGCAGGAGGTTGGACTATTAAATTCGGTTACTCCCTTCAGTGGAAGCGTAGTAGGTGTTTCTTCTTTACGTTGTTTAGGTATGGATTGCTATTACAATTGCATCATTTCAAATTGTGACTCTTTGTCCTTGTGATTGATGTTGTGCATATATTTACGATGGTTGAATTTGGTAATTATATGACTGCATGTAGAGATTTGTACCAATTATGTTACCTGAAAATTAAAATTGTTTGTCCTCTTCTTTTGTTCCATTCATATTTTTGTCCCATTAGTCTTGATGTGCGTTATTGAGTGTAGCTTGTTATATATGATGTTTTAATAATGCACTCCAAACAAGACTATAAATTGTACTAATTAAAAGTTGACAACATGCATAAAGAAACAATGATATTACTAAAGTGTTAAAGTAATTCGATGATTGCATTCTAAAAGTTTATTGCGTTTAAGACAAGTTGTCATCCCAAATGTCAAAAAGTTTATTGCTTTTCCTCAATTACAACGATACATCTTGGTCTTCTACACCACCTATACTTATCAACATAACACACATGTTTATATAATCGTCGCTTTTTAGGATCTTACATTATGTAGTTGATAATATTTATTCATTCAATAATCACAACCCTTAAGATACTTGGAAGTGCTTGTTATGTACTAAAAACTTGGACAAAACTGAACTCATAATTCAAATGTTTATACTAACCCGCTGAAAGAGAGAGTACAATTCCTATGCACAATATGTTTTGTCCAGCTTAGTTTTGTTACATGTAATTGATTTAATATATAATTAATAGGGTAGCTAAATCAGAACCAAAATCAAACAAAAACATTGGATTCTATATAGAAACATCAAGAAGTCCAAATGATGGTTGTTCTCTTATTCTACTTTATGCCTTCAACTAACAAGTATGTGTTGAATCATCGGGTAAACCGTAATAATTTGTCTTCTTAATTTGTCACATAAGCAGCTGTCACCGTGACAATGCCCCGTCGAAGAGCTAGACAGGCAGAGGGAAGCATGGAAGCTGAGGTGAGAGGGGACAATGCTGCAAACATTGCAGAATTGTATGATGCACCTTTTCCCATTTATTCCGAGGCAGAAGGAAAGAGGTACAGGGAACTCCAAAGTAAGAGGATTGAGGTTCCTACGTATTTTGATTTTGACCTGCTTGAGCAAATAGGATTGAAAGACAGATTGATGAATTTATGTGAGAGAGGTAGTTGGCAATATTTTGTGCGAAAACGTTTCCCCGTGTACCGTGACTTGACACTAGAGATGTTCACATCTTTGAGGTTTGCCACACGGCGACCGGAGATATTGTGGTTTAGGTTACAAGGGCGGGTGTGTTATATAGATGAGACGGTGTTACGACAGGTATGTGAGTTTGCCGAGAACGATATTGAAGATGCGCATTAGGGTTTCAATGTAACTTCCTACTGGAAATATTTAACAGACTTGGATGCGTATGATCCACACATTGCATCAAATGCACAAATTATGGAAGCGCATTTGAAGCTGCTGCATAAATTCATCAGTGGAATTGTTTTTGGCAAACAACAAAGTATTAAATGCTCGACAAAGGAGCTTTTCCTATTATGGTGCATCGAGCATGGACATAAACCGAACATGTTCACTTATGTATCTAGAACATTGATAGAATTTGTGGGGAGACGGGGGAACAGCCTGGGAATGGGATATTTAGCAACTGCAATAGCTCGGTCCTTTAGGCTTGATCTTAGTAACCGTGTGGACATACTGAATTATCACTATTTCGATGTATCAAACCTGACACGGTGCGAGATTATACACGGGAGCACCAGGCAACTACGAGATCCATCAACCCGTCGAGCATTGAAGCGTAGGTTGGTAGCGGGCGAGTCAAGTTCGATAGGTCACCGTGTGTTATATGGTTATATGGGTGACGGTGTTGAATATGGTTCGAAGACTGAGGGGCGACAACCGCAACCACAACATCAGTTCGCACCGCAACATTCACATGAACAACAGTCGCAACCTAATTTGGCCACGATACACCAACTGCTTCTAGATAACCAGCGCAGAACACAGGAGCAATTGGATGGAATTACGGAACAGATGCATAGAATGAATCAGCAATTGGAAAATCTTAATGCACGAGTTAAGGATATCGATGGCGAGATGGAATACATGGTAAACAAATGGGAAAAGGCTTGGCAGGTCCAAGGACTGCAGGTGCCATCTCCCACCTCATCTGGTGGAGGCAATCCACAAAAGGATGGCACAGACGCTGCAGCAGGGTCTTGTTCTTGAATTGCTGAGGTATGACATTCTTTCAGCTTAACAAATTTGATTCTTAAGACTCTCTCCTTGTATACTTGCCTTTTCCATTTTAGGTTATACTCATCCCAGTGTTGTTCCACCTTGTGTGCAGCTGTATATTTGTTAACTGTCATGGTTAGAACGCTTGTGTGGTTTTATCTTCACTAATAGCTGCTATTAGTGATATTTTAAAGACAAGTTTTAAAGGATCTAATGTAATTGGTTGCAGACATGTTCCTTTGTATCTGCTTCACCTTCTTTGAATTTGTTGCATTCATGAGCAATACATTTTCATATTGTACCACTAACCATACCCGTTTGCTGTTTCGTATTCACTTTTAACATGTTACTTCAATGGGCTCTTTTGTCACAAGGGTTGGACGTGCCATCTCCATCTTCATCTGTCCGACCAAATGAAGAACGATCCGCTTCCTGATTTGTGGAAGTAAGACACTTGTGCTTCTTTACATTTCTGCAACTCTGATCCTCGTTTATGTTTGTGAAATATGGCTTAAATTTGTAAATTGAATGTGTTACAACTCTATGAATGCTTGGCTATAAATTTGTTGTAATGTAGCGATGCTTTCGTTGATGAAAATGCCTTTTTATCTGTTACCAACTTGTGGATGTTACTTCCAGTCTTTGCTTGCAAACTGCCTACCTCTGTATAATCTAATGTGTCAGTAATTACGTAACAGCATGTAGTCAAGCAACCAAGATGTGGACTTTAAAGATCAGGAACCCAATAAGTTGAAGGAATGTGAATGAAATTGAAGCAGCAGTGCAGCTTGGAAAAACGTAACAAAGTTCATCTGAAGCATTACATGCTGTTGACGACTTCAGATTTGTTTTTAGGGAAGCAGACCTATTAACTGTTCAAAGCTGAGATGCACAAATGGGTGTCAGATGAACTCCCAAGTTTATTCATGTCATGCGTGCCTTATTTTTAAAATTACAAAAGTTGAGTATTAGCCTTTGTCTGAATGTTTTGTTTTTACTTTGACATGAATCTGATGTTCGGAATTAATGCCGCCATCGACCATTATTCTTTAAACACAAACTTGTTGCTACACAGTGAAGTTGTGAATACAATGATTATTGAAGATTGGATTTTTTAGTGTGTTGTTTTTCATGTCTGTTGCTTCTCTATTGGTTTATATCTGATGAAGATGGACAATGAGAGTATCGGATGGTTGTTGCTGAATTAGACCATCAGCATGTGCCTTTCACGTGACATCTTTAATGACTCTCCAATGCTTTGCATTTTTCTCCTTTGACCGTGTATTCACTTGATTTTTGCTTTGCTTCTGTTGTCAGTTAACTGTTCACGTGGGTGTACATGCTCCAGCACATGGTCCTTAAGTCTTGTGGTCACCCAAATGAGTTTTAGTTGAGTCACTTGTTTCTATATCAAGTAACAAATGACTTCCCTTGTCTCCTTCTTCTCGATATATGTAGTCTACACGCATAATAGTTAGTAATAGAAGTTTTGCACATTTTCTCCCATTCTTGTGCATTTTAATAATTAATTTGAAAATAAAAAATTAATAATTTTGTAATAATAATTACACATTAAATATATGTAAATAATAGATTAAATTTATTTAAATTTATTTTAATAAGTTATATAATGTTTAAAAATAAAGTATTAATCAAAATATTTAATTTTAAATTAAATTAATTTAAAGTTATTCTTTATAAACTACTATTTATTTTATATATTTTTAATTTTAAAATATATGTTTTGTTGCAATTTATATATTTAATATATGTTCCAAATTTAATTATATCATTAATAATAATACTCATACTTAGACATAATAATCGTAACAAAATTAATAATAATTAGCAATTCTATAACATATATTAGGAATAAACAAATATGCATTTAATCATTATAAGGAAATTTATAATAATCATAATAATAATAATAATAACAACAATAATAATAATACAATAAAATTTTAAGCAATTCAAATTTAATCGAATAATCATTGCAACTAATAATTAGAAGAAATTTACTAATTATAACAAATATAAGTATAATAATAGAAATTATAATTAATTAATAATTTAAATAATCATGATAATAATAATAATAATACTAATAATAATAATAATAATAATAATAATAATAACAAAGATAATAATAAAATTAAGAACAATAATACATATAATACTAATAATTACACGTAATAATAACAAGTTTTTTTTGAGGCAGGATCGCTAGGGTGACGCGTCGCCCTAGTGATCCTGCCCATTTCTGGAAGTGTCACTAGGGCTACGCGTCGCCTAGTGATCTCGCTTATTTCGAGCGAGGTCACTACAGGCCCTAGCGATTCTCCCGAATAAAGAAAATTAAAATTTTATTATAATATTACTACTAATAATAATACATATAACACAAAGATTTATGAAATTATTAACGCTAATTTAATAACAATTATAATTAATTTCATAATGACTCTATAATTAATTTAATAATATTTTATATAATAATAATAATAATTATTATTATTAAAATAATAAAATAAATTTAAATAACTCAATAAAAAATATATACACCTAATAAATAAACAAAATTATAATTATATTTATAATACTAATAATAATAATAATACATATAGCAAAAAGATTTATGACTTTATTTACAACCAATTTAATAATAATTATATTTAATTTAATAATTACTCTATAATAAATTTAATAATAACAATAAGTAATTTCAAAATATTATTTTATAGTCATTATAATGGTGGAAACAAATTTAAATAATAATAATGATAATAACAATAATAATAATAATAATAATAATAATAACAAAATAAAAGTAAATAACTTAATTAAAATTTATATACAACTAATAATAATATCAAATTTAATAATGTTTATAAATGGTTAGTTATTAATATTATCATTATTATTATTATTATTATTATTATTATCTTATTATTATAATAAATAATAATTATTGTCAGATTATAATAATTATTATAATAATTATCTTATTTTATTATGTTAATAATAATAACCATAATAAATTGCACAAATACTCTACAATAAATTTGTTACAAGTACAATTGTGTTAAATTGGATAACCCGTAGAGAAGAAAAAGCTAAAAAGTAAAAACGGCTGACTCATGCTTCTGGCTGCAAACGGCACTTGTGGGTCCCATGCTTCTGGCTGCAAACGGCGCCTGTAGGTCTGTCAATCTGCGGAGAATAAAGGAGCGTGCTTTGAGAATTTGGAGCAAAACCGATGCCGTTTTAACATTGGACAGGGTTGAACAGGGATTTCTTAGACAGGTAATCTGTGCTTATTGAAACGCAGCGCTTCGCCTTAGTTACTAACGTCTGGTGAGTCTTTCCGTTATTTATCATTTAACGTCATCTTCTCCACTTGTTTCTACAACAGTCCAATCCCCACCTTTTCACGGCCTCAATAAACTGTTTAGTCCTCCGCTTCTCAAACTTTTCCTAGAACTCCTCCACATAAACCATACTCTCCGTCGCACTCGAAAGCGCCGTCGACATGGCCAACCGCTTCTCCTTCTAGTTAATCTTGATACTCAGCCTCTGGGCTTCGGTCAAAAATGACACCTCCACTGGGTCGTAGAGGGGTTTGGGTCGAGCCGCGACACGCTCAGCCCATTCGCTTCTGTTGGTAGGGTTTTTTTTTAATGACATGAAGAGTATGTCATGGAATCATATTCATAAGACAGCGAAAATACGTAAAAAAAATCATAATTCCAACAGCCAATCAGAGATCCCAAAGAAAAGCTTGATGGGCTGGCCCTTTAATCTTCAAATGGTCAGAAGTCAGAACTAGACAGCGTTGAAAGCAGCCTCTGTTCCTTCTTAGACAACGTTAAGAGACGGAGAAAGAGGGGAACAGATCCGGGGGTGTGTGTGTGTGTGAGAGAGAGAGATCCAGACATAGATAGCGTGGACTGCAGAATCGTTCTCCTCTTCTGCTTATACGTTGTTTTGGTTGCTAAGAAGCTCTATACATGTCTGCTTTAGCATCTACAACCCAGTTTCACACGCACACAACCTTAACACCCAGAATTAAACCCAAACCAAAACCCAAGTTCAGAACTTGCTTCTCTGCTACCGCGCTACCTACCTCACGAGCCAGTTTTTCTGACCCTTTTGTTCTCCAGCTTGCAGAGACCCTTGAAGATTCTCTCCCTCCTTCTCCCTCTCCTTCTCTCCAGAAACTCAGAGACTTATCCTCTCAATCTCTTTTGTCCACTCATTGGCCCTCACGTAAAGATGAGCCCTTTAGATTCACTGACACTTCATTTATCAAGAATTCCCTCATATATCCAATAGCTTCACCACCAGAGTTAGACCATGTGACAAACAGTGTTGTGGATACTGATGTCACCAATCTCGTTATTGCTGATGGATTTGTCTTGAATTCTGCTTCTAATATTTCAAATTTGCCTGATGATGTTTTTGTTGGTAACCTAGCAAGTGACTCTACAGGTAAAATTTCGTAAAGGGTATTTGAATTAGTGGACGATTTTCATTGGGGTGACTTGTTTTGGTCAATTAATGGGTTGGGGGCGCCAGATATTGCTGTTGTTTATGTTCCTGCTGGGGTTAGAGTAGAAAATCCAATGCACTTGAGATATGTTTCAGTTCAAGGAGGAGAGAAAGGGTCTAAAAAGTTGCCACTTTCAAATCCCAGGGTGTTGGTGGTGGTGGAGGAGGGAGGAGAAATTGGGATAATTGAAGAATTTGTGAGTAAAGAAGGCAGTAGTGATAGGTATTACTGGGCTAACTCGGTTTTGGAAGTGGTTGTTGGTGAAAGAGCAAAGGTTAAACATTCTTGCATACAGAACCAATCCTTGCATTCTGCACATATGAAGTGGACTTGGGTCCGGCAGGTTAGTTCTGGTTGCATTTCTTCTTATATTTTTACCTTATTCCTGTTAAATATCTTGCTGAATTCAAAACAGGCAGATTAGAACTGGGTTAAGCTAAGTTGTCGTACAGTATTTCTGTTTTTGCATTTCTGTATAACAAGCTACTGTGTTTAGAAGTATTCAAGCAAAAGGCTGCATCTGCCTAAACATGTCATAAGTTCAATATGTTGATTGGAAGTCTTTGTAAACTATCAAACAATGGAGATTGTGCAGTAATATCTGTAATCACCAAAACAATTGTCAAGTCAGGGATAAGCAAAGTATTCAATAATTTCTATTATTTTGTCAAAGGAAGCTTAGGACATGTGGTTTTTATCAGTTGTAAGAGATGAATTAGTGAAAGTTTTGACTTCAAGAATACTCCGCAAATTATTGTTTAATAAGAAGCTATCTTGAAGATCAAGTTTCAGGAGATTTAGCAAACTAAAGCTATTTATTAAATGGAATCACCTAACTATCAAGGTGATGATACTCCATAGACTATCTATATGAACTGTTTGGCAATGATGAAGGTTTCTAGAGAAGTAACCTACAATTCATGATAATATAATTTTTCATCTTCAGTTCCTTCTTTTACTACTTCTTCTTTAGGGAGACCCTGTCTAATGAGAAACATTCAGACATGAATAGCTATCATGATATGCCAAATTTGGGGATACTTTTTGTTGCATTAAAGATGGGACAGGTACCCTTTCTACTATAGTTTGTAGTGAGCCAAACTGAACTCCTGTAATTTCAGTTTGTTGTTGCAATCTTGTTTCTTTACACAATCTTTTGGTTCAAATGATGTTGAAACCTCCTGCACACAATTTGGTTCAAGTGATGTTGAAACCTCCTCCACACAATCTTTTAGTTCAAGTAATGTTAAAAATCTCCACACCAATTCTAAATTATACGTGCTTACTTTGTCTCTGTGTATAATCTTATCGTAATGCCATATTTGTACACCTACCATATGTTTGACTTCAAAATCATTTGCAGGATACAGAAAGTACATATGAATTTGTAGAGGTAAGCACCGGTGGAAAATTGAGCAGGCACAATCTCCATGTTCAACAATTGGGCCCAGACACGGTGACGGAATTGTCAACATTTCATTTGTGTGTCAGTGATCAAACACAAGATCTGCATAGTAGGCTGGTCCTGGACTATCCAAGAGCTTATTCTCGACAACTTCACAAGTGTATTGTTGCTCATTCGCAAGGACAAGCTGTATTTGATGGCAACATCAAGGTTAACAGGTAACTTCTTTTGCGAGCATTTATCTTGGTAATTTTAATGTACTTGAACTGCTCATCTGTTGATCCTATATTTGCACAATAGCACTGCATTTTTCTGAAGCGGAGTAGAGGTTGAATGTGGTCTAGCTCGTCTTGGTATAAAAATAAATGTTTAAGCTGATTCAAGCTTGACTTTTGTTAACAAGCACAGTAACTCAAGCTTAGCTTGAGTTTGGTTTGATTGTTGCAAACAAGTTCCACCTTAATAATGCTCGACTCATATTTAATATGAAGTTTCTTCAATTTCGGATTCAACTTGAAGAAACTTCATATTAAATATGACTTCTGTAGAAAAAAGTTAAAATTTACTTTTGGGTGAGCTTGGTGTTGAATTTACGAGAGTCTATTAATAAATAGTTTGTGAACCTTAATGAATCAGAGAAAGAAGTATTCAAACTTATAAATGAGCCTAAAATTAAGATGTGAATTCATTCATTTATTTAAGCTGATTACTATATTTTTAGTTCTTTTCTTATGTTAGTGTTCTATTTCAATGCTCTTAATTTGAGTTTTCTACTTTTTAACTGAAATGAAGTTCCTGATTTTAACTGCATCAAATCATTTATATGTTTTACTCGAAACATTGCATCATACAAATTTGGCTAATCATTCATTTTCTTAGTTATTCTATCTTTACTCATAACTTGATTATGGTTTAGGGGGTGTATGTTTTCATCAAGAAGTATGCTTGTATTCTGCAGGTATGCACAACAGACAGATGCAGGACAGTTAACAAGAAGCCTACTTCTTGAACCTCGTGCGACGATAAATGTGAAACCGAATCTGCAAATTATCGCCGATGATGTAAAGTGCTCCCATGGAGCTGCAATAAGTGACCTAGAAGAAAGCCAGCTCTTTTATTTCCAAGCACGTGGTATAGATCCGGAGACTGCAAGAAGGGCTCTTGTGTTTTCGTTTGGAGTGGAGGTAATAGAACGTTTGCATCATTCTCTTGTGAGGAAGGATGTTGAGGGGCATGTTAAAGGATTGTTGGGTTCGTCCTCTCGACACAAATGATGACTAGAGCATTGGTTGATACAGATTTGTACAATATGAAAAAGCGCTGCTTTCTTGTTTTTGGGCTGAATTTCTTTTTTTTTTTTAATTTTTGGTTGATACTGATTTATACAATGAGGAAGGATGTTGAGGCGCATGTTAAACATATTCTGAATATTCATTAATAAATACAGAAATTTTATATTTTAAATATATATTAGTAAGTAGCTATATATGGTAAACACCCTTTAGAAAATTAATGACTAGAACTACATTAATAATTTCAGATGCTGCATATTTAGGACTTTATTATAATTATTTTACACTTTATTGCATTTTCTCATATATAACAACAAATTATGATTATCGTTGCTTTTTAATATTATTAAAAGTAACACTTCAAAAACTGGCTGCCTTATATTAATTTTTGTTGACACATTCAAAAGTGGTTCAACTTACCATTTTGTTATTTTTCCCAATTAGTTATTTCAAATGTTTAATAAACCTGAAGTCGTGTATGTGACATGTTGCAGACACAAATGTTTAATATATTAACGTTGTGAACTCTAAGGCGTAGGTGAGTTAATAAGAAGTTCTCCTGATTTAAGTGAGGTCTCAGGTTTGAACGGTTCTTATGTATGTAATCGTTTAAAATTTGGGACAAGAGTTTTGCCTCTCGCAAAGGACCTATCCGGCTCGAGCGCGAATTAATCTAGGAGGAGATAGTTTAAAAATGTCTTTTCATAATTAGAACCCTTCTAAGACATCTCGTGGATAACTAAAAAAAAATAATAACGTTGTGGATATTCAAAGAACCTAATTACACTAACAGTAGAACAAAATATCATGTTATAATCACCTCTTTGAGATTGTGTTACATGATAATTTTGACTCGTGTGATCCACTTGATGACTAAGATGCAAGTATATAATACATAATACAGTCAATTATTAAGGAGTGTTTGGTGGATGAAATTACTGAACTGCTATTAGACTAGTTCAAACCCCATGCTCTTCCAGTTTTAGTGGAGAGGTCAAGTCTACACCTTACTCTTTGGAAGTTTTTAACTACCATACATAATAATAATAATGCCTCTTCCATATGGTGGTTGCTAGCATGTTAATTTATTTCTTTTTATTCATTCAAGTAATTAAGAGGATTTTCTAGAAATTATAACCAGTTTTTTATTTAATTAAAGGATAAACTTCAGAGTATAAGATTCCTTTTTTTTGTGAGGGTTGGAAAAGAGTCATCAATTATATGCAACATTCTTTTTGCTTTTTACAAAAAGGTCATTTATGTGACTCAAACCTTTAAAAAAATCACATATTTTTAGCTTCCGGATTACTAACACCTTTATTTCATGTTTCCAGATGATAGGTATGGAAAAATAGAATAATCAAGAGAAATAGCTTCATTGTAAAAAGAAAAAACAAATACAATTACCAGATTTGCCCTCAAGGGATGTGGTTAGATTGTTGTGAGCGGAGTTTGGCTTTGATCCGGTCCCAAGTTCGATCCCATGCTAGTTTCTCTTATAAGAGTCTGAGGCAGTCGGAGGTTTTAACTGCAGGTAGTGTACTCAACTTAGACCCTCAAAGAGGTGTGCCTGCTTGGGCTCGCCTGTGGGATTTTCCTCGAATTTAAAAAAATACAATTACCAGATTTGAAGTTCTACTCCAATTTAATAAGTTATTACAGATTAATTTTTAAAAGCGTCGACATTCTTAACTTATTGCGAATTAACAACGCCAAAATGGTCAATTTGGATAAAGAATTACTTTCTTTCTAAAGGAAATTATTTTTCTGCCATTTTGTTATCGCCATTCCAGCAGGGAATTTGCTGCTGTGAAGGAGAGTGTTGTAAAACTATTGTTGTTCTAACTTCAACATTAATGTTGTCAGGATATATCAAATTCTATTTATTTTTATTTAAGCTCAAAAAGATGAGGAAGAGTTCTTTAAGGCTGTGTTTGATTGGACAAATATTTTGAATAGAATTGAATGATTTATAATAAAATGAAATATAAATAAATGTAATATTAAAAATTGTTGTTTGAATGGGATGAAATGGTTCATAATATAATATCGTGAAATGTTGTTTAGAAGAAGGGTTGATAATGTAGTATAGTGAAATGTTGTTTATCATTTTACATTTAATCTTAAATCCCCAAGTAGAAGGTAACTTATTTTTACTGTTTAAGATAGAATGAGAAATAATATGAAATCCTTTCTTCTATCCTATTTCATTCTATTTTATTATAAACTCTCCTACTAAATAATATTACATTTTATTTCATTCAATTAATAACCACCCAACCAAACATAACCTAAATCAAGTTGGCCATCAAACAATTGAGGAATTAAAAGAGATATACAAGATTTTTATTTTAATTTTCACCTTAATGTTTTTATTTTATGTCTTTTTCTAAGACATCACTGTGAGAAATAAAATCTCAAATTAGATGATTTGTGATAGATAAATATTTCTTTTTTCTAAAAATAAAAAAATTATTAATAAAGTTTGAAAAAAGTTTCAAAGTTTTCCTTTTTTGGCTAAATTTCTTGTTTTCACATGTTAGTCCTTGTTTTCCTTTTGAACTCATAATAAATTACAAAAGAAATATGCAAAACATTAAATCTATGATAATTCCATCTTAAATGATAACATTGCAAAATGAATAGGTATCTACATCTTATCTTAATTCTTTGTGATTAAACTTCCCATTCACAGAATCTGTCATTAATCTTATCTATTAAATCATGCGATATAATTGATCTAGGTTGTATGACGGTAAGAACATGGAGTGAAAGTTGGTTAGGAAAATGCAAATTCTATTATAAAAATTGAAAGATTATGTAAAACTGTATAATATATAAAGTAGCATTTATATTTTAAAATTGTTTGACAATTTTAACTTAAAAACTAAAAATATATATCAATATCATCAACTTAGTAACTTGGAAAACGTTCTCAACCATAATCAAATTTCAAACATATTTATTAACCTTTAATTTTAGAATTTGATATATTTTAAACTTTATGAATTATCCAATTCGAAAGATTCATATTGCAATTGCACAATATAGCATTAAAATAAGTTAACGTGTTGTATTAAAGAGCTGCATATAAAACATTGCATATAAAACATTGCGTATGTTTTGGAATTTGACATCTAAACACATACTGTGAGATTAGTTGTCAATAGTAATACCACAGTTGGTGTGTATTTAAATAATATTTTTATATTAATATTAACTTATAAAATGTTTATTATTTACTTATAAAATTAATTATGGAAATTGTTTTGGTTTCCCCCAAATTAAATCTCCCCCGTCTGGGTCCCCCTCTTCGTTATTACCGTAGTTAGCTTCCTCGTCGTTCTCCATTGGTGCAATGGAGGTTCTATCATTGTCCAATTCGTGGTGTGGAGGTTCCATCATTATCCAATGGGTGAAGTCGAGGTTCCATCCATGCAGTAGAGCTGCTAAGTTTCATGTTGGTAATGTTGCTATTGGTTTTGCTAAATTTTCTTGTTTCTTATTTGCAAAAGCTTAAGTAATTTTCCTGTTTCTTGCTTATTTTTGTATTGCTAATTTTACTATTTCATGTTTATTGTTTCCTGTTTATACTGGTGTTGATAATTCGTAGTAGTACATAATATTAGTATTATAGCTAGTTAAAGCTTTCTACTCTGTCATACATACATATAAACACATACGTTATACATACAAATATTTGTATTTTTATGTTATAGGTTATTTGATTGGAGTATGGAGAAAAATTCGGTCTGATAGGATTTTGTAGATTTTTTTAGCGGAGCACTTTGTTATGCATGGCTCTTATAGAGATGATGAGTAGAATACTGCATTTCTAAGTTTAATTAACGATGAGTATCCCCATTAGTCATTAGGCTTCAGAAAAAGATGATACTAACAAATGAATTTTGTTGTGCATATATTTTGGTTGGAGTTTATATTGGGATGACAGTGAAAACAATCAACATTTCATTGCAAGCTTGCAATGCTCTTACTGTAATATGTCCTAGCTTTTTTTCTCAATGGGTGGGCTATCCTCTTCATATTTTTATTCTCTATAGACTTTATTTTAGGCATTTGTATCTTATGTAGCTTTGGCCATTGATGATATTTTAATGTTGATAATATATGGTTATGTTTGTTGTCGTTTCTACGTTATCTTATGGCATATACTTAAGTAATGGAGCACTCGAGATTAAAGATGTCATTTTTTGAGTCTTCAACTAACAATGGTTCTTTAACTAACATTCAATGCTTAAGTGGATTCAGTGCTGGTTTAAGGACTTCATGGAGTGAAAAATATCATGGTCATACATTTTATAAGTACCTAAAATACCAGCCAGTAAAAATTTTATGTTATGATATTTGATATGGTATTCAATAATTGTGTTAATGAAAGTTTATTTTGGTAATGCATATAAGTTTGGGAGTTGTATTTCTTTCATTGGCGTGACAAACCCTTTTCTAGAGAGGTTGTTGATGTTATTCAAAGATTGTCGAATGATAATGCTAGGTTGAGATGCTAATTAGCTTTAAGTTGCAAAGTTCCAATTGAAGATGAGATGGGAATGAAGTTGTTAGAAGACCAAATAAGGAAGAATAGAAGGAACAAATTGAGTTAGATGAAAAAAAAAAACAAATAGGGCATGATTGAACTTGCTACGAATGATAATGAGTTAAAGAACATATTAATGACATATATTATTGTTATTTCCATGGTGATATGTTTTGTTGCTATATGTTTCTCATAATTGGAATCATAAGGCTTAAAATGTTTTACATGAATGTGGTTATGTGAGAAGTACTTATATTGTACATGACAATTGTTGGAAAATATCGCACGATCAAATCTAAGCACAACGGACATAATTTAAAATTTTTCTACAGAATCAACTTTAACAGAATTAAATTCGAAACATAAAATAAAAAATTGACAAAAACTTTACTAACCTGTTTTGATTTCGTGTTACAATCTTCTGTTTCTTTGAATCTATTAATCCACAAGTCGTTTAATCGTCCGGCCTCTAACGGTATCCACAGATTTATTTAGAAAAAACTTAAATCAAATTTGAGAGGAAAAATGTAAGAAGTGCTAGCCTCTTTTTTTCTAATTTTTCCTTTCATACGAAAAAAACTTATTTTTCATATCCTTGGATTTTATTAAAATTACAATTAAAGTCAAACTTTAATTATAATTATTAATAAATCCTTATAAGATCAAATGTCACATACTGACCCTTCATGTTTCTAAAACTTCTCAATTAAGACTAACTTAATTCAAATTTCACTTTCTCCTTTATAGACCTTTTTATGTGTGACTCATTAGGTTCTTAATATGTTGGCCATGATTATAAATTCTAATTCTAATTCACAATTAGAATCAGATAAATTAAAACTCCTTTTAATTTATCTTTAATTCCCTAATTAAACAATTTATAATCATAGATCATGATTGACGTCTAGCAACATGTCATGACCACCCAAATATTAGGAATGTCAAGGTAGTTTGACTTAACCTATCTATGCATGGTTATCTTGTATAAATTAATCATTTCGTCATCTAATGTTCCAATTGGAATTAGAGTATGGAATTCCTATCTACTCTAAATAATCCAATCATATTTGTTCTTGCTAATTAGTAAATGGTTTGTAATTGATATTTGAAAACAACCTTTCCAAATTTCAATTTACTTTAGCCAGAGATTCTCAAAATCATTACTAATCAAGAACAACAAAACATTCTTCCTAATTACTTTAAGACAATGAATTCTTTATTGATTTACTCAACTATCTCTACATTGTTCATACTTTATCCAATAACTACCGAATTGAACTTAAGACAATGAATTCTTTATTGATTTACTCAACTATCTCCACATTGTTCATACTTTATCCAATAACTACCGAATTGAACTATTCGAAGAATAGAACATAAGTAGCATCAAAACATAGAAATTCCTATATAACTTTGGTAATCTCAAGTCTAAGGATCAATTATACAATCATCATAATGAGATAATCCATAGACACACAAGTAATATTCCATTTTGGATTCTCATAATTGGGTATGTTCAGTGAACTTATTCTCTAATAAGCACCCATATATTTGTTTAAGTATCTCCATACTTTAATCTATAAGATTGATTAATTTCTTCATAAGAAAGAAACAAATATATGTTTCTTTAATCTAAATTATAGATTAAAGTAAGATTGATTACTTTAATCTATAATTTTTATTAACTTTAAATGTAAGAAATTAGGAACATAACTTAAGAATAATGTATTCTCAACAAAACTTTGATGAGAACAAGAATGAATATTAAATGTTGGCAACAAAGAAACAAAAAAACAATCATACTAAGAACAAACCTGAATATAGACATGTGTTGTGATACTAAATTGTGCAATTACCTTTTTAATAGGACTTATATAACACAAAAATTCATAAATAAGGATATGAATAGCCATATTATATAAAATATGAGATTTGTGAGTGATAAGATTCTAAGGTTGATTGCTACATGCAAGCTACTTCAGATCTATAGTTAACATAGGACTTAAATTAAGAATTTCTATGAATAAGGATGAACTCTAGTATCCAACGGTTATTATTAAATAATAATAATGACAATATATAAATTACATTAATGGCATAGCCTTATATAGGCATAAAACCCTAAAACATGGAAATCCTTGAAGTAGATCGCTATAAGGAAATGACAATGTTAATAGATTATAATTAGAAACAAATGACTTTTAAAATGATAAACCCTATTTAGACATAAGCTTGAAAATTAAAACTAATCAAATACTAGTCCTAAAAGAATATAATGTCTTTAAAATAATAACACTCTAACTAAGTAAAGTACATATATGTCACTTGTCTTAGCCAATATCAAATCTAATTTTGTTTTACAACTTTCAATGCGTGAATCAAACACGAGTCTTGTGTTGCTTATATATAGAACTCTAGTGCATATAACAAAAGACTAACAATGTTTTGTTTACGATTTTCACACTGGTTATATTTTATAACTACAATTCTTCAACTTTACTCGAATCTTAATTTTACAAACTATCCAAACCCCTCTTCATGTTTTCCTCGCCACAAACCTATGTAATTTATATTGATGTTAGATTCCCTTCTCTTTATAGTCTTAGATTATAACTATTAGAAAAATAAATAATTATTTAGAATGTGTAGAATTTTAAAAAATACTAATATATATGTAAATAAAATTAACTCATTGTAATAGCTTCTAAAATTATTTAAGTTATTAGAATAATCTTTAAAAACATAATTTGGACTTATCTTTATTTATCACATATTATTCTAAAAACAATTTAACAATATTCTAACTATAGAATTCACATTTAATTTGATTCCCATTTTTAAAACCAAAAAAGATTGGTATATTGTAAGCACATTTTGTGTTTTAATGTTAAAATTGTAATTATCAATCAAGCAATTTATTTAATCATTAACCACCAATTACATAGGCCTATACTAGCTATATGTCCCTTAGATGTTTTCGTAGAATTATTGGTTGGGGATTGGGCGCTGATAACATGTGCAAAATATTCCCATACTTTCTCGATAAACATCTCAACTATACTAAATTTAGCTTTCCTTTGTTTTTATATTATATATATTTTCTTCTTCTTCAACTAGGTATAAATTTGTAGTATCTCTTCATATAAGCAATATAGAAAACAATAATATTTTACAAAATTTAACAAATGAATCGTGAAATGTTTTTTCATTAAAATTTGTTAATGTAAATTACTTGAAAGTATATGGACATTATCATATCTTCACTTTTAATTCTTAGTGACTGAAAATTATATTTTATCTTAGACTTGTATAATTCCTTCATATTAATAACTTAGTTTTATTTTCATTAGCATTTCTATTGATTATAATTTAACTCTAGAATATTATATTACTTTTGACATTTTATGTAATGAATTTTTATTGATATTTATTCTAACAAAATAGTTAATAGTCTATTAGATGGCTTTAAAACTTATATATGATAATACATCTCTAATCTTATAAATTGAATTAAATACTAAACTTTATATTACTTGTTAATAGAAAGAATTTTGTTTGGATTATGATTTAATATACATGTATTGTATTGAAAGTTCTTTTTCCAATTGTAACTAAGTGTTAATAGTAAGCATTTGTATAAATAAATGTTTGACAAAAACATTATATTTAACATGCATAAGATGTGGTACACACAACTATGTTTTATAAGAAAGTAATAGTTTGAATTTAATTGAAAAGGGCCTTTATGGTTAAACTCATTTTACAAATATTTTATATAAAAGAATCATATTTGATATATCTTTTTATATTAGAATCATCATAATTCATCTTTTAATACTCACTCCATACACATAATCGAAGTATTAGTTTTAACAATTAAATCATCATCATCAAAAAGTTTTAATATTGTAAATCTCAATCAAACATGTTTTCGTTTTTTATAGAAAAAACAGAAACTAAAAATAGAAAACAGAAATAAAAATAACAACAGAAAAATAAAAGTGAAACCAAACGGCCACTAAATAATTGCTATAGCAACTAGAAGTCATCATAGTAACTATATTGTGGGTTAATTATTGTATTCCAAAATTTAATAGTAAGTCATTATTCATATGCCTTGTACACCCTTTAAAACCATCACAAAACTTCCATATAAAAAATTGCACAATCCATTTTTTGTCTTCTTTTGTTTTGTTTGATTATGCCTCCATTTGGCCTCCATTTGAGATGTAGGACGAATATAAGAGTGCTTACTACTGGTTAAGCATCTACAAACTAAAAATAGGTGCTACTATAACATTGGATTTAGGGCTAGAAATTAAAAAAAAGCTTAAAATATTACTTAGGATAGGTCTACAAACTAAAAATAGGTTATGCTAATACATAATAGAAATAAAGGATGGTGTATTAGGCCGTAATGCGAATGAGGATCGAGATCAACTATTTTTCAGTTGCGAATACACTAAAACCATATGGAGCAGGATACAATACATGATAGATGTGGTGAATCTTTCATTCGAGTGGGAGCAAACCTTGAATTTATTCAATAACCTCCATAAACCTAATAAAGAGAATGTATTCATTCAAAAATTGGCATTCATCACTTCCATATACATAATATGGAAAGAATGCAACTGTCGTCTCTACTAACAAAAGGAGCTTAATAAGTATCGACTAGGTGAGAATATTGTGAACTGGATTAGAGCAATAATGGTAGTTAAAAATGTCATCTCTCTCCTTAGTGCAATATAAGAACTAATTGGTGGTTATAACTCGTGTTTTTTTTTTGTTGTTGATGTGTATTACAATTAACTTTCATTCTCTCTACCTTGCGTTTTTAGAAGCACCTAGTTAACTAGAAATCCGTAGATGATGCGAAATACAGTAATATTGTTATAGCTTCAACTAAAGTAATATAATTAATTCTTTCATATTCCAAAAAAAATAGAAATAAAGTATAGGTCTATAAATCACCTCTTAAGTTTGTTTGTATTAAGATCTAAAAATAATACTTAGGAATTGAAACAATTTAAACTATTGGAATCACACCAATAAGTTTTTAGGACTAGTTTATGGAGTTTTGGGATCATTCCTAACTAAGTATGGATCACTCTTATAGAGAACAATTTCAAACTTGAATTATAAGTTCTTAACTTTATGTTTTTTAATAATGCACTCGTAAGTAATTGGTATAGCAACTAGAAGTCATCACAATAGCTATGTTATGGGTTAATTATTGTATTCCAAAATTTAATGGGAATTATTTATGCATAACCTTGTTCCCCCTTTAAAACCACCACAATACTTCCACATTAAAAAAAATGCATAATCCATTTTTGATGTAATCTTTTGTTTGATTATACCTCTATTAGTGATGTAGGATGAACATAATACTGCCGACTATTGGTTAAACATTTATACACTAAAATAAGTGCTATAACATTGAATTTAGGGTTATAGCAACTAAATGTTATGACAGTAACTACGTTGTAGGTTAATCATTGTATTCAATCCATTTGGGACCATTAACCTTCAATTAACTAATCAAAAGCAAGAGGGATATATATATACTGTCTTTGAGGAACCACGGGGACCGCCATAATGTCTCCAACTGTACATATAACAAATTCTCCAACATACAAATAACTAGTTATTTATTGATTGCTTATCAACACTACATAATGTGTGTGTGTGTGTGACAGGAGGAAGGAAGTCCTATACTTGGAATGGAGAACACTTCCGCAACTAGAGTAACAGGGGAATGATGGAGAACTAGCCACTAAGTGGTGCAATTGGTGAATGACACAACCGTTCTTGAAAGTGACCAGAGACGGACATAGGAAGACTAGAACCTCGCGTGGATTAATTGGAGAATGACTGAACCTAGACTCTTTTAACTGGAGAACAAATGGAGGATGGCTGGAGATCAACCTATTCCAAATTAGGTTAACAAAGAAGTAGGTTTCAGACCAATTAGGGATTCATTCGAATTTGGGAGAAATTAAAACAATTTCCATAATTAATATGTAAATAATGAATGCTTTATAAATTAATATTAATATTAATATAAAACTATTATTTAAATACACATCAGTTGCTATGTTAGCGACTGATCATAGGTGACATGCCTAGATGTCAAAATTTAATAGACATAATGTCAATTTGATAGAGTTAAATATTTTGTACAAAATTGCTCTATTTTAAAAACATTAAAGAATATAATGGTATAAAAATATCAATAAGAGTTATATTAAACTTTTGAAAAATGTCAAGCGGCAAATTGGACCTTATAAACTTTTGTAACTTTATTATATGTTTTATTAAATTGTTAACAATTGTTTGTCAAATTTTCTTTAAAAATAAAATAATAGATATATTCATTAAAATTATGTTATTGTGATTTCATCGAATATTTATAAAATTTTAATAGAAATACATAAATACATCGTGAAGATATTTAATAAGCTATTATGGCAACAAATAAGTATTACCTTTAGACAATATTAAAGGAGTTAATATTTTGAGTTTAAAAAATAAGGTACGTTTTTTAAATTTGACTAAAGGGATTCCATGTATTTGTATGATAAATAGAAGACACACTCCCATATCGCTAGTTTACTTTAGCTTTCATTCTTTATATTGCGTGAGAAAAATCTTTCTCTACGTGTTTGAAAAAAGGAGAGATGGTTGGCATCTCCCCTTACAGGGACGGGAGCTGCCTTTGGGCTTACCTGTTAACGGCACATTCGGTTAAGGCCTCCCACCTTTCAGGTGGATCTATAACCAAATTTTTTCTTTCCATTCGTCGTCTCTTTCTTCCATATCCTCTCTCTAATGGCGGCTAGTCTATCATTAGGTTGATATTTCTTGTAACTCCTCGAGAACTGCTTCAGATCAATCCCAGAGTGTATCAGCATCAGTACCCAAATATAATAGTTGATCCTTATCCGACCAACTCAAGCCTCTGTCCACCACCGCCTTATCCTCCGTCCATGATCAAAACGCCCAACCTTAGTCCAACCCAAAGTCTATGTGGGTATGTACTTTCACTAGAGGCAAACACGATCCCAGTTTTCATATAATCCCTGAGGTTTGAGATTTAAGACGCTTTGAGAGGAAGTTGAATGGTAGTGAGAAACAGTGTTGTGGATATTGATGTCACCAATCTCGTAATTGCTAATGGATTTATCTTGAATTCTGCTTCTAATATTTCAAATTTGCCTGATGATGTTTTTGTTGGTAACCTAGCAAGTGACTCTACAGGTAAAATTTCGTAAAGGGTATTTGAATTAGTGGACGATTTTCATTGGGGTGACTTATTTTGGTCAATTAATGGGTCAGGCGCCAGATATTCTTCGTTGTTTATGTTCTTGCTGCGGTTAGAGTAGAAAATCCAATGCACTTGAGATATGTTTCACCAAGGAGGAGGAGAAAGGGTCTAAAAGTTGCCACTTTCAAATCCTGTGGTGTTGGTGGTGGTGGAGGAGGAGGAGAAATTGGGATAATTGAAGAATTTGTGAGTAAAGAAGGCGTAGTGATAGGTATTCTTGGGCTAACTTTCGGTTTTGGAAGTGGTTGTTGGTGAAAGAGCAAAGGTTAAACATTCTTGCATACAGTAACCAATCCTTGCATTCTTCACATACGAAGTGGACTTGGGTCTCGCAGTTAGTTCTGTTGCATTTCTTCTTATATTTTACCTTATTCTGTTAAATATCTTCTTTGAATTCTAATGCATAAATTAAAACTGGGTTAAGCTAAGTTGTCTTTCGATTTAGTTTGAAGGCACATACTATTGTTTGTGCGACTATATTTAAGAAATTCATATTGAATACTCGGTAAGTTGATCATCTTTGGATCCACTAGCCAAGTTGTTCTATTCAATGGAATATATTAGTTGTTGGAATCATTTGTTATGACTACTTTTTCGGTTTGAGACCCCCCTCTACTGGTTTACTAGTTTTCTTTTTAGGCATTTTAGCATAGTGCTGCGAGTAACCGGAAGTCTATGAAAGATTACAATCCTGGACTTGTAAATGGTGTTATGCATGCAATTCAGTTCGTTAGTTTTAGCACAGTTTTGTCTCGGTTATATGAATCTTTCTTGCACTCAGATCATCATTTCCCCTTTCTTAAAACATTCGGTTAAGGCTACCCACCTGATACAGGTGGATCTATAACAAAGTTTTTATTTCCCTTCCTCGTCTCTTTCTTTCATATCCTCTCTCTAATGGCTGCTAGTCTATCATTAGGTCGATATTTCTTGTCACTCCTCGAGAACTGCTTCAGATCAATCCCAGAGTGTATCAGCATCATTACCCAAATACAATAGTCGATCTTTATCTGACCAACTCAAGCCTCTGTCCACCACCGCCTTATCCTCCGTCCAAGATCAAAACGCCCAACCCTAGTCCAACCCAAAGTCTATGTGGGTATGTACTTTCACTAGAGGCAAAAACGATCCCAGTTTTCATATAATCCTTGAGGTTTGAGATTTAAGACGCTTTGAGAGGAAGTTGAATGATAGTGACAAACAATGTTGTGGATACCGATGTCACCAATCTCATTATTGCTGAAGGATTTGTCTTGAATTATGCTTCTAATATTTCAAATTTTCCTGATGATGTTTTTGTTGGTAACCTAGCAAGTGACTCTACAGGTAAAATTTCGTAAAGGGTATTTGAATTAGTGGACGATTTTCATTGGGGTGACTTGTTTTGGTCAATTAATGGGTTGGGGGCGCAAGATATTGCTATTGTTTGTGTTCCTGCTGGGGTTAGAGTAGAAAATCCAATGCACGCGAGATATGTTTCAGTTCAAGGAGGAGAGAAAGGGTATAAAAAGTTGCCACTTTCAAATCCCAGGGTGTTGGTGGTGGCGGAGAAGGGAGGAGAAATTGGGATAATTGAAGAATTTGTGAGTAAAGAAGGCAGTAGTGATAGGTATTACTGGGCTAACTCGGTTTTGGAAGTGGTTGTTGGTGAAAGAGCAAAGGTTAAACATCTTGCATAAAGAACCAATCCTTGCATTCTGCACATATGAAGTGGACTTGGGTCCGACAGGTTAGTTCTAGTTGCATTTCTTCTTATATTTTTACCCTATTCCTGTTAAGTATCTTGTTGAATTCGGAACAGGCAGATTAGAACTGGGTTGAGCTTAGTTGTCTTTCGATTTAGTTTGAAGGCACATACTATTGTTTGTGCGACTATATTTAAGAAATTCATATTGAATACTCGGTAAGTTGATCATCTTTGGATCCACTAGCCATGTTGTTCTATTCAGTGGAATATATTAGTTGTTGGAATCATTTGTTATGACTACTTTTTCGGTTTAAGACCCCCCTCTGCTGGTTTACTAGTTTTCTTTTTAGGCATTTTAGCATAGTGCTGCGAGTAACCGAAAGTCTATGAATGATTACTATCCTGGACTTGTAAATGGTGTTATGCATGCAATTCAATTTGTTAGTTGTAGCACAGTTTTGTCTCGGTTATATGAATCTTTCTTCCACTCAGATCATCGTTTCCCCTTTCTTAAAACATTCGGTTAAGGTTACCCGCCTGATACAGGTGGATCTATAACTAAGTTTTTATTTCCCTTCCTCGTCTCTTTCTTTCATATCCTCTCTCTAATGGCGGCTAGTCTATCATTAGGTCGATATTTCTTGTAAATCCTCGAGAACTGCTTCAGATCAATCCCAGAGTGTATCAGCATCATTACCCAAATACAATAGTCGATCTTTATCCGACCAACTCAAGCCTCTGTCCACCACCGCCTTATCCTCCGTCCATGATCAAAACGCCCAACCCTAGTCCAACCCAAAGTCTATGTGGGTATGTACTTTCACTAGAGGCAAAAACGATCCCAGTTTTCAAATAATCCTTGAGGTTTGAGATTTAAGACGCTTTAAGAGGAAGTTGAATGATAGTGACAAAAAATGTTGTAGATACTGATGTCACCAATCTCGTTATTTCTGAAGGATTTGTCTAATATTTCAAATTTTCCTGATAATGTTTTTGTCGGTAACCTAGCAAGTGACTCTACAGGTAAAATTTCGTAAAGGGTATTTGAATTAGTGGACGATTTTCATTGGGGTGACTTGTTTTGGTCAATTAATGGGTTGGGGGCGCCAGATATTGCTATTGTTTGTGTTCCTGCTGGGGTTAGAGTAGAAAATCCAATGCACGTGAGATATGTTTCAGTTCAAGGAGGAGAGAAAGGGTCTAAAAAGTTGCCACTTTCAAATCTCAGGGTGTTGGTGGTGGCGGAGGAGGGAGGAGAAATTGGGATAATTGAAGAATTTGTGAGTAAGGAAGGCAGTAGTGATAGGTATTACTGGGCTAACTCGGTTTTGGAAGTGGTTGTTCGTGAAAGAGCAAAGGTTAAACATCTTACATAAAGAACCAATCCTTGCATTTTGCACATATGAAGTGGACTTGGGTCCAACAGGTTAGTTCTTGTTGCATTTCTTCTTATATTTTTTCCTTATTCCTGTTAAATATCTTGCTGAATTCGGAACAGGCAGATTAGAACTGGGTTAAGCTAAGTTGTCTTTTGATTTAGTTTGAAGGCACATACTATTGTTTGTGCGACTATATTTAAGAAATTCATATTGAATACTCAGT
This sequence comes from Erythroxylum novogranatense, assembly GCA_029891385.1. Taxonomy (NCBI): domain Eukaryota; kingdom Viridiplantae; phylum Streptophyta; class Magnoliopsida; order Malpighiales; family Erythroxylaceae; genus Erythroxylum; species Erythroxylum novogranatense. Next base: position 57,071,450 of record CM057224.1, read on the forward strand.
AAGTTGATCATCTTTGGATCCACTAGCCATGTTGTTCTATTCAGTGGAATATATTAGTTGTTGGAATCATTTGTTATGACTACTTTTTCGGTTTGAGACCCCCCTCTACTGGTTTACTAGTTTTCTTTTTAGGAATTTTTGCATAGTGCTGCGAGTAACCGGAAGTCTAGGAATGATTACTATCCTGGACTTGTAAATGGTGTTATGCATGCAATTCAGTTCGTTAGTTTTAGCACAGTTTTGTCTCGGTTATATGAATCTTTCTTCCACTCAGATCATCATTTCCCCCTTTCTTAGAACATTCGGTTAAGGCTACCCACCTGATACAGGTGGATCTATAACAAAGTTTTTATTTCCCTTCCTTGTCTCTTTCTTTCATATCCTCCCACTAATGGCGGCTAGTCTATGATTAGGTCGATATTTCTTGTAACTCCTCGAGAACTGCTTCAGATCAATCCCAGAGTGTATCAGCATCATTACCCAAATACAATAGTCGATCTTTATCTGACCAACTCATGCCTCTGTCCACCACCGCCTTATCCTCCGTCCCTGATCAAAACGCCCAACCCTAGTCCAACCTAAAGTCTATGTGGGTATGTACTTTCACTAGAGGCAAACACGATCCCAGTTTTCATATAATCCCTGAGGTTTGAGATTTAAGACGCTTTGAGAGGAAGTTGAATGGTAGTGAGAAACAGTGTTGTAGATACTGATGTCACCAATCTCGTAATTGCTGATGGATTTGTCTTGAATTCTGCTTCTAGTATTTCAAATTTGCCTTATGATGTTTTTGTTGGTAACCTAGCAAGTGACTCTACAGGTAAAATTTCGTAAAGGGTATTTGAATTAGTGGACGATTTTCATTGGGGTGACTTGTTTTGGTCAATTAATGGGTTCAGCGCCAGATATTCTTGTTGTTTATGTTCTGCTTTGGGGTTAGAGTAGAAAATCCAATGCACTTGAGATATGTTTCAGTTCAAGGAGGAGAGAAAGGGTCTAAAAGTTGCCACTTTCAAATCCTGTGGTGTTGGTGGTGGTGGAGGAGGAGGAGAATTGGGATAATTGAAGAATTTGTGAGTAAAGAAAGCAGAGTGATAGGTATTCTTGGGCTAACTTCGGTTTTGCAAGTGGTTGTTGGTAAAAGAGCAAAGGTTAAACATTCTTGCATACAGAACCGATCCTTGCATTTCGCGCATATGAAGTTGACTTGGGTGCAGCGATTAGTTACGGTTGCATTTCTTCTTATATTTTTACCTTATTCCTGTTAAATATCTTATTGAATTCGGAACAGGCAGATTAGAACTGGGTTAAGCTAAGTTGTCTTTCGATTTAGTTTGAAGGCACATACTATTGTTTGTGCGACTATATTTAAGAAATTCAGATTGAATACTCAGTAAGTTGATCATCTTTGGATCCACTAGCCATGTTGTTCTATTCAGTGGAATATATTTGTTGTTGGAATCATTTGTTATGACTACTTTTTTCGGTTTGAGACCCCCCTCTACTGGTTTACTAGTTTTCTTTTTAGGCATTTTAGCATAGTGTTGCGAGTAACCGGAAGTCTATGAATGATTACTATCCTGGACTTGTGAATGGTGTTATGCATGTAATTCTATTCGTCAGTTTTAGAACAGTTTTGTCTCGGTTATTTGAATCTTTCTTTCACTCAGATCATCATTTGCCCGTTTCTTAAAACATTCGATTAAGGTTACGCGCCTGATACAGGTGGATCTATAACCAAGTTTTTATTTCCCTTCCTCGTCTCTTTCTTTCATATCCTCTCTCTAATGGCGGCTAGTTTATCATTAGGTCGATATTTCTTGTAACTCCTCGAGAACTGCTTCAGATCAATCCCATAGTGTATCAGCATCATTACCCAAATACAATAGTCGATCTTTATCTGACCAACTCATGCCTTTGTCCACCACCGCCTTATCCTCCATCCCTGATCAAAACGCCCAACCCTAGTCCAACCTAAAGTCTATGTGGGTATGTACTTTCACTAGAGGCAAACACGATCCCAGTTTTCATATAATCCATGAGGTTTGAGATTTAAGACGCTTTGAGAGGAAGTTGAATGGTAGTGAGAAACAGTGTTGTGGATACTGATGTCACCAATCTCGTAATTGCTTGATGGATTTGTGCGAATTTCGCTCTAATATTTCAAATTTGCTCGATGATGTTTTTGTTGGTAACCCAGCAAGTGACTCTCTGGTAAAATTTCGTAAAGGGTATTTGAATTAGTGGACGATTTTCACTTTGGGTGACTTGTTTTGGTCAATTAATGGGTTAGAGCCAGATAATGCCGTTGTTTATGTTCCTTTGGGGTTAGAGTAGAAAATCCAATGCACTTGAGATATGTTTCATTCGAGGAGGAGAGAAAGGGTCTAAAAGTTGCCACTTTCAAATCGAGGTGTTGGTGGTGGTGGAGGAGGGAGGAGAAATTGGGATAATTGAAAAATTTGTGAGTAAAGAAAGCAGTAGTGATAGGTATTACTGGGCTAACTCGGTTTTGGAAGTGGTTGTTGGTGAAAGAGCAAAGGTTAAACATTCTTGCATACGGAACCAGTCCTTGCATTCTGCACATATGAAGTTGACTTGGGTCTGGCAGATTAGTTCTGGTTGCATTTCTTCTTATATTTTTACCTTATTCCTGTTAAATATCTTATTGAATTCGGAACAGGCAGATTAGAACTGGGTTAAGCTAAGTTGTCTTTCGATTTAGTTTGAAGGCACATACTATTATTTGTGCGACTATATTTAAGAAATTCATATTGAATACTCGGTAAGTTGATCATCTTTGGATCCACTAGCCATGTTGTTCTATTCAGTGGAATATATTAGTTGTTGGAATCATTTGTTATGACTACTTTTTTCGGTTTGAGACCCCCCTCTACTGGTTTACTAGTTTTCTTTTTAGGCATTTTAGCATAGCGTTGCGAGTAACTGGAAGTCTATGAATGATTACTATCCTGGACTTGTAAATGGTGTTATGCATGCAATTCTATTCGTCAGTTTTAGAACAGTTTTGTCTCGGTTATTTGAATCTTTCTTTCACTCAGATCATCATTTGCCCGTTTCTTAAAACATTCGGTTAAGGTTACCCGCCTGATACAGGTGGATCTATAACAAAGTTTTTATTTCCCTTCCTCGTCTCTTTCTTTCATATCCTCTCTCTAATGGCGGCTAGTTTATCATTAGGTCCATATTTCTTGTAACTCCTCGAGAACTGCTTCAGATCAATCCCATAGTGTATCAGCATCATTACCCAAATACAATAGTTGATCTTTATCTGAACAACTCATGCCTCTGTCCACCACCGCCTTATCCTCCGTCCCTGATCAAAATGCCCAATCCTAGTCCAACCTAAAGTCTATGTGGGTATGTACTTTCACTAGAGGCAAACACGATCCCAGTTTTCATATAATCCCTAAGGTTTGAGATTTAAGACGCTTTGAGAGGAAGTTGAATGGTAGTGAGAAACAGTGTTGTGGATGCTGATGTCACCAATCTCGTAATTGCTGATGGATTTGTCTTGAATTCTGCTTCTAATATTTCAAATTTGCTCGATGATGTTTTTGTTGGTAACCCAGCAAGTGACTCTCTGGTAAAATTTCGTAAAGGGTATTTGAATTAGTGGACGATTTTCATTGGGGTGACTTGTTTTGGACAATTAATGGGTCAGGCGCCAGATATTCTTTGTTGTTTATGTTCTGCTTTGGGTTAGAGTAGAAAACCAATGCACGTGAGATATGTTTCAGTTCAAGGAGGAGAGAAAGGGTCTAAAAAGTTGCCACTTTCAAATCCCAGGGTGTTGTGGTGGCGAAGGAGGGAAGAGAAATTGGGATAATTGAAGAATTTGTGAGTAAAGAAGGCAGTAGTGGTAGGTATTACTGGGCTAACTCGGTTTCGGAAGTGGTTGTTGGTGAAAGAGCAAAGGTTAAACATCTTGCATAAAGAACCAATCCTTGCATTTTGCACATATGAAGTGGACTTGGGTCCGGTAGGTTAGTTCTGGTTGCATTTCTTCTTATATTTTTACCTTATTCTTGTTAAATATCTTGCTGAATTCGGAACAGGCAGATTAGAACTGGGTTAAGCTAAGTTGTCTTTCGATTTAGTTTGAAGGCACATACTATTGTTTGTGCGACTATATTTAAGAAATTCATATTTAATACTCGGTAAGTTGATCATCTTTGGATCCACTAGCCATGTTTTCTATTCAGTGGAATATATTAGTTGTTGGAGTCAATTATTATGACTACTTTTTCCGTTTGAGACCCCCCTCTACGGGTTTACTAGTTTTCTTTTTAGGCATTTTAGCATAGTGCTGCGAGTAACCGAAAGTCTATGAATGATTACTATCCTGGACTTGTAAATAGTGTTATGCATGTAATTCAGTTCATTAGTTTTAGCACAGTTTTGTCTCGGTTATATGAATCTTTCTTCCACTCAGATCATCATTTCCGCCTTTCTTAGAACATTCGGTTAAGGCTACCCACCTGATACAGGTGGATCTATAACAAAGTTTTTATTTCCCTTCCTCGTCTCTTTCTTTCATATCCTCCCTCTAATGGCGGCTAGTCTATCATTAGGTCGATATTTCTTGTAACTCCTCGAGAACTGCTTCAGATCAATCCCAGAGTGTATCAGCATTATTACCCAAATACAATAGTCGATCTTTATCTAACCAAATCATGCCTCTGTCCACCACCGCCTTATCCTCCGTCCCTGATCAAAACGCCCAACCCTAGTCCAACCTAAAGTCTATGTGGGTATGTACTTTCATTAGAGGTAAACACGATCCCAGTTTTCATATAATCCCTAAGGTTTGAGATTTAAGACGCTTTGAGAGGAAGTTGAATGGCAGTGAGAAACAGTGTTGTATATACTGATGTCACCAATCTCGTTATTGCTGATGGATTTGTCTTGAATTCTTCTTCCAATGTTTCAAATTTGCCTTATGATGTTTTTGTTGGTAACCTAGCAAATGACTCTACAGGTAAATTTTTGTAAAGGGTATTTGAATTAGTGGACGATTTTCATTGGGGTGACTTGTTTTGGTCAATTAATAGGTTGGAGGCGCCAGATATTGCTGTTGTTTATGTCCCTGCTGGGGTTAGAGTAGAAAATCCAATGCACTTGAGATATGTTTCAGTTCAAGGAGGAGAGAAAGGGTCTAAAAAGTTGCCACTTTCAAATCCTGTGGTTGGTGGTGGTGGAGGAGGGAGGAGAAATTGGGATAATTGAAGAATTTGTGAGTAAAGAAAGCTGTAGTGATAGGTATTACTGGGCTAACTCGGTTTTGGAAGTGGTTGTTGGTGAAAGAGCAAAGGTTAAACATTCTTGCATACAGAACCAGTCCTTGCATTCTGCACATATGAAGTTGACTTGGGTCTAGCAGGTTAGTTCTGGTTGCATTTCTTCTTATATTTTTACCTTATTCCTGTTAAATATCTTATTGAATTCGGAACAGGCAGATTAGAACTGGGTTAAGCTAAGTTGTCTTTCGATTTAGTTTGAAGGCACATACTATTGTTTGTGCGACTATATTTAAGAAATTCAGATTAAATACTCGGTAAGTTGATCATCTTTGGATCCACTAGCCATGTTGTTCTATTAAGTGGAATATATTAGTTGTTGGAATCATTTGTTATGACTACTTTTTTCAGTTTGAGACCCCCCTCTACTGGTTTACTAGTTTTCTTTTTAGGCATTTTAGCATAGTGTTGCGAGTAACCGGAAGTCTATGAATGATTACTATCCTGGACTTGTAAATGGTGTTATGCATGCAATTCTATTCGTCAGTTTTAGAACAGTTTTGTCTCGGTTATTTGAATCTTTCTTTCACTCAGATCATCATTTGCCCGTTTCTTAAAACATTCGGTTAAGGTTACCCGCCTGATACAAGTGGATCTATAACCAAGTTTTTATTTCCCTTCCTCGTCTCTTTCTTTCATATCCTCTCTCTAATGGCGGCTAGTTTATCATTAGGTTGATATTTCTTGTAACTCCTCGAGAACTGCTTCAGATCAATCCCAGAGTGTATCAGCATCATTACCCAAATACAATAGTCGATCTTTATCTGACCAACTCATGCCTCTATCCACCACCGCCTTATCCTCCGTCCCTGATCAAAACGCCCAACCCTAGTCCAACCTAAAGTCTATGTGGGTATGTACTTTCACTGGAGGCAAACACGATCCCAGTTTTCATATAATCCCTGAGGTTTGAGATTTAAGACGCTTTGAGAGGAAGTTGAATGGTAGTGAGAAACAGTGTTGTGGATGCTGATGTCACCAATCTCGTAATTGCTGATGGATTTGTCTTGAATTCTGCTTCTAATATTTCAAATTTGCCTGATGATGTTTTTGTTGGTAACCTAGCAAGTGACTCTACGGGTAAAATTTCGTAAAGGGTATTTCAATTAGTGGATGATTTTCATTGGGGTGACTTGTTTTGGTCAATTAATGGGTTTTGGGGGCTAGATATTGCTGTTGTTTATGTTCCTGCTGGGGTTAGAGTAGAAAATCCAATGCACTTGAAATATGTTTCAGTTCAAGAAGGAGAGAAAGGGTCTAAAAAGTTGCCACTTTCAAATCCGGGTGTTGGTGGTGGTGGAGGAGGGAGGAGAAATTGGGATAATTGAAGAATTTGTGAGTAAAGAAGGCAGTAGTAATAGGTATTACTGGGCTAACTCGGTTTTGGAAGTGGTTGTTGGTGAAAGAGAAAAGGTTAAATATTCTTGCATACAGAACCAATCCTTACGTTCTACACATATGGAGTTGACTTGGGTCCTGCAGGTTAGTTCTGGTTGCATTTCTTCTTATATTTTTACCTTATTCCTGATAAATATCTTGCTGAATTCGGAACAGGCAGATTAGAACTGGGTTAAGCTAAGTTGTCTTTCGATTTAGTTTGAAGGCACATACTATTATTTGTGCGACTATATTTAAGAAATTCATATTGAACACTCGGTAAGTTGATCATCTTTGGATCCACTAGCCATGTTGTTATATTCAGTGGAATATATTAATTGTTGGAATCATTTGTTATGACTACTTTTTCGGTTTGAGACCCCCCTCTACTGGTTTACTAGTTTTCTTTTTAGGCATTTTAGCATAGTGCTGCGAGTAACCGGAAGTCTATGAATGATTACTATCCTGGACTTGTAAATGGTGTTATGCATGCAATTCAGTTCGTTATTTTTAGCACAGTTTTGTCTCGATTATATGAATCTTTCTTCCACTCAGATCATCATTTCCCCCTTTCTTAAAACTTTTCTAAATTGTGCTTTGTTGTAGCATAGGATTCTGATGATGGATCTTTAGGACCAAAAGCTATTTTATTTCCTCTATTCTAACGTTAGCAAAGTGAGGGTAGAGGGAAAGAGAATGTCATATAGAAGTATCTAGTTTACCAAAAAGATTTTTGTTTGACAAGAAATGCTTGGGACTTGGGAGAGATATCTTGACCGCGTCTAGTAATCTAGTGCTCTGATTATGACTTGTTAGAACATATTGGTGAGATGGTTTTTCATGAAAGAGAGTGGTGAAGACAAGGATTACTGTCAAAGTTTTTGTCCAGTGGCTCAAATTTTGATTGGTTTCTTTATCATATTGATCTATGGGTTGTGTGAGTATAGACTGTTTGGGCTTTCTGATTCTTTTTGCTTCAAGAGGTCATCTTCTGAGATTTCTGTTTTGCATTTCTGTATATCAAGCTACTGTGTTTAGAAGTATTCAAGTAAAAGGCTGCATCTGCCTAAACATGTCATAAGTTCAATATGTTGATTGGAAGTCTTTGTAAACTATCAAACAATGGAGATTGTGCGGTAATATTTGTAATCACCAAAACCATTGTCAAGTCAGAGATAAGCAGAGTATTCAATAATTTCTATTATTTTGTCAAAGGTGGCTTAAGACCTGTGGTTTTTATCAGTTGTGAGAGATGAATTAGTGAAAGTTTTGACGTCAAGAATACTCCACAAATTATTGTTTAATAAGAAGTTATCTTGAAGATCAGGTTTCACGAGATTTAGCAAACTAAAGCTATTTATTAAATGGAATCACCTAACTATCAAGGTTATGATACTCCATAGACTATCTATATGAACTGTTTGGCAATGATGAAGTTTCCTAAAGAAGTAACCTACAATTCATGATAATATAATTTTTCATCTTCAGTTCCTTCTTTTACTTCTTCTTCTTTAGGGAGACCCTGTCTAATGAGAAACATTCAGACATGAATAGCTATCATGATATGCCAAATTTGGGGATACTTTTTGTTGCATTAAAGATTGGACAGGTACCCTTTCTACTATAGTTTGTAGTGAGCCAAACTGAACTCCTGTAATTTCAGTCTGTTGTTTCAATCTTGTTTCTTTACACAATCTTTTGGTTCAAGTGATGTTGAAACCTCCTCCACACAATCTTTTAGTTCAAGTAATGTTAAAAATCTCCACACCAATTCTAAATTATAAGTGCTTACTTTGTCTCTGTGTATAATCCTATCCTAATGCCATATTTGTACACCTACCATATGTTTGACTTCAAAATCATTTGCAGGATACAGAAAGTACATATGAATTTGTAGAGGTAAGCACCGGTGGAAAATTGAGCAGGCACAATCTCCATGTTCAACAATTGGGCCCAGACGCGGTGACGGAATTGTCAACATTTCATTTGTGTGTCGTTGATCAAACACAAGATCTGATAGTAGGGTGGTCTGGACCATCCAAGAGCTTATTCTCGACAACTTCACAAGTGTATTGTTGCTCATTCGCTAGGACAAGTTGTATTTGATGGCAACATCAAGGTTAACAGTAACTTCTTTTGCGAGCATTTATCTTGGTAATTTTAATGTACTGAATCGCTCATCTGTTGATCCTATATTTGCACAATAGACCGCATTTTTACGAAGCGGAGTAGAGGTTGAATGTGGTCTAGCTCGTCTTGGTATAAAAATAAATGTTTAAGCTGATTCAAGCTTGACTTTTGTTAACAAGCATAGTAGCTCAAGCTTAGCTTGAGTTTGGTTTGATTGTTGAAAACAAGTCCCACCTTAATAATGCTTGACTCATATTTAATATGAAGTTTCTTCAATTTCGGATTCAACTTGAAGAAACTTCATATTAAATATGACTTCTGTAGAAAAAAAGTTAAAATAAACTTTTGGGTGAGCTTGGTGTTGAATTTACGAGAGTCTATTAATAAATAGTTTGTGAACCTTAATGAATCAGAGGAAAGAAGTATTCAAACTTATAAATAAGCCTAAAATTAAGATGTGAATTCATTCATTTATTTAAGCTGATTACTATATTTTTAGTTCTTTTCTTATGTTAGTGTTCTATTTCAATGCTCTTAATTTGAGTTTTCTACTTTTTAACTGAAATGAAGTTCCTGATTTTAACTGCATCAAATCATTTATATGTTTTACTCGAAACATTGCATCAAACAAATTTGGCTAATCATTCATTTTCTTAGTTATTCTATCTTTACTCATAACTTGATTATGGTTTAGGGGTGTATGTTTTCATCAAGATGTATACTTGTATTCTCGCAGTATGCACAATGCATGATGCAGATGTTAACAAGAAGCCTACTTCTTGAACCTCGTGCGACGATAAATGTGAAACCGAATCTGCAAATTATCGTCGATGATGTAAAGTGCTCCCATGGAGCTGCAATAAGTGACCTAGAAGAAAGCCAGCTCTTTTATTTCCAAGCACGTGGTATAGATCCGGAGACTGCAAGAAGGGCTCTTGTGTTTTCCTTTGGAGTGGAGGTAATAGAACGTTTGCATCATTCTCTTGTGAGGAAGGATGTTGAGGGGCACGTTAAAGGATTGTTGGGTTGGTCCTCTCGACACAAATGATGACCAAAGCATTGGTTGATATAGATTTGTACAATATGAAAAAGCGCTGCTTTCTTGTTTGTGGGCTGAATTTCTTTTTTTTTAATTTTTGGTTGATACAGATTTGTACAATGAGGAAGGATGTTGAGGCCTTGAGGGACATGTTAAACATATTCTGAATATTCATTAATAAATACAGAAATTTTATATTTTAAATATATATTAGTAAGTAGCTATATATGGTAAACACCCTTAGAAAATCAATGACTATAACTACAATAATAATTTCAGATGCTGCATATTTAAGACTTTATTATAATTATTTTTACACTTTATTGCATTTTCTCATCTATAACAACAAATTATGATTATCGTTGCTTTTTAATATTATTAAAAGTAACACTTCAAAAACTGGCTGCGTTATATTAATTTTTATCGACACATTCAAAAGTGGTTCTACTTACCATTTTGTTATTTTTCTCAATAAGTTATTTCAAATGTTTAATAAACCTGAACTCATGTATGTGACATGTTGCAGACATAAATGTTTAATATCTTAACGTTGTGAACTCTAAGGCGTAGGTGAGTTAGTAAGAAGCTCTCCTGGTTTAAGTGAGGTTTCAGGTTCAAACCGCCTTTATGTATGTAGCCGTTTAAAACTTGGGACAAGAGTTTTGCCTCCCGCAAAGAACCTATTCGGCTCGAGCGGGGATTAGTCTAGGAGTAGATAGTTTAAAAATATATTTTCATAATTAGAACCCTTCTCGGACACCTCGTGGGTAACTAAAAAAAAAGTAACGTTGTGGATATTCAAAGAACCTAATTACACTAACAGCAGAACAAAATATCATGTTATAATCACCTCTTTGAGATTGTATTACATGATAATTTTGACTCGTGTGATCCACTTGATGACTAAGGTGCAAGTATATAATACATAATACAGTCAATTATTAAGGAGTGTTTGGTGGATGAAATTACTGAACTGTTATTAGACTAGTTCAAACCCCATGCTCTTCAAGTTTTAGTGGAGAAGTCAAGTCTACACCTTACTTTTGGAAGTTTTTAACTACCATACATAATAATAATGCCTCTTCCATATGGTGGTTGCTAGCATGTTAATTTATTTCTTTTTATTCATTCAAGTAATTAACAGTTTCTAGAAATTCTAACCAGTTTATTATTTAATTAAAGGATAAACTTCAGAGTATAAGATTCTCTTTTTGGTGAGGGTCAGAAAAGAGTCATCAATTATATGCAACATTCTTTTTGTATTTTACAAAAAGACTATTTCTGTGACTCAAATTTCGAACCTTTCGGTTGCAAATGAGTAACCTTATTAGTTGCTCTAAAACTCACCCTCTAACTTATTATTTAGTGCGAGCTGAAAATAGATTATCCATAGTGCATACCTAGGTATAAAGATTTTTCATGTTTCCAGATGATAGGTATGGAAAAATAGAATAATCAAAAGAAATAGCCTCATTGTAAAAAAAAAAAAATTACTAGATTTGAAGTTCTACTCCAATTTAATAAGTTCTTACAGATTAATTTTTAAAAGCGTCGACATTCTTAACTTATTGCGAATTAACAAAGCCAAAATGGTCAATTTGGATAAAGAATTACTTTCTTTCTAAAGGAAATTATTTTCTCGCCATTTTGTTATCGCTATTCAATGAGGAATTTGTCTTTGTGAAGGAGAGTGTTGTAAAACTATTGTTGTTCTAACTTCAACATTAATGTTGTCAGGATATATCAAATTCTATTTATTTTTATTTAAGCTCAAAAAGATGAGGAAGAGTTCTTTAAGGCTGTGTTTGGTTGGACAAATATTTTAATAGAATTGAATGATTTATAATAAAATGAAATCTAAATAAATGTAATATTAGAAAATTATTGTTTGAGCGGGACGAAAGGGTTCATAATGTAATATTGTGTGGTCGGGTCGGCCGTGTTGGGCCCGGACTCAGTCGAAACGACCCATGGGTTGATCGGTCCATCTCTCAAAGATGGGTCTCGCACCCATTGGATAACTTGGGCCTGATCCGCTCACCCATGGCCCATTAGCAGGGGAAAACCTTCCATGCAGAAGTAGAAGTCTACGTAAAGGCTTAACCCTAGCGTCCATCCCATATATAAGGTATAATTCTCCCATAACAGAGGTACGTAATCATAAACCTAGCTCTCTCACTTTTACAGCAATCCCACCTTCACCAAAAGACTAACTTGAGCATCGGAGGGGCTAATCGGAACACAACCCCCGACACGCCTTCTTTGTTTTGCAAGTATCTTCATGTCGGATTCATCACAGAAAGCAGCCAACTTATGGATCTAAACGGCAATGTCCAGTTCCGCCAGAATCCGGCAGAACCAATTGGCGCCCACCGTGGGCCCCGACTTGAGGCACCACGCCCGTAAACACACGATCGGTCAGCGACAATGACAAACTCGATGAAGCATTGTCGCGGCTCTGGCGATGCAACGGATGGGTTTGCAGTTCCCTGCCACCCTGCCGTCAGAGCACCATGCTTCCCGCACGCAGTCCTCGAACCCGGATGATTAGCCGCAACTTCTCAATCTAGAACAAGAAGAGCAGAGCACAGCCTTGGAAGATAACGCTGGAATCAATATACGCCTGAATCTGCAGCACCAATCAGATGCGGATCCCCCTGCGCCCGTGCACACCTCCCTCACCCGAAAACAGATTGAGGAAGCAGCTGATCTGTTGATTCGCCAGATTTTGCAATCTCAACCAAGACAACAATAAATGCGCGCGGCAAGCCGCGACGATAGACCAAAGATGACGACCGATCACCACCCAATGAAGCCCTAGAGAAAATCGTGGATGATCGGATTAAGCGCATTATGAGCTTCGCCAGACGCCCGACAAAGACAAGATCTGCTCTCCCTTTATCTCAAAATCTTGGATAGCCTCTACGCCGGTACCAAAAAATACCGACCCCTTAAAAATACACTGAAAAGACCAACCCCTTGGATTACTTGCAGCATTTCCAGTCCATGATGAATTTACATTACGTTCCGGACGCCATCCAGTGTAAGGATTTCTGTACGACCTTTCAAGAGGGAGCCCGACGATGGTTCAATAGTCTACCTCCGGGCTGTATCACCTGCTTTGAGGATTTTAGGCTACTTTTCCTCAACCATTCGCCACAAGCAAGTTAATTACGTAAAATTGCAACCGAAGTAATGCAACTGACCCAGGGAAGAAACGAAAGTTTACGGGAGTTTATCACTTGGTTCAATAATGAAGCAGTTGAAGTCCCCGACCTCACTTGCTCGTCCATGTTGGCGGCACTTATGAGCAACACGAGGGATGAGGAGTTCAAAAAGTCATTGGCTCTCGATCAGCCCCGATCCATTCAAGAGATCAGACATCGGGCAGATAAGTACATTCAGCTCGAAGAAGTATTAAAGAATACAAAGCGCAGAGCAGATGATCGCGGGCCAAGCGGTAGGGCAGATGAGTCTCACAAAAGACAGAGGGATCAGTTGACCTGGAGAAAGCCGGTCGGTCGGCAGTGGCATCACCAAGACTTCACCCCGCTTAACAAACGATATGCGGAAGTACTAGTTGCTATGAGAGCAGACGGGGAGTCCATCCGAGAGCCTAATAAAATGAAGACCCCTTACAAGGAGAGGAACCCTGATCTATATTGCCATTTCCACAGAGACATCGGTCACAACACGGAGGATTGTTGGCAATTGAAAAAGGAGATTGAACTCCTTATCCAAAAAGGAAGGCTGGGCCGATTCGTGAGGCACGAACAAAATGCCGATCGGGATAATCAGCGTAGGACTGGTTGGCCCGACAATAGGCGACCGCCCTAGAGGCGAAACGACAGGAATGATGGAGGGAGGCAGAATGTGAATACAGATAATCGACGAGAAGAGAGAGGACGATCAAGGGAAAGAAACGATAGAAACTTTGGGCAACAAGATGACCGACCGACTGGAGTCATTAACATGATATTCGGTGGAAATATAGCGGGGGGATCCACTACTAAAGGGAGAAAGAGATATGCTAAACAGATCGGCAGAGACCCATCAACCAAAAGGCCGAGGGAGAACGATGGAATGATATCGTTCGACGAGTCTGACCTTGATGGTGTAAGTTGTCCTCATGATGATGCCCTCGTTGTAAATCTGAACATGGACGGCTACGAGGTGAAGCGGGTGATGATTGATACGGGCAGTTCGGTCGATTTGTTGTACTATGAGGCCTTCAAGCAGATGAAGGTACCCGAAGATCGACTACTACCTATAGACGGACCTATCAAGGGGGTAACTGGAGCATCAGCCTACCCGTTCGCCCGAGTCTATTTAAAAGTGAAGTTCGGGCAAAAGTCGTGTCAAATAGAGAGGGATGTTGAATTCCTGGTGGTGAAGTTTCAAGGGGCGTACAATGCAATAATCGGACGAGCTACCCAGAACTCCCTTAGAGCGGTCGTCTCCACCTACTACCAAGCTATGAAGTTTCCGACACCCCACGGAATAGGTATTGTCAGGGGTCAGCAGAGAATCGCAAGGGAGTGCTATTTAGCGGAAACAAAAACATTAGACGGGGCGGTGGTCCTGACGAGCTCTCTTGATGTGAGAGACGATGAGGAGATAGATAGGATGAACTCAGTGGAAGATATGCAGCGGGTCGTACTAGACGAGGCCGACCCCTCTAAATTCACAAACCTAGGTTCCAAGCTGCGGAAGGACCTAGTTAAAGAAATCACAGACTGTCTAGTGGAAAATAGATCAGTCTTCGCGTGGGTACCGAGCGATATGCCTGGAATTTCTCGATCGGTCGTCTCGCACTCACTTGGTATTCGACAAGACTACAAGTCGGTTAGGCAAAAGAAGCGATCGCACTGCAAGGAGCGACAGGAAGTGATCAGGAAAGAATAGAGAAACTACTTGAAGTCGGGTTCATCCGAGAAGTCAAGTACCCTGAATGGCTCGCCAATGTGGTGTTGGTGAAGAAGAAGAATGGGAAGTGGAGAATGTGCATCGACTTCACTGACCTGAACAAGGCATGTCCAAAGGACAGCTTTCCCTTACCCGAGATCGACCAGCTAGTAGACTCCACCTCCGGACATGAACTTCTCAGCTTCTTGGATGCTTTCTCGGGCTACCATCAAATTCAGATGAGCCCCGAAGATGAGGAGAAGACCGCCTTCATAACCGACCAGGGCACGTATTGTTACCAAGTAATGCCGTTCGGCCTGAAGAATGCGGGGCAACTTATCAACACCTCGTCATGGAGGTCTTCAAAAAATAGATAGGTCGATCTGTTGAAGCTTACGTAGACGATATGGTGGTTAAAAGTAGGACGGCTTCCGAGCATGTGGGAGATCTGAAAGAAGTCTTCTAGACCCTTGATAAGTTTCAGATGAAGCTGAATCTGGAAAAGTGCGTCTTTGGTGTGGCATCCGGAAAATTCCTGGGGTTCATGATTACTCAACGGGGGATTAAAGCTAACCCAGAGAAGATCGAAGCCATCGTCCAAATGCCTTCGCTACGATCCTTGAAAGAAGTACAGATATTGATTAGTCGGATAGTCTCCCTGAGCAGATTCGTGTCCAGATTGGAGGACAAATGCCTCCCATTTTTCAAAATTATGAGGAAAGCAGATATAACCTTGATTTGATTGCTCGAGGAGTGCGAAGAACTTTCCAAAGACTTAAAGCGAGATTCAACAAGCCCACATTGCTGCAGAGCCTCGTTGAGGGAGAAACCCTGATTATCTATCTGGCGGTCACAGAGGGGGCAGTCAGCGCGGTTCTGGTTCGATCGGATGGAAATGAGCAATTTTCGATCTACTACGTCAGCAAGGTGTTGAGTGGGACAGAAACACAGTACGCACCTATAGAAAAGTTAGCTCTCTCCTTGATAACTGCGGCGCGGAAACTGAGATCGTATTTTCAAAGTCATACCATTGAGGTGTGGACCGACCAGCCCCTCAGGCAATGTCTTCAAAAGCCAGAAATCTCGGGTCGACTAATAAAGTGGGCAGTATAATTGGGGGAATTCGATATCCAATATAAGCCTCGGATGACGATTAAGGCACAGGTGTTGGCAGACTTCATCGCGGAAATGAGTCAACCAGACTCGCAGTGTGAGCAATCTCTCGCCTAGAGCTTGTTTGTTGACGGATCGTCCAATGCCGAGGGATGCGAAGCGGGAGTATTGCTGATCAGCCCGCACAATGAGGAAAGGGTGGAATATGCCCTTCGGCTAGAGTTCAAGGCCTCCAATAACGAGGCAGAATATGAGGCTCTGATAGCCGGTCTCCAACTGGCTAAAGAAATGGAGATAAAACATCTAAAGATATATAGTGATAGCCAAGTGGTGGTCGGCCAAGTTACCGGGCAGTATGAGGCCAAGGGGAACAACATGATCAAGTACTGAGTCGGTAAAGGTGAGTTGAGCAATTTGAACGAGACTCGATCGAGAATAGAACGAGCTCAAAATGCTAAAGCGGATGCACTCTCCAAGATGGCTTCCGATCGCGATGCCATAAACAATGTTTTGGTCGAACAACTAAACCGGCCTAGCATTCAGAAAGCCAAGGAAGTTCTCAACGTAAGTACCGGTCGGTCGAGTTGGACGGAACCGATCGCACAGTACCTTTTAGAAGGAAAACAACCGGAAGAGGCATCGGCGGCCAAGAAACTAAGAATAAAGGCAGTCGAGTACACGGTCATTAATGGCATTCTATACAAGCGATCTTACGACTGGCCGCTGCTTCGATGCTTGAATGAAGAAGAAGCCGAGCAGGCGATGGCCGAAGTCCACGAAGGAATGTGCAGAAATCATGTAGGAGGCAGAATGTTGGCACACAGACTGATCAGACAAGGGTACTACTGGCCGACAATGAGAAGAGACTGCCAGGAGAAGGTCGACCGATGTGAGGCCTGCCAGAGAAACAGCAGCCTGTCTCACCAGCCGACCGAGAGGATGAAAATTGTGAGTCATCCTATCCCGTTCGCTCAATGGGGAATGGATATATTGGGCCCCTTCCCTCTCGGTCCCGGACAGAAGAAGTTCTTGATAGTGGCGGTAGAATACTTCACCAAATGGGCAGAAGCGGAAGCGGTCGCTATAATTTCCGAGCAGAAGGTGGAGAACTTCGTGATAAAAAATATACTAACCCGCTTCGGGATGCCTATAGTGTTGGTTACAGATAACGGTCGGCAGTTCGATAACGATAAGTTCAGAGATTTTTGCGACCGACTGAAGATCAAGCTACAGCTGACTTCGGTAGCCCATCTCCAAAGCAACGGTCTCGCGGAGAACACCAATAAAAAGATAATGAGTGCTCTCAAGAAGCACCTAGATGGCCGAAAGACCTGGGTGGAAGAACTAGACGAAGTGTTGTGGGCATACAGAACCACACCGAACGGAGCCACAGGGGAAACACCGTTCAGGATGACCTTCGGGGCAGAAGCCCTAGTTCCAGTAGAAGTGACATTGTACAATCAAAGGGTTTCGGGCTATGAAGAAGAGCGGAATGATGAAGCCCGCAGAGTAGAACTCGTTCTCCTCAGTGAAGACAGAGAAAGGGCAGCTGCTCGTTCGGAAGCCATAAGGCAAAAAGCAACCAAATTCTACAATAGAAGGGTAAAGCCGAGCGACGTAAAGGTAGGCGGGTACGTCCTGCGAAAAGTCGAGGCGGCTGGGAAGCATCCTGGAAAGCTCAGACAGGCATGGGAAGGACCCTATCAGGTGATCAAGCAAGTCGGGCATGACTCTTACGTCCTACGTGATGCGAAAGGGAAGGTTCTACCAAGGCCTTGGAACTCTCAAAATTTGAGGACGTTCTACCAATAGATAAGTTTCATTTTAGTTAATCTTTGCTTATTATCGTTTTTGTATACAACACGTGGGAACCTTTTTCCTGTCCCTGCAAGACAGGTTTTTTAACGGCCCACGCCCTCATTATCATCAATAAAGGGGTTTTCAGATTTCTTAGCACTAAGGAGTTCCATTATATTGGCAAAGAATAGAAAATCCAATCAGCCATCGCTCGACATCTCCATAGATCGACCACGGTCGGTCGGGTCGCCAAGACAGGATCCTTGGGACCCTTGCTTGCCATCGCTCGGCATCTCCATAGATCGACTACGTTCGGCCGGGTCGCCAAGACAAGATCCTTGGGACCCTCGATCGCCATCGCTCCGCATCTCCATAGATTGACTACGATTCGATTGATTAGTCGCCAAGACAAGATCCTGGGACCTCGCCGCCATCGCTCGCCATCTCCATAGATCGACTACGGTCGGTCGGGTCGCCAAGACAAGATCCTTGGGACCCTCGTTCGCCATCGCTCAGCATCTCCATAGATCGACTACGGTCGGTCGGGTCGCCAAGACAAGATCCTTGGGACCCTCGCTCGCCATCACTCGGCATCTCCATAGATCGACTACGGTTGGTCGGGTCGCCAAGACAAGATCCTTAGGACCCTTGTTCGGCATCTCCATAGATAGACTACGGTCGATCGAGTCGCCAAGGCAAGAACCTTGGGGCCCCTCGCTCAGCGTAGATCAAACACACTCACGCAAGATCCTAAGATAAAACCTAGGATCGTACGGCCTCATAATTACTCGACCTAACTCACCTGTTCGACACATGGCGAATACACTCGTTCACAATCCGCTAATTGAGGAGACAATCTCACCCTAAACGCAGAAGAGGTAGTAAAAAGCACACTCTCATTCATTAAAAGACAATCTCACCCTAAAACGCAGAAGAGGTAGTAAAAAGCACACTTTAATTTATTAAAAGCAAAAGTTCCGGTCACAAGCCCGACCGGATGAGCTTTACAAAAGGAAGCGATATTAAAATCAAAAGTTCCGTTCACAAGCCCGACCGGATGAGCTTTACAGAGGGAGCGATCACCCCGACGCTTCGGGAGGAGGAGATGAAGAACCAACAACCGGGTCAACGGAGGAAGGGTCGGCAGCAGAACCGGCCAAGGAAAGAGAAGGGTCGACAATTGAGTCAAGGGGAGCTGGCAGCAGAGAAACACCCTCCTCTTCTTCTTTCGAGCTGAGATCCAACTCCTCGTCCGGAATAACGGTCCTCTCCCCGATGGCCCTCTCCTTCATCTCCTCCAATGAAAGGCCAAGAGCAGGAAGCAGCGGCTCGACATACTCCTCAAACGAAGGCCGCTCCGACCCATCGGGAACGTGGATCTCATGGCACTTCTTTAGGACCGAAAGGGTTACGTCACAGGCGAGCTTTAGGCACTCCGCAGTTAGATTTCTTCTCTTCCATCGCTTGATCGCCTCGATTCTTTGCTTTTTAACAGAGCATCCCAACTTCGTCAACACCTCCTCGGTCCTGCGCTTGCCTTCCACCGCTGCATGGCAGTCTTGGAGGAACTTCTCTTTAAGCTTCCTCTCCAACTCCACCTTCCCCTCCAAGACCTCGCATGCCTTGATCAGCTCGCCCTTCGCCGCAATCGCCCTGATCCTCTCCTCCTCCCCCGTATCAACTTGAGCTTTCAATACGCTCATCGCTTCCTTCCGAATCTTCTTCTCCTCCTCCAAAGAAGAATTCTGAGCCTGAAGAAGGTCTCTCTCTTCTTTCACTTCCGAAAGCTCGTCCTTCAAAGCCTTCATCTGCTCATGGAGGTCCTGAACTTCCTAGTCCAGAGTCTCCAGACGATGCACCACCGCGAAGGACATCACCGAGCTCCGTATATAGCTGCGAAGGAGTAGAGACCCCATCTCCTGATTACTCTTCTTATCCAATTTCTCCTCGTCCGCGGGGGGAGTAATCCTCTCAACAATGTGGCGGGACACGTCGAGGAGGTCATAGGCAGCTTGATCAAAGACTCCCACTGTCCGGCGTCAGTCGCTTGACTCTTCCCTTTGCCCTTCTTCTCTTTTGCCTTCCCCACTAGCCCAGATGGGTCGGATGGAAGATCACAAAGTCGGACCAGTCTCCTCCTCTTAAGAGGAGGATCCACTTCCTCCTCCTCATCCTTTTCTACACCCGCTCAACCCGCAGTTACTGGTACGATCGGCAGCAACGCCGGTCTCGCAGGACTGTCCTCAATAGGTGAAGGGACCAGAGACACCGTAGAATCGCTGAGGTTCATTAACGAGCGGAGCCTTCACCGCCTCGCCTCCTTCCCTTCTTCTTCCCTGGCACCTTTTGGACTTAGAGAGAGTGGCGGGCCTGGCATAGTCCTCTATTCTCACCATGGCTGCACGACAACAAACACAAGTCAGAGGGAGATAGCAATAATCAAAACATGCAGTAAATAACTAAACTACGCGGGGTCAACTAGACGGGGCGACTTCCTCTCCTAGCCCGCTAATTCGTGGTGGGGGGTTGAGCAGAAAAGAATCGACCGAGGCCCCCCCGAAATAGCCCTGGACGAGCCGAGCGAAGTCGTATTGACCGAGAGCTTTTATACGATCGACTACCATCCACTCCTCCCTACTAAAGGATACGCTCGACGCATCAATCCACTACTCGGCTAAAGGATACCTCCACGGTCGAGACTCGGAGGAAGGCCTTGGAGGCTTCACAAAGAAATACTTCGTCCGCCAAGAAGAGATCTTTGAGGCTGTCCCGGTCGGCCGATACCGAGCATCTCGGTACTGCAGAGAAGGGATCCCGGCTCCAGAGATCGGACTCTGACTCAATCTCATGAAATGACGCAGGACGTCGATCGAAGGAGGGCAGCCGAACTGGTGGCACAGCAACGCCAGACTGTTCATAAATCTCCAGCTGTTCGGAAGAATTTGGCTTGGCATTAGCTGATAGGTCGTGCACACCTCGTCGACGGTCGGGGCGTATGGAAGCCTCATACCGCCAACCGAGAAAAAGCTATCAGAAACGGCGAAGTACTCGCATAAGTTGCTGTGGATTCGCTCGTGCCTCAAGGCCAGCCGGGGCCCCCAAGACGTGGGGATGTTATATCTGATAATGGGCCGATTCAGTTCCTTTACGGTCATCGTTGATGCTTCTCTTGGCGGCGCCTCCACCACCAACCCATCTTTTCTTTCTCTCGTCGATATTTCTTCGACACCTTCCACTAGACTTCTAGCGCTAGCCGTCGACATACTTACTACGAAGAGAACTTTCGAAAAAGAAACTTTAGAGGAAGAGACGAGGAAGAAGGACGTACCTATTTAGTGATTTGGGTAGGGAAACCAGACGACGGTTGAAAGAAATTTTCGGGAACTGAGAGCAAGAAAGAGTAGATGAAGGTAGAATGAAAGCAAGAACGAAACAAGTGTGAAGAAAACTCACAGCATATCGATCCTGAACATTTATACAAGATCGGTTGAACGGACATCCCAACCAGAGCGTGACACGTGGAGAAAATCTGGACGAGCTCGGACACGCGGAAGAATCCGAGCCGAGGTAAATTAGGGTTTGTTTAAAAGTTGGAGCGGCGCGACAGTTGAAAGGACACCCATGACAGCTGCACAACGGTTACAAGGACAATCCGCTTCAGATTCTGAAAAGTCGTCAGAAGGCACGAGCCGTCAAACAATAAATGCTTCCCGTACCACCACGCGCTCGCTAATGATGACCCCCCGACCTACTTGAGCGCAGGCCATCGTGCGATAAACGCCAATGCCTATCGAGTAGAGACATTCAGCCGACCAATCCCAATACGAGCAGTCACGCTCTACTCGTCGAAACCTGATCGGTCAGATCGATTATGAGTCGTCCCGTATTCGAGTCACGACGACAATGACGGACCGATCGACTACTTCATAAGCTGTCCCACAGACGAACTACATCTCAATGTCTGACCGATCGCCCCAATTACGAGTCGTCCTATATACGAGCTACAAAACCTCTACATACTCCTCCGACCCTTCTCTTCGCTCAGACTCGGAGAGTAGGGGGCTTGTGGTCGGGTCGGTCGTGTTGGGCCCGGACTCAGTCGAAACGACCCGTGGGCTGATCGGTCCATCTCTCAAAGATGGGTCTCGCACCCATTGGATAACTTGGGCCCGATCCGCGCACCCATGGCCCATTAGCAGGGAAAAACCTTCCATGCAGAAGTAGAAGTCTACGTAAAGGCTTAACCCTAGCGTCCATCCCATATATAAGGTATAATTCTCCCATAACAGAGGTACGTAATCATAAACCTAGCTCTCTCGCTTTTACAGCAATCCCACCTTCACCAAAAGACTAACTTGAGCGTCGGAGGGGCTAATCGGAACACAACCTCCGACACGCCTTCTTTGTTTTGCAGGTATCTTCACGTCAGATTCATCACAGAAAACAACCAACTTATGGATCTAAACAGCGATGTCCAGTTCCGCCAGAATCCGGCAGAACCATTGTGAAATGTTGTTTAGAAGAAGGGTTGATAATGTAGTATAATGAAATGTTGTTTATCATTTTACATTTAATCTTAAACCCCCCAAATCAAAGGTAACTTATTTTTACTGTTTAAGATAGAATGAGAAATAATATGAAACCCTTCTCTTCTATCCTATTTCATTCTATTTTATTATAAACTCTCCTATGAAATAATATTACATTTTATTTCATTCAATTAATAACCACCCAACCAAACATAAACTAAATCAAGTTGGCCATCAAACAATTGAGGAATTAAAAGAGATATACAAGATTTTTATTTTTAATTTTCACCTTAATGTTTTTATTTTATGTCTTTTTTCTAAGACATCACTGTGAGAAATAAAAATCTCAAATTAGATTCAGATTCACCTCTATCATGACCACTAAAACCACCTCCTTCTTCAACACCTAAATCACCACCCAACTCCTCACCACCCAAATCCTCACCATCCAAACGCTCACCACTTAAATCACCACCACCCAAATCCTTAACTTCCAAACCCTTATCACCTGAAGAACCACCAGCCAAATAAATTAACTCCATCCTAAGAACCCATATCACAATCACTATCATCACACCCAAATTAACTACTACACTAATCTTACTACCCAAATCAACTCCTACACTAGAATCAAAACCCATATTGACTTCAGTATCACTTCCCAATTCTACGGTCATCTCATTTTTATGCCACTTATTATGCCATATTAACTTTGGTAAGTATGATGTTGGTTCATCTACATACTCTAGATAAAAATCAATCATACTATGTTCCTTTAACAATTTAATCACATTAATGCACTTTGATCGAATTCTAACCTTCTTAAACCTTCTTCCAACCCCTTCTTAGGAATCGAATATCATACACTATCAAAGTTTGTATGTCCTAAAATGACACCCATTTAACATACATCTGTTTAACTAACATAGTCCAAGTTCACGTTGTCACAAATTTTTGGAGGCTTACAAACTTCAATGTACCTTTTTGAGTAAAATGACCACCATAAAATACCCTCATAGTAGCTCTTCCATTTATTTTCATCCTATAAAGATAAATTAAAAAAAAGATGGTCATAACTATACTGCAACAAAGGTAAAAACACAAATCTTAAATAATTTACATATTTGTAATTGTTGAATATTTTAATTGATATGTATAACCAACAAAAGTTCCAATTATATGATAAGGCTATGTGCTCATTTACCCTAATCTGGAGAGTGGCTACTTCATGAACAAATGTGTGATTTTGCATATGAAGGGCATCCTAAAATTTAACTGGAAGTCTTTATGCATAACTGTTGTACCCCCTTCAAAACGTCTCAAAAATAAATGCTACTATAACATTGATTTTAAGGCTCTAAATTAAAAAAAAAACTCAAATTAATACTTTGGATAGGTCTACACATCAACTTTTAGTGCCTATTATTAAAAAATCAACTTAAAATAATACTTAGAATAGATCTACAAACTAAAATAGATGTTGATTTACATAATAAAAATAAAGGATAGGTCTATAAATCACCTCTTAGAGTGTGTTCATATTAAGATCTAAGAATAATATTTAGGAATTGAAATAAATAAAACTATTGCAATAACAAAATAAATAAATATAGAACTAGTTTTTAGAGTTTAGGAATCATTCCTAAGTACCCGTGAACCACTCTTAGAGAGAACACTTTCAAACTTGAAATATAAGTTCTTAACATTACGTTCTATAAAAATAATTTTTTAAGGTAAAAATAATTTTTTAAGGGGCTGTTTGTTTCTATTTTTTCTTTTTTTTTGTTATCGTTTTTATAAAAAGAAAAACAGGTAAGTAAAACGTGTTTGACTTACTCTATTGCGATTTTTTGTTTATCGTTTTTATAAAAAGAAAAACCGGTAAGTAAAACGTGTTTGGCTTACTCTATTGCGATTTTTTGTTATCATTTTTATAAAAAGAAAAACAGGTAAGTAAAACATGTTTGACTTACTCTATTGCGATTTTTTGTTTCTAAAAATAAAAAACCACAACGATTTTACAGAAACCATAAAACATCATTTCTCTGAATTTTGACAACATATTATCTTCGACAGAAAACCAACATATCCCTACTTTCTATCTCGATTAATAATAATAATAATAATAATAATAATAATAATAAATTATTAAAATTTAATAATAATAATAATACATTTAATTAATTAATTAATTAATTAATTAATTAATTAATTATTAAATAATAATAATAGCAATAATTAATAATAATAATTAATAATATTATTATTATTAACAAATAATAATAATAATAATAAATTAATAATAATAAGAATAACTTATTAAAATTAATAATAATAATAAATAAATAAATAAGAATAATAATAATAACTTATTAAAATTAATAATAATAATAATAATAATAATAATAATAATAATAATAATAATAAAACTTATTAAAATTAATAACAATAATAACAATAATAATAAATTAAGAATCATAATAATAACTTCTTAAAATTAATAATAATAAGAATAACTTAATAAAAATTAATAATAATAATAATAATAATAATAATAACAACAACAACAACAACAACAACAACAACAACAACAACAACAACAACAACAACAACAACAACATAATAATAATAATAATAATAATAATAATAATAATAATAATAACTAAACATATTTTTGTTTTCAGTTTTTATTATAAATCTCAACCAAACAGGTTTTGTTTTCAGCTTTTATATTGTAAATCTCAACCAAACAGATTTTTATTTTTTTTAGAAAAAAAAGATTTTAAAAATAAGAAATAGAAATAAAAAATAACAACAGAAAAACAAAGGTGGAACCAAACGGCCACTAAATAATTGCTATAGCAACTAGAAGTCATCATAGTAACTATATTGTGGGTTAATTATTGTATTTCAAAATTTAATAGTAAGTCTTTATTCATATGCCTTGTACACCCTTTAAAACCATCACAAAACTTCCATATAAAAAATTGCACAATCCAATTTTTGTCTTCTTTTGTTTTGTTTGATTATGCCTCCATTTGGCTTCCATTAGAGATGTAGGACGAATATAAGAGTGCTTACTACTGGTTAAGCATCTACAAACTAAAAATAGGTGCTATTATAACATTGGATTTAGGGCTGGAAATTAAAAAAAAAGGCTTAAAATATTACTTAGGATAGGTCTACAAAGTAAAAATAGGTTATGCTAATACATAATAGAAATAAAGGATGGTGTATTAGGTGGTAATGCGAATAAGGATCGAGATCAACTATTTTTCAGTTGCGAATACACTAAAACTATATGGAGCAGGATACAATACATGATAGATGTGGTGAATCTTTCATTCGAGTGGGAGCAAACCTTGAATTTATTCAATAACCTCCCTAAACCGAATAAAGAGAATGTATTCATTCAAAAATTGGCATTCATCACTTCCATATACATAATATGGAAAGAATGCAACTGTCGTCTCTACTAACAAAAGGAGCTTAATAAGTACCGACTAGCTGAGAATATTGTGAACTGGATTAGAGCAATAATGGTAGTTAAAAATGTCATCTCTCTCCTTACTGCAATATAAGAACTAAGTGGTGGTTATAACTCGTGTAGTTTTTTTTTTGAAATAAAACGGACTAGTATTAAAACAACAGAGGAAGAACAAAGTCAGGAGGGATAGAAGTCCACTCCAAAACATACGGGTATAAACGAGTAGCTTGAGCTAGAGCGTGAGCTACCCCGTCACCAAACATAGACAGATCTTCTTCAGTATCCCCCGTGATAGCCTGAATAACCTGCAAATTATCTGACTCAACAATTACATTTGTCCAGTTTTTCATCTTGATCCAACTCAAAGCTTCTCTAACCCCCATGGCTTCAGCAATCAGAGATGTAAAGGACCCAGTCACACGAAAAATTCTTGCTGCTACAAAACCTCCTTCTTCATTAAGAACAACCATACCCACACCAATCCATCCTGAAGATGAGGTAGCTATATCAACATTCAGCTTCAACCAGTTTGTCGACGGTTTCTGCCAGTTTTGCGGACTAACAACACGCACAGGAGGATTAAAAAGACCATTAGGACTGATCTGGGCCTCTTCCCACTCTTGACGCCACCTAACACTTCGGAAATAACATGCTAAGACATTTGGAGCCGAATTTTTCCAAACCACATAATTCCTCTCCTCCCAAATAGACCAGCATGTATACATTAAGGCCGCAACATCCTTTGGATTGAAGAGTGCTAAAGCCCTTGAAAGCCACGCTTTGAACGTGACCACTGATGGGGCAAACCAGCCTAGACTAGAAGCCTGCCAAACCTGCTGAGCAAAAGTACAATCCACAAGAAGATGTTTGACAGATTCAGCTTCAATATTGCACATAGGACATACCTCAGAAATCGGAACATGCCTTGCTCGTAGTAAACTCCTACATGGGAGCGATCCAGAAGCAGCACGCCAAATTAAATTCTTGGCCTTAGGGGCAGCCTTGATTGCCCACAGATTCTTCCAGAAAGCACGATCCACAGTACTAACAACTGTCTTACGCATCTGAACTTTGTAGGCACTTTTTACAGAAAAAACACCCTTCTTCTCATGCTTCCAAAACTGAGAGTCCGAATGATCACCAACCTGTAGGGGAATTGACAAAATCAAGCCCCCATCTCTTTGATTAAATATGGAATTGATCAAATCCACATTCCAACGCCCTTTCGTAATTAAATCAGAAACCATATAAACCCCAGAATTAAAATTAAAGTCAGTTGTGACCATGGGTAAATCTGCATTAGGCAACCAAC
This sequence comes from Erythroxylum novogranatense, assembly GCA_029891385.1. NCBI lineage: Eukaryota > Viridiplantae > Streptophyta > Magnoliopsida > Malpighiales > Erythroxylaceae > Erythroxylum > Erythroxylum novogranatense. The sequence continues at coordinate 57,098,460 of CM057224.1, forward strand.
AATCAAGCCATATCGAAATGTCTTTACCATTTCCCACTCTCCATAATAGACCTTCCCTAATCAAATCTTGAGACTCTCTTATACTTCTCCAAGTGTAGCTCGGATTCGTTCCAAGAGGCGCTTGAAGAAATGGAACCTCTGGGAAATACCTGGCTTTCAAAATTCGGCTAACAAGAGAGGAAGAGTTAGAAAAAAGATGCCAACCCATCTTACCCAGCATTGCTATATTATAGTGACGAATATTCTTAAAACTAAGCCCCCCAAAATGCTTGTGACGGGCTAGCCGCGCCCAGCTCAACCAATGGATTTTTCTGCCACCATTATCCGTCGTACCCCACCAAAACCTGGCCATCATCTGATGCAAATCCTCACAGATGCCCTTTGGAAGTAAGAAAAGATTCATAACATACGTAGGAAGAGATTGCAGTACTGACTTAATTAAAATTTCCTTCCCTGCTTTTGACAATGCCTTATTCTTCCAAGAGTTCAACCTCTTCCAGAATTTATCTTTGACATACTGAAAAACTTCTGCCTTTTTACGCCCAATAGAGGTTGGAAGACCAAGATAGAACCCCAAATTATCATGCTCCTGAACCTGTAAAATATCACACACTAAAGAGCGTACCTCATTTCTCACATTGGAACTAAAGCAAATAAGGGACTTGTCAAATTTGCTTAATTGACCAGCCTCCATCGCATAGATCCGCAACACATCCTTAAGAACTGTAGCCTGCTCAACTCTTGCTTTGAAGAAAAAGATACTGTCATCTGCAAAAAACAGGTGTGATACTATAGGAGCTCCTCTACAAATCGCAATCCCCTCCAAACTCTGATTTTCAATTTTACTCTGAATTAGACGGGATAAACCCTCCATACACAAGATAAAATGATAGGGGGACAAAGGGTCCCCCTATCTTAATCCCCTCTCCGGGTCAATTCTATCCAATAAACTACCTTGATGAAGCACTTTAAAAGAAACCGTGGACACACAGAAGTACACAAGGCTCACAAATTCATAATCAAATCCAAGTTTCAATAAGACGGCCTTCAAAAAATTCCATTCCAGCCTATCGTAGGCTTTACTCATCGATTTTTAAGGCCGCAAAACCGTCCTTACCCCGCCGCTTCCCCTTCATAAAGTGAAGAGTTTCAAATGCAATGACAGTATTCTCCTGAATATGCCTCCCTGGAACAAATGCACACTGGGAACCAGAAATAATAAAAGGCAGAAGATGTTTTAATCTATTAGCAACCATCTTAGAAATTACCTTATACAGAACTTTACAGAGTGCTATTGGCCTAAGTTCTGTCATATACTCCACCTTCTCCTTCTTAGGGATAAGAACTATTGCTGTCTCATTAAGTTCAACCGGAAAAGAACCCGATCTAAGGCACTCAACGCAGAAGTCGGAAACTTGATCTCCAATAAGATCCCAGTATTTCCTATAAAAACCTGGATTGAATCCATCCAAACCCGGAGACTTTTCTGCTTGCATACTGAAAACAACCTCCCTCACTTCTTCCTTCGTATAATCCCTCATCAAATCAACATTTTGCTCCTCCGAAATCATGGGCGGGAACAACTCACTAATAATAGAAGAAGCAGAGCTAGACTGGGAAGAGAAAATGTTACGAAAATAGCCATTGATGACATTCTCCAAACCCGAATCCCAATCTCTCCACACACCATTATTATCCTTTAGTCTATCAATTCTATTTTTGCGTTGACGGATTGTAGCCTTTCTGTGGAAAAATTTAGAGTTTTGGTCCCCATGTTTCAACCAAAATTCCTTCGCTCTTTGCTTCCAGTAAATCTCTCTAACCTGAAACAGCTCCAGTAAACGCTTCTTGGCGCTATTAAATTCACTTCTACTCGCCACATCCCGTCTTCCCCTTAATAGCCTCAACCTGCTTTTACAACTATCAATATCAGCTTGATGGAACCTGCGAAGCTCTTCTCCCCAACTACTCAATCTAGAGCTACAAAGTTGCAATCGATCCAGCACGCCACTGATATTCGGATCAGACCAAATATTCTTAACAATCTCCCTACACCCATTCTCCAGACACCAAGAATTCTCAAAACGAAAGATTCTGGATGCAGATCTAGGTAAATACAGCCTAACCTGTAAGAAGATGGGAAGATGGTCTGATGAGCTATATTCAACCACAGCTGCCTTTGACTGCGCAAAACGACTTCGCCATGCATCATTCGCCAAGAAGCGATCCAATTTAGCTTCAACCCAGTCATCCCCTTCTCGACCATTATCCCAAGTGAACGGGTAACCGGACATGGGTAAGTCGGAAACACCAGCCTCTATAATTCCTTCTCTAAAGTCTTGCATTAGAAAATTGGGCTGTAACTTACCGCCCTTCTTTTCATGTTGGCCCAAAATAGAGTTAAAATCCCCACAGCATAACCAAGGATAGTCATGTTGTCGTGCGAAATCTTTTAATAACCCCCAAGACTCCCTCCTTTCATTCCTGTTGGGCCGCCCATAAAAACCCGTAAATCTCCATTCCCCCAAATAAGCAACATTTACAAGAACATCAATAAACCAAAAAGAAGAATCAATCAAAGTCACACTATGGACCGACTTCCAAAGGAAAGCGAGCCCACCACTATGCTCTACCTTGCGTTTTTAGAAGCACCTAGTTAGCTAGAAACCTGTAGATGGTGTGAAATACTATAATATTGTTATAGCTTCAAGAGTAATATAATTAATTCTTTCATTTTCCAAAAAAAATAGAAATAAAGTATAGGTCTATAAATCACCTCTTAAGTTTGTTTGTATTAAGATCTAAAAATAATACTTAGGAATTGAAACAATTTAAACTATTGGAATCACACCAATAAATTTTTAGGACTAGTTTATGGAGTTTTGGGATCATTCCTAACTAAGTATGGATCACTCTTATAGAGAACAATTTCAAACTTGAATTATAAGTTCTTAACTTTATGTTTTCTAATAATGCACTCGTAAGTAATTGGTATAGCAACTAGAAGTCATCACAATAGCTATGCTATGGGTTAATTATTGTATTCCAAAATTTAATGGGGATTATTTATGGATAACCTTGTTCCCCCTTTAAAACCACCACAATACTTCCACATAAAAAAAATTGCATAATCCATTTTTGATGTAATCTTTTGTTTGATTATACCTCTATTTGTGATGTAGGATGAACATAATACTGCCTACTATTGGTTAAACATTTATGCACTAAAATAAGTGCTATAACATTGAATTTAGGGTTATAGCAACTGAATGTTATGACAGTAACTACGTTGTAGGTTAATCATTGTATTTAATCCATTAGGGACCATTAACCTTCAATTAACTAATCAAAAGCAAGAGGGATATATATATATACCGTCTCTGAGGAACCACCACAATTCCAATGTCTCCAACTGTACAAACAAAAATTTCACCAACATACAAATAACTAGTTATTTATTGATTGCCTATCAACACTACATAATGTGTGTGTGTGTGTGTGACAGGAGGAAGGAAGTCCTGTACTTGGAATGGAGAACACTTCCGCAACTAGAGTAACAGGAGAATGATGGAGAACTAGCCACTAAGTGGTGCAATTGGGGAATGACACAACCGTTCTTGAACGTAACGTTTGGTTGCCATCCCAGGCACCGGGGATAACACATAATATTAAAATCTTGTCATCTGAAGCTGTTTGATTGCTGTCTCCCTCTTTTTTTCATCTGCCCCTAGTGAACAGAGACAAACATTTTTGTTTACCTCAAAACCGTAGGACAAGGGACTCCCATGTCCATGTCTCCGAAACATTTTTGTTAGCCCTATCCTTTCTCTCTGTTGTCATATGCCCTGCAGCTCACCGCCGTCTCCCTCAACCGTCGAACCAGTCGTCGTCCGGTGTCGATCCACAACCCTGTTTCGTCTCTTTTCTGTCGACCCAAGTCTCGGTGAACCTTCCGTCTGTCGAGAACGTCACATTCTTGCCGGTGGTGAAGCCTCCAGCCAGCAGCAAAACTCTATTCCTTGATTCCGTTGAGTTCTTTAGAGACATTGTTACAGGTAAAAGGTTGGGCGTTCTTGAGTTTGATTAGATTTAACGGCAGTTATTCATAGAAACAATCGAAACAAGAGGTTGACTACTTTACAATAATCGCCAATAGATCTATTGAATTTGTGGCTAAGAAGGTGAAGTTCAGAATTTACCAGAAGGAAACAGGGAAATTACATGTTGTGAAGCTCTCTGATTAGAAAACAAGTACTGTCCTAGCATAAACACATTCTAGCATAACCAATCCTTTTACTCTTAATCTTGAACAGATTAAGCATACCATTGTAATGTGGTTTTGTAGCTTTTTCTATGAGTGATACAATATCTTTTAATATAGTATTTTTAACCTTTGTCTTTGTTGGTGTTTAGGTTAGCTGGGTTGTTGTTGCTGGGTGAGAGGTTGCTGAAGCTCCAAAAAGAATCTTGGGTTTCTTTTGAAAGGTAATTCAATTGTGTTTGGGAACTTTGCATAATGGCTTGTGTTTGTTGATGAAAATTTGGCTGTGTGTAGGAAACATTGAATGGTATATGGGTACGATTTTTTCTTGACTTTTGCATATCTGTTCTTTCTTGTACTGAAGCTATGAAAATGGTATATGGGTACGATTTTTTCTTCACTTTTTCATATTTTAGCACTAGCTTTTGGTGGTCCTAATATCGGCTTGTTTATCAGTTTATGTTTTTAAACTGATGATATGAACTAAATTTCCATATTTTGTGATGGTGATGAATATGTCTCTTTACTTACTTCATTTTCCATCATCAACTAAAAAAGATTGATGCGTGCCCTTCACTCGACACTAAAAAGGATAACAAATTTGAAAGTGTTTCATTTTTAAAGTCCTTTCTAATTTATTGCCCAACCTTTCTTCATTTTTTAATTTAATAAATAACCTTTCAAAACTCATATAATTCAACTTAAAACGTTGTTTTCCTTAGTTATTTGCTGAAGTGGCTAACGAAGCTTTATTTTAGCATGAAAATTCGGCACTTGTAAGTTACAAACTTCCTTTACTATTCGTATTTGAATCTAAAATAAACTCATAAAAAACAAAATAGGGTTAAAAGAGGGAAAATTTAGAATCTGAAACAAAATCAGAAAGAAAAAATCAAGCAATAAGTAAATTAATGAAACCGAGTTGCATACAAGTCGGTTACATTTGAATAAAAAAACACTAAAATAATATTAAAATAACCTAAAGAAACTTCTCTTCCAACTTGATCATTTAATCGTTCGGTAACATTTTTATTTAAGTTGCAACCTGTTGAACACCAATTCCTACAGTATTCAGTTCATAAACAATGTATAACAAGTATATAAAAAGTATATGATTTCTTTATCTTGCTTTCTTTATTATTTTTGCATTGATGTTCTTTATGTGATGATGAACCAAAATGAGATATAGATTTAAGCAATATTAACCGAAGATGTGATATACTTTGATTTATTCTTTAGTTGAATAAAATTATATTTTTCTTGTAATTTATCCATTTTTATAGTAATTAAATTGAAGATAAGAACAATCAACTCAATTTATGCATTACAGTAAGAACAATTTATAATCTTTTGATCTTGGAATCCATACATATTAATTCTGAAGTTGTTACTTACCCGAGCTATATTTCTTGCTTAGCTTTCCCTTGATCCCGTACAAATTGGGTCACCTATAAGTACCAAATGGAACATAATCTATGAGTCTATTGACAGTTTATTTTTTATTTTCTCATTTAGTCCGATGAACATTAGCTGTGATATTAGCTGTGATATTTTTTATTTTCATGTTCTTAGTACTTGCTAAAAAAGGAGGGTAAACTATCATTCGCATTGATTTCTTATCTTCTTTCTCCTCTAGTTTGCAAAATTGCCTTGGGAAAACTGAAACATTTGTTAAGAAACATTTGTTAATATAACCAATTTAGTTTTAATGCAAAGTTTGATGGTTATCATGCGATGTATGAGACCTTCTTGCAATGTATGAGACCTTCTTTTTGTATGTGATTTAGTTAATTCCACATATCATTAATCAGTTGCTATCGTCTTAGTAGCTTACAATAGTCACTAAATAAATGTACACTTATTAGTTTGTGAATATTATAGATTCTTTGCTGATTGTTAACTCTTTGCAGACAGTAATTTATTTCCAAACATGGATAACAAGGTTTGTGAAGCAATGTTACAGTGTTTGACTTTTTTTGATACTTGGAATGGGCAGTTGGAATTAATGAAAGTGGTAATATTGGTAGTGTTGGCAGTATATAGAAGAAAACGGAGGAGGAGTGAGAATGCATTAGGAATTAGGGCATTGACAGTGCCAAGTAGGCAAGCTAATATAGATAGGATTTTGCATGAGGGTGATAGGAATAGCCTGTGGGATTTAAGGAATAGCCAGTGCCAACCGCCAATGCGCCCTCCTCCTCTATGCCGACTGCAGTCCCACAACCAACAAATGAACAACTCAATGCAGTTGTCCCTTTGCAGACAAACACAGATTGGGCTCATGAATTTTTACTCATAGCCATTGGCGTCATTTTGGGAATGATTATTCAAAACATTATTAATAAATTCTAAGGCCTTTATGTATGATGAACCAATTATGTTATTATGAGCATGAGTATTTAAATGTCTTTTTCAATGAATGTTGAACCTATCATGTAATTACTTATATGAATATATGTTGAAGCTATTATGTAAGTAATTCTATGAATACTTAGATGATGTATATGAATGTATGTTGACCTATTGTTACTAATTTTGTATTGAATATCATTAATATTAATATTATTATTATTGGTCCAAAATTATTATTATCACTATTATTATAATATATTTCTTATTACAATTATTATTATTATTGAATGTATTATAAACTTTGTTTTTATTATCGTACGTTTTGTTATTATTATTATCGTACGTTTTGTTTTTATTATTTAACATTTTTAACTTATTTATGTTTGGTTATTATTATTATTGTTATTAAAATAATCATAACATTATTATTAATGTTCATCGTGATTAATTTCAAATTGTTATTATTATTCCAAGTTAATTTTTTAACTAATACAAACCATTCATAGTAAAAGTATCAATGAATTACATATTTCTAACCATATTAAGGACCATGGGCATATTCGTCATTTGCATTATATTTGTTTACTGTCCTCTGCAACCAAACACATTATGTCCATAAGACAGAGACAATTTTCTATGTTATGTCAACCATAACCAAACACCACCTGTCTCCGGTTTACATTCGTTCTATCTCGTTTCGCTCATTTTTACATTCTCGGAGCGCAACCAAACGCAGCGAAAGTGACTGGAGACGGACAGAGGAAGACTAGAACCTCGCGTGGACTAATTGGAGAATGACTAAACCTGGACTCCTTTAACTGGAGAACAAATGGAGGATGGCTGGAGATCAACCTATTCCAAATTAGGTTAACAAAGAAGTAGGTTTCAGACCAATTAGGGATTCATTCGAGTTTGGGAGAAATTAAAACAATTTCCATAATTAATATGTAAATAATGAATGCTTTATAAATTAATATTAATATTAATATAAAACTATTATTTAAATACACATCAGTTGCTATGTTAGCCACTGATCATAGGTGACATGCCTAGATGTCAAAATTTAATAGACATAATGTCAATTTGATATAGTTAAATATTTTGTACAAAATTGCTCTATTTTAAAAACATTAAACAATATAATGGCATAAAAATATCAATAAGAGTTATCTTAAACTTTTGAACGGAAAATTGGACCTTATAAACTTTTGTACCTTTATTATGCTTTTGTTAAATTGTTAACAATTATTTGTCAAATTTTCTTTAAAAATAAAATAATAGATATATTCATTAAAATTATGTTATTGTGATTTCATCTTATTTTTATAAATTTCTTAAATGGAAATACATAAATATGTCGTGAAGATATTTAATAAGCTATTATGGCAACCAATAAGCATTATATTTAGGCGAGATTAAAGGAGTTAAGATTTTGAGTTTAAAAAATAAGGTACGTTTTTGAAATTGGACTATAGGGATTCCATGTATTTGTATGATTGTAATTAGAAGAAACAGTCCCATATCGCTAGTTTACTTTAGCTTTCATTCTTTATATTGCGTGACAAAATTCTGTCTCTGCGTGTTCGAAAAAAGGAAAGATGGTTGGCATCTCCCCTGACAGGGACGAGAGCAGCCTTCGGGCTTACCTGTTAACGACACTAAAGTAACACTTCCGCAACTAGGGTAACAGGAGAATGATGGAGAATTAGCCACTAAGTGGTGCAATTGGGGAATGACACAACCGTTCTTGAATGCTGTGTTTGGTTGCTATTTTTAGGAGGTAGAGACGAAACGAGACGGAAAGGAAGAGACGAAACAGAATAAAAATTAGAGACAGTGAGGTATTTGGTTGTGGTGGACATAACAGAAAAAAATTATCCCCATCTCAAGGACAGAAATGTGTTTGGTTGCGGTGGACAGAACACAAAAACAATTATCCCCGTCTCAATGAAAGAACTGTGTTTTGTTGCGGTGGACAGAATACAAAAACAGTGTAAATGAAAAAATTGCCTCTACAGTATAATATGGGTAGATATATGTAATTCATTGATTATTATATAATTGTATCAATATTTATTTTAAGTGTATTTTAATTTTATAATTACAATGAAATAAAATGAGAAACCAAAAATTTATTGAAATGTAAAATCTTAAAATTACAAGAAATGAGTTATTGAATAAAAATTCCTACAAGTTAGATATTTCATTATAGGTTTTAAAAAATCCTACGATTTAGAAATTGTAATACATAATAATTTAATAAATCATCTAAGCATTCATTGAATTAATGATATAATAGGTTAAAATATCGCATAAATTAGATGATATAGTACATAATAATTTAGTAAAATATTTAAACATTTATGAAATTAATTACATAATATGTTTTAAAAATTGCATAAGTTAGAAATTTTAATACATAATAATTTAATATATCATGCAAGCATTCATTGAATTAATTACATAAGAGGTTAAAAAGTCCTCCAAGTTAGATATTCTACAACATAATAATTTAATAAAACATGTAAGCATTTATGAAATTAATTACATAATAGGTTTTAAAACATCCTACAAGTTAGAAATTCTAATACATAATAAGTTAATACAATATCTAAGCATTCATAGAATTAATTACATAATAGGTTGAAGATACATACAAGTCTTATATTTTATTAAGAATGCCCTTAACAATAATACCCAAAATAAAACCAATGATAATGAGTAAAAATCCTTGATTCCATGCCATTTTTTTTCAAAGTAGCAACTTCATTTTATTGTTCATTTTTTTGAAGTAAAAATTGATTCGATATTAATGACGGTTCATTGGCAGTATGAACAATTTCTTCATTCCAACGAGTCCACCTATCAACATCCATGACATGAGCACTTTCTGCTTCAACATAAGTCCAATATTCTTTGAATTTAGCATTATGAAAGCCCTCAGTTGCCAATTTAGCATCATCCTAATTTGTAAAAATACCTACTTAATATCCAACAAACACAATATAAAAGTTATATCTGCCCATAATAAAGTACCTGAAAATGAATAATATACTCATCATTCATACACGAACATAAATTACAAATATTAAATAGTTAATAAACCAACCATTCATCATAGATTCACAAGTGTACAAACAAAGTCAACAATTCGTCATATTATCATTCAACATCACATAAGCTGTTTTAAGACAAATTATGAAGCCATAAAAGATTACTAAATAAAGTCAGTCTTCATCATATAAGAGGCTCCTAACATAAGCCTGTTTTTGGTCTGTCTTCATCATATAAGAGGCTCCTAACATAAGCCTGTTTTTGGTCTGCAGTTATACGTCAGAAAAGTCTCTGAGCATGAACATTCGTTGAGAAAATCCTTATAGCCCTAACAACTTCTGTAGTGGAGAAACCCAACTTCTCAAGCTCTTCACCTAAGTTGGGACTTTCGGCTCCTTTAATGGCATCAACAATTATCTTTGCATTCTCACGACTAGTGTTAATGGCCTCAGCAAATGTGGCAAAAAGGCTTTCGAAAAGTTCAACATCCGTCATCTTCCTTTTTCCTTTGTTTTGTTGGGGCCCCGTTGTGTTGCTGGAAGATAAGACAGAACCAGTGACATTGGCAGAAGCTGATCCAGGGGGAGTGCCCGATGGACCCAGTGGATCTGATGGGCCAATAGAAGGTGTTGGAGCATCACCCTCAATGTCATCGATCTCCAGTTGAGCTACAACATCTGCAGCATCTTGAGCTCCTGCACCAGTGGCTTTGTCCCTTCCAAAGATATACTCAAGTCTAGGGAAAATCGGGAACGGCTTTCCAGGAGTGTAGTACTTGTTGTGCTGTTTCTGGAAAATAAATTAGACAACTTTAGCATGATAAACAAATTATTTTGAGGATGTTCCTAAAAATAACCAGAGGCAAAAAAACAAACATTTACCCTCGTCCATTCATCCAATACTTGCTTGCTGTCAACCTCTACACATTGCTTGGTTTCATTTCAACCAAACCCACTACAGTTCAACATGCCAAAGGCTGTTTGATATTTTTCCTTCAACCTCTTGTACTTATTTTTAAGATGTCTCTTGCCAATGCCACAGTCAGGAAACTTGCCCACCATCCTTTGAGCAAGAAGTTGAAAAGTACCAGACTTAAATTGCCCATTATCAGCTTTGTGACCAGCAACAACTGCCTCTTCCATAAAGGTCAGTAATAATTTCACATTCTTGACATCTTACCTAAACCATGCAATGTCATTACCCAAACAAAGCAACCAAACCATTTCCATAACCGATTAATCACCATTATTTGAAACTTGTTTGGAAATAAAGAAGACTATATTGTAAGTTATCACATTCAATTATAATGAATGAAAGTGAGCAACATGAAGTGAAATTAAACAAAAGCCTCAATTCAGTTAAAATGAAAGCGAAACAAAGTTCAGTACAATACCCTCAATAAAAACATAAACTAAATTAAAGTTCACAACTTAATGGTTTCTTCTCCAATCATCATACATGTTCTTAGCTAACTCCTCTCTCCATTGACTTCATTCATTACTTGGCTCAACACGATCAACAAATTCAAGAAATGGTGCATCTTCTCCAATTGGCATATCCTCATCTTCAAGAGGAGTTTGCTCCGCTAAATCAACTGTCATATGCAACCTAATAAAGTTGTGCAGCAGGCAGCATGCAAGAATTATGTGCACATGAGTGGGTGCTGGATAAAAAGATAAATTTATGAGGATTTTCCATCTTTTTTTTCAGTAAACTAAATGCACGTTCAATAACATTTCTGGCAAATGAGTGTCTCTTATTAAACAACTCTTTTGGGGTCCTAGGTGCTCTTCCATTTCTTGCCCACTCTTAAATATGGTATCTTGTGCCTCTAAAAGGTGCAAGGAAACCAGGATCATTGGTATAGCCAGCATCAACTAAGTAGTAATTTCCTATATCCAAAAACACACTCTTACCATTGTATTTGTAATCAAACCTTAACAAACAAATATCAAAATTTTGACAATTATTATCTTACATACCCCTTGGAACTTCAAGTCTATTACGCCTAGTAACAACATCATGCATAACCCTTGAATCCGCAGCTGAACCCTCCCATCCAGCAAGAACATAAACAAAGTTTAAGTTCTTATCATACACTCCTAACACATTAGTGCATATTTTTCCCTTCCGAACTTTGTATCTGGGTTTGTCTGCCTAGGGAACTGTTATTTCTAAATAGGTCCCATCTAGAGCACCAAGGCAACCCTTTTGAACAAAATTCAAACAATACAATAAAAATTTCTAGTTTAGTATTGTAAAGAAGTGAAATTAGACAAGTTATTGTAGCTAATTAAATTTACTAACCTTAAACCATTTCTATCTATTTTCTGTGCAATCCTCAGGAATTGGTATGGGCTTCATATACAATATATGTTGAAGCTTGAGTACAGCCTTCAACACACTATGGAAGATCCTACTTATTGTTTCTCCTGACCTCATAAACTGAACTTATAATACTCTATTAGATTCATTTTGTGCTAATATTCTTAAGAAAATTAAAACTTTTGCTTCAATAGCCACATGTCCATTAGCATTCAACCCACCATGGAACTGAAGTATTTCACTTAACAATGTAAATGCATTTAAGTCCATCCTTAAATCCCAGTGGCAATTCCTGTTACCCTCATGCAAAATCCTATCTATGTTGGCTTGCCTGCTAGGTACTGTCGATGCCCTACTACTTTTAGCATTTCCACGCCTTCTTAGTTTTCGTGTGTGCACATACAAGCACAACAACAGAAACATTCTCCTAAAATCCAATTCCCTAGTCCAAAGCTCATACAATGTTAGACACTTAAAAATAGCATCACGGCACACATTATTCATTTTTAAAATCAAAATTGTCTGCAAAGAAAAAAAAACAATGATCATAAACAAGCCATATCCAACAATAAGATAAATTGTAAAAGATCATTAATGTAAAAGAAAGTGCTCATTTGTCACGGCACACATTATTCATTTTTAAAATCAAAATTGTCTGCAAAGAAGAAAAAACAATGATCATAAACAAGCCATATCCAACAATAAGATAAATTGTAAAAGATCATTAATATAAAAGAAAGTGCTCATTTGTCACTCCGCTTATAGGAGAAACCTCAATTCTGCTTAATATGATCACACATCCACCTTCAAATGAAAAGCATTCATAAGTTTATTGGATGTACATCCTCCAAACAAAGAGTAGATATAATAAGCAGCAAATCCAAATAAGAAATAAAGCAAATAAGTTTTAGGAGCTTTATAAGAATTTACATTACTATAATCCTTGTGATACACTAAACCGTACACAGATTTCAATTTTAATTTACATTACAGGGAGTTTTTGAAAACAGCAAAATATCAAGAGTTCTTAATGTATTTAATCTAATTAGTGTAGGGGTTATGTTATACTACTGGAGTTAAACATGTATAAGTTAAGAGATAACCTAACATATAAGTCCCACTTATACTACAGACTAGAGTTTAAACGAATAAGAGAACTGATCATGTCTAATTTATTCTCTTTCCAAGTTTCTGTTTTTGAAGATTGAGCTTTGATAAGTTGAGTGCACGGTTGAGAGAGTTTGTAAGTTCATATCCAGATTCAAGAGAAAACTTTTAACTAGTGGAAATTGAATCTTCAAATTCTTCAACAAGTTCAAATTTTATGGTAAGCATGCACATAAGATTTGAAACCCCTTTTGTAATCATAGACCAATACAAAACAATGTTCAGTTACAGTTCAGACGTTAACAACCAAGCAACAAAGGTACAGCTTTTTGAAACAAGTTCCACTCTGATTTTCTTGTCTATCTATTACCATCCGGTCCACCCTATTCACCATGCTCCACAATCATAAGAGGAAAGCCCTCTTTTTTAGTTTAAGTTTAAATGGGAAAACCAATTTGCACCATATAGTTGTGAAAAATTTTGTAATAACATGGTTTTATTGTTTCTGTTTGTCTAACTAAAGATATTCTAGAAGCACAGTATCTCCAATGTCAATGGTAAATCCTGCTATGGTTTACCTTCCTCTTTAAATTTATAAAAAAATAGATTGTACTGTGATATCTTGTAACGAACGTATTCAAACAGCATAGCATATGTATAAGGTAATGAAACATAAGTTTAACCTCTAGAAACTGCATACTAAAATGAAGTATTATTTTTTCCACATGATGTTTATCGTGTTTTGCAGGTGATCACACACAAAAAATGTTACAATATCAGTACTTCTAGTGCAAAACCAATACAAAAACAGAGACCTGCCAGTTACCACTCGGTGCTTGAAAATGATGGTATCATCTATTTAACCTTTTTGATTTTGGGTCACTGCTTTTAGGTCCAAGAATGATTCATAGTAAGTCTAAAACTAAAACATTCTAAGCCTAGTTCTAGTAAGTGCTTCTGCTTAAGGTTACCAAACTAACAAAAATAATAATACTTTACTAGTTCAATTGCTCTTCCTTTTGTTTTTCAATCTCAGATGAACATCTGTTTCTAAACTTAAATGATTAAGCAAGTTTCAATGTAATTAACTAGTACTAAATTGAAATTGGAAATTCCTACAGGAGGAGGAGGACTTCTGAAATTACACAATGATGTTTCAGAAGTCACTACAAAATCGTTTGTAGTACACGAACAGATTTTCTGGAGTATAATCTGTATGTAAGAAATGTCAATGGCATTTAATTCAGTTCATCTTCGAAGGAAGGCTTCAAAATCAGAAGATACTTCTTGCAAATAAGCAATCAATACAACAAGCTAACATTGTAGTAATCAAGGGTTTATCTATTCAATTCTTGTAAAACAGAAGGAAGCGAAGAAAAAAAGGTGAATAGGAGTTCTAAAATGCCATCTCATTTTCTAAAGTAAGAAGGATGAAGCCACAGCAGCAAAGTTGATGCTAGCAACCCCTCATAAACGGCATGTATCATACAAGTTAAAGAATCGGTGACGCTAGCATAATTGTGTCTCTCTTTTTTGTTACCTATTTAAGTAGATGGTAAAGCGTTCCAATATAACTTCTGTAAAGATCAATTTTATACCCCCATAGTTATTTTGGATTTGTGACATGATGTCCGAGTCCTATTGACCCAACGGCCTTTTCATTTTTGATGAGTGAAAATCAGCTACTCTTTACCTCCAGTAATAACAAACTAAAAACCATTGTCTGAAGATGGCTTTTAGCAGTTTTCTTAATCCAATACTTTCAGTTTTTAATGGCAAAAACTACTCTGTTTGGGCAGTAAAGATGAAAGCTTACTTTCAAGCCCATGATATGTGGGAATTGTGAGAGTGGAGATGCAGGTAGCACAATTTCCTGATGACCCAATTATGAACTAGATCAAAATGCATAGTGAAGAGAAGTCGAAGCAATTCAAGGTTCTCTTAGGTATACATGCATCTATTTCTGACACAATCTTCTCAAGAATCATGATTTGCAATACTAGAAAAAAGGCATGGGACAAGACACAGGTGGAGTTTGAAGGCAGTGACAGAACCAAGCAGATAAATCCTCAGCCCTTAGGGAGAATTTTAGGTTTTCAAGACAAATGATACTAAAAACATCAAACAATAAATAGGCAGGCTCATGAAGATAGTAAATCAGATTATGTTTCTGAGAGAAGAGTTATCTGACTAAGAGTGGTCGATAAAGTTACATGAGTATCTCTGAGAAATTTGAGTCTAAAATCTCATCTTTAGATGACTCAAAAGAACCGCCAAAGTTTCTTTGGACAGAATTAGTTAATACTTAATACATTATACACTATAGAACGCAGAAGAGCTTTAAGGAAAGATGATGCACCAACTGAAGTTTTCCAGAACAGATCGAAGTATATTATCCAGACAATTATACAAATATTATCCAAAGGCAAAAACATTCAGGCCAAAAACATACACCATCTTAGACAACAATGACACCAAATAACCATATCAAACAGTCACAACACATTGATAACAGAGCATATACACAAATGAAGGCAAAAGATAACAAAGCATATCGTCTGACCATTCTACTGCATGGCTTACCTGATAAGAAATCCTTTTGAACCTTTGCTTTTGTAGTTATCTCTTGACCCACCTGAGAAGAAAGTAAACAAGCATTAGAAAGGAAATTGTGTACGTGATTGGAAGACAATGGCAGGAGATGGGTCATTTTGATTTTACATAAAAACGATCCATTAGTCTGTGCATGTTTGATCGGTGACACAAAAATAGATTGAGCACAAGCCAACGAGAATGTTTATGGTCCCAATCCTAAAGTAAGGCTATAAGAAAAAGAGGAGAAGGGGAATCCTGGTTGAACTGAAATTGAGCATTAGCGTCACTTCAAAAACTTGGAAAAACCTGGGAATGTTACAACTTTAACATCATATACGACCATGGTATAAACAGAAGGCAGTTGGGGGTTTTGTTAAATCCAGAAAGCTGCATGATGGTATGAGCATTGAAAGTTCGCAAGCACTAGGACGGGGAAAAGAAGTTACACATCTATGCGGCGAAAACCCAAATGCAAACAACCCAACAAAGAGAAGAGACACCGAACCCAGAGGAAATTTATCCAGAAAGAGAAGAGATCGACATTCACGCAAAGAAGGACACCGAACCCAGAGGCAACGACGGAAGAAAAAATGAACTGAAAAATTACCTTTCAGCCGCCACGAACCAGAGACAAGAAGCTGTGGGAGAGAGAGTTGAGATTTTGAGTTTAAAAGACAAGGGATTCCATGTATTTGTCTGATTGAAGTCCCATATCGCTAGTTCACTTGAGCTTTCATTCTTTATATAGCTGCAAAAATTTTCTCTCCTCGTGTTCGAAAAAAGGAGAGATGGTTGGCATCTCCCCTGACAGGGACGGGAGCAGCCTTCGGGCTTACCTGTTAACGACACATTCGGTTAAGGCTACCCACCTTTCAGGTGGATCTATAACCAATTTTTTTTTTTCCCTTCGTCGTCTCTTTCTTCCATATCCTCTCTCTAATGGCGGCTAGTCTATCATTAGGTCGATATTTCTTGTAACTCCTCGAGAACTGCTTCAGATCAATCCCAGAGTGTATCAACATCATTACCTAAATACAATAGTCGATCTTTATCCGACCAACTCAAGCCTCTGTCCACCACCGCCTAATCCTCCGTCCATGATCAAAACGCCCAACCCTAGTCCAACCCAAAGTCTAAGTGGGTATGTACTTTCACTAGAGGCAAACACGATCCCAATTTTCATATAATCCCTGAGGTTTGAGATTTAAGTCGCTTTGTGAGGAAGTTGAATGGTAGTCATTATGGTGTAAGTGGTTTTTATGTCGGTTCTTGAGCTAATCACATATCCAGTGTATCGTGGAAAATGCTTTCTTGATAATAATCTGAAACTAATAGAAGACTCGTCTTTTCTTCAAGTGTTCCCTTCGTCGTCTCTTTCTTCCATATCCTCTCTCTAATGGCGGCTAGTCTATCATTAGGTCGATATTTCTTGTAACTCCTCGAGAACTGCTTCAGATCAATCCCGGAGTGTATCAACATCATTACCCAAATACAAAAGTCGATCTTTATCCGACCAACTCAAGCCTCTGTCCACCACCGCCTTATCCTCCGTCCATGATCAAAACGCCCAACCCTAGTCCAACCCAAAGTCTAAGTGGGTATGTACTTTCACTAGAGGCAAACACGATCCCAGTTTTCATATAATCCCTGAGGTTTGAGATTTAAGTCGCTATGCGAGGAAGTTGAATGGTAGTCATTATGGTGTAAGTGGTTTTTATGTCGGTTCTTGAGCTAATCACATATCCAGTGTATCGTGGAAAATGCTTTCTTGATAATAATCTGAAACTAATAGAAGACTCGTCTTTTCTTCAAGTGGATCAAGAACCAGAATTTGTTTCTTTTAGAAACCATATTCTACAATATCACAATGACTTCGTTGAAGTTTGGGAGGCAGTTTGAGCCTATTGAAGAACTTGTTTATGATAACTGGGTCAGGCTGAGGAGGATCCGAATTTGGTGAAGCTGGGGACTATGACGACGTCAGGTTAGAGGGATCTGTACATTGTAGACCAGATAGTTGGGGTTATACTGCAATGTTAAACATTCATGGTTTAAGTCAGATGATAGGCTTTGCGGTTCCTTGCTTTCTGTGGCATTACCATGTGAACAGAGTTCAGATGTCATTAAGATTCACTTCCCCTGTGAAGTTTGCTGTAAGAAGAGCAAACCCACTTTGATTTGAAATTCTAAATTGTCAAAGTGAGAAATAGTCTCCTAACTGCGAATCAAAGCTGAAACCTTTAAATTGGTAGACGTATGATAAATAAATTCTGCTAGTTGAAGCACATTTTAGGGACAATAGTCTTATTTGTATTCTTATTCTAAACGGGGGTGATATGTTAGACTTGTATCATATAACCAGTGCTCCTTAGATGCTTCACTTGCTGATGTAAGAGGAACTGGATGAGGATCCAATTAAAGGCACAGTTCTTGTCAAATTCTGTAATCAAAAAGAAAAGAACAAGCTTCTTCTTCTGCAACTATGTGCTTAAATAGGCAAAAGCAAAGTTACACGCAAGGGTTGCAAAATGAAAATTCCTTTAGGCCGCACTGGTGGAAATCCACCTTCAGAATTACAAGAGCTCATCTATGACCAGGAAATGCTCAAAGTTCAGTATACCCCCACTATATTACAGACACTATCCCACCCTTTTGGAAGGCAGCTACTTTATTTTGCTTTTTCAATTGCTGTAGTGCATTTCGTATTGATCCCATCTCCAGATTTCTCCACACCCACCTTCCAAAACCAACCTCTCATTTCTCTATCCTTGCATCTAGACAACTATTCATGACTAACTACCTAAGATTAGTATCTGAAAGTATCATCTGATTTAAACTATTTAATGGTTCAGCAACCTCAGAAAATCAGAACTCCTCAAATATGGAACTGCTTGCGGGAAATTGTGCTTGACAATGGTACAGTTTTTGCTGATGTCAGGAAGTTCCACCAATTCAGAGTTATTGCCAATTGTGATTAAAGGCACTTTCCTGATGACTTCCAGATTCTTCCTTCAAGTGATATCACCATAACCGTAACATCGTCGTGATACTTTCTGCGATCACCGTAGGGGATGTCCAGCAATTCATGGAAATCCATTCCTGCAGACAAGCAGCAGATGTTATATATCAATAATCGAAACAAATACAAGATGAGCATAAATGAATAACTAAATTGTAGAAGGAAGTGGACAAGCATAAACAGAATGGAATCTAGAAATCTTAGCTAAAGCCATAGGCTGCAACCAATTCTTAATTGTTCTACAATCAAACTGAAGATATAGCTCAAACCCCAGTAGAAAAACAAAAAAAGGAGGCAAATATGTCAAGAGCAAAATTATTTGAGAGCTACACATGTGGAAACAGTAACTTTTTGATAGGTAATTACTCGACAAACCATCTTACGACAATTTGGCAATGAAAACCACATTTTATTCAGCATGTGAAAGGTGTAAAACTAGATCTTCAGAAAATGTACCTTGCCTTTTGCATAGTAAACAAGCAAACAAATAAAGGGTGCATTAAAGCATCCCGAGTGCTCACCAGGATTTGATTTTTCATTTGGCAAGCATTCTACAACTTCCTACAAGGACTACTGAACCTGAGAGGGCGTGCAAATTAAGCAGTTGACAGAACCTTATAGAAGAGTAAGCATTACCAGCTTTCTTGGCTGCACGAGAAAGAAGCTCCTTTATCAGGTTTTGGGCAGGGTCTCCATCTGGAAATTGCTCCATGAATTTCTCTACATGAGAGACCACTTCCTGATTTGTCAGATACTGATATAACCCATCGGATGAAAGGACCAAAAACTGATCTCTTGGACACAATCGATAATGACAAAGAGAAGGTGAGCAGCTTATGTATGGTGCAGTTCCGATGTATTCAGTCTTGAACATCTCCAGCAGCATATCATTCCATTTAGGCTGCAAAATCATGTATAGTGGATTACATAAATCATTATGTGTTGAAATATATATTACAGGTAGTGTAGGAGACGTCTTTATGTTTGCTTTCTCCTGAAGTAATCTTAACAATTCTCATTGCTTAACTTTGGATTCACCTCTGACCAACCATCAACTGAAATGTTAATATCCCGTCGTTCTCTCTTTGAAAAAGGCTGCGCGTCTTGTTCTCTTAGTGCTTGAAACAATTTTTTTATCCTCCATATTTATTATATCTCTAGAGTCAATACTTTATAAGAGAAATTTCTGAACTTAATTACTTGTTGCTGTTATCTTCAGTTTTCTGTGAGGTCTATATTTTTTACTTCATGGTTCCTGATGAATATACCCATCTTTAGGACTCTCATACAGGGGGACTATGCAGATTGCTAGGCGTGCATGTGTCTGTGTTTTCTCTGCCTCGAGGAAAATTCTAATTCTGTTTAGTTAAAAAGCATTCCTTTGCAACAATGTTTGAGCAGAACTGTTGCAAACCATGCCTCTAGCATGTTACTGATCAGTGAAAAATACTGAAGAATATAGTGATGGTATGAAGATTGGGATATAATGGCTAACATTTTGATTCAGTTCACAAACAGAATAAGAATAAGAATCTATGCCAACTTCAGCAGGAACATTACATGCAAAACCAGATTATAGTACACTGTGCATTTCATGTGAAACAAACATGTTTCCGTTATTCTTTACCCTTTCAAAGTAAAAGAAACATACAACAGGTTAAAATTAAGAACCTGTTTCAGAAATCCTGCCCCAAATGCTCTGGTGACCTTCAGACGGCCTTTCACCCTATTATTTACAATACATTGGCTGTCATCAGGATGTTCATTCTTGATTCTTATGATTTCCTGCAAAATTTAAGTCAAGAGTTGGATATATCCCAGTAAGTTCCTCGTCAATACATCTCATTTCAACACAGTAGAAATTATTAAGAACTTAAGTATTACTTCTTCGATGCTTGTGCTATGTTCTGTGGAGAGCTGTAAAGCAGTTAACTTCATTGCCTGAGCTGGACCCTCTACTGTCCCCTCCATGCTTGATCCGTTATCACTGACACTAGAACCCACCCCCTGAGGCTCATATTGAGCCACAATGGCCCTGCTATCTCCAACGTTCATAACATAAACATGCTCATCTCGCATCAGCACAACCATCAAACATGAACCCATTAATGCCAACTCTGGATTAGTATCAAGTACCTTATCTGTCATATCCAGGTATCCAAATTCAGTCACTTCTAAAGCCCTCAACAATGCCCTTAAAATCAATTGATGATGCTCAGGTCCCACCTTCCTCTTCCTGTTCAGAACTCTCTTTTCCACTCTATTACTGTCCACCTTTTCCACTTTCCCTTCTAATCCGAATTTCCACGGAAACAACTTCCTCTCCCTGTAACGGCTAAACCCTTCCTTCAGTTTCAACAATGACCATCTTCTGCTGACCGCAGTCCCAGCATTCCCTAAACTAATGGCTTCATCAACCGAAAAGGAAAATCTTTCAGAACCAGAAAGGTCAAAGCCATCTTCTACATCAAACTCGGCGAGAAACTCCCATAGCCGTCTTCTCTGTCTATTCCCTGTCTCTTCTGCCTGAATCTTGACCCTTTTCGCTCGCTCCTGACGCATCATACTACCCTCAGTTCCACCAAGTAAACCATTCCCATCATTCCTAGGGCCTAAGTCCACTGATGGGAACGACACGTTTACAAGTTGATCACCATTCTCTTCATTCGAATCAGTTCCTGTAACACCTTCAACACATGGTTTCGCCTGAATCTCACTGTTACTTTCCTCTTCATCCTGTTCAACGTCCCAAAACAAGCCCTGAAGCTCATTAAACACAGCGCTATAGAGATTATGCATCAAGAACTCAGGAGCATCTGGACCGTTGAAGCCATCATAAATCCCAACAAACAACCATCCGTGCTCCTGCGATACAACCACATGTACTCGATCCTCTCCCGCCTTCCCAAGCGCCCATTGCACGTTACCCTCGTCAATACTCCCCCTCTCTTCTCCGATATCCTGACCCGCTCTTCTGTTCAACACTGGCACAACCCACGGTTGATTCTTCTTCTTCTCCGACAAATTTCCATATATAGCCTTCTTAATCTCCATAACGCCGCCTTTTCTCTTCTTCTTCTTCTTCACATAAAACCCTCCCAGCGGCGCTGACAAGTGCACGTGACCGCCGTGCTCGGCATCGAGCGGGTCGGACAATGCAACAGGACCCGAAAGGAAGAACCCCTCGTTGCCTCGCGGCACTGGTTGCAACGGCAAAGCACAAAACGTCCTTGTACAGCCAATCCCATTGACATTCACAATACCAGTATTAGTACTAGTAGTAGTGGCTACAAAGTCTTTGGTGTCAGTGGCATCGTCGTGAACACCGTCGAACTGGAGGACCGTTCTGGGAGTACAAGAGTTGGCACTAACGGACGCGCCGGAGATGGATTTGAACCCGGTCTCCGAGCCAACTCCGGGCCGGGTAGGGGAGAAGCAGAAGGACTGCGTAGGGGACACGAAGCGATCGGATGGAGTTGGAGAAAGGAAGCGGTTAGAGGATCGGACGTAGCGGAAGGAGTGACCTAAAGTTTCATCCAACGGCTCAGTGGCCTCCGGCGAATGACGTGTGTTGGTGGTCGAGGGACTGGTGCAGGGGAAGAGGGATGAGAGTCCACTTCCCATGCGTCACATTTGCCTCCGCCACCTTCTGTTTGACTGCCCGAGATTACGAGAGCAAATGTAAAATTGGAAACTATTAAACAAAAGGACCATGAAGCCGAAGACGTAACAGGATGTTACGTGTCACATTTGTCACACCTGAGAAGTCCGAGACTTTTGTACGTAGCTGAAGAATACATATACATACGTCAAACCCCAAAAGAAGATGGGTCATGAAAAAGCTGCATCCTCCAAGTGAAGTGGCACGGAAATTGACATTTCCAGTCAAATGAAGGCACCGAAAAAAGTAGTTTCGGGTCTTTGACAAAGCTATTCTGTAACCTCTCAACCTCCAAATTGAGACCTATCATCACTCACCACCAGACCTCAATTTTAGTCATGGCATGGGAAAGAGGGCAAAGTGGGTAACCGACCCACAATAAATGCACAAGGTTTGACCCTCCATCAAAGTTTGAGATCCTCATCTTGTTTTTGTGGTACAGGTTTACTAACGAGAGCAGATCCTCAGTCGAGAGGAAGTCTGTTTTATTCTATCTAAGAATAAGACGACGTCGTTTTGTCTTTAAAATTTGCACTCTGACATCTTAAATGGACAGCGTCTATGGGACCTACCACAGACGTCATTTTACTTCCATTTAAAAAGTCAAATTAGCAGCCACTTTTCATTCTTTTAATCTACGTTCTTTTTTATACAACTCCAAAGCAAGTGATTTATTGAATTATGGTTTTGTTGCTTATTTATATCAAGAACAAAATTAAAAATAATCAGCAATATAATGATATTATTTAATAATTTTAAAAATTATAAAATTTTAATAATAAGAATAGTAGTAAGTAGAAAATTATTAAATATAAAAACGTTAAACAATTAAATTAATAATAATAATTAAACAACCATAATAATAGTTAATAATAATAAGAATAATCCCTGATTAAATTTGAAAATAATTTAATTAATAAGAATAATTAAATAACCATAATAATGTTTAACAATAATAATAATAATTATTATTATCAAAGCCGTAATAATAGTAATAATAATAATAATATTATTATTATTATTATATATTTGTAATGATTAAGATTTTTATTATATTTGTAATAACATTATTATATATTTATTTATTTGAAATATATAATATTATTATATATTTATTTATTTATTAGATTATTATTATATTTGTTATAATATTATTAAATATTTATTTATTTGTAAATATATAATATTATTATATTTTTATTATAATTTTAATAATTTTAATATATATTTATTTAATAGATTAATTTTATTAATTTTATTATTATTATGAATTTATTATTATTATTATTATTATTACATATGATTATTAAATTTATTAAATATATTAATTTCTATTATTATTATGAAATTTGTTATAATAATTTCTATTATTATTATGAAATTTGTTATAATTACCAATTTTCTTCTTATTATTATTAACTTTAAAAAATAAATTGTTTCATTAAAAATCATATTTTAAAATAATCTTTTATCTTAAAATTTTATTTAAAAATAAGATTAAAATAATAAAATTCAAAATGTATGTCACAAATAAAATTAATTTTAATTTTAATATTTATCTTAAAATTTATTTAAAAATTAAATTTTAAATAATAATAAAATTAAAATATGTGTGTGACACAAATGAAAGCAATTTTAAAATTTAATTTTATCTTAAAATTTTATTTAAAATGTGACACATTTTAATTTTGTACACATTATGATTTTGATTTTATTTATTTTCAAGATTAAAATTAAATTTAAAATAATAATATACAAAATATGTCACATTTTAAATTTTAAGAGAAAAATTAAAATATAAAATTGTTTTAATTTGTGTCACACACATATTTTAATTTTTAAATAAATAAGATAAAATTAAAATTCATTCGTATGACATAATTTGATTTTGTTTTACTTACTATTTTAATTTTAATTTTTAAATTAAAATTTTAAGATAAAATTTTAAATTTTAAATTTTAGAATTGAGTTTATTTGTGTTCACTCCTACCTGTCTTATTAATAAATAAATAATTTATTAATAATAAGAATAATAGTAAGTAGATCATTAATAATTAAAGCCCATTTTAAACAATTAAATTAATACTACTCAAGAATTTTATAATAATAAGAAGAAAAATTATAATTATAATAATAATTTTATTATATTTATTTATTAATATTAGTGTTATTCTTATTTTGTATTATATTTATTTATTAATATGGCTGGTCTCGCGAAGGTGAGCTCTCGCCCTCGCGAGACTGGCCAAATAGGCTGGCCATTTTTTGGCCAGCTCGCGAAGGAGGGCGAACCCACGAGAGTGATGTCAGTAAGCAGAAGCAGAAGATGTCTACTGCTTTTGGAGAAATGCAAGAACATGGAGCAACTCAAGCAAGCTCACGCGCAAGCAATATTATTATTATAAAAAATAATACTTGTTATTGAATAATACTTATAAAAATAATACTTATTATTATTATTATTATTATTATTATTATTATTATTATTATTATTATTATTATTATTATTATTATTATTATTATTATTATTATTATTATTATTATTATTATTATTATTATTATTATTATTATTATTATTATTATTATTAACAATAATAATAATAGTAATAATAATAAGTATTATTTTTATAAGTATTATTGAATAATAAGTATTATTTTTATAATAATAATAATAAGTATAAATTTGATAATAATTAATTAGTAAAAGAATAATTAAAATATTCACAATAATAAAGTTAATAATAATAAGAAGAAAATTGGTAATTATAACAAATTTCATAATAATAATAGAAATTAATATAATTAATAAATTTAATAATCATATTGAATATAATAATAATAATAATAAATTCATAATAATAATAATAATATTATTATTATTAATAAAATTAATCTATTAATATATATATATATATATATTGTTACAAATATAATAAAATCTAATAACTACATAAATATATAATAATATTATATATTTACAAATAAATAAATATTTAATAATATTATTACAAATATAATAATAATCTAATAAATAAATAATTATTATTAGCATTATTATTACTATTATTGTCATTTTTATTAATTAATAATTAATTATATTTGCATTATTATAACAACCGTTAAATTATTATAATTAAATTACTTATTATTATGAAATTTATTGAAGAGTAATTATGAAATTGATTATAATAATTATTAAATTCTTAATTATATTAATTTCTATTATTATTATGAAATTTGTTATCATTAGTAATTTTTTGTCTTTATTATTGACTTTATTATTGTTAATAATTTAATTGTTCAATTAATATTTAATTATTAATAAGAATTTTTCTAACCGAGTATATATACTTGTAATAATAAATCTTAAACATTTTTACAAACGGTTTATTATTAATATTAGTACGTATTTAATAAATTATATTAGACAAAAATAAAACTTCAAATAAGATAAATTTTAATTTTGAATTTTATATATAAGTTAAAAAATTACTAAATAAAACCAAAAGAACTTTGTTTAAACATAATTAAAAACAAAAGTAAAATCACTCAACTTCTCAAGTGCACATAGTCTAATTTTCAATGCCTAATAGTTTGTATAAATGCACCAATCGACGATATTACACTCACCTACTCAATTCCACATAACTTTGCAATTACTTGTATGCGTTGGTAACAAGGAAAAAGATAAAATAAGCTCTCAGGTTTACGTTCAGCGAAAAGTAAAAGGAAGCACCGTATTATGTTAGCCTTTCGCGAGGGCGACATCTCGCCCTCACGAATGGCTAAACATTTTAAAAAATGTCCAGATTCGCGAGGGCGAGCTGTCGCCCTCGCGAATTTGGGCTGGAAAAATCTAGCCAGCTCGCGAGGGAGCTCGCCCTCGCGAGGGCTGATATTTATTTATATTTAAAAAGTAAAATTTTCATTCAATATTTTTAAATTTATAAATGTTAATTATTGCATTTACGTGATTACTATTAATTTTGTTTTTCATAATAATAAGGAAAAAATTATAGGCTTATTTTTGCTAATTCCTTATAATCGGTTTTAATTTATAAATAATTTAAATAATTATTATTGTAAATTATATTATAATATGTTATGAAAATATTATGTTTCTTTTATCATTATTATTATTTTAAATGTTTTCAAATATGATAACTGATAAGTGTAATTTTCTTATAATTTGTTATTTTAGAAATTATTGCTGGAATTATTATAAGTTGTGCTAATTTTATATACCTTATTATTATTCACCATTACATTATTATTAAAATTATAATGGTTATTTAATTATTCTTATTAATTTAACTGTTTAAATTAGGCTTCAATTATTAATTCTCTACTTACTATTATTCTTATTATTAAGAAATTATTTATTTATTAATGATATTAAATAATATGATTAAATTTAAAATTTGATTAATTTTATTATTATTATTCTATTACACTGTATTGGAAGCAAAAGAAAATAAGCCATCAAAACTAAATGCCTCACTGGCGACTTGTTAATAATAATAATAATAATAATAATAATAGTAATAAATATTATTACTATTATTATTTATAATCTTATTGTAATCAGTCGATTGTAATTTTTAATAAATATTTAAACGCACCTTTCTGTTTTTATGGTCCACAAAGACCATTTCCACATGCTTAAACGTATCTCGTAAAGAAACCATCCTTGTTTGATTTGCGAAGCTGGAAGCAAAGGCTGGACATTTTTCCAGCCTTCGCGAGGGCGACAGCTTGCCCTCGCGAAGCTGGCTAGGAAAAATCTAACCAGCTTCGCGGTCGCGAAGGCTGAATTTTTTTTAATAATAATAAATATAAATCATATAATAAAAATAATAACAATAATTACACATAATAATAACACATTTGAATAGATTGTAATAATAATTTTGAATAATAATAAATATAAATTATGTAATAATAATAATTAATTATAATTTTTAATAATAATAATATATTTGAATTAATTGTAATAATAATTTTGAATAATAATAAATACAAATTATATTATAATAATGAGATGATGATGATAATAATAATAATAATAATAATAATAATAATAATAATAATAATAATAATAATAATAATAATAATAATAATAAGATTTAGATAATAATAAAAATTAATATAATTTATTTATTTAATAATCATCTTGAATATAATAATAATAATAATAAGATAATAATAAATTTCCTAAATTTATATTAATTTAAATTTCCTTAATGAGACTTGATATTGCCAACTTGATGAACTTGCGAGTAAAAACCCGTCCTTAGACTAAATTTGCATGGACTTCAAACCATCATATTTAGAGAATTAACCTTGTTATATATGAATTTTGGAGAAATGAATTTCAATTGGGCTTAGCACTAGTTCGTTAACTTCGGGTTGATTAGTGTTTGAATTTGGGTTCGATTCTCACTAAACACACCCGCAAGGAAGGGCAAGGAGCTTTAATTGTAACTACGCCTTGAACCGGATTAGTCGGCCAGTGGGTTCGGACTTCGGATACCAGTGATTTATAAAAAAAAAACATCATTTTAGCATGTAAATTTAAGAAATTCATCGAAAACAGTAACATCATAAAGAAAATCAAAACAATATTGTTTTGAAAAGCAAAACTATTTTGACACTAGAATTGGTTGAGTTTAAGTCGCATTGCTTGAACTCGATTGAGCTTCAAGTCCAGCTTAGACTATCTATTGGAACTTGGACCTGATGCAATCTATTGTCATCTCTGATTTTAATATTAGAGTTGGATAATAAGAAAATAAAAGAATGATCCTTTTTAAATGAAATAATATGTATTAAATAGAAAGATAATTCAAAATAATAAAGTTAGGTGACGGGTTAAGAAACTCTTTTATAATTAAAATAAAAATAAAAAGATAAAAGATTTACTTTTTAATAGCCTAAATAAAATGAGTTTTTGGAGAAATTAAATAACTAATATTAACTACATTTCTATATGTTTCTTAGTGCAAATTAGTGAACAAACGTGTATTGTTAGGGCATCAAGTGACTTCAGGTAGCCTATAGCTTCCTTTTTTTATATAATTGTTTTCAATTTATTTGATTAGAAATTTAGAGAGTAAAAAGTGAGAAGATTAATGTACATGGAGAGAGCTCAGAATAATTATGATCAGCAACACTCTCCCAGTTGCAAATTAGGAAGTGGGGATCCAAAAATGAGAAATTTCAGCCAAAGTTCATACCGTTGGTGGGTCCACCGACCATGATTACGGTGACAATTCTTTCCTCCAATTAACCAAAACTCAGAATACCAAATCTCCTGTTTGCTTGAACCCAAAACAACAAATCTCATAGTATGTGAGTAGTTGATGGAGAGAAAGAGAGAAGATGCATCTAAATGGAACGAGAGAAAGAGAGAAGACGCATTTAAATGTAATAAAACAAAGAGAGAATACACGTCTAAATGGAAAGAAACACGGCTATGTTTTGTTCCTAAGTTTCGTTTGTATAAAAAATGACAAATTACATAGTTTAGAGCGTAGAGTGGAAGCAAAATCAAAAAGAGGAGAAGACGTTGGCTTGGCTTGGCTTAAGCAAAATCAAAAGAAGGAGGAGACGTTGGCTTGGCTTAGGCGCCTAAAGGAGGGCATCAGATTGTCTGTCCCACTAATTCAGTACCTATTCTGTTTCACCATAAAAAACGTCGACGTTTTATTTAAAACCAACATCGACGTCTAGGCTTCGAATTCACCTAAGCCAAGCCAACGTCCCCTCCTTTCTTTTGATTTTGCTTCCCGCTTTACTTTCCTCTCTCCCTCGCATGTGCTTTGAGGCAATTCCTTCTCCTCAATACACCGACTTCACGTCTGAAGCTCCTCCTTTTAAGTCTGCCCCTAAAGTTTTCATCTATAAAGTTGGTATCCTGAAGACTTACCTTCTCCACTTAGACCCGTAAATGAGTTGCCTGAGACCTTCGGCTCTGCTTCAGCTCCTTGTGACTTTCATTTCCGTACAATGGATGCCGTGTCAGAGTTGGGGGTTTCTCCGATGGCCTGGCTTTGATTTGTTTATGAAACTTTTTGTTCTGGAGCTTTTGTGGTCTACTTTTTCTAAGATTCGATGCATCACGTCTTCTTCCATGAGCCCTATTATTAGCGTCGGTGATCGGGTCCTTATTGAGAAGGTAAACATTTCTTGAACGTTTAGGCTTTGGTGGTGATACGGCTTCTATTTATGTCCATGTCTAGCTTTCTGATGTTGGTATGTGGTGTTTAGTTTTGTGGCTGAATTAGATTATTGACACCTAAGGTAATGATTGTGAAGTTCGTAGCTTCAGGAGAATGTGTGATGGTTATCGGGTGAATGGTAGGTTTTTAATGTTTTCCTTGGACTTCAAAAGCCAAAATTTCTTTTAAATTTTATCTTCTCTGGGCAGGCGTTTCTTCGTGCATTAAGGCATGTTCATGTGATTTCAACAGAGTTACTAGTGATTTTGTACTTGTCAGGGAGGTTTCCATCTGTGCACAGTATTTAGGTTGTTTGTCTAACAAATCTCTTGCTAATTGAACTGGATCAGAAAGGTTAATGCTTAATTACTAATAAATTGAAAAGAATTATGATAATAAAATCTTATTTGATCTATTGACTATTAGTTGAATCATTTTGGAATGATCAGGTTCATGGAATGATTCGAATAACATGAAGTTAATACACCAAACCGTACTGAGATCTTGTTAGCTAGAGAAGTTTTAACTTCTCTAGGATCAGGAAAAATGTTAAAAAGCTCCTCTGTTCTCATGCCCTATCCATGGTGATCTTCAGATTTGTGTTGTTGTCTCTAAGTTCTACCCAAGTATCATATTTTTCTTGTACGCTACATGCTAGGTATGTGATACCGTCATTCTTGTCATGAAGAAGCTTCTGAACTTATTGTTGGTTTCACTCAGACCTAATAGAGGCTTATTTGTTGGTTTAAGTGGGGTTTTGTTGATTCATTTTGGTCAAATGGAAAGTGTTCAAACCATTGCCTTGACATTTAGGAGTTGGCCGTCTTGAATGTACAAAGGGAATTACGAATTCAAATTTTTACAATTTTTCTAGAGATAAATTCAAGTTTTTTAGCTCAATCAGTTTAGTGATAGTTCTTCAAGTTCTTTCTTCATCAATGAACCTTGGTTGTCTTATTTTTTTTCTATGTTATCCACAGAGGCGTGACGGTATCGTGGAATGGAAACTATCCTAGTAATCAAGGTTGGTTGATTCTGTATATAAAAATCTGGAAGTCTACACAGACCACAGTTTCCTTGTAATCTTCGTCTAGATTTATCCCCTTGTAATATTTGTCTACATTTCACCTTCATTAAGCTTCTTCTGCATAGGTATCTGCTGAGTCAGCCAGCCAATTTGGGGAGTTGGTAGCTGATCCAGCAACCAATGAATTGTTGCATTATACTGAGAAACCAGAAACTTTTGTGAGTTCAACATTTGACAAAATACCATGATATTATTATCATTTTAAATAGTTTGTTTTGTACTTGATTTAACAGCAATCCAGTAATACAAGTATATGCATGTATTTACATCATATATAAGTATATATAAAAGTAAATGCATAGATAGTCATGTACTCGCTGCTTTTTCTGCAGTGTAAAAAGATGACATCTTATTTTCGATAATTGGCAATTGTATCTTACTGAAATTCACTTTCTTCTTTGTACATTGAGGAAGAAAAATGAGTTTACTTTATTGACAGTATCTACCATCCTGGTATGATCTAGTTTCTTACTTATTTAATTAGTCTCAAGTCGAAGCAATGCAGGTTAGTGACCTTATAAATTGTGGTGTAAACGTGTTCACACCAGAGATATTTACATCTATACAATGTGTTTCTTCTCAAAGGAAAGACAGAGGTAAGTGACATAAACTACAAAGCTTTATAACTTTATAACATGATGCAAAGCCTTAACAAAACTTGGATGTTTGAGGCACATGATTTTCTTTTATGTTGAAAAACGAATTGGATATAAACAAATTTAGCCCCTTTTAATGAAATTTTAGTTTTGATTTTCCAACTTGAAATTATGCTTCGGCAGTACATATTTGACATCTCATATTTTAATTATCAATTACATTCATCCTCTCAATGCTTTTTACAGCTAATTTGAAACGTGTTTCCAACTAAATTGTGGAAAAAAATTGGTCTCAATGTCTACATATCTGCTAATGCATATCGGACCAGGTGCAAGGCTCACATGACTACAAAAAACTTTCATCCTTCTGCCATATAGCCCCTGCGGATATGGTTTCTCCAGTGGCTTATATAGTCATTCTCTATATTTGCATGGGGATTCAATCAAGTTCACAGACATGCACGATGGAGTTAGCTTTACAGGATTGAAGAAGTTTTTCAAATCCATACTTTCTTTAGGCAACCACCTTGAAAGTCTTCGTGTCACTGTATGTCTGCTGTATAAACTTGTGGACTATATGTACCTGCTTTTATGGATAGTGATAGCTAAATGTCTGGATGACTGCATTGTTGATGGAAAGAACTTTTCACTGTTGAAACTAGATTTGAACAGCATTAGTAATCTTGTCACATGCCATCTGTTGTCCTACCCATTTTATGTATGCTCAATGTGATTTTTGTTATACCAGCTTACACTTTTTTGTTGCTATTGTACTTTTTCATGTCAAGTTGGTTTGTCTGAAGTTTTGGTATTAATTTTTTTGGATACTTCACTTGAGCCAGTGGTTTGCAATTCCTAATTATTATTTAAACTTATGACAGCTACAAGCTCATTTTTACCTTAACTGTTGCCAATTTCATTACCAACTTCAAAATTTAACTGACAACAGGATGAAAATATACTCTCCATTTAATTATTAGTTTTGATCTTGAAGTAAAAATCTAAAAAACAAATGAAAATAGATACTTTACTTTTATGTTATAAATAAATACTAAGTGTCGAGTTCATAATTTAAATAAGAAGCAAAAAATGAATCTTTTAGTATTAAACTTAAATAAATATTTAACAATTGGTGTTAAACAAATTGTTTAAAAATATGTGATTTCTCTTTTGACGTTCCCATGTATTGATAAATTAGAAACAAAAAGGAAAGAAAAGGAAAAGGTATAGACCTCACTAAAACAAAAGGAAAGAAAAGAAAAGGCAGACCTCACTAAAGCTAAAGCTAGAATAAAGCCGTTTGATACACAATAAAATTGGATTTTATTAAAACATGATATTGTGGTAGAACAAAGTTGGAATAGATTTATTGAAACAATTTTTTTCTTTTAAAGAATTAAAATAAAAGCTACTTCGTCACAATCAATAAAGTGTAATGTATGGAAATTAAGTTTGAATGTGACACAGAAGAGAGATCACTTAATACATAACAATTTACATGAAACAAATAAGGTCTATTTGTTACAAAAAAAAAACATGTTTTTTGGTTTGGTAGTTGAACAAAAATTACATTAAAATATATAGAATATAACTACGTTCATGAGCAATGGACAATGGTAGCAGTATAGGCTTGACTTGTAGCATCAATGTCTGTGCTCATAAGACAAAATCTTATTCCTACCAAGCTCCACAAAGTTGGAACAAACCAATTGATACAAAAGATCTGACCCGTCGCAAAAACTTCAAACCTATTCATTAAAGAACACTTTCCCCTCGCAGCTGATTGCATTACTGCCTCTATCATTTTATGTGAACTCCTACCAATGGCTTGAATGCCATCCCCGTTTGGAGATCCGTTGCAGCCATTAGATGACCATCTACTTTCACGATCAATCTGCCTTTTGTACTCTTGCATTCTCTCATTCAAAGCTGCTTGCTCATTGTTGGACCTCTCTCTTGATTGTTGAGCATAAGTCAAAACCTAAAAAGAAAGCCAATAAGTCAATTAAAGCTAAGCATTACCTCATGTTTTCACATTTAGCAAAAACATGACATAGTTTAGTCCAAAAGGTATCTGTTTCACTGCACAATTAAAGACATGCCGACAATTTTGGGAAGAAGAGAATCATTGAGATAGTTTATTGCCCTTAAGACAACAACATAGGCTAAAATTCTCTTTCTTTAGGAATAGATCCACAGATGATTATAATCGATATGATATAACCAAGAGTAGCCAACAAAGTGTGCCTCTATTCCTCCGTTAGTATCATACATATAAAATTCCTTACTCTCAAATTTTATGGAGGGTACCAAATTCATCATACAAGAGTTTAGAGCTTTTGATTTGGTTGAGATGAAGATATTATCAACTTATGCATGACAGGAATGCTACAAGTTATTCTATTTCCAAACCATTGTAACAAAAGTTTTGTATTGGCAAATAGAGAACATAACTACAGCAATAGTTTGCTCATAATCTTAAGATCAGTATTGCACAAACCTGATTAATGTAAGGCTCCAGTTGATGCAACAACTCATAACCCTACCAGAAAGAAAGATTCATCATAAATATACAAAAGTTCGAACACATTAGAAAGGAAGAAAATTCACACCGCAAGACCTACCTGCTTAAAGTAACGAAGATGTGCATCCATTGTGCCTCTAACTGCTTCAAGAAATTCAAACCTTTTTTTTGCTTCAACATTGGAAAGTGTTGTTACCTGGATGGAGAGCGGGCGGTAGTATCACCAATATGGTAAATATTACAGGAAAAACCTTACCAATAAGAAAATAAAATTTACATGTATACTTACCAGATTAAAGCAAGCTTGCTCAAATGCAGACCATGCACTATGAAGTTCCTGTCATATGCATGAACAATAATAGATTCAATTTAAGAACTTCCAACAAACATCATTGTGGATGTGCTGACACAATATACCTCTTCTAAAAGGGTAGCTACATCAGTCTTTGTGCCTTTCCTTAGAGAGAGAAATTTTTCACAAGCCTGTAGCATAACATGCATAACAAGCAAACAATGATAAAGGAATTAATCTTTTTAGTAGATAAAGGTTCAACGGTGATTTTAACAATTTGGTTTGGGAGTTTTTTGCTCAGCTCTGAAACGTTCTAAATAATACTTGGCCCTATCAAACAACTATAATTCATCATAAATGCATGCAAATGAGATCATATGGAAATACATTTTTAAGAATGAAGGGGCCAAGATATAAGTGTCAATAATTTGTAATTCTGCCCCTGAATCCAGTGGAAAACTTATCAAGAATAGAACCATGCAACAGTACCTGGTCATATAGAAGGCTAGCCTTGTCAAATCTTTTTCTAGCTTCCTGCCATAAGACAAACTAAAAGGACCATCTCTGAGGTGGGGGTATACTAAAATGTGCAGAAGCATGAGAAACACATTCTTCATAGATCTTTAAAGTGGAAATTGATTAAAATACAATTATCATCTTACAATAAAACATGGGTAAAATAAACAGTAGATTCCATATGCAAGAAGAAATAGCAATTCTCGATACCTTGACCTCAAGCAAGTCGATGTTGGTAGCAATCTGTCATTTAACATGTGCTCAACCTGAAACCAATTAAGAAAGGAATGACATATGTCGAATAACAAAGAAAAAGGAATGTTGTATTTGTTAATAGAGTGAACTAATGAGCTAATAAGTCTCAGACTCCAAACGTAGAATCAAACCCTACCCACAAATGAGAGTTGTATATCCAAAAGATTTCATCCCAAGTCAATCCTTTGGTTACGAAATAAACATGCTATTCTCCTAACTAGTAACTGAAGTTTACCCAAAATCATATAGTATCTTGCGGTGGAATTCAAACATATATGCCATAGAACCTATGTTCCCATTCTCATGATCAAAGAATAAAATAAATCCATGGTTTGCTATTTATCAGAATTGTTATCTGGGAACGAAGCACTTCCTTGTATGTTCCAATTTCCCTCAAAGCTATAGTAAATTTTGTCATGACAGGACCTAAAGAAATATACACCGAATCAACTATCTTAACAAGCGTATAGTTTCTTTGCAAAAATTGTCTTTGAAAATTAAACTTAGCTTCAAATTGAACAGAATAGTACACCAAGTAATAACAGGATCAATTTGAAAGTTCACAGAAACTATAGTAGAAGGTAGTAAACATCAAGCAGCCACAAGATATATCAATTTACCTCCAAAAGCCACACTAATAGGGTCATTGTGCCCTCCACCAAAAGTTTCTAGAGTACTAACAAATGCAATATCCCCATCATATCCTTCGCCAAGGCCCTCAATGCAGATGGATGAAGACATGAATACAAATTACTTCTCGGAGATCACCAGAGCATGATTAAGAAAATCTTTTAATTGCATGATGAACAATACGAGAAAGCACAGCACAAGAATTAAAAATTCAAATTGCAACATTGGAAATTTTCTGTTCATAATGTCAAGTGAAAATCAAAGGAATAATGCAGGCAATTGAATTTCAAACTGCAACTTACACGCTCCCGAATGGAAAAGGAAAAAAAGGAAGAGAAAAGATGAATATAAACAATTCTTATACGTGTTCTCAAAATTGCAAACGAACGACGCATCAATAGCTATAAACATGGAATTTGCCTTTGTGATAGAGTCAAACGGGTATGCGTGTATTTTCGGCATCCTTTATAGAACTTTAAACTTCTCTCGCGTAGCGATTCAGCACTTTCCTCCAAGGTTTGTATCTGTTACACCATCGAAGAAAATATCAAAATGGTCATTGCCGTGAACCATCTAAAAAAGTTGACTGCAATTCTGAGTTGTAAAGAAAACACCGGACAAGGCTTAAAGGTGCAAAGGACAGAGCGGAAATCTAGTAGCAAAGGGCACAACAATTTGAAGAAAAGACATAGATTAAAGAATACCGACAATATCACTAGTAGGTAAAGGATGTAGCATAGTCCCATAATGAGGAATATAACCAAAAATGACACTGTTACTACGCCCAAGCTCAAGGAATCCAAAATACCCCTATTCGGAAACTAATCACCAAACAAGAATACCCAAAAACTGAACAAGCTCAAAACTTTCATCGCAAGAGGAAAACATCAAAATCACGCTCTAAAACTCACAAACTCTTCTTGAATTCAGCTACAAAATTCAAATCGACGATGTAGTTGCAGAGTAGTCGAGAAGTCAAAGGAGACAGCAATTAACCTGCTTGCGAAACATGGGAGAGTCATCGAGCTTAATGAAATGCATTTTAAACACCTCGAATCTTCCACTTGTTGAGGCGTGTTTGTTTAAAGCAGTAGACTTTTGGAAACCATAGAAGAGGCAAGCCATTAAGGGGAAGGAAAGAATTGACGCGAGAAGCACAATCAAAGGAAGATCGGCTCGGCTAAAGATAAGTTGAGATGCAGAAGTTGGTTTAAATCAGCGAAAACGTCGACGTTTTATGTTGGGACAGAGTAGGTCCGGGATTAGTGGGACAGAAGGCTAGAGCAGACGTTGGTTTAAAGGAAAACGTCTGGATGTGGCACAGAATAGGTACAAGTGAATGGCGGCATCAGATTCTCTTGCCATATCGCTAGTTTATATAGCATCTAAAGGGTAGATTATATATCATTGAACCATATCGCTAGTTTACTTTTGGCATTCCTTCTTTATATTGCGTGCAAAAAACTCAAAGGCTCGGGTTGGGAAAAAGGAGAGACATGTCTCCTGACAGGGACGGGAAAAGCCTTCGGGCTTACTTACTTAGGCAATCTATTTTTCATGGTTGATCTGTAACTAAACTTTTTTGCCCTTGGTCGGCGGAGATGGGTTTGTTATTCTTCTCCAAAATTGAAAATTTTGCTAACTTTCCCCTTTCCTATCCATGCAGGAAGCGAAATTAAGCTTGGGCTTTTCAACAGGTGAGTTTTCGAATCATATGTCATGCGGCGACAAAATACGTCGCGATTTTTGTTGAAACCCTAGAAGAAACAATGCAAAGTTGCGATTTTTGTTAATCGTGTATACTGCGGTTTCATGGGTTTTGTCAGTGCTTGCTCCGTTTTTTTTTAGTTCATTTATTTCTTTGTCTGTTGTTCTTGGTGTGGAAGTCGCAGGTTTATGATTTTTAATCCTCTACCTCGATCATCATCTGGTGATATGTGTGTATATATATATATTTAGGAGTGTGTGTGTGTGTGTTCTGGTGCTGCTTCTCACAAAACTGTTCACTAGATCATCGTCTGGTAAGTTTTATTTGATATGTGACAGTCGGAAAAATCTTTTTGTAGGATGTTTGCCTGTTCAGAGTCACTTGTTAACATACTTCTCTATTCCAGTCAGGTTGTCTGCCCCCTAATATAGTGGCTCTTAATTGTACTTCTCTGACAAAGACATTAGAAATCTTTAGCAAGGTATGAAATATCATGTACTTATTTGTTGACTTTATTTACTAATTGATTTTTTCTTTCAGATTATTGGAAAAATTGAACCAAGGAACAGTATGAATAGATCTATCTCACACCTACAGCATCTTCAGAATTTGTATTCTCAAGAGCTACAGTCATCACGTTTGAAAATGATGTCAGAATTTGTGCTTCTAGCAATATAACTTACCTGTTGAAACTTTTGAAATGAATATTAATAGGGTTAAATAGGATGAGTCATTTGTGGGTTTATTAATACGCAGAGAGCAATTTATGAATGCTAGATATCTTATTTGTAGGGTAATAATTGCTGATGAGCTGGATTACTTAATTACCAAGGACCGGACCCTCCTTCATGATTTATTCATGCTCACAACTCTACCATTTTCTTGATGTATTTTGATAGTTACTTTTTGCAGCAAGTATCTGATTAAGAAATCATTGCTCATTTATAGAACAAGCTAATATATGAATTATTCATATCTGCTTTTACAGGCATAGCAAACGCCATAGACCTAGCTGATAGATTTCTTCCCAAACTCCAGTCACTGAATTGTGAGTACTCTTAGGGAGTATACATTGCTGGAATTGGCTTTTTAGCTTTACAAATTTTGCTTCCTTTCTTTGACCAACTAGATGATATCTTGAAATTGAACACTATAAATTTGTTCACAGTTAGATTATCTTTTTACACCACCTTACATACTAGAGATTGGTTTGTCACCAAGTTCACTATTCTAATAACTTCATTTTTTTTTTTGGTGATAGGCAGCCCAATCGTTATAACATTTAGGGCCTATTCTGCGGATCAAATTTTGACAATTCTCCAGGAGAGGCTTATGGTAATTCTTTTTCTCAGTTCAGCTCTACGAGAATTGTATATTCCATTGATATAATATTTACCAATTCCTCGGCCAATAGAGCTCCCTTTTCCTTCACAATGTTGTTCTACTTGATGGAATACAGTTTGACATTATCCTGCTTATAAACAAGTATAGTTACTCTTGTTTTGGTTTACATGTTTAAGGAAGTGTTGCTTCGGAATGACCTAAAACATGCACAATTTAAGATTTATTCTCTATTTGCTTTCTATTTTTCTCCTTGATCAATTTCTTTCTCCAGCTACATGTTATATTATATTGAGCTCAACACATAATAGAGAGTTGCAGCTGCATCTGGAGACATGTGGAAAGCTCTGTGTGTTTGTAGGTCAGTGTCTAATTGAACAGTTCATTGAACTTTTACAGTTAGAGCCCTGGGAAGGGCTTTGTAATCAAAATTTGATTTTGATTCAGGAGCACAATTGAGATCCTAGAAGGAGAGAGGAGAGATTCTATAACCAGCAGAAATTCGGCTTCAATGATAGAAGGGTCTCCTAAGAAACAGACAACCCCAGCTTTTGAATCACACGAAGAACAGGAAAATATTCTTGTAGGTGCACTATCTTCCCAACCTTTTCCCCCTTAATTCTAGGATTCTGTGGAAATTAAAGGTCTTTATAAGGATTGTATTCCTATAAATGGATAATACTCTGCGTTCTGTTTGGAAAGGATACGAAGAGCTTATTAGATGGTATGAAAAATTTCAATGAAATGAGTCCTATGCCAAAAAGAATTAACAAGTTCTTTTAAAACTTGTAAATCAGTTCGGAAAATCCATTGTTATCTCTATCTTGTCAGATTATAGTTCATTTAATTGGGAGCAATGTTATTCCTTCCTTTAAGTTAAACTTGTTTTCATGTAAGATATGGAAATCAGCATATGGTGTTACAAGCTAGGACAAGATTGAACACAATTTGTCATCAAGGTCACTATTCTAATAACTTCTTTTTTTTTTTTTGTGATAGGCAGCCCAATCGTTATAACATTTAGGGCCTATTCTGCGGATCAAATCTTGACAATTCTCCAGGAGAGGCTCATGGTAATTCTTTTCCTCAGTTCAGCTCTACGAGAATTGTATATTCCATTGATATAATATTTACCAATTCCTCAGCCAATAGAGCTCCCTTTGCCTTTACAATGTTGTTCTACTTGATGGAATACAGTTTGACATTATCCTGCTTATAAACAAGTATAGTTACTCTTGTTTTGGTTTACACGTTTAAGGAAGTGTTGCTTCGGAATGACCTAAAACATGCACAATTTAAGATTTATTCTCTATTTGCTTTCTATTTTTCACTGATTATGAAGACTTTGAATCATGGTAGGCAAGGATACAATTGCATTAAAGTTTCTAGTTATTGAAATATTGCCTTAGATCACACAATATTATGTCTTTGGTAATGAGTAAGTAAATTATTTCTTTTGCTTCAAGGAAAATAGTGGCTGCTAAATTATGTAAAAGACTTTCAATAGACCTAAGAACTTCTGTCATTCTTGTTAAGTGTTCCTGCACTTATGGGAAATCTTTTAAGGAATCTTCACTCTGAGTTATGAACTTCGGTTCTTCACGTTTGTTGTATGGAAGTATGAACATTGTTTCTCATGGATGTTAGCTATGTGATTTTTGTCTTGGCAATCATGTTTTCTTCTTCTTCAGTTATAATTTTATTGATTGCACTTGTAGACAATGGTTTTCCTGATACAATTTACTGATATATTTGTCTTACTTGTTGTGGCTAGACTGATGGTAGTGTTCCTAACACTCTGGTGATTGCTAATTGTGAAGTTGTGCAGCCTAGAGTTGCTGCTGCAGAGCACATATCTCAGGTGATTGCCTATTTCATAACCATTTCATTCTTTTACTCCTTAGTTGTGGTCCTCTATTTGATGCAGAATTGTCTCATATTGCTAATTCTTATATATTCCAGTTCAATGAAGAAGCATGTTCTCCATTTGTACGAAAGCACAAAACTATCATACATCCTGGAGAGTTGAGATCTCTTGAACAAAATATGTACAATCATGTTTCTGTTTCCTGCATCATTATAGTCATTTTACGTTTTAACTGGTGAAATCCTTAGATGTACCTTTTAATACTATCAAAATTTAGGGTTTCAAGGTGCCCTCTTTATTGAAACTTCATAGGATATATATACATAAAGAGTACAACATAGATTAGGAAACAAATCTCCTAATCCTTACTGAACTAGGAATCTAACCTAAATCTCCTAATCCTTCTTGAACTAGGAATCTAACCTATCTCGAGGATCCCTTATTTTTAGGGATCCTAATACATATCCTATATCTGATATTTACCTAATACAATATCTATAAAACAGATTCTCACACTCCCCCTCAAGCTGGTGAATAGGAATTTTCCATTCCCAACTTGGATACAATGTTCTCAAATATTGAGCTACTCAATCCTTTAGTGAAAATGTCGACAAGTTGTCCTTGTGTTGGTAGATCTGAGTGCATATCAAACCACTGTCTAACTTCTCCTTGATGAAATGTCTATCCACCTCAATGTGCTTGGTCCTATCATGTTGAACTGGATTGTGAGCTATGCTTATTGCTGATTTATTATCACAGTAAAGCCTCATAGGAGCATCCCACTTAATCTTTAAGTCTTCTAGGATGATTTTTACCCAAAGCAATTCACATATACCTTGTGCCATAGCACGAAATGCATACACTAGATCGTGCTACTACCCCCTGTTTTTTACTTCTCCATGTGATCAGATTTCCTCCAAGAAAGATACAATAACCTGATGTAGATCTCCTATCCACCACTGATCCTGCATAGTCAGCATCGGTATATGCTTCAAGTGCCATATCCTCATTTCTTTTGAACAAAATCCCTCTTCCTGGAGTTCCCTTAAGGTATTGCAAAATTCTATGTGCTGCCTGTAAGTGAACTTCTTTAGGACTATTCATGAACTGGCTTACCATGCTTACTGCATAGGCTATATCGGGTCTGGTATGAGCCAAGTAGATTAGTCGCCCTACAAGTCGTTGATACATTTCCTTATTGACTGGAACATCTTCCTCTGCCTTTCCTAGCTTAAGGTTCGGCTCCATAGGTGTAGTTATGGTCTACATGCGTCTTCCTGTCTCCTTAAGTAAATCAGTAACATATACATTGGGATATAAAAATTCCTCTCCTGGAGTGTGCAACTTCAATTCCTAGAAAATACCTTAACTTTCCCAAGGTCTTAATCTCAAACTCCTTGGCTAAACACTTACTCAAGATCTGCTGCTCCATCTCATCATCTCCTGTAAGTATGATGTCATCCACATAGACTAGTAATACTGTTACCTTCCCTGGGGCCGAATGCTTAATGAACAAGGTGTGATCTCCTTGACTTTGCTTATATCCTATAGATAACATAACTCTTGCAAATCTGCCAAACCATGCCCGTGGGGACTGTTTCAATCCATACAAAGCTTTATTCAGCTTACATACAGTATTAGTAGCCACTTTTGCTTCATACCCTGGTGGGACCTCCATGTAAATCTCCTCTGTTAACTCCCCATGCAGAAATGCATTCTTTACATCAAATTGTTGTAGTTCCCAGCCACGGTTTGCTGCTAGAGATAAAATTACTCTAACTGTATTCATCTTAGCCACAGGAGAAAATGTCTCTAGGTAATCAATCCCATAAGTCTGAGTATATCCTTTTGCTACCAATCTTGCCTTGTACTTTTCTATCGACCCATCAGTCCTATATTTTACCGTATACACCCACTTGCATTAATGGTCTTTTTCCGGTGGCAATT
Source organism: Erythroxylum novogranatense (assembly GCA_029891385.1). NCBI lineage: Eukaryota > Viridiplantae > Streptophyta > Magnoliopsida > Malpighiales > Erythroxylaceae > Erythroxylum > Erythroxylum novogranatense. The sequence goes on from CM057224.1 coordinate 57,140,817, forward strand.
CCACCAAACTCTGTGTTTTATTCTTTCTTAGTGCTTCCATCTCCATATCCATGGCTTGTTTCCATTTTTCATTGGACAATGCTTCAGATAAGGTTCTAGGAATGGTGGTGGTATTGAGATTCACAAGAAAGGCTTTAAAGGTTGGTGAGAAATTTTGAAAGGACATGTAGTGGGAGAGTGGGTATAATGGCCTTTTAGTACATGTTCTGGTTCCTTTTCTAATGGCAATAGGTTGATCTTCATCTTCCTCACCAATCTGCACTTCAGTGTCAGTTTGCAAAGTAGGGAAATCAGAGTTTGTATCAGAATTTGTTACCTCATTTGAGGAATCTAGTTGATTCATGTACATGCATGATTCGGATTAACCTCTTTCCGCCTCGAGTACACCTTTCCAAATCTAACATCTTCAGAAGCAGATTTAGGTTCAGACATGGGTTGAGTTTCAGTTGGAGTAGATTCTGATTGAGCTGATTCTAGTTGAGCTGAAAGTTTTTGATTGATTTGGCTAGGTTTAGATAGAAGGAAAGGATCATTTTCCGACACTCCAAGAAAGAACTCCTTATCTTCCTTGAGATTCTCCCCCTGAAGATAAGGTTGGACAAAATAGGCTTCTTGTTCATTAAAGGTAACATCTCGGGACACATGAAATTTCTTAGAAGGAGGATGATAGCACTTATACCCTTTTTGAGTTGAGGAATACCCTACAAAAATACACTTCAATGCTCTAGGATCCAATTTCCCACGGTCTTGGCTGTGAATATGAACAAAGGTCACACACCCAAAAATGCGAGGTACAAGATTGTTTGAAGTAGGTATATGCGGGTAGAATGAAGAGAGTATCTCCATTGGACTTTTGAATCCTAGGACTCTAGAGGGTAACCTATTAATGAGATGAGTGGCTGTTAGGACTGCTTCCCCCCAAAAGTGTTTTGGTACATTTTTCTGAAATAACAATGCTCTAGTTTGGTCTAAAAGGTGTCCATTTTTCCTCTCTGCCACCCCGTTTTGTTGAGGTGTTTTGACACAAGAAGACTCATGAATTATCCCTTCTTTTTGACAAAAAGGAGTAAGAGTTTGGTTGAAGTAGTCCTTGGCATTGTCGGATCTAAGTTTCTTGATTTTTATACCAAACTGATTTTTTACCATGGAGATGAAATGTGGAAAGACAGAACTCACTTCAGACTTGTGTTTGAGCAAGAAAACCCAAGTAACTCTAGTGCAATCATCAATAAAAGTTACAAACCACCTTGCTCCTGACACATTTGAAACAGTTGAGGGACCCCAAATATCAGTATGAATAAGATAGAAAGGAAAAGTGCTTCTTTTATTGCTAATAGGAAAAGGTATACGCTTGTGTTTAGCAAGCTCACACACCTCACAATGAAGACTCTCAAGATCTAGCTTTGTAAACAAAGCAGGAAACAAAGACTGAATAATCCTAAATGATGGATGACCTAACCTACGATGATGTAAGAATATTTTTTCTTTATTTGTTAGCACTGATTCAGACAAGAATGAGTAGGGAGATCTACTCCTGGATAGGCTTGATCCGTTAGTTTGGGAGAGAGATACAGACCTTGTGGATAAAGAAGTGTTGATCGAGAGCAAAAAGGACCAACTAATTGATTTGGCGGATAATCTCTTTGTTCCACCTGGAACTGTCGGAACTAGCGGAAGATCTCGCCGGGCAAGGTTTGATTGATTGAGAAGTGGAGAGATGGTGAATTCTATGGTGGAACGTGCCGTGAGCGACATCCGATTGGGCTGATTGGGCCATGAACATCGAGATCTGCGACATATGCAATCATGATCCCGGTGCAGCGCCACCACTTCATTCTTAAATCTCTTCCTTTTCCCTTTCCTTTTGTTTTTAAAATGTTTTGATATATTCATTTCACGCCTTCATATGAATTTTACTTTATCAAGCAGTTGATTTTTGCCCTACTGGGTAAAATTGATGTTAGCTGGACAAAGTCGATATCTTTTGTTTTTGTTGTTTGGTTTCGGGTTTATGAATGTCTTGCTTTAGAATAATTTTACCTTCAATATTCATAATGAAGTTACAATGTTGGGGACCTTCTCTGCGTATCGTCTGCGTTTTAATTTGATCAACAATGAGCCCAAGAGAATATGACTTTTACAATTTACTCGCTCATAAATTAAACTTCCGAGATTTAAATTGGAAATTAGAACCGCTATATTATGAATGTTATGTGGGAAATTGGGCTCTTGAACTTAGTGCGAGGAGTTGTTGATTATATGTTAAGAATGTTAATGTGGGAAATTGGGATCTTGAGATTAGTGGAATAGCTTTTGATTAACTCTATTAATCAGAATTGTATTGTTTTATTTTGCATAGAATTTGAAATCAATGCGTTGGTAATTCGCACATCTTCATGGATACTGAGACTTATAAAATGCTAGTATTTGTTGACTTTTTCAGTTCTGAAATCATTGTTCAACTTTGGTTATCGTGCAAGCAAAAGATGTTGTTAAAGGAATAAAGAAGCGCTGGGAAGTAAAAACTCAAAAGTTCAACTTCTTGCTCGACAAATAACCTTCACAATCTTTTCCCTCTTTTAATTAGCTATGTTTATTGTTGATATAGCATTATATTTCTCAAACCTTACTTAATAATTTTGTTATTATTACGTGATTTTTATATCTCATGATATATTTTATGGATAGCTTTTAATTTTTCATACTTACTCCTAGAATTATTTGTATAGTGAATCTTTTCCTAATACATGTATTAGCATGATTCATATAAGCCATGATTTTAATTCTCATAGCTAATTTGATTGGTGAGCAAAGAACTATCATTGTGATATGCTTAAAGATATGATAAATTTGTTAAGTCGACTTAGTATTTGCGGGTTTTGTATACATACATCTTATGTGCAAAATTCGAGAAGTCAGGTGTGATTACATTGTGGTGGTTTGGGATTGGTTCCACTTAATTTTTGTTTGTTTATTGAAATTGTGCTTGACACCAATTTATGAACTAAGCGTCGGGCATAAACTTTTCTCAGAGAGTTTATCGAATCGATAAAGTGTAGAAAGTGAGCAGTTTGCTTGCAAGCTGTGTTGCATATCTCGTCATTTTAATTTTTTTCCTTCGTATGATTTAGTTTGTTTTGACATGAACACTGTCTTCTAGCTCTTTGGATGGAGACTATCATCAAGAATTGTGGGGACATAGTTCATATGCATGTGGCGAAAAGGATCTTCCGCATGATATGATTAAAATAGTGAAGAAAAGGTGAGGAATGTTCACGTGAAGTAAGATTCATCGACTTCCAACTTCATTTTGTTCATAAAATTTATTCACAGTCTTTATAATGCTTAAGCTGTGAGCCGGACTTGCATGTCAAAGAAAAGATATTGACCACGATAGATACTTGGCAAGAAGCTTTTGGTGGTCCAAGGGCTAGATATCCACAGATATTATCGCATACCAAGAATTGTTGGTATGAATCTTCTCTGATTCTTTGGAGTCCTCCTAGCCTTTCTAAACTATGCCATTTTTGGTCAACTCACTCTAACGTTAATGAGTTCCTATATCTTGTTAGAGAAGTAGCCCTTATGAATTTAATAACGCCATTTCTCTTTGTTTGACTAACATTCTTGGCTATTTCGGTGGTAGGCAAGATTTCCTCGAGATCGATAGTTACGCACTGTATTCACACCTCCACAAACACAACCTCTTACTTCTTATCCACAAAATCTGCGAAATAATGACTACAGGCAAGAGGCAACAGAGTCTTCTGCAGTCTGAGTTTCCAACCTTGAGGTACGTGTGGTACTTGAATGAACTGAATCTTCTTATTTAAATATATGTCTAATTTTGTACGTCCTATCCAAGTAATTGTCATGATGATTGTAATAAGCTTGAGTAGTACCATGTCACATTCGGAAGAAACTAAATTGTTCATTCTCTTGTATTCATGATTGTCACTTAACATACTTCAAGCACCCTCCTTTACCGTGACAATAGCAACATTTACCGTGTCTTGTTTTAATTTAAAACTTTCTTCTTTAGCATGACGGAAATTCGAATGCACGGGCATCATGGGCGTCCTTCTTTGAGATGCTAAATGCTTTAGATCCGATAAATAAAGAGGTATATTACTTCTAATCGGTTTTTGTTGCATATAAGAGTTTATGATCGTAATATATTATGTTCTCTCTTCTTACAACATTCTTTCATGGTGAGTTTTCTTTTGCTATCGGACAATCTTGATGTTAACTTTCTTGTCCTTATCATTTTCTCGCTATTGCATTGGGTAATTCTTTACTCAAAATTTGTAGAAATTTGAGGCGGAGGTTATAGTTGATCTTGTTGACCAAAGGTCGCACATATAAGCAACGAGTGGTACATCTTGTTAATTCAACCGTGAGTTCTAATTTTACCCACCCTTTTCAAAATATTATACCTTTGAAAGTCAAGTTATCTTTCCACCTTTTAACTGTTCTTGTATTTGATTTGGATGCATTCTATTTTGTCTTGAGCTTTCTGCTCATTTATGTGGTGTGAAGGCTTGTATGTTTGTGCTTCTGATGCTTAAAATATTCTATTTGGTTTATTCAATTTTCTACTGTTTCTATATGCTTCTGTATGGTAAGTGAGCGGGGAAGTGGGGCTTTCAACCTGATTGGAAGAAAGTACTTGTCTATTTCTTTGGAACACATCAAATTTGAGTATGTGGGATATATATGATTAAGATCATAAACTGTACGGAGAATGGGCCTAAAATTGGGTCAAAGTACCCAGGTTTTGTGTTTGCTCCTCTGTCTCTCTCTACTTTCCTGTGTTGTTTTGGGGTTAAACCACTAGCGTCTGTAGTTTTGTAGGAACAGTCATGTGGTTTTCCTCTTTTGACAAGTGATTTTAATTAACTACTTCAACAAACAAAAGTGTCAGTCCTTCCAATTCTTAGTCCAATTCTAAGGAAATAGAGGTATTCATCTTGTAGTTAGCAAGATTGTGAAGTGTTAGGTAAAGGGACTTTGTCCCATATTGAAAATGAGAGAGGGAGGGGGGAGGCTAAACAAGTATAAATAAACCCCCTCCCCCTCCCATTTATCTCATCCCAAAAACCAAAGTAACTCTTAGTAAGAGTGGTAAATTTTGGTGAGTAAATTTTTGGGTGTATTGGGGTAAGGGTTGAGAGTGTGTGAAAACACTAGTGAGTTGAGTGTTGAGTGTAAACACTTGTAAGTGTTGTTTTCTCCCTAATAAAAAGGGTATGCAGTAGCCCCGGAGACGTAGGCGCAATTTGGCCGAACTCCGTTATCAAATATTGTGTTGTTTTATTGGTATTTTTTCGTTGCGTGGAAATAGTTTAATTTCCTAACAATTGGTATCAGAGCCTTGGAGCAGTGAGTATGCTCTGTAGTCGCCACAGTAGTGGATCTTCTACATCAGAAAACTTTCCTTGGGTTTGTTGAAGCTTGGAGTTAGTATGCTCTACGATTTGCCACGAGGTGGATCCTCTCATCGTAAAACTTGCCTCGACTTGTGATAAATACACCGCACGTAACTTCCATCAGGAGGCGGGTTTTAAGTGGGACCGTTTGTGACCCTCCGCCCTTTCACGGATTTTACGTGGAATGGTATCTTGTCTAAGGAGTCTGTTTGTGGTCTTTCCGGTATTACCGAATCGGTTCACTTCACTAGTTGTCTACCTCGGAAGAAACTAGAAGTCGATTGGGAGTAATGGCGCAGATGATATGCTCAACAAAATCGATAAGTTCGATGGCACGGTTTGAATCTTGGAAGATGCATATAGAGGATTATTTGTATCAGAAGAACCAGTTTCTACCGCTCTTTGGAAAGAAGCCAGAAAACATGTCAGAAGAAGAATGGGTTATTCTTGACAGGCAGGCCCTTGGAGCAATCCGAATGACCTTATCCTGAAATATAGCCTTTAATGTGTTAAAGGCAAAACCACAAAAGCCCTTATGGAGGAATTGACTGAGTATTATGAAAACCTTCAAGATAAACAAAGTACATTTGATGCGGCGTTTGTTCAACTTGAAGATGGCGGAAGGCACCTCAGAGATCATCATATCAATGAATTCAACAAAGTCTTGAATCGGTTGAGTATGATGAATATTGATCTTGATGATGAAATCTGAGCCTTAATACTTTTATCATCCCTCCCGGAGAGTTGGAGTGCTACGATCACATCGGTGAGTAACTCGATAGGAACCAATAAGTTGAAGTTCAAGGATGTTAGTGGCACGATTATTAACGAGGAAACCCAAGAAAAGAAGTAGGTGAAACCTCATCCTCCTCCGCCTTGCCGCAGAATCAAAAGAAGAAGTAGAGGGCGTGGAAAAACTAGATACCGTGATAGATCAAAGGACGGAGGTCCAAGTCACGGAATCTGCTACTTCCCAAAACTCAAAAATATTGAGTGTTGGAATTGTGGAAAGTTTGGGCACCACTGTAAATCAATGCAAGAATGGTTCAAAGAAGTAGGAGTCAAACAATCAGAGGCAATATAGCTTCCACCTCGGTGAGGATGACGCGTTGATATGTGCCTTAGAAAACAAGCAAGAGGCATGGATATTGGACTCCGGAGCATCGTTTCATGCAACTTCAGAGAAAGATCTTCTTGAGAAGTATGTGCCTGGAAATCTCGGCAGTGTATATCTTGGTAATGATCAACCCTGCAAGATTGTCGGTAAAGGTGTAGTTAAGCTCAAACTGAATGGAGCCATCTGGGAGCTGAAGGATGTCAGACATATCCCTGATCTGAGAAAGAACTTAATCTCAGTGAGACAATTAGCAAGTGAAGGCTACATCACAACTTTCCGTAGTGATGAATGGAAGGTATCAAAGGGAGCAATGATTGTAGCACAAGGAAAGAAGAATGGTACTCTCTACCTAACAGCCGGAGCATGTTGTTCAATTGCAGTTGCACAAGGGAGTGAAGATTCCAACTTGTGGCACCGGAGACTTGGCCACATGAGTGAAAAGGGAATGAAGTTAATGCATTCCCATGGAAAACTATTAGGTCTACAGTCAGTAGAGCTTGATACGTGTGAAGACTGCATCCTTGGAAAGCAGAAGAGAGTCAGCTTTCAAACAGGTGGTAGAACGCCAAAGAAGGAGAAACTTAAGCTCGTACATTCTGATGTTTGGGGACCAACAACTACTCCATCCATTGGTGGAAAGCACTACTTCGTGACATTCATTGATGATCACTCCGAAGGTGTGGGTTTACTTTACGAGACACAAGTCGAAGTATTTGATGTTTTAAAACATGGAAGGCTATGGTTGAAAATGAGACGGGTCTCAAGATAAAGAAGCTCGAATCGACAATGGTGAAAATATGAGGACACCAGATTCAAAAAGTTCGCTATGAGCATGGAATTAGAATGGAAGAACTGGTGTGAACGCCACAACATAATGGTGTAGCGGGCGTATGAATCGAACCTTAATCGAAAGAGCTAGAAGTATGCGGATGCAATCAGTTTACCAAAGCAATTACAGCGTATAGCCATCAACACAAAGACTTATCTCATCAACCGAGGTCCATCGGCCCATTGGAGTACAAGATACCGAGAGGAGGTTTGGAGTGAAAAAGATGTGAATCTTTCACACCTCAAGGTATTTGGTTGTACAACATATGTGCATATCGATGATCAAGCGAAATAAACTTGATCCAAAATCTAAGAAATGCACATTTATTGGCTATGGTGAGGATGAGTTTGGATATCGCATTTGGGATGATGAAACCAAGAAGATCATTCGGAGTAGAGATGTGATCTTTAATGAAAAGCTGATGTATAAAGATCGACATGCATCGGAGAACACCTCTCAGAGAGACCCTGAATTTGTTGATATCAGCAATATGCCAAATTTTGCGATGAGACAAATGGAAGTAAATCTCAATCAAGAAAGCTGTTGAAGAAGCTCACTGAATCACCACAACCCACCTCTCCTGTTCATGAGTTAAGAAGGTCTTCTCGACCTCATGTGCCAAACAGGAGATTCTCAGACTATCTATTGTTGACTGACGGAGGCGAGCCTGAGTCTTACAAAGAGGCATGCCAGACAGAAGATGCCAACAAGTGGGAGCTTGCAATGAAAGATGAGATGAGATCTTTAATCTCCAATCAGACTTGGGAACTAACAAAGTTACCAAATGGAAAGAAGGCTCTCCACAACAAATGGGTATATCGGGTCAAAGAGGAGTTTGATGGTTCCAAAAGATACAAAGCTCGGTTAGTAGTCAAAGGTTTCCAGCAAAAGGAAGGAATAGACTATACCGATATTTTCTCTCCGGTGGTGAAGCTTAATACCATCAGAACAGTGTTAAGTATTGTTGCAAGTCAAGATCTTCATCTTGGCGACTTGATGTGAAACGGCGTTTCTTCATGGAGACTTGGACGAGGAGATATTTATGCACCAGCCAGAGGGTTTCCTGGAGAAAGGAAAAGAGCATTTAGTGTGTAAGTTGAAGAAAAGCTTGTACGGTCTGAAACAAGCCCCAAGGCAGTGGTACAGAAAGTTTGATAACTTTATGCATAGGGAAGACTTCCAGAAGTGCAATGTCGACCACTGTTGTTATATCAAGAGATATCAGTCCAGTTATATCATTTTGCTACTTTACGTCGATGACATGTTAGTAGTGGGTTCCAATATGGATGATATCAGAAATTTGAAGAAACAATTGTCAAAAGAATTTGACATGAAAGATCTGGGTCCAGCTAAGAAGATTCTTGGGATGCAGATCACCAGAAATAGGCAGAGAGGGGAATTACAGTTATCTCAAGCAGAATACATTAATCGTGTTTTGCAACGGTTTAACATGGCGAATGCTAAACCAGTCAGCACTCCCCTTGCCAGTCATTTTCGCCTATCCCAAAATCAGTCACCTCAGACAAATGAAGAGCGAGACTTGATGGCGAAAATTCCTTATGCCTCTGCTATTGGAAGCTTGATGTATGCAATGGTATGCACAAGGCCAGACATAGGCCATGCAGTGGGAGCAGTTAGCAGATTTATGGCAAATCCTGAAAAAGTCCACAGGAAGCGATAAAGTGGATTTTAAGATATCTTGAGACTACCAAGAAATGCTGTACTTTGGCAAAGGAGAAATAAAAGTACGGTTATGTTGATTCAGATTATGCAGGAAGTTGATAGAAAAGGAGCACCACCGGTTACATTTTCATCAGAGGTACAACAACCGTGAGTTGGATATCGCAGATTCGAAGATTGTTGCCTTATCTACTACTGAAGTGAGTATATAGCAATAATCGAAGCTAGCAAAGAGATGATTTGGCTTCGAATTTCTTTGTCGAGTTGGGTTTTATCACGGGAGAAGAATGTGCTATATAGTGACGATCAGAGTGCAATTCATCTGGCCAAGAATCCAGCATTCCACTCCAGAACCAAGCATATTGGTGTTCGTTATCATTTCATCGGATCCTTGCTAGAAGATGAAGTGTTAACACTGAGAAGATCCTGGAAGCAAGAATCCTGCAGACATGTTAACCAAGGTGGTGACAATCGACATATGAAGTTGTGTGCAACTTCGGTTGGCTTCTGCAAGAATAATAAAATCTAGGCAATTCATTGATCAATGGGTGTGAAGACAGATTGAAATCAGTCTTCAAGTGGGAGATTGTTAGGTAAAGGGACTTTGTCCCATATTGGAAATGAGAGAGGGAGGGGGGAGGCTAAACAAGTATAAATAAACCCCCTCCCCCTCCCATTTATCTCATCCCAAAAACCAAAGTAACTCTTAGTAAGAGTGGTAAATTTTGGTGAGTAAATTTTTGGGTGTATTGGGGTAAGGGTTGAGAGTGTGTGAAAACACTAGTGAGTTGAGTGTTGAGTGTAAACACTTGTAAGTGTTGTTTTCTCCCTAATAAAAAGGGTATGCAGTAGCCCCGGAGACGTAGGAGCAATTTGGCCGAACTCCGTTATCAAATATTGTGTTGTTTTATTGGTGTTTTTTCGTTGCGTGGAAATAGTTTAATTTCCTAACATGAAGAAGTGTCATCCTGTTAGGAAGACACTTCTTTGCATAAAGTTCGTCAAGTTTAGTCCAAAGCTTCTATGCAGTGTTACAATTATGCACTTTTCTTATCACTGTTGGTGATAAGTGAAGTATTAACTTGCAATGTGAAAGTCTTTGCATTTTGAGTTTCTTTACTGAATCAACCTCAAGATCATACTGATATTCTATAGCTCCATAACAACCATATGATTCAAGAAGAGCTTGCATCTGGAGTTTCCAGATAGTAAAGTCGTATTCTCTAGTAAATACATTCATTTCTTTTCCTATCATTGTGACTGTAGTTTAAAGAACTAAAAGACTTTATACTTACTGACTGTTCTTGATGATTCTTTGATGCTTAAAGTGACCCAGAAATGCCCCAAGAAGTTTCTGACGCTCTGATACCACTTTTGTTGGGATAGTTATGCTGTACTGTTACTTTTAAACAATAAAAGACTGATAAAGATTGTTAACTTTGCAGATAAACTAAAGTGCATTAAAGTAAGAAAACGAAGAATTTTTACTTGGTTCGATAGCCTCAATTGCTATCTACATCTAAGGTTCCCATTGACGTGGTTTCAACTAATAATGAAGAAGATGAAAATAGTTTACAGAGTTGAGTGTTTATTTATTAACACTTGCAAGAGGCTTTTAACTCTCTTAATACTCACTGGTAAGTACTTTAGCTAACTCTCAAACTTTTTCACTCTTTTCTTGCACTTTCTGACAATGGAATACAATGTGGAATGTGAAAGATGATTTCTCTGTGTATCTTGGTTCTTTGTCTGATGCTTGAGTTGCTTCTCTTATCTGTGAAGAAGAGGATGGCTTTTGGATATGTTTGCATGTATCAGACTATGGACATGTGCTTCCCACGTGAGATACTAATCCTTCAGCTTTTGGTATGCGTATTATGTCATTTGCAGCTGTGAAGCTTATGACTTATTGTAAACGACTGTGTATTGAGTTCAGTAGCTTAGGGAATACAACAGTGCTTTGATCCATTAGCTTTTGACTTCAATGTATCACGTGTGTCTGACTTTGCCTTGGCTTTTGTTTTTGCTGTAAGAACATTCGAGAGTGTCTCTTCTTCTCTCTTCGACTTCTTCAGACACCAACACACATACATCTTCAGTCTTCAAATTTTTTATCTGTTTTTGTTGATTTTGAGTGAAGTTTGGTGGAGTATTGGTGATTTCTATCACAAAGGATTTCTCTTAAATCTGATTGTTGCTGTTGAAGTTTGATAGCAAACACTAAATACAATTACATATATTTTAAGAGTGACAAAGAGAAATTGGTAAAAAGAAAGGATTTACGGTGTTATTTTTCAAAACACGTGATTGACTTACACTGTTAGACGATCAGCAATGCAATTAATATTTAATACTGTCTATTCCCGTTTCAAATTTATAAATATTGTCCTTCCTTTCAGAAGATGGTAGGCTCATTGACCATTTGATTTGCCATTTAATGGCACGAATTAGTCATTCTCAAAATATTGTCTTATTTGTATATGTAAAATATGCCTTTGATTTGGTGAATAGTAAAATTTTACAGTGGCTAGTTTTTTTGTTTTTGTTACAAGGAAAGGAAAACACGAAAATCAAAATACAAGCCTCATCCTCTGGAATACAGCGCGCCAGCCGCATCACGCCCGAGCAGCTTTTTAAGGCCAGCCGACGGCTCTTGAAGAGTATAGAGATCCGGGCGAAGGAGGACAGCAAAGTGAGCCAGTCGGTCCGCACTGGCAATAAATAGGGACATGAAATTGGAGTCAGCCTTGTTCTGTACAGACAAATCTGAGAAGCAGAGACTAACTAGCATTGGAGTGTCGTCGGACGTGTCAGCGGTTTTACAAGCCAGCTGTTGTCAGACTTGTTAGTGGTTTCACACGCACATTTCAATACTTTTGCTTCTAGATGACGAGATCATGAGAGAAGTGGTTGATGAAACTTTATAAAAACAAAGTATTTCAAAAGAAATTAGCCACTAATTTTTTATATCAAAAGTAGCATATATACACTTTGAGGACGTTAGGAAGGATAAAGATGAAAGACCAAATTTATAATTTTAATTGACTCATCTTAGACCTATAAAATGATGTTACGTTCCTTATCAAATGCATACGGGTGATTTGAGATGAAAAGGATATAAGGGAAGGTGACATTTTGATAGTTAGCTAGTCTAATTCTGCAAGTTAGTGGATAATAAACACTAGAGCATCTTATCATACGTCATTCAATAGATATTGATTATTTTTATATCTTTATTTTTAGATGTAAGTCAAATAAATTGATAGTAACTTCTTATTTTCTTTATTTTCGTATATACTGTTTGTTGGGAAATCGAGTAGAGATCTGATCCGAACTGCAGCGAAATAATCGCGAAAATTTTCCGTGTCTTTTGATTTTTCGAAAACCAAGATCTATTTAATTTTATAAAATGATTAACACGAATAATATTAAAGTAGAAATTTAATTTGTACCTTATTCGGAAACTTGATCTTTATCTTGGTGTATCTCTCGAACCGTTTCCGAAACCGATTCGTCTCAACCACCGTAGTCACACAAGTGTCTGACGTCTAACAGTATCCACAGAATAAGTTGAGAGAACTCTGTAACTCTTACAGAGAGGGTTAGCGTAAATCTTAGCTTCCATGAAATTTCAAACCTATTTATAATAAGCTTTGAGCGTTTAATAATTTAATTGAAATTAAATACTAATTTCAATTAAACTTTAATTATAATTACAAATAGCTCTAATTAAATACCAATTATGCCCAAATAATAGTCAATATCTTATATTGATCCTTATTTATTAAATATCTCATATTTAATCATAAAGTTTCTCAAAGTTTACAATGAAGTTCAACTTGATTAAATTAACTTTGTTCTTTTCAACTCATTCTATATGTGAGACTCATTAGGTTCTCAAATATATTAGCAATAATTATAAATTATAATTATAATTTATAATTAGAAATAAATAAATAATTTTTTTAAATTTATCTTTAATTCTCCAATTAAACAATTTATAATCATAGATCAAGATTGACGTCTAGCAACGCATCATGATCACCCAAATATTTAGGAATGTCAAAGTGGTTTTGACTAACCTTTCCGTGCATGATTTTCCCGTATAATTCAATCATTTCATCATACAATATTCCAATTAGACATAAAGTATGAAATTAATGTCTACTCCATTTTGAGTCCAATAATATTAGTTATCCGTCATTAGCTATTAATTTAATTAATGATATTTGTAAACTGCTTACAAAATATCATTTCACCTTGGCCAAGGATTTTCCGAATCAATATTAATCGAGAATAACGGAACATTCTCCCTAATTATTTTAGGGTGATGAATCATATCTTGATCATTTAACTATCTTCATATAGTTCGTGTTACATCCAATGACTACCCATTTAACGACCTTTAATAAAATGGATTATAAGTAGTATCAAAACATAGCAATCCCTATACAAGATAACTTTGATGATCTCAAGTCAAAGGATCACTTATACAATCATCACAATGAGAATTCTATAGACATATAAGTAATGTTCCAAGTGGATTTCACATATCGGGTCTGTTCAATGAACTTATTCTTTAGCAAGCACCTACACGTTTGTTTAAGTATCTCTATATTTTAGCCTATAAGATCGACTACTTCCTTCATAAGGAAAAACAAAATGTGTGCTAGTCTTTTTCCGTTCTATTAATGTTCAATCTTAATAGAACAATAACTAGGAACATTTAGGAATAATATATAAATGCAATATGAATATCATAATTATAATCTCATAATAATTTCATTTGCAATGTACAATTATCCCATAGACTTTATCATATACATCTAAACATGTACAAGATAAGAATGCCTTTTAAATAATTTGTCACTAAACTACAACCAAAGCAATTGGCTGCAGGACATAAACTAACAATCTCCCACTTGTACTAAGCCAATCTTTTAAATATCTTATACCATATCGCTATATGATGATTGTTCTACTACTGGCTTAATTAGAGAGCTCTACATGATTCCCTATATTTAGCACTTGCTTATGTCTTACAACTCATATCTTAATTATCATCATAATTAAGAACATTTGCCTAAACACATTCTTGGATCATTGATGAGACATTAGCTCCTTAAGCATACCTAATGGCTCCAATGTTCTGCAGTACATTACTATCTTGAACAATGCAAAGAAACTCTATCAAGTTCACTAAAGAACTTGTTAATCCAATTAATCATTTCCACTAAATGAAAAATGTATTATGGCTCAATTAATAACCATTGCTACATTAGAACCTTTCCAACCCTAAATGATATTGTTCTAAGTAAATAACCCTTAATTAAGAGTTACTTCTAAACTTATATCCTTATCATCTTAAACTCCAATATCAACTAATACTTAGAGTAATGGATATTTTAATACTTTATAAGTATCTTATATCTCAAATATTAAACATCTTTAGTACATTATGTGTGTACTTGGAATTAGAATAAGTTAACAACATCCAATCTATCTCTATAGATCTAATTCCTAGAATTAAGTTGTTACCTTTTCATATCCAATGATAGTTATTCTTGGACAATTATATGTTCAACAATTGAAAGTTAGAACTGTTGTTCTTTGTGAGCAATATGTCTCCACATATTTCCATTAAAGAAAACGACTATACTCCCACTAATCTTCTTGCAGATATGATAAATTCACAATCATCTTCAAAACAAACTCTTTGAATTCATTGTAAAAGTGAATCTTTCAATATCTCGTAGCCTTTTAACTGTACATCAAATGTGTCATTAAAGGAATTAGTTCCAATAGGATGTAATATTATGAGACTTGAAGTTTTCAAATTCCTTCTTACTCCCCTAGTTATCTTGAGAACCATTCTCCTATAAGTATACAATGAATCAAACAATTTGTTCAATGGGTCTGTAAGATTATATCCAACCTTTTGGATATCTTTATTACCCATTTTAGTTTTGAGCTTAATGGATTATATATACGTTTCAACTAAGCATCGCATCCTTGAATCATTAACTTAGAGCCTTTCAAAGACTTAGCATTTCATATCTAATATGAAATCTAGCTAACTGATTGAACTGGAACTATAAAAGGTAAGTTATTGTACTAGGCATCACTATAAAAGAAATAATATTGCATCCTACAATATCTCATATTGTATGTAACTCCTTACATAAATCCATACACTTATGAATTTAGTTATGAAGGAATTCACTAAAGAATCTCATTCTCTATAGATACGTGAAAATTTAAAACATTGAAGTGCTTTAGCATTCTCAATGCCTTATTTCTACTTAGATTTAAGCAGTTTGAACTTTTCAAAATTTTAAATCATCATTTTATTTAATCGTATGACTATATCACATAAAGTCATTAGTAATATAATAAAATATAATGTTATCCTTTTATGAATTGTTATTCCATCCAATACATCACATGTATAAAATTTAACAATTCAATACCATCATCATCATTTCACCAAAGGTTGATTTGGTTATTCTTCAACTTTACAAGTTTCACAAGTTCCATGTGATTCATAATCAAAAGAATATACATATCCTTGCATGTAACTTTATGACTCTTGATTTATTGATTTAACTGACACGGCATAAAAGGATTGTGTCGGTTATCTAACCTTTTATTCTTGTCATTTATGTTAAGCATAAGTCTCCTTTAATTCAACACGTACAAACTCTTTGTACAAAATTGGATCAACTACTTTTGCTTAACAATCTATTTCTAACCATGCACTGCACATTACAATAATGTTGAATCGAAATTCAGTATCAAATACTCTTAAACATGAATTAGAAATACAAATGATCTATATCTTTTCACATATAAGCAAGAAAAATTATGCAACTGTTTTCTTTTAATGAAAACTATTATCATACTGTTGCTAAGCCTTTAATTGTAGTCTACTATTATGCTTTTAGGAGGCTAAATTAAGTGAAACAATTTCATCAAGATATTATACCTTTCAGCCCTACTCTATGCAACCCCTTGCATTTTGCTATCATGGTGTTGACATACATCTCACATGTCATCGTCAAAGTTTACAAGGCATTAGTCAACTTAAAATGTCAATACATTTTCTCATCTATATGATTTTGACATATCTCTACAACTTTGTCGCCATATCCTCAGTGGGATTATAGCAAAATTGCATTATGAATATATAATTTTCTATCAAACTTTTAAGAACTTTTCTCAAACATATCCTATGTCCAAGAACTTGGGTTCACTGACTTAGTATCAACTATACTAAATAAGATAAATTTCTCTAAGAACAGAATATAAGTGTAAGGGAAAAATAAGTAATCAATTATATGTCATGACTACCAAATAAGATTAGGACTTTAATCATGCATTTGATTACTTCCACTATTTATTTGAAATAATAACCCTCATTACTATTAAGAAAGATTACTCTAATCTCTCTAGTGAGCTAGGATCCCATTCAAATATAATTGACCTTGAGTTTGTTCAATAAACCAACTAGACTTAAATTAGGTAGATAACAACTTTATCAATCACATCTCATATGATTCCTAGATCCGTCAGGTGATAACTCTTACTAAAACATATCTTATATGTCATTCCTAACCTTGCTTCTAAATTCATGTGATCATAAATTTGCTCATCCAAATCACACAAATTTAGTTAAGTAAAACCTACTATTATAAGATTAAACATATTCGGGTTAAAGGGGCCTTGAGTTTACTCAACAAGTCTTAAAATAAACAAAACCCTGGTTTATTCTTATAACAATGGAAGACAATAATCATGTTTTTAGCATATACTTAATATTTTAACGAGAGATTTTAATTTGATTTTAATTTCATTCGTCTCATCAAACACAAATTGCATGTAAAATATCACATATAAAACTTACAATTTATCATGCATGCAATATATATATATATATATATATATATATATATATATATATATATATATATATATATATATATATATATATATATATATATATATATATATCACCATATAAATAAAGTATGCAACTTATGCACTCATAATCAAATTATATGTATAAAATATCAAGCTTCGTTTGATTCTAGTTATTGATCTTTATAATCTAAAATAACATTTCCAATTCCTTGGAAAAATTAAATTAGATTAAAAACATTGATTCTAAATAAATTAAATTCCTATTCCAAATAGAAATTTAATTAGATTTGAAAACAATTTTCAAATCCAATTGAAAATTATTCAATTATCTTGACTCCTTTGATAAAATTTAATTAAAACAATTTTCAATCAATTGTACTTTTTACTTAATATAATTTAGAAAACTTCTTTTACAAAATTATATAAGTAACACATTCTAATCCAATTAGAAAATTATTTCTAATCTAATTAGAGATTACTATTTCTAACCTCATTAGTAATTACTCTTCCTTAATTAGAAAACTATTTTCTAACATTAAAAGGAAACTACTATCAAAATTAAATAAAATATTTTTCATATTTAATTAAGAATTGTTTATTTAGAGATTTGTTTCTTGACTAATTAGAAAAGCTTTCTTTAATAAGTTACAAAACTATTTTTGAATTATTAAAGAAAATACATTTTCAGAATTAATAAATTAAAATACTTTTCAAAATTTAATCAAGAAAATACTTTATCTTAAAATCAAGAAACTTATTATTCATAAATAAGGAAACAAGTTCTAAATAAATTAAATAATAATTATTTAAAGAAATAAAATTATAAATTTAATTTACCTCAATCAAATTGAAATAAATAAATTTAATTAAGAAACAACTTTCTTAATTATTTAAGAAAACATTTTCTTAATTTCAAGAAGTCTAAACTATTAATTTCAATCTAATTGAAAATAATTAATTTTAACTTTAGAAACAACTTTTATTAGTTAATTTCAATCTAATTTAAACTAATTAATTTTAATTTTAGAAACTATTTTCTAAAATTAATTAGGAATCAATATAATTATTAATCTTAAACAAATTAAGAAAATAATTATCTTAATTTTGAAATTAAATGAATAAATTAATATAATTTAATAATCCAATTCTTTGAAAAATTAAACTAAATGTCAAAGCAATCTTAATAAAATAAACCTTAAAAACAATTTTCAAGTAATTAAAACCACCTTTTCAAACTTTCTCCTTCTCTACGCAAGTTCCTGTTACTATTTAGTATTTAGTGTACATCGATGTGATAAAGAAAGATGGTGGTTGATCTTTACCGTTCACGTCTTTCACAATCCACTCCCCACGTTTCGCTGACTACTTCCTTCATCTTGCCATCTTACTCGTTTGATGGGCGCAATTGCCCATCAATTTATCAACCAACACTAGCGGCGTTGACTCCACCAATTTTTTTTTTTATAATGTTTTCCATAAACGAGGGAGAGACAAAGAAACCAAACGTGCTCAGTCTAATCCATGAAGCAAATGATGATCCTCAGAAAAACTCAAATGCAAGTATCGATCTTAGAACGCATCGGACAGTCGGGAAGAGAACACGATGAAGAGAACTTTTCTACAGTACAGAAAACCTTGCTCATTGTCCCGATCAAAACCAACGGTGCAGTTTTTCCTTCTTGTTTCCTAGATCTGGGATTTCTCTCGAATCATCGAGCCTTCTCCGAGACTCAAGTAAAACCCAGAACTCTTTCCTTACTCCGTAAGCCCAATTGCCAGATTAAAGGACATGAACAAATTTTCAGAATTCTAGAACAATTCTAGGTTTTATGAAGAATCAGATCAGATTTGATTCTTTTAATTCCAAATTTTTGATCAATAACAATCACACAATTTAATCAAATTATAGAATTAAAATTATGCTATGATACTACTATTAAAAAATCGGGTCGAGATCTGATTCGAACTGTAGCAGAATAATCACCAAATTTTTTCGTGATTTTTGATTTCTCGAAAATCAAGATCTATTTAATTTTATAAAATAATTAATACGAATCATAATAAAGCAGAAATTTAATTCGTACATTATTTCGAAACTTGATATTTATCTTATTGTATCTCTCGAACTGTTTTTCAAACCGATCCGTCTCAACCATTATGAATCGCATGTCATTCAAATTTCTAACAGATCCATAGAATAAGGTGAGAGAACTCTGTGACTCTTACAGAGAGAGTTAAGCATGAAGTGTTAACTTCATAAGGCTTAAAACCTATTTATAATAAGCTTTGGACGTTTTAGTAATTTAATTGAAATTAAATACTAATTTCAATTAAACTTTAATTAGAATTACAAATAATTCTAATTAAATACCAATTGTTCAATGAATCTTATATTGATCCTTATTTATTAAATATATTATAATTAATCATAAAGTTTCTTAAACTTTACAATCAAGTTCAACTTGATTAAATTAACTTTGTTCTCTCCAACTAATTTTATATATAAGACCCGTTAGGTTCTCAAATATATTAACAATAATTATGAATTATATTATAAATTATAATTATAATTCATAATTACAATTAGATAAATTAAAATTTTTAATTTATCTTTAATTCTTCAATTACAAAAATTATAATCATAGATCAAGATTGACGTCTAGCCACGCATCATGACCACTCAAATATTTAGGAATGTCAAAGTGGTTTTGACTAACTTTTCTGTGCATGATTTTCTAGTATAATTCAATCCTTTCATTATACAATGTTCTAATTAGACATATAGCATGAAATTAATGTCTACTCTATTTTGAGTCCAATTATATTAATTCTTCGACATTAACTATTGATTCAGTTAATGATATTTATAAACTGTTTACAAAATATCATTCCACCTTGGCCAAGGATTTCCCGAATCAATATTAATCGAGAACAACGGAACATTCTGTCTAATTACTTTAAGGTGATGAATCATATCTTGATCATTCAGCTATCTTTATATAGTTCATGCTACATCCAATAACTACTCATTTAACGACTAACTAGTATCAAAATATAGCAATCCTCATATAAGATAACTTTGATGACCTTAAGTCAAAGGATTACTTATATAATCATTACAATGAGAATTTCATAGATATACAAGCAATGTTTCAAATGAATTTCTCATAAAGGGGCCGGTCTGTTCAGTGAACTTGCTCTCTAGCAAGTATCTACACGTTTAATTAAGTATCTCTATACTTTAACCTATGAAATCGACTACTTCTTTCATAAGAAAAACAAAATATGTGCTAGTCTTTTTCCATTATGTTAATGTTTAATCTTAATGGAACAATGACTAGGAACATTTAAGAATAATACATAAATACAATATGAACCTCATAATTATAATCTCATAATAACTTCATTTGCAATGTACAATTATCTTATAGACTTTATCATATACATCTAAACATGTACAAGATAAAGAATGCCTTTTAAATAATTTATCATTAATCTACAACTAAAATGAGTGATTGTAGGGCATAAATCAACATTGCTTGCATTCGTGCTGCAATATTTTAAAGAAGCTTTCCAAATTTTATGGTAAATGTCCAAATCTCCCCTGTTCTTATCTTAAATATGATAACGAAGAAGAAATGACATTTCATCTAATGTTCGTAGTTATAAAAGCATTACATCGTTTCTAAAGGACAACAAACACATCGAGGTTTTTATTGCCTCTCTCCATATTTCATAGCCTAAGCCATGCTATGTACTACAACCCAATGGTCCCAGCCACTTACTGCCTTAACCATCCCAGATGTTCAACACAAATACCTGTTCAAGCTTTCGCCTCCCGTGGCGCCAATACTCCCGCACCACCACCGTGGACGCCCTGCATGTGTCAACGATGCTACAGGTCCTTTGCAACGAGCAACCGATATTGCTAGTGCTATCAAAGAAGAGGAAAAAAGCACCTTGCAGGTGGGGCTCCTGCCAGAGTCAATGCCAAAGCATGTGGGGGTGATCATTGACGGCCACCGTAGATGGAGTCGGTCGAACGGCGTGCCCATGGAAACCGGTTATGAGATAGGGTTTGGGAAAATAGGGATGCTGATGCAGCTCTGTATTAAATTTGGAGTCAAAGTTCTAACCACTTTTATTTTAAGCACCAACAGCTGCAAGCGTCCTCAAGTTAGTAATCAATAAAAACTAGTAGACAAATTATAATGTCATGCATAATAAAAGTGGTAACTACTTTAGATTCTAATTAATAGCGTTTAATTTTTCTGTTTGGAAGTTTTTTTTTTCCCTATTTACGTTGTAATAATGGATGGCTTGATTTTGCGCAGGTGGAAGTTGAAACCATGCTGAACAACTTTGACAAAATATTGAAACAGGAAATGGAAACTTTCGTGAGGTAAATAGGAAGATCCAAATTAGGAGTAAGGATTAAGAAGGTTGTTCTAATTGAAAATTTATATATATATATATATATAAACTGTAACTATTTAAAAAATTCCCTGAAACATTATTTGTATAGCAATCGAGAATTTAGTTTGATAGTCTTACTAATTTATCATAATTAATAAGAAAGTTGACAATTACATAAACAAGGACGGATGTTGGTCTTTCTGGGTTTTAACAGGGACAATATTCGAGTGACTATAATTGGCGATACATCCAGACTCTCTGATTCATTGCAGCAATTAATTGTTCACACAGAAGAGACCACAAAGAACAACAATGGTTTGCATGTGATGTTCGCAGTTAACTACAGCGGGCAATACGACATCGTTCAAGCTTGTAAAAGGGTGGCAGTAAAAGTGAAGGACGGTCTTGTTGATCCCAAAGACATAGACGAGTCTCTAATGAATCAGGAAATGGAAACAAGATGTACCCAATTCTCAGACCTTGATCTTCTTATCCGACCAGGTAAGGAGCAAAGGGTTAGCGGTTTTTTCCTGTGGCAACTGTCATATACCGAACTGTATTTCCCCCAAATACATGGGCCTGACTTCGGAGAAGCTGATTTCGTGGAAGCGCTTCGATATTTTCAAGCAAGAGAGAGGCGATTTGGATCAGTCTAAAGTGTTTGTCCTTGTTAAATTGCTGTTATTTGGGTACAATAAGGCTCTCCGTAGCGTATGAAAGTTGGGCTTCTGCATGCAAGTTATTCGAATGATATCTTACCCTTCATAGAACAATATTTAATGTAATATGGTCATGCATGCTTGCTATCTAGATCAATCTTACTTCTTGACAGTTGCTTGATAGCCTTTTTTTATTGAGTAAGTCTAATAAAACTAGGTCATAGGTGGTAGAGTTTCCTTAGGAAACTAATGCCAACTGTGGTTAAGTTTCATTAGGAAAATAATATCAGTTGTTACGGTTATTTGTTTTGTTTCCATCTGTATAGGTAGTGGAGTAGTCTACTAATTGTTAGGTTGTTATTGCTTTCAGGATTCTACGTTAGTTTGGATGCTATAAATTAGCATGAGATAATTCAATAAAGAGGGTGTGAATTGATCAAATCTGATCTCTCCTTCTGATACTCTCTTTCCTTATTGAAATATTCTATCTAAACTCTAACTTTCCAAAAGTACCATATCAATTGGTATCAAAGGCGGTTGCGATGGAAACCCAAACCAAAGCAACGACTTGCCTCAGAAACGAAGTTATTGAATTACTCCAAAAGCAGGAAGTTGTCCTAACTCAAGTTAGTGACAACTACGATCAACTGAAGTCTAGGGTGGATAACAACTATGACCAGCTAAGTGCAATGATATAGAACCTTACCAACAAATTCATAGCATTCAGGATGTCTGCCATGCCCAATCGACGGAATGACGAGGACAATCCATTTTTGGATACTGGTAGTTCGAAAGCACATCAAGACCATTCCAAAGCGTTTAGCGCAAACCCTCCCAAGCATCAACCAAAGCTACGGTTTCCACATTTCGAGGGAGATAATCCATAGGGATGGTTGTTCCATACTGCGCAATATTTCCAATACCATGAAATACTTAAGGAACAAAAATATTGTCCATAACTTCATTCCATCTAGATAAGTTAGCCCTACAATGGTATGAGTAGTATGTTGGGAAAATCAGGTATTTTTTCCTTTACGGTAAACAACTAGTGAAATGAACCGATTCGGTAATACCCAAGAAAGACCGCCAAACAGTCTCCTAATACAGTATTACCATTCCACGTAAGATCCCAAGAAAGGGCGGAGGGGTTACAAACGGTTCTACTTAAAACCCGACCTCCTAGACAAAAATTACGTGCACGGTGTATTTATCACAACCTAAACCCGTGTACACACATGAATAGTAAATACACCCAAATAAATTGAACACAACACTACAAATATACCCGACAAATAATATTGAATACTATGAATGCGAAATAAATAAAAGGGATAAAGAAAGAACACACCCGAAAATTGATAACGGAGTTCAGCCAACTTTGCCTACTTCTCCGAGCACCACTTAGGCAGCCTGCTTTTATTAAGAAGAGAATACTAAATTTGATACGTATACAACTTTTGAGTATTTTATCAAATTTTGGGATGGAAGGCATTAGGAGGGGGAGGAGTTATTTTATAACTTCAAAAACTCCTCCCTTCTTCATCTCTTCCCAATATGGGATTGAAATTAAGTCACCAAAGTCAAAAAACAACAAATAGCCATAAGTCAAAAATATACAACATAGTATACAAAGATCAAGGGACCCCTATCCTAGTTTGAATTCAGCTTTGCAATCTTGAAAAGATTCAGGCCAACAGATTATGAAGATTCAAGGGAAGCCCTGTCTCGACTAAAATAACGTACTACTGTGGAGGTATATCAAGAAGCATGTGGACGGCTGTCAAACCATATGGACGGCTTGCCCGAGAGCTTTCTTGTTAGAAGCTGAATTGGTAGCCTAAAGGATGATCTACGCCTAGATGCGAGGATCAACAAACCATAGACCCTACCTGACACCATTGGTTTGGCACGGGAAAGGTACCAAAATCCATG
Source organism: Erythroxylum novogranatense (assembly GCA_029891385.1). Lineage (NCBI taxonomy): Eukaryota > Viridiplantae > Streptophyta > Magnoliopsida > Malpighiales > Erythroxylaceae > Erythroxylum > Erythroxylum novogranatense. Next base: position 57,164,799 of record CM057224.1, read on the forward strand.
CCGCCAAAATTTTGGTTCACGTACTATCACAAATACCGTCCCAAAATCAAATCCAAAGGTGTTGTGACCAGTTCCAACTCAAAAGGGAGGAGCACCAAACTTTCGCCAACTTTCCACACAAGAGGCAAAAGAGCGGAGAGATAAAGGCCTTTGCTACTATTGCGATGAGAAGTTTACTCCTGGTCACCTATGTGCTCGACCAAAAATGTTCATGATTGAAGGAGCTAAGGGCGAGGACTCGGCTGAAGAAGAAGAAGAAGTAGAGGAATACAACTAAGAAACTAAATTTTTTTTCCATGTCATCACCGGTTTACAACATCAACAAACGATTCGAGTTTTGGGAAAATTCAGGAACAAGGAATTTATGGTACTCATTGATGGGGGAAGTACTCATAACTTCATTGAAAAGACAATTGTATCAAAATATGGACTTACGGTGGATACCAGTAAGAAGTGGATAATCATAGTAGCAAGCATACAACACGTGGAATGTGCAGGAATATGCCAAGGGTTGAAGATGGAAATCCAAGCATGTCCCGTTGACGCTGATTTCTTTGTGATGCAAAAATCAACCTGTCCGTTCGTGTTGGGAGTCCAATGGCTCGAGACACTGGGAACAATTCAAGCTGACTACAAAAAGCTTTTCTAATGAGATTCAACTACATAACTAAAAATCTTTAGCAATATTGTTAAAACTACATTGAGTTTCATAAGAGAAAGAAATTAACTTGTCCATCAAAGTTCATGCGTATTTTGTAATATGTTCTAATCAAATTTGTTTGGCAGTTTTAAGAATCTCTGTAAGTGGTAATATAAGCATTTCAAGTTATTTTTGAGAATTTTAGTTAACTATGAATATTGACGTAGACAGACTTTTAAAGAGATAAAGGCTGTGAATTATGAAGCTAAATGGAAAAACATAAATGTTGAAGTGTTAGGAGTCGGTGTTTTGTTAATGTACAAATTACACAACATTTCCATACAACATGATTTGCTTAATACCAGTCAAATATTGGGTCACATATTTAGTATCTCAAGTTCATCGAGTCGCCTAGTAAACTTAACTTATCATCATCATCCTATAAGCTATTAATGATATATTGTTAGAAACTTAAGTTCTAATTGCAGAATCGTGGGACCATTGAGGAGCTTTAATCAATATTTGACATTCGAGCAGATTTATCGATGAGTTGGTATACATTTAGTACATATATTGATGAAAATCTTTGATGAGATACAAGATTCGAATGTGAGACTATAAGTTTAATGTCTAAAAAAACCTTTGTAACACATGTTATCATATTATAAGATTATTGGGTGTTAAACCTGTTAGTAGTGTGCCCTAGGCTAATGGATATTTGTTTTTCATGTATTAACATTATGACTTGTCAATAATATATTATGAGGTATTCCTTTCATATATACATGTATTTCGTTTATGTAATGTGATTTACATTCCATGAATGGTATTAGACTTATGTCATCGAGTATGTTACTTGATAGTAGAACCATAAGCATTATAACACTATTCTAGACAGTCCCTGGTCGATCATTATTGGTGGAACAATAATGAATTAAGACTAGTATGTGTTTTGATTGATGATCACGTTTTACTGATCATGGATATGAGATATCAAATCAAAAACATAGATATATGTTAGAGAACATATATTGGACCGACTCACATAATGAATACTGCATAGTTTTATGTCATTAGTAATTCTTAATATGGTTTGACTTTAGTCCTTTGACCTGAAGTCATCGTGGTTCCCTACATGAGGAATTCGGTGTTTTGATATTAGACTAAATTATTTTTAACCGAATAACAAGTAGTCTTATGTTGGACATCAAATGAATCATGCGGAGGGATGTGAATGACGTAGATGGGATTTGTACCTCTCTTAAGTGAGAGAGATATCATTTGGGCCTCTTGACAAGTGTGACTGAAGAAATGCATAGCCATGCTCAAATGAATTGATGAAGAGTCATCAATGTCATTTGTTATAATCAGTCAACTTGGGGATCAAGAAACTATGATTAATCAAAGGTTGACATGTATCATGCCTTGTGATTAACCTTGATATCGTGTTACAAAAGGACTGAGCCTATAACCATGGTTACAGGTTAAATCGGATTATCGATCCTCATTTGATTTGGGTAGTCATAATGTCTTGCTAGAGGCCGCTTATGAATTATGGGCATTGAAGTGTGATCAAGCACATTGCCAACATCAAATAAGCCTACAGGATCGCACACAAAGAGTTATGTGATCTGGGCTTATTCTTTTGGGCCTAATTTATTAGGTATTGAATAAATATATTTAGATATATTTATTGGGCTAGATTGAATTAAGTTGTCGGGCTTTTATTATATAAGATATAATGGGCCGAAACTTATTAGGGCCTCAATGGGATTAAGGTTTCTCTACAAATAGAGAAGCTTAGGTCTCATTAGAAAAAGACACTATTGTCAGGAAACCCTAGCCGCCATCCGAGAGAAAAATCGTGCGACGTTCGGAAGAGTTTTAGGACGTGCTAGCACACCACAGCCGCAGCCCAGATCGTGCATACTCGTGTGGATACCGATAGAGGGCATTCGTGTTTTGCAGTGTCTTGGAATCCGAAAAGAAGCAACCTATCCATGAAAATAAGGTATTTTCGTACATCTTTGGTATTTTCGATTATGCATCATGTTGTTGTATGGTCTTTTTCCGCAGTGTATTGTGAATACTCAGACCGTATGCGATCTAACAAAACCATCCAGTATAGTTGTACGACAAACTAGATGGTATCAATTTTAGTGTGATTTTTCCTTAAATTCTGACATATCTCTAATAAATGTACGAAATGAGTTTGACTAATTCAGCACGACCCAACACCTTTTTGTGATTTATGGACTAAAGACTCACGTAAGAGATTTAGTTATTCGAAAATAATAAATTAAATCAAAATATGATTCATCCATGTGAGGAATTAGAGTCCTAATCAAAGTTCAATTATATTTCATAACATAAGTTGGATCAAAATTCTATTGAGACGTTTAGAGTCCAATTATGCTTCTTAAAATAATTTTTTATAGAAAAGAGACACCATAAGCTAATTTCTTATAATCCCTATTTGTAGCAAAATAGTACAAATAGTATGTTCACATTGACACAAGTAAAGCAAAGTGGACAAGTAATGTTTGACTTATAAGAAAACAAAGTCAACAAGTAATTGGTTACTTGTGGTTACATCAAACTCGATTTTTATCAGCACAAGTTGATGAAGAGAGTATGAACGTCACCTCTTCCTCCCACACATTCCACATGGAAAAAACATTGAGTTCTCTCTCACATTTTCATCTCTTAGAGCCACCATCCACTAGGTTAGGGATTTGCGACGTGAAGTAGTGTAAGTAACTGGTAGTTGCTCACAACATGGAGAAAGGGAAAATTCTAGCTACATTAGAGCCACTGGAGTACAAGGTAGACTTGTAAAGCAAATACAAGAGAAAAGGTCTTGTTATATTTGAGAGGTAAGGTCTCACCATACCTTCCTAAACTATCAATAAGTTTAGATAAAAATTTCTTTGTATACTTAGCATCTATCGAATTTCACTAACTTAAGCATTAAAGTATTTTTTAGAACATTCACGACCTTTGAGTAGTTGTTTTTGTAAACCTGTAAACTTGAAACCATCCTAGATCTACCCAAAATTCAATCTACATCATTTGATGCTACTTATGGGAAACTTCTCAAAATATTCTAATATTCTTACTTGATAAAATCTCAAAACATAATTACTAGTAATAAGTTTAATGTCATTGATGATAAGCAATATGAGAACAAGATATCACCATATGGAAAGATTATAAAAGAAAAGATATAGTTTGCAATCTTCAATATCAAGATCAAGTGAAAAAGAAGATCAAGATACATCGAGGTTATCCTATTTATTACTTATTGTAAACTCATCTTGTTTATTTTTGATAGTTTAAAAGGTTCACCACACACAAATCTTTCAACTAATTTTATTACAGAGTTTTTCCTTTTACTAAGAGGCATTGAATTTTTTGTTTCTAATGTAAAAGCCTCTCAGTCTTTTAAATAAGTTTTGGGCAACATTTTGGAATGTTTAATTCATAATTAAATTAATCAAATTGAGTTTAAGTATTTAAAGGTTTTTAAATCATGTTTTAGGGTAATTAGTTAACCTATATGAGTTAGTGGTCAACTAATATAGATTAAAGTTGTTAAGTTTAATGTACCATGAGTTTGTTGTAAAATTGATTGTTGACCAATGGCTACTAGTTAACCAGTGATCTAACAACTAGAGAATATGGAGCTTTTAATGTATAATGGTTAACCAGTGCATCATATATAGTCATTGTAATGACTAGTTCCTAGCTCCAACGACTGTTTAGGATTCCAAAACTCTATAAATAGGTGTTTTTTCATTAGTTTTAGGATAAAAAAGCAGGTGCATGTATGTTTTTTTAATCATTTGAGCATTTTGTATCTTATTTTGAGTGTGTAAACCCTTTTGTGATTATCAAAGTATGCAAGTGAGCAAGTTTAATTTGTAAGCTAATTTTGAGGTTTGCGATCATTGTATTGGGTTTATCTAAAAGTGTTTTGAGTTCCTTTTTACTTTGAAGAAAGATTGAAAAGGAGGTTCCTATTTGCCAAAATAAAAAATTATAAAAAGGTTATTCTTCACCTTAGAAGAAGAATTATAGTAGAAATTCAAGACGAGTCTTATAAGTGGACGTAGGCAAGGATTATTTACCAAACCACCATAAGTAGATTTGTATTTCTCTTCTCTTGCTCTTTACTGTAGAGTAATTACTCTTCCTAACTTAAAAACTCATGGACTTGAGTTGTAACACCCCATACCCGATAATGGAATCGGAATACCGAGTGTTACCACATTCTTAAAAATATAAATTTTACAATTACAAAATTTTCTATTTAAAACCCCATTATTCTAGCAATTACTATCCACTTTATAAAAGTTTTGATAGAGTTTCCTCTATATTTACTTAAAACCACCTGTAAGAAATTTCAATACACTTCTTATTCACTTTACTCAACTATTCATCTCCATTTCAAGCTCTTTGACAAAATAATTTTTCTATCCTCCAATACATTGCAACTCATCTAAACCAAATTTCATACATAACTTTCATATATAATTCACAATATAATTCTATAATATCCTTCATTTCTTTATGTGTACATGTCATAACAAAAAAAACAAAATATAATTATGTAGTATATCTACCTCCAAGTCTTTTCCAATCCTCTTTGTGACTAGTTTTTGTAGTAGAACTATCACAACTTTCTTTTAGTTTTCTTCAAAACCTATGCGTGAAAAAAAAAACCACATACTAAACTATAGGCTTAGTGGTATTCAAGTAATTCTATTTGTCATCCAAATTCACTTCATTCATCCCATAACATGCATAACATATAATATTTTTCAAATATAAAATGAAATATCTTCATTTATAGATAGGCATCAAAATTATTTTATGAAATTTAAGCATGTATCTATTATATTAATTCATATCTAATTACATAATGTTCAATAAATTTTACAATCAATTACTACTTCCACTTGAAGTTACTTAATCATTAGTTTTGCATTTATATATTTTTCTGTAATTGCCCCCGATAAAATGCAACTAAATTGCATCGTCAAGTTGGATAAGTGGGATTTTAAAATACAGGATCGAGTTCTTGGAACTATATGGTCCTTTTGCATATCTTATATCGTTACAATATATTATTATTATTATTATTATTATTATATACATATCGGGACCAAGTTCTCATAACCATGCAGTCTATAATACAAATCAAATATCTTATATCAGAACCGAGCTCTCAACCATACAGTCTGTAATACATATAATGACTCAATAATATTGCTAACTTCCTCATTGACATGTCAACCTTATTACATTCCTCTAATTCATATCTATTTTCTAAGGGCACTTCTAATTAAATTTCACTGAAATTTAGTAATATAGTCTCATAAGAACCAATTTAAGCTATTCCATATTTGGCCAAGTAAATGCCACTCCTTAATGGCTTTTTTCATTATTAGTTTTAATTTAGTTCATATAACATTCAAGACATATTTATCTCACCAATAAATCAAAATAACATGTATATCAAATTTCCAAATCCAAACATAAAGTATGTCAATTGAAGGAAACACGATAAGTCCAACATCCAAATTAATCACATATACAATTTCATTTAGCATCTAATTAAATATTTTTAATGTCAATTTCATAAATCCCCAATTTTATTTCCGAACCCTAAATTACATAATACACAATTTTAGGAAACAAATAAATTGCATGTACACATACTAAATTGATGTCCAATTCTTCAAATTAAGCTTTAGTAAACTTAAATTTCACCATCAGTTCCTCATTCCTTCTCTTTCTCCTTTCTCTCTCTCTTTCAATTCTTTTTCTTTATCTTCATAATATTGCATAAAAATTTAATTTCTTGTATTTTATTTATTAATGCACACAACTACACTAAAATTAATACTAAAAACAACCAAAACTCCATTAACTTACATTGTTAATTTAATGGGCAAAATATTATATAACCTATTACCTGTCTCCTATGCTACATTATAATTTGTCTACTAGTTTTTATTGATTACTAACTTGAGGACGATTCAAGTTCTTGGTGCTTATAATAAGAGCGGTTAGAACTTTGACTCCAAATTTCATACAGAGCTGCATCAGCATCCCTATTTTCCCAAACCCTATCTCATAAGCGGTTTCCATGGGCACGTCGTTCGACCGACTCCATCTACGATGGCCGTCAATGATCACCCCCACATGCTTTGGCATTGACTCTGGCAGGAGCCCCACCGGCAAGGTGCTTTTTTCCTCTTCTTTGACAGCACTAGCAATATCGGTTGCTCTTTGCAGTGGACCTGTAGCACCGTTGACACATACAGAGCGTCGACGGTGGTGGTGCGGGAGTATTGGGGCCACGGGCAGCGAAAGCTTGAACTGGTAATTGTGTTGAACATCTGGGATGGTTAAGGCAGTAAGTGGCTGGGACCATTGGGTTGTAGTACATAGCATGGCTTAGGCTGTGAAATATGGACAGAGGCAATAAAACCTCGATGTGTTTGTTGTCCTTTAGAAACGATGTAATGCTTTTATAACTACGAAAAGTAGATGAAATGTCATTTCTTCTTCTTTATCATATTTAAGATCAGAACAGGAGAGATTTGGACATTTACCATAAAATTATTTGGAAAGCTTCTTTAAAATATTGCAGCACGAAGGCAAGCAGTATATATGAAAATAAAGAAAATAAGAATTTACAATCAATTTATTTGACTTACATCTTAAAATAAAGGTATAAATATATTTATTATTGTAAAAAGATGATATAAGAAGTAATATGACCAAAAACTACTAGATTGGTGCCAGTTCCCTTTTCACTTTGGCATCGGTAAGTTTTTGCTTCTCAAGCTTATCTGCCCAAATTGAGAATTGCATCTGAAAAACCGAAAGGGTAGTAGTTTCGCAAACTTTTCATTTTTATTGTAAATGTCTCTTATACAAATGAAAACAAAAGCAATTAAAAATGAAATAATAAAAATACCAAAAATTTGATAACATAGTTGGGCACATCTTATCTATATCTGCGAGACTCTCATCTAGCTTAATATTTTCATCGAAGTATAATAGATTTATCCAAGACTTTATTGAGTCGATATTACTCAACCCTTGATACTATCTCTCAACCTCACTTTTCATGAAAGACTTTCACTCTCAATAATATAACCGACTCATGTTAACCTCGTCAGAAGATTTTTCTAAACTAATTTTAATTAAACGACAATTAATAAAATAAGTCAATTACTCAATCAATTAAGAACATAACGACAATATACTTGAAATAAAAGAAAGACTTTCTTATAATTTCAGTTTTCTAAAATACATCTAAAAATATGTCCACTAATTGAATTAATTTATCCCGGCTTCAACAGCTTCAATTTAAACCATACGGGATACTCTATACATGTATATTTTTCACGCACAAGCCAGAAGACTGAATCTGCAAAATTAGAAACTAACCCATCGTGTATTTCACTCATAGCAGGTGCACAACATCGAATCAACAACTCTGGAAAAGTCGACGCCTTAACCCACGGTATACTCCCATCCATGTAAACTAGAGACGTGGTCAATTAACCACCGTGTTAAGATAACTAGCAAGTAACGCAAAGAGGAAGGGCACGCCCAAGACATTGATAACCTCAAGCTCCCAATCTTTTCTGCTGAAAATTCCTCCTTTACCAACTCTGCAACTTTCTCCTTTTGCATCCCAAAGCTCCAACCAATAACAAGTAAACCCCAACGATAGAAATATAAGAAAAGTTCATTAATACCCTTCAACCACACATCAACGTAATTCATCACATCTCTTCCCAAGATATACATCTAAAACATTATCCAAAATAGTTTTTTTTAATTCAACTCAAATAAAGATTATTAGTTAACTATCATCATCTAAATATCTAATTAGTATTTTATAGGTCCAATTAATAAAGACTGTGAAAACTAATTATTTAAATATATAACATATATCCTAGCAGCGTCGATTCCACGTCCCTATTTCACGTTAGTTAGCCTTTGCAATTCTATTATTCACCAAATTCAAGACATATTTCAGTAAGACTTGAATTCTTCAATGTCTAGCTAAGATTCACTCCACGCTATGCAAATCCTTTCAAGGGCTTCAAGCTATGCAAACATTCACTAAGCTATGCAAATACTTTTCTATAGATAACAGCTTTGTTAACGTATTTGTTAAATTCTCAGCTGTGTATATTTTTTGTATGAAAAGTATTTTATTATTGATAACATCTTTAATAAAATTTCACATGACAATAATATGCTTTTATCTCTCGTAATAAACAACCAAACTCAGTGTACTTTGACTATCGTGATAAATAACAAAGTCTTGTATTTCCATGCCCAAATCACCATCAAAATGACGCAAACATATTCCTTTTTTGATCCCTTCTATCAAAGACACGAATTTTGCTTATGTTGTAGGCAATGCAAATATCGACTTAAAATGTTGCATTTTAATTGATTGTACATTCAAACAAGGTTAAGATATACTAAGTCAATGATCTTCTTCTTGAGAGATATCCACCATAATCAGAATCTGCATAGCCAATAATACTGTGGTTAAATCACTTAAGTCATAATCCAAGCAAATATCGCTTATATGTTTCATGTATTGCATAATGCACTTAATAGCTTCCTTTTGAGCTTTATGAAGGTTACTCATTAACCCGCCTACCAAACTAACTGCATATGCTAGATCTGGCTTTATATATACCAATATATCATACTTCCGACAACACTTGAGTAAGAAATTGGCTTCATGTAATTCTTCCTGAGTTTGAACTAGGCAATGCACCAATATCAAGTTAAGTGTGTTGCTAATCAAATAACAAATTGGTTTTGTCTAATCCACCTGAAAAGTTTGTAACAACTTTTTAATGTATTTTTGTTGTATTAAGTATAACAAGCCTACTCTCTTATCACAACAAATCTCTCACTCTAAGATTTTCTTGGTTATATTGAAATCCTTCATCTTAAACTCACTACTCAACAAGCTCTTCATACTGTTCATTTTAACCTTGTTCTTAGCTATATTTAACATGTCATCATTGCATAGCAATAAATAGATCCATGAACCATTTAACACCATCTTAAAGTAAACAAAATTTTTAAACTGATTACAGACAAAGTGTGAGATAATATGATGGCATCAAACCTTTTGTACCACTTCTTTGGTGATTATTTCATTCTATATAAGGATTCCTTCAGCAAATATATAAGGTCCTTCTGTTGGGTTTGGGTTCCCTCCTATGTGGTAAAACCCATAAATTTGTTAAAGTTCATTTTCTTTTAACCCGTTAGGGTTAATTTTTGTATTGTCAAAGAAACCAAAAAAAAAATTCAGCAGCTGCCGAGAGTGAGAGAGAGAAGAGAGAGATTTTGTTCTTCCTTTAACCTTCACAAAAGAAGAGATTTTTCCACCCGACCCGTTTTACATTTTCAGCAATTGGGAAGTCGTTCACCATTGGATTGGTCACATTTTTGGGTTACAATTTTCAGACATATTTTTCTCTATTCTGAACGGTGGAGATTTGGTTTCGAGGTCTGCAAGTTGAGTTTTTGGATCCAAAAGTGAACTTGTCTCAAGGTATTTCCAAAACTGACGAGCTTCACCTTATTCTGATGTTGGTCTACTATTCTTTGTCTAATCATGCTGAATTTTGGTGATCATGTTCTTTACTCATTGTTCTTTGTCTTGAACGGTGGAGATTGGATTTGGACAGCTGGAACTTTTCCAAAATTTGTTAGAACATAAGCCTTTGTTGTGGTTGCTCTCTTAGTATAGTTATCTACTTTAATTTATGGCTATATGAGATTGAGCCTTTGATTTCTAGATTTTGTAGCTGTTGATTTTTGTAAGACAGTATTTGTGATAGTGGATTTCATTTGCTTAGATCGAGAGAGGTCCCGTGGTTTTTTATCCTTCACACCAAAGGAGTTTTTGCCACGTTAAATAATTATTGTGTTTTGTGATTGGTTTTTTATTTGTGCATTATTGGGGCAGTTTGTGATCATTTAGTTTGCTGCCAAATTTTGCTCATTATTACTCTTAATAGATTCATTCAAGTAGGGAAAGATTTATTGATTGATCGTTGCGTATTTTATACCCGCTTCCTTCCCAACAAAGTGGTATCAAAGTCCAGTTAAATTTGTTAATTGGGTCTATTTTTGCTTGTTTAAATGATGGAGGTAAATATGATTAAAATGATTTGTTTGGATGGCAGAAACTATCACACTTGGAAAGGAAAGATGAAAGATCTTCTATTTTTAAAGATGTTGCATTTGCCTGTATTTGCTACTACTAAGCCTGAGTCTAAGTCTGATGAAGGATGGGAGTTTAAGCATAAACAAGTATGTGGCTTTATTAGACAATGGGATGAGGATAATGTATTGAATCATATTGTCAATGATATGCATGCCAAGACTTTGTGGGAAAAACTTGAATCTTTGTATGCTTCTAAAACTGGCAACAACAAGTTATTCTTGCTTAAACAAGCTATACGCTTGCAGTACAAAGAAGGGAACTCAATTCTTGCCCATGTGAATGAATTTCAGGGTATCTTTGATCGATTGTCCGACGTGGGTGTGAAATTTGATGAGGACATTATGGGACTTTGGTTGTTGAATACACTCCCTGATTCTTGGGAGAATTTTAAAGTGTCTTTGACAAATTCTGCTCCTGATGGTATTGTAACCATGCAGTATGTGAAGAGTGGTGTTCTGAATGAAGAAGTGACAAGGAGAACTCAGGGGACTTCCACATCACAGTCAGATATTTTGGTTACTGAAAGCAGGGGAGAAGTAAAAGCAAAAGTTAAGATCATAGTAATAGAGGCAAGAGCAGGAGTACAAATTAAAGTTGAGGTATAAGAACCTTGAATGCAATTATTGTGGTAAACTGAGGCACATCAAGAGGTACTGTTTTAAGTGGAAGAGAGAGAACAAGGGTGACAAAGGCAAGCAAGAAAAGAAGGGAAATGATGATAACAATGATCAGGTTGTTGTTGCTACTTCAATTGATTTAGCAGTTGTTCATGATGGAGATATGATTAATGTTGCTAGCAATGATATTCTTTGGGTACTTGATAGTGGTGCTGCACACCATGTTGCTTCAAGGAGAGAACTCTTCACATCCTATACTCCTAGTGATTCTGGAATTTTACGGATGGATAATGAAACTGTATCCGAAGTAGTGAGCATCGGCACTATGACTGTGGAGACCAACCTTGGAATGAAATTGGTGCTTAAAAATGTTAAGCATGCACTAGATGTAAGGTTGAATTTGATCTCTTATGAAAATTTGTATCATGATGGATATGACACAAATTTTTTTGAGCAAGGCACGGTTTATAAAGGGTCTTTGATTGTGGCTAGAGGGTTTAGAGCTTCAGGCTTGTATTGGTTACAAAATACAATCCCTACAAATCTTGTGAATGCAGTTGAGAGTGATGGCTTTTCAGATTTATGGCACAAGAGATTAGGTCACATCAGTGAGAAAGGACTGAATATTCTAGCTAAGAAGAATTTGCTTTCTGGTTTGAAAGGTGGAGAGTTAGACACTTGTGTTCATTGCTTGGCTGGAAAATAGAAAAGTGTGTCCTTTAAACATCATCCTCCTTCTAGGAAGGGGGAGTTGCTTGAGTTGGTACACTCAGATGTGTGTGGTCTTTTGAAGAAAAAGTCATTTGGTGATGCACAATATTTTGTGACTTTTATTGATTACCACTCAAGGAAGCTTTGGGTTCAAGTTTTGAAGACGAAAGATCAAGTACTTGGTGCATTTAAAGAATTTCATGCTTATGCTGAGAAAGAAACAGGCAAGAAATTGAAATGTGTTCACACAGATAATGGAGGAGAATACTGTGGACCTTTTGATTCATATTGTAGAGAGCATGGTATTAGACACCAAAAGACATCTCCTAAGACTCCACAACTGAATGGCTTGGCAGAAAGGATGAATAGAACTTTGATGGAGAGAGTTAGAAGTGTACTTTCAGATGCCAAACTATCTAATTCTTTTTTAGGTAAGGCATTGTATGCAGTTACACATGTTATAAATCTAACTCCTACTATTGCTTTGCATAATGATGTTCCTGATAGATTCTGGTATGGTAGAAAGCCTTCCTATGACCACTTGTGGGTATTTGGTTGCAAATGTTTTGTTCATGTTCCTAAAGAAGAAAGATCCAAGCTAGATTCCAAAACAAAACAGTGTATCTTCATTGGCTATCTTCAAGATGAGTTTGGCTACCAGTGTTATGACCTTGTTGAGAAGAAGCTTGTTAGAAGTCGTGATGTAGTCTTTGCAGAAGATCAGACTATTGAAGATATTAACAAAGTGGAAAAACGAAAGCCTCAGATTCAAGATTTGGTTGATTTAGATCCAGTTCCTTCAGCTCCTACACCTGATACAATTGATGTTGAAAATCAAGTTGATCTTCAGGATAATATTCAAGATACTGATGAGGTTGATATTCCTGTAAATGATGCAGCTGATGATCAATATGAGGTACTTGGTGAGGAACAAGAATTTCCGCTCAGGAGGTCTACTAGAGATCGCATACCATCTACTAGTTATTCATCTAGTGAGTAAGTGTTATTGACAGATGCAGAGGAGCCTGAATGCTACCAAGAAGCTATTAAGAGTGAGGAAAAGGTGAAATGGGTTGCAGCTATGAAAGATGAAATAAAATCCTTGTATGATAATGAGATCTTTGAACTAGTCAAGCTTCCCAAAGATAGAAAATCCTTGAAGAATAGGTGGATCTATAGGGTGAAGCAAGAAGAGAATTCATCCTCTCTACGGTATAAAGCTAGATTAGTTGTTAAGGGCTTCATTCAAGAAAAGGGGATTGATTTTGAGGAGATTTTCTCACCAATGGTCAAGATGTCTTCAATTCGAGTCATTTTGGGTTTGACTGCTACTCTTAATTTAGAGATTGAGTAGGTAGATGTAAAAACTGCTTTCCTCCATGGCAACTTAGAAGAGGATATTTATATGGAGCAGCCTGAAGGTTTTGTGGTGAAGAGAAAAGAAAGTTATGTTTGCAAATTAAACAAGAGCTTGTATGGTTTGAAAGAAGCACCAAGATAATGGTATAAAAAGTTTGAGTCTTTTATGGTCCAGCAAGGCTACAAAAAGACTACTTCTGATCATTGTGTTTTTGTGCAAAAATTTTCTGACAATGATTTCATCATTTTGTTGTTATATGTTGATGACTTGCTTATTATAGGTCCTAACTCTTCCAGAATTGCGAATTTAAAGAAAGAGTTGAGCAAGTCCTTTGCTATGAAGGATTTGGGGCCAACAAAACAGATTCTTGGCATAAGAGTCATTCGTGACAGAAAGTGTAAGAAGTTATGGCTTTCACAGGAGAAGTACATTGAGAAGGTACTACATCGGTTCAATATAGCTATGGTTAAGGTTGTAAGTACACCTCTTCCTCCATCTCATAGATTGAGTTTGAAGCAATCTCCTTCCAATGAGCAAGATAATGAATACATGCAAAAGGTTCCTTATGCTTCTGCAGTAGGAAGTTTGATGTATGCCATGGTTTGTACTAGACTAGATATAGCTCATGTAGTTGGTACTGTTAGTAGATTTCTTTTTGATCCACGAAAGGGGCATTGGAATGCAGTAAAGTGGATTTTAAGATATCTCCGTGGCACTTCAAGTTTGAAACTGTGTTATGGGACTCAAAAGCCTATGCTTTGTGGTTACACAGATTCTGATATGGCTAGAGATATTGATTCAAGAAAATCTACTTCTGGCTATTTGATTACCTTTACAAGGGGAGCTGTAGTATGGCAATCTAGGTTGCAAAAATGTATTGCTTTGTCTAGCCACTGAAGCATATAAGGAGTTGTTGTGGATGAAGAAGCTTATGAATGAGCTTGGGTTTACACAGAAGAGGTATGTTCTATTTTGTGATAGCTAGAGTGTTATTCATCTGGGTAAGAATCCTACTTTCCATGGTAGATCCAAACATATTGATGTAAGGTATCATTGAATCTGTGATGTTTTAGATTCTAAGTCTGTTGAACTTGAAAAGATTCATACTGATGATAATAGTGTTGATATGTGCACAAAAGCTCTACCAAGGATGAAGTTTCAAGTTTATCGATTAAATGTCGGTTTGGCAACCTCCTCCACATAGTTGGGAAGGGGGAGAATTGTTGGATTTGGGTTTCCTCCTATGTGGTAAAACCCATAAATTTGTTAAAGCCCATTTCCTTTTAACCCATTAAGGTTAATTTTTGTATCGTCAAAGAAACCAAAAAAATTTTCCAACAGCTGCCAAAAGTGAGAGAGAGAGAGAGGAGAGAAGCGAAAGATTTTGTTCTTCCTTCAACCTTCACAAAAGAAGAGATTTTTTCACCCGACCCGTTTTACATTTCCGACAACTGGGAAGTCGCTCACTGTTGGATCGGTCTCATTTTTAGGTTACAGTTTCTAGACATATTGTTCTCCATTCTGAATGGTGAAGATTTGGTTTCAAGGTCTGGAGGTTGAGTTTTTGGATCCAAAAGTGGACTGGTCTCACCGTGTTTCCAGAACTGATGATCTTCACCTTATTCTGATTTGGGTCTACCGTTCTTTGTCTGATCGGGCTGAATTTTGGTGAGCATATTCCTTAGTCATTGTTCTTTGTTTTGAATGGTGGAAATTGGATTTGGACGGTAACATCGCATCACCGATAGGCACCGATGGGAAGGGTAAAATAGTAATTTTGAACGGGTTAGGAGTGTTTAAAATTGTTTTGTTAGGTGCATACATTCATATATACACGTGAAAAGTAAATTTTGCACATGTAATGACTGTACATGCATTCATGACATTTCTCGGTATATTTGGTCATTAATGTGATTATTGTGAATAATGTGATTTTTTGTGTTTGAAAATTTAATTGGAGTGGGTCTTTGTGTGTTTTGAATTTTGGGAGCATTTTACAAATTTTTCTAGAAATTTTCGGGGTATTTTTCTGGACCGAAAAAAAAATACCAAGTGGCTGACTGATTGGTTACCGGTACTGAAAATGACTGTCCAATGACACTGGAATTTAGATACATGATTTTAGGACTTATTAATTTTGAGCCATTAGAATTTTGGGGAAAAATTGGACTAGAAATTAAAAGTTAATTAGAGAGAAACTAATTGGAGATTTAGGAAGGTGACATGTTGCAAGTGACACTTGTCACTTGCCTAACATGCCACCTTGTAGTATAGGTTAATAAAAGTCCCACTTTCCTTGGTCTTCCATGACACTTCTCTTTTCCTAAGGTTTTGGTGCTTTAAATGTGTTTGTTTTCTCCTCCATCTTCGTAGCTTTCTTCCTCTTTGGTCAAAAGAATTTGCTCATCTTTTCTACCTTATTTCTTCTTGGCTTGCTCCTTCTTGTGTTTACAAAGAAAAAAATCCAAACCTAAGCCTTGAAGGTTGATTAACGTGGGTGGTGAAGAGAATTAGAGAGGATTGTGAGATTTGTGAAGTTTACAATATTGGAAGATTGATTAGCTAAGTAATATGTTTTATATGATGGTTTTGTAGTTAATTTGTGATATTTGTACATTAAATTGCATGAAATTGTGCTTTGATTATATGGGTATGTTAATTCCTTGGTTGATTGATGATTGATGATTGATGATTGATGAGGTAGAAGTTAATGAATGACATGTCATGTGGTATTGGTGAATTGAGTTGTTTTGGATTGCTTTTAAATGATGTTAGATGAGTGTTTATTAAAGGAAAATGATTGAGTGTGTGTGCTGCAATTTTGTGGACTAATGTTCAAGGATAGGTTGGGAGTTAGTTACGGTAGATATATGAAGTGAATTGAGTGAGAAGTAGGTTAGAAATGGTATGGAAGATGTAGAATGTGAGTTAGGTTGTGAAACTGGAAAATTTGCTTTGTGTATGTTCCAATGATTTGGTCATAACTTTTTATATGGTTATGCTATTGAGATGAGATTTGGCTTGAATTAAACTTGAGAAGTTTGGTTAGAATTCTTATGAAGGAAGTGCTGTCCAATTGTAGCTTGAAAGGTTCTGAATTTTGCCTTGAAAGTGGGCAATTTGTGTAGGGTGAATAGTGCCATATTTATGATTCTAACATTGAAGATTTGTGACCTGAAACTTTGGGAAATTTTTCTAGGCTAAAGTAGACAGATTTTGTGAAATTGGTCTTCATGAAAGTTGAAGATTTTCTTGTTAGCTTTCTATCGCCACTAATTATGACATTTTTCTATTTTGAGGTTGAAAGTTATGACTTGTGAACTTTCAGATGGTTTTTCAAAGATTAATGTGCTTTGTGTGTAAATGTCTCTAAGTATAGGTTTTGTGATTTCTATGTTTTGAAGCTAATTCTGGACTGTTATGGTTTAAATTAGCTCAAGTGATCTTATGGAAAGTTATATAGGAATGTCTTAGCTTTGTAATGAGGTATAATATGCTAATTTTGGATGTAGGGATTGTAAGTTATGGATTTTAAAGGATGGATATGGTTTAGGTGATATGCTTCTTTAACAATCTTTAACAGGGCAGTCATAATCATGGGAGAATTTGACCTAGTTAGAGGTGGAATTTGCTTCTAAGTCCTTCATGAGAATTGTATCATGTTTTCTGATCTTTTCATTGATATAAGGCATGAAATTTTTGGACAATGGGATAGGAAGTTATGATTTTTACAAGGTTGTGGTACTGTTAGGGTGACATGTGTTGGGTAGAAACTTTGATTGAGAAATTGACCTGTTTAGAGGTTGAATTTGCTTTCAAGTTGTTCATGAAAGTTGTATAATATGTTCTGATCTTTCTTTTGATATAAAGCTTAGAATTTTTGGCAAAGGGAATGGGAAGATATGATTTTGAGAAGAATGTGGTACTGTTTTATAAAATTATGATTAGGCAGAAACTTTGATTGAATTTTTGACACCCTTAAGGTGAAATTGGTTTGTAAGTCCTTGAAGGAACTTATAAGGTTTTCTGTGATCTTCCTAATGATACCAAATTTGTAATTTTTAGACACTTGTGTGAAGAGTTGTGTAATGTGGAAGAAGAGAAGGAATATTAGTGAAGAAAAAAAATGAAATTGGATCAGGTGAGGGACTGACCTCGCCCTCGTGAGGGCAAGTGTGACAGCTCACGAGGGCGCGCAGGGGCGCTGGATTTTTTTTCCTTATTTTGTTTCCAAATCAACCAATTGCCTTCTTTTATGAATAACTTTTTCATCCGACCTCCGATTGATTTGATTCTCGAGGCATTAGATTCGTGAAATATTTAATTTCATTTCTATGTGAAACTGTGAATTTTTAGAGATGAAATTGACGTGGATTGATTAAGTCAAAGTGAGGAGATCGGGTAATTATTTTTCTGGTCCGTGTTTTTATCAATAATTGGACCTATAGAGGTCCGAATTGAGTGATTTTGGTGTCTATGAATTTCTAATATTTATAGAAAATTTTTGTGATGAGAATTTTTGGAATAATGTCAGGAATGTCTGTAACACCCCACTCCCGAGTGACCCGAACCTGATATTATGGGATGATATCCGAGTCCGTGCCCCACGAGGGTGGAGTACTACATTAGTCGGTAAAACTCGGTATACAATTTTTTTTATAACATACATTGGCCCGGTAAAAACAACGGTAAAAACAGTAAGTAATTTAAGCCCATGAGCACAATAAACTATTTCCAATTATTACAAACAGTTAACACTCATTACAGTCAGGCAACAATAATGCAATTGCCAATGTGTAAAAACAATAACACCACAATGGGCTTAGTCTAAATACAAAGCATTGTTATACAATGATTGCGGAACATAATTTGGTAAGACACTAATGCAGACACGAACTGATCCCGACCTCTATCCTTCACTTACCTACAGTAGACATACTCCCGCGTCGAACGGGGTATTCTTCAAATCCTGAAAAATAGATTGCAATTTTGGATGAGTTTGCGAACTCAATGAGAAACCATCATCGATGGTTCTCCCAATTCATGCATCACATAACAAATTACAATAATAAGGCGATCTTAGTACTACGAATACAAATCAATATTCATAGTTCATATTACATACCAATTGTCACGGTCAATATTTAGTTACGAATAATAAGACATCCACGGTCAAGGTATAAGCAATCCAAGACAAGAGTCATCCATTTACAATACAACACCAAGTCAAATAGTCACAATAATTATCCATTTCGATATTCATCCAAGAATGATGGAATGCATATGTGACTCTTTTTCGATTTTATTACGAGATTGTGACCGGCGATAAATGTGATTCAAGTAGACGATCCGGGAGAATTATCTCCTTCGAGCTCGAGGCTCGTTTAAAGATGTCGAGCTCTAGGCTCGGATCAAGATGTCGATGGCCTCGGTTCACAATTTTCCTTCTAGCGATTTAATGCATTTGTGCATGAATGCACATGCCCAATAGATGTCAATATAATATATCACGGTCCACGGGTCACCCAAATGTACATCCCATTAAATAGTTGTCTAATGCCCAATTCACGATCAATAAAAGCCATATATAATCCACGAATCCCGTGTAGGCAATCAAGTCACAAGAACACGTAGATCGGGATAACCAACTAGGTTACTCATATCTTACTTCTGAGCTATTGTCAGAAAGTCTTTGTCACGTCGGTCGATCGATGCTCCAGTTGTGCCTAAGCATCAGAGAAGGTAACTATCACTAACGATTCAATCCGAATGAATTACTGATGCACATGTAGATAAAAATATGCATGTTCATGAATTCCCGGACCTAATCTTATTTTTTTTCATTAGAAAAATCCGTTTAAAAATTAGAAAAACAATGACGCTAATGGCGCTCAATTTGGACCTTAATAGGTCCCCAATTAAATAAAACAGTGATTAGCGGTCCATTATCCGGACCCACGTCAATTTCCCGTCTAAAATCCCCAATCTCTCAGAAAATGAAATTAAATATTCACTGAATCCGATGCCTCAAGAATCAGGTCAATCGGACGTCGGACGAAAAAGTTATTCACGAAAGAAACCAAAATTCAAATTAATATATATATATATATATATATATATATATATATATATATATATATATATATATATATATATATATATATTGCCCTTATTTTCTACTCTTTTTCCCTTTCCTTTAACCGAAATTCAATAAATCATAACTTATTCTACACAATTCAGAAAAAATGCAAACCATATCTCATTGGAAAGGTAATGAAACCCTCTACAAGTTTCCTTTAGTCCAGAAAAATCAATTTCACCCCTAAGGGTGTCAAACATCCAATGTAAGCTACTGCCCACACATTCACTTCCTAAAACAGAACAGTCATTGGAAATTCACTATCTTTCATTCTATGTAGTCAAAAATTATACAATAAATATGCTCATCAAGATCACAATGTTATCTACAACTTTCATGAAACAACCCATATTTCAATTCCCTTGTTAACTAGGTCAAATAATTCACTCAAAGTTGCTGTCCCTGAAATCACTCAATTTGAGCAGTAACTTTCTATCAATCATATCTCCCTGTATACAAGTCAAACAAATCACCACTTTATATCCCTGAAATGATAAAAGCTCAAACTTCAATTCTTCATGAAATAACCAGACTCCAATTCAGCCTCTAACAGTGTCAAATCTGTTACGCAAGTTTCTGACCTAATCAGCAATTAACATCACAATGTAGGTTCAAATTTTGAAAATCCATAACTCCCACATCTGATTTCCAGAAATTATATTCCATAAACCATTTTCAAGATGAATGTGTCATCTAAAACTCTTAAGTAGATTTCCAACACCAATTCAATGCAAAAAAATTACTAAAATTCCTCCTAATCTAAATGTACAACAAATTTGACATTCCAGCTAGGTTTCATTCAATGCATAAAAACAGCCAACAATCATCAGTCCATAACTCCTAATATACATATAGAAAAATTGCAAAATCAGTGGCATTGGAAAGCTAACGTAATAGGCTTCAACTTTCATTTAGTCCATTTATCCTAATTCCTTCTCAATTAATTTATAAAAATTAGCAAAACTATAGGGTATGATTTCGGGTACTGTTCATTCCAGTCAATAGCAGTAACTTTCCAAGATAAATTGCACCCTCTTAAAGCTAAAATTGGACAGTGTCTATTTCACACAAAAATGTAGCTAACATCCCAAAGTTTAAGTGGCCACAAACCTCACCTTATTTACATTTCTATACAATGAGTTATGATCCAAACGGTACAATCGACCCTAAATTTCCAGATTTGGTCCAATCTTAGTTTCTATCTTTTCCAATGCCTTTAATACATCATTAAACATCCAAAGGAATACAAATCAGTTCTTATACCATTCATACATGTACTAGGGATAATACACAAAAATTAGCAGCACTCAATTCTTCATTTCCAAGTAAAATCAATGATCAATATGCCATCAAAATCAAGTTAAAACTATGCATCAATCATCCTACTTTCAATTCATAACCAACCCTAACCTTATACCCATTAATACAAGCCATAATTGACATCAATTTAATGCATCCATAAGCATAATAAATGCACCAAACCTCCCATTCAATGTTTCTACCTACTATGATTCATAAAGTCATACTTAAGCATCATTGAAAACACCATTCAAAGCTTAATTTAAACACTTACCTATTAGCTTTTCCAACCTTCTCTTCTCTTCAATTCTTTCCTAACAATTGTTAACCCCTTTTTTCTAACCTCATGCAAGAGAAAGCCCTCCATGATAAGTAAGGAACTTGGTGTCTAGAAGAAGAAGGCTTGAAGTTTGGAGGAAGGTTGGATGAAGAAGATGAAAATCGATGGTGGGAAAGAGTTGAGTGATTTCGGTGGAAAGAAGTTTCTAAACAATTAAAGCTAGTTTTCAATCTTCCCAAAGGTTATAACCGTGGGTGAGTGGGTGAGTGATGATAAGGATGCATTAATGAGAGGCTAGGTGGCTTAAGAGAGAAACTAAAAAAAATTCGATGGAGATGTAAAGAAAGTAGGATTTTCGGTGGATGAAGACTAAAAAGCATTTAAAACCATTAGCTCCTTCTTTTCCTTAAGGCATCACCGAGAGAAACACTTATGCTAAAGACAAACATCATAAATTCATAGGACAAATGACATTAGAAGGAAGAAAGAGACAAATTAGGTATAAGACAAAGTAAGGATAGGATTTAGAAATCCTACTGGAATCTGACTCATTCTAGTCCAATGACCCTAATTTCAATCCCAAAATAATATACCCAATATTACAGGTTATTGGGTAGAAATTTTCGCCATCGAAAATTGACCGTTCGCTAATTAGCGATTTTTCTGACCGAATTTTCTAGAAAATCCAAAAATTCCTAAAAATTCTTTAAAATAGAAAACAATTTATGGCGTACTCAGAATAATTTTTCAAACCCATTAACCACGTTAATCCTAATAAAATTGTCTTAGGTACGCAAACCGGGAATATCATGTATGCATGCACAGTAATTTCATGTGCACAAATGTGACTGTGGACCAATCCTATTATGCATGAACAGTCCTATGCACTCTAAATCTATTCCATCCTATGTCAAATTTACTATTTTATCCTTCCAATTGAGGGTGGGATGTTACAATTCCCCCCTCCTAATAAAAATTTCGTCCTCGAAATTCTCAATCAACAGTTCAGTATGACCGTAATCATATGTTCCTATATGTCCCATACACTTTTCCACTCAATAATTCATTTTATGAAAGGTCACAGTAACCATATTCAGTCAGTTGTTCAGTTACTAATTTGGCTAACTCATTATCACTCAAGACAAGAGATTTGACTCAACAAGGCTATCAGTTGGCGATCTCATTTTCTTAGCTATCTCACTTGCCATTTTCAGAGTAGTCATTATCTTTAGTTCCAATGCTATGACTCAGTTCATTATTTCCGAACCTGTTCACTAATCATCACTTTTATCCATCCAATACCTTTTTCTCACCATACCGTCCAATATCTTTTTCTCCCAATAACATACATACTAAGTCGTATTCCATGGAGTACATCTTTTCAAGGTGATACTTACAATAACCTCCTTTATCTCGTCAGGGACGATTCACATTTCTTTGGTACCAGTACAATGACATTTAGCTCCATCTCACTATAACCAGTGATACTTTACCTAATGCAGTCATGCTTTATATCCCATTGACTCTCTGTTCAAATTCAATTCTCCTTAGACAATTCATTATTCTATAGTGTTCAAGACCTCTATTCGGATATGCATTTTTCTCTGTTTCATTTGTCCGATCCTGATCCACTTTAACTAACCCATGCAGTTTTCCTGAGTCACTTTCCTTTATTTCACTCATCACAAGCATTTCGACTCAATGTTGGTCTTTGCCTCCCGTTAGGCACTGTGCAGTGTAGTAGTGTATCCCTATAGTAAATCAGAACTCTATAACACGGTCATAATCCTATGAAACCTAAAACACTTACGCATTGTGCCTGTTGACCATTCAAACCTCTAAGCACTTGAATCACTCATCACTTCATTCTATACTCATAGTTATCAATTTCACTTTTTGCATATACTTACCAGAATGTCTAGCTTCGACTGTTCACTTTCTTGTTCTATCATTTTTATCGGGTACACAACTTATTCTTTGAAGCATTCAATATTGTTGTTTTTCCGATTTCACTGCGTATCCAACTTATGACTCATAAGACTAGACTTACCACTTTAACTCCTGCACTTTTAACCTTTCTTATCACTAGATCTACAACTTCAATTTTCCAGAAATACTTCACAATCACCCACAATCTACTTGAAATTCTTTGAAACTCCCAATATCTGTAATTGATCTGTTCATTGCAGCATGATCTGTTCTCTAGTTGAGTTTAGTAGGCAGAATTGTCCGTTCATTTTAGCATTGTCGGTATTTATGCCTGTCTCTTTCCTCGAATTAACACTATGTATCCCTATAGGAATCTAAAGTCTCCAAGACTTTAAACAATTGCGATGATAACACCAATACCATTTATCAAAGTCAATTCAATTTATCACTGTTCAACACTTTCAAACACATCCCGTCTATCATCATAATCACTATCATTTGCTTACCTCGCATACTTCCCAATTAGGGTCTTGATGACTTTTCCAAACATCACTAAACAACATTCTACCTTCTCATTAAGTCCACAATTAATGAATTTACAATCCCTTTATGAAGATAACACTACATCACGTCATTGTCAGTTTTCCTTTAGGACTTCTTATCTCCATTCATTTTCTCTTTCCAATTGATTTTCTGTCATCCACATTGATATATATATACTAGTACCTAATCATCTGTACTTGGACTTCCATCAATTTCCACGTCATTTGAGTATTTCACTTCACATTGCAATAGGATCATCTCAAATTAAAATTCCACTCATGTTATTGGATACTTTACATTTCCGTACACACAATACAGATAACTTCAGTAGTATGAGATATGGCTCAATTTCACCTTTAATTTTTTGTCCATACTTCTTTCCGTTTGATCATTAGTCTTGTTACCATCTTTATACTGTTCACGAAAGTCTCATCAACCAATTATTATCCCTAATTGCTTTTCAATCATTCTTCACTATACGTACTATCTCAATCAGAACAATTTTATGCCATAATTTAAAAGATCAGAACATTCCTTACACTAAGGTTCCTTGTGAAAGTCACATAAACACTTTCTTTCACACTTATTCAGTAATCTATACCTCAGCATTTTATCCGGAAACTAATTAGTAACCTATACAATTCAGACTTCCATAAGACTCCTTTCCGTTTATGCTAATTCTCAAATAAATAACTGATGCCATAATCATTTCTCATTTCCTCTCATAAAGGTACATTCAGTCCTCCTATGTCTTACTTTAACCTAATATAAACTTTACACTTATAGCCACTCATGAAGCACGATTTAATCATTCATCGATCATCTCCTCCATGATTTCCATGTATCTTTCACATACATTTCATTAATCATGATCAACTTTACTGTACAATAGGTACTCCCAACAGTAAATCGACTTAAATGTGACAACTCTTTTCATATCACTATCATTGTTTCATTTTTTTTCTTTTCATTTCCCTAGTTTCATTCCCATAGCATTCATGTGTCAACTTGACCTTTTAAGGTCATACAATGTCATCTTCTTATTGCTTCGTATTTCTTTAATATCCTCAAACAATCTATAATAGGGCATTCACAGTCTCCAAAACACGACAAAATCGTTGATACAACTCCATTGTATCTCTATCTATTTACCCATCCAGTTACCATTTCTGTGTCTATATACATCTTTTCAACCAAATCTAGAATTTCCCGATACACAATCAGTAGAAAATTGTCAGTCTGTCTTTTTCCCTTACCATCCTTTGATACTAGTTTCCAAACTCTAAGCACAATATTCGCATAACCATTTCAGTCTCACGCTTAGGCGCTCATAATCATAACCATTTCCACAATTCATTTTAGTTTATCTATACACTTTTATCTCACCATGTCTACTTTTTTTTACTCTACTAGGCACTAGGCATCTTGCTTTTTCAGTTCTTTCAGTTCTCGATAGACCGTTACAGTACACTATTGATCTTCTTACAATCTCGCTATCATCATCTATCTACGATATCTACTAATATCTAACACCAATACAGTGAATCAATATCTACCTAATCGGACCATCTACACTTTACTCGGCCCAATGTTTCCGCTTCCTCACATATACAATGTAACTCTAATTACTTAATCATCCCGGACCTTTAATCTCACTTAAGACTACTATCACCAGTATGCTTCTCCTATCTCCAGTGGACCTTTCCAAGTTCTAGACATATTCATTTTTCTGTCACCATAATATTGCCATTTTAATTCGGGAATTCATTAATATCACTTCTTTTCTTAATCAGTCTAGGCCAACACAGTCATTCTAACCACAGTACAATATCAATCTCCTTATCCATTTTTCCCTTTTCCTTTCCTAATTGGTTATACACTTCCAGGGGTTCACCCTCTAACACAGTCTCACTTTTCTCTCACTTAATCACTTGACACGTACGCACACGTAGGATTTCTACCCGTGCGACTCAAACTAGGGATCAGTTGCCACGGTCTGCAATGACACAACTCAAATGCATGCACCTTATGTTTCAGACTGTGCCCCGATACATTACGTACTACTGGGCTCTGATACCACCTAAATGTAACACCCCACTCCCGAGTGACCCGAACCTGATATTATGGGGTGATATCCGAGTCCGTGCCCCGCGAGGGTGGAGTACTACATCAGTCGGTAAAACTCGGTATACAATTTTTTTTTATAACATACATTGGCCCGGTAAAAGCAATGGTAAAAACAGTAAGTAATTTAAGTCCATGAGCACAATAAACTATTTCCAATTATTACAAATAGTTAACACTCATTACAGTCAGGCAACAATAATGCAATTGTCAATGTGTAAAAACAATAACACCACAATGGGCTTAGTCTAAATACAAAGCATTGTTATACAATGATTGCGGAACACAATTTGGTAAGACACTAATGCAGACATCGAACCGATCCCACCTCATCCTTCACTTCGCTTACGAGACATATATCCCGCCGTCGAACGGGGTATTCTTCAAATCCTGAAAAAATAGATTGCAATTTTGGATGAGTTTGCGGACTCAATGAGAAACCATCATCGATGGTTTTCCTAATTCATGCATCACATAACAAATTATAGTAATAAGACAGTCTTAGTAGTACGAATACAGTCAATATTCATAGTTCATATTACACAGTCAATTGTCACAGTCAATATTTAGTTACGAATAATAAGACGATCATACAAGATATAGCGATACAAGACAAGAGTCATCCATTTACAATATAGTCACCAAGTCAAACAATACAATAATTATCAATTTCGGATATTCATCCAAGAATGATGGAATGCATATGTGACTTTTTTCGCTTTTATTACAAGATTGTGACCGAGCGATAAATGATTCGGTGTAGACGATCCGGGAGAATTATCTCCTTCGAGCTCGAGGCTCGTTTCAAAGATGTCGAGCTCTAGGCTCGATTCAAAGATCGATGACGCCTCGGTTCACAATTTTCCTTTTAGCGCTTTAATGCATTTGTGCATGAATGCACATGCCCAATAGATGTCAATATAATGTATCACGATCCACGGGTCACCCAAATGTACAAATTCAATTAAACACTTGTCTAATGCTCAATTCACAGTCAATAAAAGCCATATATAATCCATGTAATCCCCGTAGGGCAATCAAGTCACAGTAAACACGTTGATCGGGATAACCAACTAGGTTACTCACATCTTACTTCCGAGCTATTGTCGAAAAGTCTTTGTCACGTCGGTCGATCGACGCTCCAGTTGTGCCTAAGCATCAGAGAAGGTAACTATCACTAACGATTCAATCCGAATGAATTACTAATGCACATGTAGGTAAAAATATGCATGTTCATGAATTCCCAGACCTAATCCCATTTTTTTTCATTAGAAAAATCTGTTTAAAAATTAGAAAACCAATGACGCTAACGACGCTCAATTTGGACCTTAATAGATTCCCAATTAAATAAAATAGTGATTAGCGGTCCATTACCCAGACCCACGTCAATTTCCCGTCCAAAATCTACAATCTCTCAGAAAATGAAATTAAATATTCACTGAATCCGATGCCTCAAGAATCAGGTCAATCGGACGTCGGACAGAAATGTTATTCACGAAAGAAACCAAAATTCAACAATTAATATATATATATATATATATTGCCCTTATTTCCTACTCTTTTTCCCTTTCCTTTAACCGAAATTCAATAAATCATAACTTATTCTACACAATTCAGAAAAATGCAAACCATATCTCATTGGAAAGGTAATGAAACCTTCTACAAGTTTCCTTTAATCCAGAAAAATCAATTTCACCCCTAAGGGTGTCAAACATCCAATGTAAGCTACTGCCCACACATTCACTTCCTAAAACAGAACATTCATTGGAAATTCACTATCTTTCATTCTATGCAGTGACAAATTATACAATAAATATGATCATCAAGATCACAATGTTATCTACAACTTTCATGAAACAACCCAAATTTCAATTCCCTTGTTAACTAGGTCAAATAATTCACTCAAAGTTGCTGTCCCTGAAATCACTCAATTTGAGCAGTAACTTTCTATCAATCATATCTCCCTGTATACAAGTCAAAAAAATCACCACTTTATATCCCTGAAAAGATAAAATCTCAAAATTCAATTCTTCATGAAATAACCAGACTCTAATTCAGCTTCTAACAGTGTCAAATCTGTTATGCAAGTTTCTGACCTAATCAGCAATTAACATCACAATGTAGGTTCAAATTGTGAAAATCCATAACTCCCACATCTGATTTCCAGAAATTATATGCCATACACCACTTTCAAGATGAATGTGTCATCTAAAACTCTTCAGTAGATTTCCAATACCAATTCAATGCACAAAAATTACTAAAATTCCTCCTAATCTGAATGTACACCAAATTTGACATTCCAGCTAGGTTTCATTCAATGCATAAAAACAGCCAACAATCATCAGTCCATAACTCCTAATATACATATCAAAAAATTGCAAAATCAGTGGAATTGGAAAGCTAACTTAATAGGCTTCAACTTTCATTTAGTCCATTTGTCCTAATTCCTTCTCAATTAATTTATAAAAATTAGCAAAACTATAGGGTATGATTTCGGGTACTGTTCATTCCAGTCAATAGCAGTAACTTTCCAAGACAAATTGCACCCTCTTAAAGCTAAAATTGGACAGTGCCTATTTCACACAAAAATGTAGCTAACATCCCAAAGTTTAAGTGACCACAAACTTCACCTTATTTTCATTCCTATACAATGAGTTATGATCAAAACAGTACAATCGACCCTAAATTTCCAGATTTGGTCCAATCTTAGTTTCTATCTTTTCCAATGCCTTTAACACATCATTAAACATCCAAAGGAACACAAATCAGTTCTTATACCATTCATACATGTAATAGGGCTAATACACAAAAATTGGCAGCACTCAATTCTTCATTTCCAAGTAAAATCAATGATCAATATGCCATCAAAATCAAGTTAAAACCATGCATCAATCATCCTACTTTCAATTCATAACCAACTCTAACCTTATACCCATTAATACAAGCCATAATTGACATCAATTTAATGCATCCATAAGCATAATAAATGCACCAAACCTCCCATTCAATGTTTCTACCTACTATGATTCATAAAGTCATACTTAAGCATCATTGAAAACACCATTCAAAGCTTAATTTAAACACTTACCTATTAGCTTTTCCAACCTTCTCTTCTCTTCAATTCTTTCCTAACAATTGTTAACCCCTGTTTTCTAACCTCATGCAAGAGAAAGCCCTCCATGATAAGTAAGGAACTTGGTGTCTAGAAGAAGAAGGCTTGAAGTTTGGAGAAAGGTTGGATGAAGAAGATGAAAATCGATGGTGGGAAAGAGTTGAGTGATTTCGGTGGAAAGAAGTTTCTAAACAATTAAAGCTAGTTTTCAATCTTCCCAAAGGTTATAACTGTGGGTGAGTGGGTGAGTGATGATAAGGATGCATTAATGAGAGGCTAGGTGGCTTAAGAGAGAAACTAAAAAAAAATCGATGGAGATGTAAAGAAAGTAGGATTTTCGGTGGATGAAGACTAAAAAGCATTTAAAACCATTAGCTCCTTCTTTTCCTTAAGGCATCACCGAGAGAAACACTTATGCTAAAGACAAACATCATAAATTCATAGGCCAAATGACATTAGAAGGAAGAAAGAGACAAATTAGGTATAAGACAAAGTAAGGATAGATTTAGAAATCCCATCGAATCAATCCATTCTAGTCCAACGACCCTAATTTCAATCCCAAATAATATACCCAATATTACGGTGTTATTGGGTAGAAATTTTCGCCATGAAAATCGATCGGTTCGCTAATTGGCGATTTTTCCGTTCAAGAATTTTCTCGGGAAAATCCGAACAATTCCTAAAATCCTTAAAATAGAAAACAATTTATGGCGACTCGTAATAATTTTTCAAACCCATTAACCACGTTAATCCCGAAAAATTGTCTTAGGCACGCAAACCTAAATATCATGTATGCATGCACGTAATTTCATGTGCACAAATGTGATGTGGACCAATCCTATTATGCATGAACAAATTCTATGACTCCAAATCTATTCCA
Source organism: Erythroxylum novogranatense (assembly GCA_029891385.1). NCBI lineage: Eukaryota > Viridiplantae > Streptophyta > Magnoliopsida > Malpighiales > Erythroxylaceae > Erythroxylum > Erythroxylum novogranatense. Next base: position 57,194,727 of record CM057224.1, read on the forward strand.
TCCTATGTCAAATTTACTATTTTACCTTCCAATCGAGGGTGGATGTTACAATTCCCCCTCTTAATAAAAATTTCGTCCTCGAAATTCTCAATCAACAGATTCAAGATGACCGTAATCATATGTTCCTATATGTCCCATACACTTTTCCACTCAATAATTCATTTTCCGAAAGGTCACAGAACTATATTGGTCAATTGTTCAGCCATTAATTTGGCTAACTCATTATCACTCAAGACAAGAGATTTTGACTCAACAAGGCTATCATTGGCGATCTCATTTTCTTAGCTATCTCACTTGCCATTTTCGAGTAGTCATTATCTTTAGTTTCAATGCTATGACTCGATTCATTATTTTCAACCTGCTCACTAATCATCACGCTTATCAATCCAATACCTTTTTCTCACTATACCGTCAATATCTTTTTCTCCCAATAACATACTGACTAAGTCGTATTCCATGGAGTACATCTTTTCAAGGTGATACTTATAATAACCTCCTTTATCTCGTGGGTGACTATCTACATTCCTTTGGTACCAATACAATGACATTTAGCTTCATCTCACTATAACCAAAGGATACTTTACCTAATGCGGCCATGCTTTATATCCCATTGACTCTCTGCTCAAATTCAATTCTCCTTAGACAATTCATTATTCTATAGTGTTCACGACCTCTATTCGATATGCATTTTCTCTGTTTCATTTGTCCGATCCTCGATCCACTTTAACTAACCCATGCGCTTTCTGAGTCACTTTCCTTTATTTCACTCATCACAAGCATTTCGACTCAATGTTGGTCTTTGCCTCCGTTAGGCAATCGTGCAAAGGTAGTAGTGTATCCCTATAGTAAATCGTAACTCTATAACACGGCCATAATCCTATGAAACCTAAACCACTTACTTAATTGTGCTGTTGACCATTCAAACCTCTAAGCACTTGAATCACTCATCACTTCATTCTATACTCATAGTTATCAATTTCACTTCGCATATACTTACCGTAATGTCTAGCTCGATCGCTCACTTTCTTGTTCTATCTTTTTTATCTGCACACAACTTATTCTTTCAAGCATTCAATATTGTTGTTTTTCCGATTTCACTGCAGATCCAACTTATGACTCATAAGACTAGACTTACCACTTTAACTCCCCGCACTTTTAACCTTTCTTATCACTAGATCTACAACTTCAATTTTCCGAAATACTTCACAATCACCCACAATCCACTTGACATTCTTTGAAACTCCCAATATCTGTAATTGATCTGTTCATTGCAGCATGATCTGTTCACTAGTTGAGTTTAGTAGGTAGAATTGTCCGTTCATTTCAGATTATCGGTATTTATGCCTGCCTCTTTCCTCAATTAACACTATGTATCCCTATAGGAATCTAAAGTCTCCAAGACTTTAAACAATTGCGATGATAACACCAATACCATTTATCAAAGTCAATTCAATTTATCACTGTTCAACACTTTCAAACACATCCCGTCTATCATCATAATCACTATCATTTGCTTACCTCGATACTTCCCAATTAGGGTCTTGATGACTTTTCCAAACATCACTAAACAACATTCTACCTTCTCATTAAGTCCACAATTAATGAATTTACAACCTTTATGAAGATAACACTACATCACGTCATTGTCGGCTTTCCTTTAGGACTTCTTATCTCCATTCATTTTCTCTTTCCAATTGATTTTCTCGTCATCCACATTGATATATATATATACTAGTACCTAATCATCTGTATTTGACTTCCATCAATTTCCACGCCATTTGATTATTTCACTTCACATTGCAATAGATCATCTCAAATTAAAATTCCACTCATATTATTGGATACTTTACATTTCGTATACACAATATGTGATAACTTCAGTAGTATGAGATATGACTCAATTTCACCTTTAATTTTTTGTCCATATTTCTTTCCGTTTGACCATTAGTCTTGTTACCATCTTTATACTGTTCACGAAAGTCTCATCAACCAATTATTATCCCTAATTGCTTTTCAATCATTCTTCACTATACGTACTATCTCAATCAGAACAATTTTATGCCATAATTTAAAAGATCAGAACATTCCTTACACTAAGGTTCCTTGTGACAGTCACATAAACACTTTCTTTCACACTTATTTAGTAATCTATACCTCAGCATTTTATCCGGAAACTAATTAGTAACCTATACAATTCAGACTTCCATAATACTCCTTTCTGTTTATGCTAATTCTCAAATAAATAACTGATGCCATAATCATTTCTCATTTCCTCTCATAAAGGTACATTCAGTCCTCCTATGTCTTACTTTAACCTAATATAAACTTTACACTTATAGCCACTCATAGAAGCACGTATTTAATCATTCACTGATCATCTCCTCCATGATTTCCATGTATCTTTCACATACATTTCATTAATCATGATCAACTTTACTGTACAATAGGTACTCCCAACAGTAAATCGACTTAAATGTGACAACTCTTTTCATATCACTATCATTGTTTCATTTTTTTTCTTTTCATTTCCCTAGTTTCATTCCCATAGCATTCATGTGTCAACTTGACCTTTTAAGGTCATACAATGTCATCTTATTATTGCTTCGTATTTCTTTAATATCCTCAAACAATCTATAATAGGCATTCAGGTCCCCAAAACACGATTAAAATCGTTGATACAACTCCATTGTATCTCTATCTATTTACCCATCCAGCTACCATTTCGTGTCTATATACATCTTTTCAACCAAATCTAGAATTTCCCGATACACAATCAAGAGAAAATTGTCATCGTCTTTTTTCCTTACCATCCTTTGATACTAGTTTCCAAACTCTAAGCACAATATTCGTGATAACCATTTCAGGCCTCACGCTTAGGCGCCATAATCATAACCGTTTCCCCAATTCATTTCAGTTTATCTATACACTTTTATCTCACCATGTCTACTTTTGCTTACTCTACTAGGCACTAGGTATCTTGCTTTTTCAGTTCTTTCAGTTCTCGATAGACCTTTACAGTACACTATTGATCTTCTTACAATCTCGCTATCATCATCTATCTACGATATCTACTAATATCTAACACCAATACAGTGAATCAATATCTACCTAATCGGACCATCTACACTATACTCAGTTCCAATGTTTCCCGTTTCCTCACATATACAGTCAGAACTCTAATTACTTAATCATCCCGGACCTTTAATCTCACTTAAGACTACTATCACTAGTATGCTTCTCCTATCTCCAGTGGACCTTTCCAAGTTCTAGACATATTCATTTTTCTCGTCACCATAATATTGCCATTTTAATCCGGAATTCATTAATATCACTTCTTTCCTTAATCGCCTAGCCAACACACCATTCTAACTACAAGACAATATCAATCTCCTTATCCATTTTTCCTTTTCCTTTCCTAATTGGTTATACACTTCGTGGGTTCACCTCTAACACGCCTCACTTTTCTCTCACTTAATCACTTGACACGCATTTATTACGTAGGGATTTCTACCCGTGCGACTCAAACTAGGATCGATTGTCACGATCGCAATGACACAACTCAAATGCATGCACCTTATGTTTCAGACTGTGCCCTGATACATTACGTACTACTGGGCTCTGATACCACCTAAATGTAACACCCCACTCCCGAGTGACCCGAACCTGATATTATGGGGTGATATCCGAGTCCGTGCCCCGCGAGGGTGGAGTACTACATCAGTCGGTAAAACTCGGTATACAATTTTTTTTATAACATACATTGCCTCGGTAAAAACAACGGTAAAAACAGTAAGTAATTTAAGTCCATGAGCACAATAAACTATTTCCAATTATTACAAACAGTTAACACTCATTACAGTCAGGCAACAATAATGCAATTGTCAATGTGTAAAAACAATAACACCACAATGGGCTTAGTCTAAATACAAAGCATGTTATACAATGATTGGAACACAATTTGGTAAGACACTAATGCGCAACCTAACCGATCCCGACCTCTATCCTTCACTTGCCTTACAGAGACATACTCCTGCGTCGAACGGGTATTCTTCAAATCCTAAAAATAGATTGCAATTTTGGATGAGTTTATAACTCAATGAGAAACCATCATCGATGGTTCTCCCAATTCATGCATCACATAACAAATTATAGTAATAAGATGTCTTAGTACTACTTAATACAAATAATATTCATAGTTCATATTACATACCAATTGTCACATACCAATATTTAGTTACGTAATAATAAGACATCCACAACAAGATAAGCGATACAAGACAAGAGTCATCCATTTACAATACAATGTCAAGTCAAACAATACAATAATTATCCATTTCATATATTCACCCAAAGAATGATGCAATGCATATGTGACTCTTTTTCGCTTTTATTACAAGATTGTGACCGAAAGATAAAAAAGATTCAAGTAGACGATCCGGGAGAATTATCTCCTTCGAGCTCGAGGCTCGTTCAAAGATGTCGAGCTCTAGGCTCGGTTCAAGATAGTATGGCGCCTCGGTTCACAATTTTCTTTTTAGCAGTTTAATGCATTTGTGCATGAATGCACATGCCCAATAGATGTCAATATAATGTATCATAGTCCATGGGTCAGTTCAAATGTACAGTCCAATTAAATAGTTGTCTAATGCTCAATTCACAGTCAATAAAAGCCATATATAATCCACGTAATCCCCGTAGGGCAATCAAGTCACAGTAAACACGTTGATCGGGATAACCAACTAGGTTACTCACATCTTACTTTCGAGCTATTGTCAGAAAGTCTTTGTCACGTCGGTCGATCGACGCTCCAGTTGTGCCTAAGCATCAGAGAAGGTAACTATCACTAACGATTCAATCCGAATGAATTACTAATGCACATGTAGGTAAAAATATGCATGTTCATGAATTCCCAGACCTAATCCCATTTTTTTTATTAGAAAAATCTGTTTAAAAATTAGAAAACCAATGACGCTAACGACTCTCAATTTGGACCTTAATAGGTCCCCAATTAAATAAAATAGTGATTAGCGGTCAAATACTAGGACCCATGTCAATTTCCCGTCCAAAATCCCCAATCTCTCAGAAAATGAAATTAAATATTCACTGAATCCGATGCCTCAAGAATCAGGTCAATCGGACGTCGGACAGAAAAGTTATTCACGAAAGAAACCAAAATTCAACAATTATATATATATATATATATATATATATATATATATATATATTGCCCTTATTTCCTACTCTTTTTCCCTTTCCTTTAACCGAAATTCAATAAATCATAACTTATTCTACACAATTCAGAAAAATGCAAATCATATCTCATTGGAAAGGTAATGAAACCTTCTACAAGTTTCCTTTAATCCAGAAAAATCAATTTCACCCCTAAGGGTGTCAAACATCCAATGTAAGCTACTGCCCACACATTCACTTTCTAAAACAGAATATTCATTGGAAATTCACTATCTTTCATTCTATGCGGTCACAAATTATACAATAAATATGTTCATCAAGATCACAATGTTATCTACAACTTTCATGAAACAACCCAAATTTCAATTCCCTTGTTAACTAGGTCAAATAATTCACTCAATATTGCTGTCCCTAAAATCACTCAATTTGAGCAGTAACTTTCTATCAATCTTATCTCCCTGTATACAAGTCAAACAAATCACCACTTTATATCCCTGAAAAGATAAAATCTCAAAATTCAATTCTTCATGAAATAACCAGACTCCAATTCAGCTTCTAACAGTGTCAAATCTGTTATGCAAGTTTCTGACCTAATCAGCAATTAACATCACAATGTAGGTTCAAATTGTGAAAATCCATAACTCCCACATCTGATTTCCAGAAATTATATGCCATACACCATTTTCAAGATGAATGTGTCATCTAAAACTCTTAAGTAGATTTCCAACACCAATTCAATGCACAAAAATTACTAAAATTCCTCCTAATCTGAATGTACACCAAATTTGACATTCCAGCTAGGTTTCATTCAATGCATAAAAACAGCCAACAATCATCAGTCCATAACTCCTAATAGACATATCGAAAAATTGTAAAATCAGTGGAATTGGAAAGCTAACTTAATAGGCTTCAACTTTCATTTAGTCCATTTGTCCTAATTCCTTCTCAATTAATTTATAAAAATTAGCAAAACTATAGGGTATGATTTCGGGTACTGTTCATTCCAGTCAATAGCAGTAACTTTCCAAGACAAATTGCACCCTCTTAAAGCTAAAATTGGACAGTTCCTATTTCACACAAAAATGTAGCTAACATCCCAAAGTTTAAGTGGCCACAAACTTCACCTTATTTTCATTCCTATACAATGAGTTATGATCAAAACGGTACAATCGACCCTAAATTTCCAGATTTGGTCCAATCTTAGTTTCTATCTTTTCCAATGCCTTTAACACATCATTAAACATCCAAAGGAACACAAATCAGTTCTTATACCATTCATACATGTACTAGGGCTAATATACAAAAATTGGCAGCACTCAATTCTTCATTTCCAAGTAAAATCAATGATCAATATGCCACCAAAATCAAGTTAAAACCATGCATCAATCATCCTACTTTCAATTCATAACCAACCCTAACCTTATACCCATTAATACAAGCCATAATTGACATCAATTTAATGCATCCATAAGCATAATAAATGCACCAAACCTCCCATTCAATGTTTCTACCTACTATGATTCATAAAGTCATACTTAAGCATCATTGAAAACACCATTCAAAGCTTAATTTAAACACTTACCTATTAGCTTTTCCAACCTTCTCTTCTCTTCAATTCTTTCCTAACAATTGTTAACCCCTTTTTTCTAACCTCATGCAAGAGAAAGCCCTCCATGATAAGTAAGGAACTTGGTGTCTAGAAGAAGAAGGCTTGAAGTTTGGAGGAAGGTTGGATGAAGAAGATGAAAATCGATGGTGGGAAAGAGTTGAGTGATTTCGTGGAAAGAAGTTTCTAAACAATTAAAGCTAGTTTTCAATCTTCCCAAAGGTTATAACCGTGGGTGAGTGGGTGAGTGATGATAAGGATGCATTAATGAGAGGCTAGGTGGCTTAAGAGAGAAACTAAAAAAAATTCGATGGAGATGTAAAGAAAGTAGGATTTTCGGTGGATGAAGACTAAAAAGCATTTAAAACCATTAGCTCCTTCTTTTCCTTAAGGCATCACCGAGAGAAACACTTATGCTAAAGACAAACATCATAAATTCATAGGACAAATGGCATTAGAAGGAAGAAAGAGACAAATTAGGTATAAGACAAAGTAAGGATAGGATTTAGAAATCCTACTGGAATCTGACCCATTCTAGTCCAATGACCCTAATTTCAATCCCAAAATAATATACCCAATATTACAGTGCCATTGGGTAGAAATTTTCGCTACCGAAAATCGACCGGTTCGCCATTTGGCGATTTTTCCGTTCCGGGAATTTTCTCCGGAAAAATCCAGAAAAATTCCTAAAAATCCCTTAAAATAGAAAACAATTTATGGCGCACTCAGAATAATTTTTCAAACCCATTAACCACGTTAATCCCAATAAAATTGTCTTAGGCACGCAAACCGGGAATATCATGTATGCATGCACAGTAATTTCATGTGCACAAATGTGACTGTGGACCAATCCTATTATGCATGAACAGTCCTATGCACTCCAAATCTGTTCCATCCTATGTCAAATTTACTATTTTACCCTTCCAATTGAGGGTGAGATGTTACAATGTTACTAACATGCATTGTACATATTTTAATTGCTCCTTGTGCATTATTAAAGATTTCTGATTGTACACTTGGTAATATTTGTGTATTTTAATTATTATAGTGGCGCATTTGGAACGTCAACCCACCGACGTTGCCGAGACTTCCAGGCATTAGCTTCAGAAGCTATTGGTGAGTGACCTAGACGGTTCTTTCAATTATTATTTACTTATAATACTGTGGTGAATAGTGGTGGGTTTGAAAATTGTTTCTGATTGTGAATTCCGAACAGAAGGTCTGATGTATTGGGGAGCTATGATATAGAAGTGTTACTTGTATGTGAATTTGTGACCTACTTGCTTGAGATGTGATAAATTGTGACACATGTATTGATTGTGATATATATACTGCTTAATTGTGACATGTGCATTCCATGCATGAACGCATGATCAGATAATGGCAGTTGTGACCAGAGCAGCCACCGAGAGCTACAAGCTCAATGATTTTATTCAGGCCTCGAGGCCCACAGTGCTTCAGAGCCTCAGGCTCAACGATTAATGTGCCTATATTGGGACAGTTCAGGCGCTCGGTCACAACAACGAAATAAATTAAAAAAGTGTCACATGCGCATTTCATATGCATTTGATTTAATCTCTGTGATTGAGAAAAAGGCACAAATGCCTTATGCTTGTGTGAAAATGAAATATTATACTATGTGATCATTTGGTACGTCTGATGTATGTAAAAGTATGAAATAACTGTGATATACTTGATTGTTGCATGAATTGAGTGAACCATTGATGATGGTTACCTCACTGAGTTCGCAAACTCACCCAAAATTGTAACATTATTTTTCAGGACTGAGAGTAGACTCCTAGTTCCAGCAGAACTTTTCCTACCATGTAGATTGTTTTGGCAAGAGAAGTCATGGTTCACAGGTCGGTCAGCTGGGACTTTGGGGATGACCTAGATAGATCTGTTGTTTTCCTTTTTCATGTAGCATATTGTGTTAGGATTTTTGGGATTTATGTATAGACAGTACAGAATGACAGATGTATAAACTCCTTGATTTTGATGAATGAAATGAGGAAAACTTTGGTTTCAAAAATTAGTGATTTTTATATTGATGTTTTATTCTTATGATGCCATGTGAAGTACAGTAGTGATCGTTCGTAGCTCACCCTTATCGTAGGATATGTGTTGGAATGACCTACGAGCGTCCCAGTGTGTACCCTGCGGTATGGGGGTGCTACATTTAGGTGGTATCAGAGCATGGTTTGGCATCTGTTGGGACTAGTAGACTATTTAGGTATGAATTATTTTTGATGAAATGAAATGAGGAACAATTTGGTTCAAAAAGCTTGTGATTTTATACTGATGTTTTATTATTATGATGCCATGTGAAGTACAGTAGTGATTGTTCGTAGCTCACCCTTATCGTAGGATATGTATTGGAATGACCTACGGGCGTCCCGGTGTGTACCCTGCGGTAAGGGGGCGCTACATGGATGACTGGAACTTTTCCAAAATTTGTTAGAATAGAAGCTTTTGTTGTGATTGCTCTCTTAGTGTAGTTCTCTACTTTAATTTGTGGCTATATAAGATTGAGCCTTTGATTTCTAGATTTTATGGTTGTTGATTTTTGTAAGAAAGTATTTGTGATAGTGGATTTCATTTGTTTGGATCGAGAGAGGTCCCGTGGTTTTTTATCCTTCACACCGAAGGAGTTTTTGCCACGTTAAATAATTATTGTGTTTTGTGATTGGTTTTTGATTTGTGCATTATTGGGGCAGTTTATGATCATTTGGTTTGCTGCCAATTTTTGCTCATTATTACTCCCAATAAATTTATTCATGTGGGGAAAGATTTATTGATTGATTGTTGTGTATTTATATCTGCTTCCTTCCCAGCACCTTCTTCTCATAATCAAGAAAATCATATGGTTATGACATAAAGATCTAGCTTTTAGAATGTCATACAAAAATGCAGTTTTAATATCAAGTTGTTCTAATTCCAAATCAAATGAACTCAATATAAAAGAAATCATACGGTCTTATGTTTTATAAATGTTGAGAATACTTCATAGTTGTCTATGTAGTTTTAACAGTATTGCTGGAGATTTTTAGTTATGTAGTTGAATCTCTTCAGAAAAGTGTATAGACATTCTAATGAGGAAATCCTTAAGATACTTTATCTATATCCTAATTTTCAGATATTATTTAATTTTATCATTAGAGTGATACTAATAACTTCAATCACGCAAAGGTATTACATTAAATATTATTTTATGAAGGGTAAGATATTATTCGAATAACTTGCATGCACATGCACAACTTTCATAAGCATACGGAGAGCCTTATTGTACCCAAATAATAGCAATTTAACAAGGACAAACACTTAAGACTTATCCAAATCGCCTCTCTCTTGCTTGAAAATATCGAAGCGCTTCCACGAAATCAGCTTCTCCAAAGTCAGGCCAATCTATTGGTGGGAAATACAGTTCGGTATATGACAGTTGCCACATTAAAAAACCACTAACCCTTTGCTCCTTACCTGGTCATATAAGAAGATCAAGGTCTGAGAATTGGGTACATCTTGTTTCCATTTCCTGATCCATTAGAGACTCATCAATGTCTTTGGGGTCAACAAGACCGTCCTTCACTTTTACTGCCACCCTTTTACAAGCTTGAACGATGTCGTATTGCCCGTTATAGTTAACTGCGATCATCAAATGCAAACCAATGTTGTTCTTTGTGGTCTCTTCTGTGTGAACAATTAATTGCTGCAATGAATTAGAGAGTATGGATGTATCGCCAATTATAGTTTAAGGAAAAGTTTTCTTTGATGAGAAAAATTATATTTCATCATGTGTTGGGTCTGTACAGGAGGAGAATATTTAAGTTGTACAAGGACAGCTCATTTGCTGCTAAGGTGCGGATGTGTGTGTAACAGAAAAGCTAGCTAATGGCTGAAATATTCTAGAGCTATGTACAAGAAAAGAAAAGAGAAAAGGAAAAATCAGTAACTTGCATGGGTGGTCCGAATAGTCTATGTCTATGTGTGGGTAAGTTTATAGTTGCTTTTGGGTCAGCCCACTCCTTTCTTCCTGTCTCTTGTCCGATTGTTATGTATAATGTCCTCATTTATGCCCTAGCCCACTTCACTTTCTTTCCTATTTGGGTGGAGCTGGTCTTGTGTGACCCGAGATTCTCATCACCCCTTTAATTCGGAGCTTCTAGAAGACTGACAAATCCGCACTTGAGAGTTAGATCTTCAAAGGCTCGTGCAGTGAGGGGCTTTGTGAACAGGTCCACGAGTTGATGTTTACTGTGGACATGCTGGAGATCTAGAAAGTTCAAGGTTATGGTGTCGCGTACGAGATGGAGATCGATCTCCAGGTGCTTGATTCTTTCGTGGAAGACGAGGTTCTTCGAGATGTAGATCGCTGCTTGGTTATCGTAGTATAAAGGTATGGCCCCTGTACTTGCTATTTGAAAGCATCGAAGTAATTGTACAACCTATTTTAACTCACATGTAGTTGATGCTAGGCTTCGGTATTTTGCTTCAGTTGTGGATCTACTAACTGTTGTTTGTTTCTTTGTTTTCCACGATATGGGAGAGTGTCCGAGGAACACACAAAAGCCAGTGAGAGAGCGTCTGGTAAACACGCAGCTGGCCCATTCTGTAGCGCCCCCTTACCGTAGGGTATCCACTGGGACACCCGGAGGTCATTCTGGCACATATCCTACAATAACGGCACGCTACGATCGATCACTACATTCCCTTCAAAAGGCATGGTAACATAATTCACTTGAAAAGCATCATAAGAAGATCACAATATTTTAAAAACCCACTTTTTCCTCATTACATTTAACAAAAATCAAAGTCTACATTGTCTGTCCACAATATCCGTATGTACATCATCAGAAAACCTAATACAATAGTACTACGTGAATGAGGAAAGTGTATCAAAATTATCTAAACCACCCAAAAGATCCCCAGCTGACCGACCTTTGAGCCATGACTTCTATCTCCAATCGTAATCTACTCGGCTAGTAGATCCTCTTTAGCAACTAGAGTCGTCTCTCAGTCCTGAAAAGACAACGTTGCAATTTTGGTGAGTTTTGCAAACTCAATGTCGCTCAATTCATGCATCACATCATCGCACATAACACAATGTTCACTTTTTTGCAATTTCACAATATATCACATTGTTCATACAAAACACACATCATCTACAATTGGCAATGCACATGAGACTCATTTTCATTTATTATTGTCGTTATGACCAAGTTCTTTTTTCCAGCTCATCCCTTCATGGATGTCGAGCTTTGTCGTATACGTCCCATATCCCTTAGCGGATATTGGGGATAGTCGCACTCGAGCCCGAGGCTCTATTCACATTCCGAGCTTTAAGCTCTTTGTCCTGGCTACTCCGGTCATAACTTTTTTTATCTTACATGCATTCATGTCATAAATGTTGCACATATCATAACCTCAGTCAATCACATGAATGCACATTCACATTTTGATCACATTCATCATCGGACCTTAGTCCGGCATTCAGCATAAATGCTGAGCATACTTTTGCAATCATATGCACATTCACAACTTTCGCATGTTTGGAGCATTTAAATAACTCATTCAAAACATATTCTAAGCAAACAATTAATTAAGTGAGACCGTCTAGGTTACTCACAAGTTTCTCCTGAAGCTAATGCCTAGAACCTCCAACAGTGGCTAATCTATAACAAATAACATATACATATATCACAATTTGAACAATCATAAATGTTTAATAAGGCACATGAATGAGATGAAATATGTACAATGCATATTCATGACTATCCCGGGTATCAATCCATCTATTTCATCATAAGACATTCAACTATCAAAACTCACTTAACTAGCCTCATTCTGTGGGATTTAAACCTTCATAAACCATTTGAATCCAATTTCATAGTCCAATGAACCATTTCAGATCTTTCTCCAAACCCTAACTTTCGGGTCCACTGTTCATGTTTAATTAGAAGGCAAAACTTTCATAATTAGAGCCTACTTTCTCTTAGAAAAGTGTTCCTTTATCTTTTATCTTTCCATTAACCCCAAAATCACTCAATTTGGTTTAGTATATTCAAAGATGTGCCTCAAACATTTTTGGAATGTTCCTCTCCAAAACAGTGTATTACATCCGACTTCCATCCAGAAATTGAACACCTTAGAGACCATATCAAGATTCAGCTACTTCATATAATTTTTATCCCTATTACTCTAGTTTACTAAGAATTAAGAATCACCTCAATTGGAATCCTATAGACCAAGATGTCATCAAAATACTGAAATACATTCAGTAAAATATCCAGTTCATGCTCCTTCCACCGATACCCTTACTTTGATTCAATCAATCATTTCAATATAATACCAAAAACGATAAATTTTTTTGGAGAGATAAATAAATGTGTTAGGAATCCAATGCTTCAAAAATCAGGTCATTTGGAGGTCTAGAGAAGAATTTATGACCAAAAGAGTACAACTTGTTTTTGCGTCTCAGTTTCTTCGTCTACTTTTATGCGTCTACTTTTATGCGTCTGCTTTTCTGCGTCTGCTTTTATGCATCTGCTTTTATGCATCTGCCTTTCTGCATCTACTTTTATGCGTCTGCTTTTATGCTTCTGCTTTTATGCATCCGCTTTTTTGCGTCTACTTTTATGCGTCCGCTTTTATGCGTCTGCTTTTATGCGTCTGCTTTTCTGCGTCCAGAACATCTCCAATTATAAGATGCATAACTTTTGACTCCAATGTCTAAAATTTACAAACCTTATACCGTTGGAAAGATAAAAGAATTATATACAACTTTCAAGAAGGAAACTTTACCAGAATCTATCTAAATCAGGTCCAAAGTTCCTCCCAAAGTTAGAACATGAATTTTCACTCAACTCTCAACATCCTACACCTAGTTCTCAAATTCGTGACAACTTTTGAGATTCTTAGAGACGGAACTGAAATTCGATGTCTTCATAAGAATTGTATCCATATATTCCTAGTTTACTCCGAATCAAGAATCATCTCGTTTGGACAACCACAGAAAATGTTATAGCTAAAATACTGAAACATACTCAGTGAGAAATTTTCCAGACTTTCTAACTTTCAACACTTTACGTCACCAAACACCAAAAGTTTTCTCAAAAACTAATTTAACACTATAACTGAATTTATTTCTCCCTAATTACCTCGTATTTAAGAAAAAACATATAAAGTACATTTTCTATGCAAATGACAGTAATTTTTCAACTTTATTTCACAAATCCCTGACTGCAAGGGATTTCTCTAACACTTACCTGCTGAAAACTCCAAAATCTTCAAGCCCTAATCTCCACCAAAATTTTCGTACTTTACTGAGTGAAATGATTAGCTTCTGGTTTTTCCTTAGAGTAGATGACATAAATGGCAAAGTAAGGTTGGTGAAAGAAAGGAAGAACACAGAAGTCCCTTAGAAGATATTTTGCTGGAAAACTCTGTGTTTCGAAGAGAGAAGTTTTAGAAAGATGAGAATAAAAAAGGGACTTGGACAAGACTTAACCTGTCAACTCTCAAGGAATAGTGACCTACTTCTAGCTAGAGTACAAGGTCTAAGTGACACATGTCACTTTCTTAATGATTAAACTCTAACTTAGTTTCTTTTGAAACTAACTCCATAACTTCACCAACATATACAAATACAATATTTCCCACCAAAATTCAGAATATCAAAATTTCACTAACCCATAAAATTTTCAATGTAATAACATTCAAAATTCTCAAATCATTCCAATTATACCCGGAATTATTCATGAATGCATATACAATTATTTTCATGTGCAAATATATTCACTATTTATGTGTAAGTGTATGGCATATCATGCATGAACATAGAAGTGCATCTCTAACTCTCATTACTCACTCACATTTACCATCCTACCCTTCCCACTAGTAATGGGATGTTACAACTCTCCCCTTCTTAAAGAAATTTCGTCATCGAAATTCTTACCTGCTTGCTCGAATAGTTGGGGATATTGTCTCCTCATATGCTCCTCTGTCTCCCATGTTACTTCTTCAGTCGAGTGGTTCCTCCAAAGGACTTTTACCAATGGAATAACCTTGTTCCTCAACTGCTTAATTCGTGATCCCACAATCTTGATCGGCTCCTCAACATAGCTTAAGTTACTAGCAACCTCAATCTCCTGAGCTGGTATCACATGTGTCGGATCCGATCGGTATCTTCGGAGCATACTCACATGGAACACATTATGCAATTGAGACATCTCATTCGGTAAAGCCAACTTATAGGCCAAAGGTCCTATCCTCTCAATGATCTCATAAGGACCAATGTACCTAGGGCTCAACTTGCCCTTTTTACCGAATCTCAAAACTCCCCTCCAGGGTGACACTCTAAAAAATACTCTATCTCCTACACTGTACTCCATATCACATCAGTGTTGATCCACATAACTCTTTTGCCTATCCTGAGCCGCTTTAATTCGGCTTCGGATCAACTTCACCTTATCCACTGTGTCCTGTATCAACTTTGGGCCTTCCATCATTCTCAAGCCCTCTTCATCCCAATACAATGGTGACCGACATTTCCTACCATACAGTGCCTCATACGGTGCCATTCTGATACTACTGTGGTAGTGGTTATTGTAGGCAAACTCTATCAATGCCATATACTGATCCCAAGCTCCTCTAAACTCCAATACACAAGCTCTAAGCATATCTTCAATAGTCTTGATTGTCCTCTCACCATCTTTCTAGGGATGAAATGTTGTACTGAAGTTTAACTTAGTTTCCATGGCAGTCTGCAAGCTCTTCCAAAATCTCGAAGTAAATCTCAGATCTCTGTCTAATACTATGGACACTAGTACTCCATGTAGTCTCACCACTTCATTTACATACTTCTGGGCCAACTGATCAAGTGAGTTATTCTCTCTCACTGGTAAGAAATGGGCCGATTTAGTCAACCGGTCCACTATGACCCAAATAGCATCATGCTGCCTCGGAGTCTTAGGCAAACCCATGATGAAGTCCATAGTGATCCGTTCCCATTTCCACTCCGGAATGGGCAACAAATTAAACTTCCCTACGGGAGCCTGGTGCTCCGCCTTCACTTGCTGGCACGTCAAACATCTAGACACATACTCAGCTACTTGCTTCTTCATTCCAGGCCACCAAAAATGTTGCTTCAATGTGTTATACATCCTGGTAGTACCAGGATGCATAGCATAGGCGGCCATATGAGCTTCCTCAAGGATCTCCTTCCTCAAATCATCCACATTAGGTACACATAGCCTATGTCTCAACCACAAAGTCTCATCCCTCAACTCAAACTCGGACTCCGGATTTGCCTTCACTTTCTCTATAAGCTTTACCATATCAGAATCTTTGTTCGCACTCTTCTCGATTCTATCACGTAGCATTGGCCTCAACTTCAAAGTAGCGACTAGTGCCTCATCTTGCTCCGATTCAACTCTACATTTAGAGCTCTCAAATGAATCGATTAGGTAACCTCGATAATCGAATCGAAATGCACTAGCATTAGACTTCCCCTCAAAGTATCTGTCACCACATTAGCTTTCCCGGTGGTACTCAATAGACAATCATAATCTTTAATAACTCAATCCACCTCCTTTGCCTCAAGTTTAGCTCCTTCACTCATCAAATATTTCAGACTCGATGATCGGATATATCTGGAAAGTCTCCCATACAAATAATGTCTCCAAATCTTTAGAGCAAAGACAATCGCAACTAGCTCTAAATCGTAACGGATAATTGATCTCGTGAGACCTTAATTGTCTCGATGCATAGGCGATCACCTTGCTATCTTTGCATCAAGACACATCCCAAACTTTGTCAAGCATCACTATATACCACATATCCTCCAATCCTCGATGGAATAGTCAACACCGGTGGTAGTAGTCGGTACGATGTTTCAGCTCCTCAAAGCTCTTCTGACACTCCTCACTCCATCTAAACACTACATTCTTCCTCAGAAGTTTAGTCAGAGGGGTCGAGATCAAGGAAAACTCCTTGCCAAATCTTCGGTAATATCCGGCTAATCCTAGGAAGCTTCGGATCTCAGACACATTTCTCGGAGCTTCCCAATTCATAACTGCCTCTACCTTCTTTGGATCTACCTATATGCCATCTCCAGTCACTATATGTCCCAGAAATACAACTTGATCTAGCTAAAATTCACACTTACTAAATTTGGCATACAATTGTTTCTCTCTCATAATCTGTAAGATCACTCTCAAATGCTCAGCATGCTCCTTTCTACTCTTTGAATACACCAAGATATCGTCAATGAACACAATTACAAATCTATCCAGGTAGTGTAACACCCCCCCCCTACTGGAAGGGTAGAATAGTAAATTGGTATAGGATGTGCTAGATTGAGATTTCATGGGACTGTTCATGCATAATAGGATTGGTCCACAAATACATTTGTGCACATGAAATTCTTGTGCATGCATACATGATATTCTCGGTTTGCGTGCCTCGTATAATTTTATTGGGATTAACGTGGTTAATGGGTTTGAAAAATTATTCGAGCGCCATAAATTGTTTTCTATTTTATCGAATTATAGGAATTTTCGGAAATTTAGGAGAAAATTCTTGATCGGAAAAAATCGCCAATTGGCTTAACCTGTCGATTTTGGTAGCAAAATTGCTACCCATTGGTACTGAATTATTGGGTATATTATTTTGGGATTGAAATTAGGGTCATTGAACTAAATGGGTCAAATTGTAGTAGGATTTCTAAATCCTATACAAGAGTTTTGTTTTATACCTATTTTGTTTTTTTCTAAGAAGTGCCACTTGTCCTCTTAATTTAATGCTCCTTGTCCTATGCTAGAGTGCTCCTCTCGGTTATGCCTTAAGGAATAGAAGAAATGAATGGGTTTAAAGGCTAAATACCCTTCCTCCACCGAAAACTTACTTCCTTTACATCTCCTTTGATTTCTCTTTTTTGTTTCTCTCTTAAGTCACCTTCCATCAACCTTAAGAGCCCTCTTTACTTGCATATGAGCTTAAGTCTCTATCCAAGGTGATAGCCATATATGGGCTTTAGAAGTGAAGGAAGAAAGTGAAGTGATTGGAGAGTGGGAAAGAGTGGAAGCTTGAATTGGTAAGTGATTGTTAAGTTTTAATTATGCTTTGATCATGTAGTTGATGAATCATGGTTGTTGATGCATTTAATTGAGGCCTTAAATTGATGATAAGTATGGCTTGAATTAGTGGGTATAAGGTTAAGGTTTTGATTAATGTAAGAGTGGTCATAGATGGATTAGTGTGATGGGAATGTATTTGATTACCTATATGATGTTGGATAAGTAGGAATTTATTAAGGAAAGGCGTTGCCAATTTTAGTTAAAATGCTTAGGTGAAGGTATTGAAGAGGTATGGGTTGAATTCTTAATTACTTAGGATGTTTGCTGGTTTAGAAATGGGGTGGAAATGGTATAGAAACCATAGAAGATGGTTTAGACATAAGTGCTGGAAAATTTACTTTGACCTATTACACTGATTTGAGCATAAATCATTGTGTGGTTATGAAATTGAGGCAAGATTTGTGCCCACTGAAACTTTGGTTTGTTGGCTACATTTTTGTATGAAATAGGTGTTGTCAAATTGTAACTCTAAGAGGTTGAAATTTGGCTTGGAAAGTTACTGTTTTGACTTAGGTGAACAGTATCCGGATTTATAACCTGATTGTTTTGATGATTTTTCTAAATTAATTGATATGGAATTAGGGAAAATGGTCTTCATGAGAGTTGAAGAATACATTGTTAACTTTCCATTGCCACTGATCTTGTAATTTTTCGACCTGTATATTGGGAGATATGCATTGTGATATATTGACTGATTTTGAGCATTTGAGTGAAACCTAACTGAAATGACAGTTTTGTGAACATTGTGATTGGAAGCAATTTTAGTAATTTGTGTGAATTGAATTGGCTTAGGTGATCTTCTGAAGAGTTGTAGAGGAAACAATTATCTTGAAAATGGTATATAGCATGCTATTTTTAGATAACAGAATTGGGACTTATGATTTTCAAAGATTGGATTGAAGTTAGGTCATGAACTGCTGAACAGGGCAGTAACTTGCAGGACTGTTTTAAATTGGTTAATGATGAAATTTGATTCTGAGCCCTTTATGAGAAGTGTAGTACTGTGTTTTATCTTTTTATGGGTATAAAGTATGCAATTTTTCGACTTTTGAACAAGGAGTTATACTGCTTGAAAAATTACTATCCAATTTGAGTACTTTCAGGGGCAGTAGCATTCACTAAATTGTTTGACCTAATTAGCCATTGAATTTGAATCTAGACTGTTCATGAAAGTTGTAGAGCACCTTGTGGTCTTCCTGAGAAAATTTTATTGTGTAATTTTTGACTGAAGAGAATAAAGGTTACTGAATTTGTAAAGTACAGCACTGTTTTGAGAAGTGTTGAGTAGGCAGTGGCTTTGACTGGATTTTGTCACCCTTAGGGGTGAAATTGATTTTGTGCTCTACATAAAACTTGTAGAGTTTTTCTTAATCTTTCCAACGACATATGGTTTGTAATTTTCTGAATTGTGGGAAAAGTTATGAATGATTGAAATTGGTTTGGAAAAAGAAAAGAAGGGCGAAGGCATTGAATCTCGCCTCATGAGGGCGACGACTGCGAGGGCGAGGCGAGCTGAAATCTCGCCTCTCGAGGGCGACGATCATGAGGGCGAGGCTAGCTGAAGCCTCGCCTCGAGGGCGACGACTCGCCCTCGCGAGACGAGGTCAGGGCTGACTCATGAGGCGCGGCTCGCCCTCGCGAGCCCAGAGAGGGATTTTGTTTTAATTTTGGATTTGATTTCTTTGATGTATAACTTTTCCGTCCGACGTCCGATTGACCTGATTCTTGAGGCATCGGATTTGTAAAATATTGAATTTCATTTCATGGGAAATTGGGAATTTTGGACGAAAAATTGACGGGGTTCGGAAATGGGATTGCATTATTGTTTTATTTAATCGGGGACCTATAGAGGTCCAAATTGAGCGTCGTCGGCGCCATTGAATTTCTAATTTTCACGGATTTTATTGTTGAAAAAATTGGATTAAGGCCGGAATATCATGAACATGCATTGTCCTTATTCTATATTTGTGCATGAATGAGAATTCTTATGCAAAGTGATTAATGTGTGCATATGGCATAAATTGGTAAGGGGATAAATGTCACTCGTGCATTGTCGTAAATTGGAAACCAATGCAAATTTGAGAAATCTTGTGAGTAGACCTAGATGGTCTTATTTATTGGTTATTTGCTTTTGTTATATGTTGAATGAGTATTGATTTATTTTATTAATTGTGATTAAATATGGGTTCCGCATGTGAGGTCCGGTGAGTAATTAAGTATTTGGAATTGCGATTTGAAGTGCTCCTTGAATGTGAATGAGATGACCTAAGTGTATATATTGAGATTGTTAAAATGTCTTGTATGCATAATTGCACATAAATGAAATGTGACTTTAATTGATGTCGAATGCTTGGGACTACGGTCCGACGATAGTAACTATGATTGATCGAGTGCATGCAAATATGCATAAGACATTCCATCGCATGAATTTATGAAAGATAATGAGAGTTGTGACCAGAGTAGTCAACAATGAGTAAAGAGCTTCATGCTCGACATCGATTGAGCCTCGTGCTCAACGACAATGAGCCCTTTATGGGACGATTTACAATGAGCCCTTTATGGGACGATTTACAATGAGCCCTTTATGGGACGATTCACAATGAGCCCTATATGGGACAGTTTCAATGAGCCCGATATCTATTGGGTACGGGACAGTTTAGACACTCGGTCACAACAAAGTAATTAAATGGAAAGTGGGTTTCATGCACATATGCATAACATGATTGATTTGATTATACGGAATGTGATTGGTTGAATTACTTGTATTGAATGGGACCGCAACATCGTATTGAATGGGAATGTGACATTGTGTGTTGAATGGGAATGATAAACTTGATTGAATGATCAATTTGATTATATTGAAGATGACATTGTATCGACATAATGAAGATATGAAACCGTATGTGAATGTGAGGTATGATAGGAATATGACATGTGACTTAATGGAAAATGAAAGTATGTGTTATATGTTATGTGATTGGATGGACCATCGATGATGGTCACTCACCGAGTTCGCAAAACTCACCCAAAATTTGCATCTATTTTTCAGGTCTTGAAGAATACCCGCTTGACACGGAGTATGTCTCATGTAAGGCGATAAAGGATAGAGGTCGGGATCATCCGTGTCCGCATTAGTGTCTTATCAAATTGTGTTCGCAATCATCGTATAACAATGCTTTATATTTCTCTTGAGCTCATATTGGTTTTAATGTTTTACTCATTGAGTGATTGTAAATTATTCTTGATGACCGTAATAATCTGGCGGTTTATTATGAACATGGGTGTTAGTTACTTCTTTTTTTTGCCGCTTAACGTGGAATCAATGGCTTCCAAAAAAAAGTATCTTGAGTTTTAATCGACTGATGTAGTACGCCACCCTCGCGGGGCACGGACTCGGATATCACCAACGATATCGGGTTCGGGTCACTCGGGAGTGGGGTGTTACATTTAGGTGGTATCAGAGCCCAGTAGTACGTAATGTATCTGGGCACTCAAACATAGGTGCATGCATTTGAGTCGTGTTATTGCGACCGTGGTAATCGATCCCTAGTTTGAGTCGCACGGTAGAAATCCTACGTGTGCGTACGTGTCAAGTGATTAAGTGAGAAAAAAAATGAGACTGTGTTAAAGGATGAACCCCTGGAAGTGTATAAGAAATTAGGAAAGGAAAAAGGAAAATTGGATAAGGAGATTGATATTGTACTGTGGTTAGAATGGCTGTGTTGGCCTAGACTGATTAAGGAAAGAAGTGATATTAATGAATTTCTGATTAAAATGGCAATATTATGGTGATGAGAAAAATGAATATGTCTAGAATTTGGAAAGGTCGATTGGAGATAGGAGAAGCATAATAGTTATAGTAGGCCTAAGTGTGATTAAAAGTCCGGATGACGAAGTAATTAGAGCTCGATCAGATATGCGATGAAATGGGAAACATTGGAACTGAGTAAAACGTAGATGATCCGATCAGGCAGATATTGAGTGCCTGCATTTGTGTTTGATATCAGTAGATATCATAGGTAGATGAAGATAGCGAGATTGTAATAAGGTCAATATTGTATCGTAACGATCTACCTAGAACTGAAAGAACTGAAAGAGCAAAGTGCCTAGTAGGGTAAGAAAAAGTAGAAATGGTGAGATAAAAGTGTACAGATAAACTGAAATGAACTCGTGAACCGGTTATGATTATGAGCGCATAAGCTTGAGACTGAAATGGGTATGCGAATATTGTGCTTAGAGTTTGGAAACTAGTATCAAAGGATGGTAAGGGAAAAGACAGACTGACAATTTTCTACTGATTGTGTATCGAGAAATTCTAGATTTGGTTGAAAAGATGTATATAGATACAGAAATGGTAATTGGATGGGTAAATAGATAGAGATACAATGGAGTTGTATCAACGATTTTGTCGTATTTTGGGGACTGTGAATGCCCTATTATAGATTGTTTGCGGATACTAAAGAGATACGTAGTAATAATGAGATGACATTGTATAAGCCAAGTGGATATGACCTTAAAAAGATCAAGCTGATACATGAATGATATGAGAATGAAACTAGGAAAAAAAAGAAAAGAAAGAAAGAAACAATGATAGTGATATATGATATGAAAAGAGTTGTCACATTTAAGTCGATTTACGTTGGGAGTATCTATTGGACAAATAAAGTTGATCATGATTAATGAAACGTAAGTGAAAGATACATGGAAATAACAGAGGAGATGATCGGTGAATGGCTATAAGTGTAAAGTCCATAATGGGTTAAAGTAAGACATAGGAGGACCTGAATGCACTGTATGAGAGGAAATAAAGAATGATTATGGCATAAGTCCTTTATGCGAGGATTAGCATAAACGGAAAGGATTTTATGGAAGTCTGAATTGTATAGGTTATTAATTGGTTTCGGATAGAATTAAAAAAAGTTATCCGAGGTGTAGATTCTTGAATAAGTGTTAAAGAAAGTGTTTAGTGATCACACGGAACCTTAGTGCAAGGAATGTTCGATCTTTTAAATTATGGCATAAAAGTGTTCGACCGAGATAGTGCGTAAAGTTAAAGCAATTAGGGACACTAATTGGCTGATGAGACTTTCGTGAGCAGATAAAGATGGTAGCAAGACTAATGGTTTAACGGAAAGATGTATGGACAAAATTAAAAGTAAAATTGAGTCATATCTCATACTATGAAGTTATCTCAGATTGTATATGGAAATGTAAAGTATCCAATAACATGAGTGAAATTTTAGTTTGAGATGATTTTATTGCAATGTGAAGTGAATAGAGCTCCATATGTGATGTAAAACTGTTGGAAAATCTAGATTTGAAACTAAGAATAAAATAGTCCCGAATCGTGAAGTGAAATACTCAAATGAAGTGAAATTTATAGAGGTCCAAGTACGGATGACTAGGTATCGGCATACATCGATGTGGATGATGAGAAAATCAATTGAAAAGAGAAATGAATAGAGACAAAAGTCCTAAAGGAAAACCGACAATGACGTGATGTAGTGTTATATATATATATACTTTATGTATAATTGAGGAATTTGATATCGATGATAAGCATATCCTTGGAGAGTGGGCGTGTGTGATGAAATGAGACAATATGTTAAAACGGTATAAGATAAATTGAATTGATTTTGATAAATGGTATTGGTTCTATGATCGAAATTGTTTAAAGCCTCGAGACTTTAGATTCCTATAAAGATACATCGTGCTTATTCGAGGAAAAGACGGGCATAAATGACTACGGAAATAAATGACAATTCGACTACTAAGCTCAAATAGTGAATGATAATGCCGCAATGAATGATCAATTACGATATTGGGATTTTCAAAGAATGTCAAGTAGATTATGGGTAATTGTGAAGTGTTTCGAAAAATTGAAGTTGTAGAGCTAGGGATACCGGATAGAGGTAAGAAAGGTTACTAGTTCAGAAGCAAACCATCGCTTCCCATCCCGAATCAAGAGTCAAGTGTAATCGGAGAATGGTATTGAATGATTCAAAAAAAATATAGGCATGTGCCTGGATTGAACAAAGGAATTGATGAGCAAAATTGAATAAATGAAGCTCGACATTCTAGTAAGTATATGAGAAAAGTGAAATTGAATAACTATGTGTATAGAATGAAGTGATTATGGATTCAAGTCTTGATAGGTGTTAATGTTCAATAGGAAAAAAAAAGCTTGATTATGATCGTTACGAGTTTCGATTTTATTGTGGGGATATATCGCTACACCGCATGTGGCCTAACAAGAGTCAAAGACCACAATGAATTTGAGACTGTGTTGAGTGA
This sequence comes from Erythroxylum novogranatense, assembly GCA_029891385.1. Taxonomy (NCBI): domain Eukaryota; kingdom Viridiplantae; phylum Streptophyta; class Magnoliopsida; order Malpighiales; family Erythroxylaceae; genus Erythroxylum; species Erythroxylum novogranatense. The sequence continues at coordinate 57,218,949 of CM057224.1, forward strand.
AACAAAGGAAAGTGACATAGGAAAACAAAGATAAGTTAGCTAAAGTGGATCAGATCGGATAAGTGAAATGTAATAAAATGCATATCCGAGATAGAGTGCGTGAACACTATAAAACAAATGAATTGTCTAAGGAGAATTGAATTTGAATAGAGAGTTGGTGGGATATAAAGAATGACCGCATTAGGTAAAGTATCCTTGGTTATAGTGAAATGGAACTAAATGTCATTGTATTGGTACAAAATGAATGTGAGGGATGAGATAAAGGAGGTTATGATACGTATCACCTTGAAAGGATGTCCTAATACGATTAGATGCGCATGTTACTAGAGAAAAGTATTGAATTGATAACGGATTCGTAAATAAGGAATTGAGTCATAGCATCTAACCAAAGTTAATGGCTACTCCAAAATAGCAAGTGAAATAGTATGATAGTAAGGTCACCAACCGACAAACCTTGTTAACTTCGTCTATTGTGATGAGTGTTAATGAATTGGCCAAGTAAGGGAATGGATAATCGATGAATGTGGTTCTTTGTAATCTTGAGTGGAAAATGTATGGAATTTGTATCGACATTGGACATCGCCATAGTGAATCGTTGACCGAGAATTTCGAGGACGAAATTTTTATAAGGAGGGAGAATTGTAACATCCCCCTCACCGGAAGGGTAGAATAGTAAATTGGTATAGGATGTGCTAGATTGAGATTTCATGGGACTGTTCATGCATAATAGGATTGGTCCACAGTCACATTTGTGCACATGAAATTACGTGCATGCATACATGATATTCTCGGTTTGCGTGCCTCTCGCATAATTTTATTGGGATTAACGTGGTTAATGGGTTTGAAAAATTATTCGAGCGCCATAAATTGTTTTCTATTTTATCGAATTATAGGAATTTTTCCGAATTTTCGGAGAAAATTCCGGATCGAAAAAAATCGCCAATTCGCTAACCTGTCGATTTTTGTAGCAAAATTGCTACCCATTGGTACTGAATTATTGGGTATATTATTTTGGGATTGAAATTAGGGTCATTGAACTAGAATGGGTCAAATTGTAGTAGGATTTCTAAATCCTATACAAGAGTTTTGTTTTATACCTATTTTGTTTTTTTCTAAGAAGTGCCACTTGTCCTCTTAATTTAATGCTCCTTGTCCTATGCTAGAGTGCTCCTCTCGGTTATGCCTTAAGGAATAGAAGAAATGAATGGGTTTAAAGGCTAAATACCCTTCCTCCACCGAAAACTTACTTCCTTTACATCTCCTTTGATTTCTCTTTTTTTTGTTTCTCTCTTAAGTCACCTTCCATCAACCTTAAGAGCCCTCTTTACTTGCATATGAGCTTAAGTCTCTATCCAAGGTGATAGCCATATATGGGCTTTAGAAGTGAAGGAAGAAAGTGAAGTGATTGGAGAGTGGGAAAGAGTGGAAGCTTGAATTGGTAAGTGATTAAGTTAAGTTTTAATTATGCTTTGATCATGTAGTTGATGAATCATGGTTGTTGATGCATTTAATTGAGGCCTTAAATTGATGATAAGTATGGCTTGAATTAGTGGGTATAAGGTTAAGGTTTTGATTAATGTAAGAGTGGTCATAGATGGATTAGTGTGATGGGAATGTATTTGATTACCTATATGATGTTGGATAAGTAGGAATTTATTAAGGAAAGGCGTTGCCAATTTTAGTTAAAATGCTTAGGTGAAGGTATTGAAGAGGTATGGGTTGAATTCTTAATTACTTAGGATGTTTGCTGGTTTAGAAATGGGGTGGAAATGGTATAGAAACCATAGAAGATGGTTTAGACATAAGTGCTGGAAAATTTACTTTGACCTATTACACTGATTTGAGCATAACTCATTGTGTGGTTATGCAATTGAGGCAAGATTTGTGCCCACTGAAACTTTGGTTTGTTGGCTACATTTTTGTATGAAATAGGTGTTGTCAAATTGTAACTCTAAGAGGTTGAAATTTGGCTTGAAAGTTACTGTTTTGACTTAGGTGAACAGTATCCGGATTTATAACCTGATTGTTTTGATGATTTTTCTAAATTAATTGATATGGAATTAGGGAAAATGGTCTTCATGAGAGTTGAAGAATACATTGTTAACTTTCCATTGCCACTGATCTTGTAATTTTTCGACCTGTATATTGGGAGATATGCATTGTGATATATTGACTGATTTTGAGCATTTGAGTGAAACCTAACTGAAATGACAGTTTTGTGAACATTGTGATTGGAAGCAATTTTAGTAATTTGTGTGAATTGAATTGGCTTAGGTGATCTTCTGAAGAGTTGTAGAGGAAACAATTATCTTGAAAATGGTATATAGCATGCTATTTTTAGATAACAGAATTGGGACTTATGATTTTTCAAAGATTGGATTGAAGTTAGGTCATGAACTGCTGAACAGGGCAGTAACTTGCAGGACTGTTTTAAATTGGTTAATGATGAAATTTGATTCTGAGCCCTTTATGAGAAGTGTAGTACTGTGTTTTATCTTTTTATGGGTATAAAGTATGCAATTTTTCGACTTTTGAACAAGGAGTTATACTGCTTGAAAAATTACTATCCAATTTGAGTACTTTCAGGGGCAGTAGCATTCACTAAATTGTTTGACCTAATTAGCCATTGAATTTGAATCTAGACTGTTCATGAAAGTTGTAGATCACCTTGTGGTCTTCCTGAGAAAATTTTATTGTGTAATTTTTGACTGAAGAGAATAAAGGTTACTGAATTTGTAAAGTACAGCACTGTTTTGAGAAGTGTTGAGTAGGCAGTGGCTTTGACTGGATTTTTGTCACCCTTAGGGGTGAAATTGATTTTTGTGCTCTACATAAAACTTGTAGAGTTTTTCTTAATCTTTCCAACGACATATGGTTTGTAATTTTCTGAATTGTGTGGGAAAAGTTATGAATGATTGAAGTTCGGTTTGGAAAAAGAAAAAGAAGGGCGAAGGCATTTGGAATCTCGCCCCTCGCGAGGGCGACGACTCGCGAGGGCGAGGCGAGCTGAAATCTCGCCCCTCGCGAGGGCGACGACTCGCGAGGGCGAGGCGAGCTGAAAGCTCGCCTCTCGCGAGGGCGACGACTCGCCCTCGCGAGACGAGGTCAGGGCCAGACTCGCGAGGGCGACAGCTCGCCCTCGCGAGCCACAGAGGGGATTTTTGTTTTAATTTTGGATTTCTGATTTCTTTGATGTATAACTTTTCCGTCCGACGTCCGATTGACCTGATTCTTGAGGCATCGGATTTGTAAAATATTGAATTTCATTTCATGGGAAATTGGGAATTTTTGGACGGAAAATTGACGGGGGTTCGGGAAATGGGATTGCATTACTGTTTTATTTAATTGGGGACCTATAGAGGTCCAAATTGAGCGTCGTCAGCGCCATTGAATTTCTAATTTTCACGGATTTTATTGTTGAAAAAATTGGATTAAGGCCGGAATATCATGAACATGCATTGTCCTTATTCTATATTTGTGCATGAATGAGAATTCTTATGCAAAGTGATTAATGTGCATATGGCATAAATTGGTAAAGGGGATAAATGTCCGCACTCGGGCATTGTCGAAATTGGAAACCAATGCAAATTTGGAGAGTATCGTGAGTAGACCTAGATGGTCTTATTTATTGGTTATTTGCTTTTGTTATATGTTGAATGAGTATTGATTTATTTTATTAATTGTGATTAAATATGGGTTCCGCATGTGAGGTCCGGTGAGTAATTAAGTATTTAGAATTGCGTATTTGAAGTGCTCCTTGAATGTGAATGAGATGACCTAAGTGTATATATTGAGATTGTTAAAATGTCTTGCGATGCATAATTGCACATAAATGAAATGTGACTTCTTAATCGATGTGAATGCTTGGGACTACTATCCGATGATAGTAACTATGATTGGTCGAGTGCATGCAAATATGCATAAGACATTCCATCGCATGAATTTATGAAAGATAATGAGAGTTGTGACCAGAGTAGTCAACAATGAGTAAAGAGCTTCATGCTCGACATCGATTGAGCCTCGTGCTCAACGACAATGAGCCCTTTATGGGACGATTTACAATGAGCCCTTTATGGGACGATTTATAATGAGCCCTTTATGGGACGATTCACAATGAGCCCTATATGGGACGGTTTCAATGAGCCCGATATCTATTGGGTACGGGACGGTTTAGACACTCGGTCACAACAAAGTAATTAAATGGAAAGTGGGTTTCATGCACATATGCATAACATGATTGATTTGATTATACGAAATGTGATTGGTTGAATTACTTGTATTGAATGGGACCGCAACATTTGTATTGAATGGGAATGTGACATTGTGTGTTGAATGGGAATGATAAACTTGATTGAATGATCAATTTGATTATATTGAAGATGACATTGTATCGACATAATGAAGATATGAAGCCGTATGTGAATGTGAGGTATGATAGGAATATGACATGTGACTTAATGGAAAATGAAAGTATGTGTTATATGTTATGTGATTGGATGGACCATCGATGATGGTCACTCACCGAGTTCGCAAAACTCACCCAAAATTTGCATCTATTTTTCGTGTCTTGAAGAATACCCTGTTTGACACGGGAGTATGTCTCGTGGCGGATAAAGGATAGAGGTCGGGATCGGTCCGTTCGCATTAGTGTCTTATCAAATTGTGTTCGCAATCACCGTATAACAATGCTTTATATTTCTCTTGAGCCCATATTGGTTTTAATGTTTTACTCATTGAGTGATTGTAAATTATTCTCTGATGTTGTAATAATCAAACTGGTTTATTATGAACATGGGTGTTAGTTACTTCTTCGTTTTTGCGCTAACGTGGAATCAATGGCTTCAAAAAAAAAGTATCTTGAGTTTTAATCGATCGATGTAGACGCCACTCTCGCTGGGCACGGACTCGGATATCACCAACGATATCGGGTTGGGTCACTTTCGAGAGTGGGTGTTTCTGTGTAGGCTGAAACACCTTATTCATTAAGGCCATAAAAGCTACCGGGGTATTAGTTAACCCAAACGGCATTACTAGGAACTCATAGTGCACATACCTGCTATTGAAAGCACTCTTAGGTATATCAGCCTCCGTTATCTTCAACTGGTAATACCCTAATCTCAGATCTAGCTTAGTAAATACCTGAGCTCCCTGCAACTGGTCAAGCAAGTCATCAATTCTAGGCAACGAATACTTGTTCTTCACGGTCACCCGATTGTCGCCTATAATCGATCCATAACCTCAAAGTCCCATCCTTCTTCTTCACAAACAACACCGGCGCCCCAAGGTGAAACTTGGGCCTTATGAAACCCTTTTCCAACAACTCTTGCAACTGAGCTTTTAGCTCCTTGGCCCACAGTACCATCCTATATGGAGGAATGGATATAGAGCGACAGACCGAACCAGATCAATTGTGAACTCTGTTTCCTGATCTGGTGGTAAACCAGGTAACTCCTCGGAAAATACCTCTAGGAATTCCTTAACCACTGGAATGTCCTGTACACTCTGCTCAACCCTAGCATCAATAATGTGGGCCAGATAAGCCTCACATCCTCCCTGCATCAACCTCAATGCACTCATGAAGGATATCATTCTAGCTGACACTGCCTGACTAATTCCTCTGAATACTGCTCTAGGCTGACCAGGAGATTCTAATACTACCTCCTTAGTGTAACAGTTCATGATGGCCCTATGGGGAGTGAGCCAATCTATGCCTAAGATCACATCTATCTCCTTCAATTGCATTACTATCAGGTCTGCCTCCAACTCTGCTCGATCAATCTTAACTAAGCACCCCTTGCATACCTCACCAATAACAGTAGTGCTACGTAGAGGTGTGCTCACCTCTAGCCCATACTGCAGTAACTCCCTATCACCATGCAATCTACATGCCAAATGCGGTGCGATAAAAGAGTATGTGGATCCTGGATCTAGCAGTGCAAATGCCTCCAAATCATAAACAAGAAGCGCACCTGCAACCACATCTGGTGAGTCTTGGGCCTCCTGCCTAGTCATGGCATAGACCCTGGCCTGAGACTGTGATCGGCTGCCCTGTCTCGTAGGCCTCATGGAAGAACTCCCAGCTCTCCCTCTATCTCTACCTCTACCTCTCTGTCCAGATCCACCAACTTTGCTCTGCTGAACTGTAGCATCGCTCCCGGATCTCCCACTAACACCAGACTAGGTTCCAGTAACAACTGGACAATCTCTAACTTTGTGTTCGAAAGAGCCACAAGCCAAACAAGCTCCTGTCACAGCCCAGCACTCTCCACCGTGCCTTTTCCCACAATACTCACATGGGGGCCACTAGTTTTGCACTATACTTTGTCCCCCACCAGCCTGTGTAGATCTACCTCTCCTTCCCTTTCCGGACTGTCTAAATCCACCTGATGATCTGAATGGTCTACTCTGGTGCTTACTAAAACTCCTGCCAGAACTGTCTTGACTCTCACTAGGCCTCTTTCCTCTGGACCCTTGCCCGATCTCTGCTTGTTTCTCCTTCATTAGCTGTTCAATTTAAATGAGGTAGCTCTCAATTCAGTGAAAGTGCCCATATTTGACCTCGCCAACCTTGTTCTGATCTCCATATTAAGCCCATTTTCAAACCTCCTGCACTTGTCTTCCTCTGTAGGAATTAGAGCGGTAGCATAACCCATTAATTCATTAAATCGGACCTCATAGTCTGCCACTGACATCTTGCCCTACTTCAGTTCCAAGAACTCTTGCATCTTCATGTCCAAGTAGACCTTGGGCATGTAGTTGTCTCTGAAAACTCTCAGAAAGTCTTCCCACTTCAATTGACAAGGCCCGTGGTACCGCTCGAGCAGTCTTCCACCACCGTAAGTCGGGCCTGCAATAATGATACTGCATAGTCAAACCTCTCATCAGGCTCGTAGTCCATCTGATCAAAAACCCTCTCAGTCTTCTCTAACCATCCCTCGGCCTCGGCCGGGTCTGTAATGCCATAGAAGTCTACAGCTCCCTGCTTCCACAGCCTATCATACCTCCTCTCATTTTTCTCGGGAACTCTAGGAGGCAACCCCTCGGATTGAGGTACTGAGGACTCTCTACTGGCTCTTACAGATCCTTGGTCAGCGGGTTGATCAATCTGATCACCTAGGGCGGATGACCTATAACAAATGGTAACTTCAATCATTATCCGCATTACTCAAGATATTTCATGCTTATCATTCCTATAAGTCCCAACAGATGCTAAACCATGCTCTGATACCACCTAAATGTAGCGCCCCCTTACGGCAGGGTATCCACCGGGACACCCAGGGGTCATTCCGGCACATATCCTACGATGAGGGTACGCTACGATCGATCACTACATTCCCTTCAAAAGGCATGGTAACATAATTCACTTGAAAAGCATCATAAGAAGATCACAATATTTTAAAAACCCACTTTTTCCTCATTACATTTCACAAAAATCAAAGTCTACATTGTCTGTCCACAATATCCGTATGTACATCATCATAAAACCTAATACAATAGTACTACGTGAATGAGGAAAGTGTATCAAAATTATCTAAACCACCCAAAAGATCCCCAACTGACCGACCTTTGAGCCATGACCTCTATCTCCAATCGCAATCTACTCGGCTAGTAGATCCTCTTTAGCAACTAAAGTCGTCTCTCGGTCCTGAAAAGACAACGTTGCAATTTTGGTGAGTTTTGAAAACTCAATGAGATAACCATCATCGATGGTTCGCTCAATTCATGCATCACATCATCGCACATAACACAATGTTCACTTCATTGTAATTTCACAATATATCACATTGTTCGTACAAAACATACATCATCTACAATTGGCAATGCACATGAGACTCATTTTCATTTATTATTGTCGTTCTGACCGAGTGCCTTTTCCAGCTCATCCCTTCATGGATGTCGAGCTTTGTCGTATACGTCTCATATCCCTTAGTGGATATCGGGGACAGTCGCACTCGAGCCCGAGGCTCTATTCACATTCCGAGCTTTAAGCTCTTTGTCCTGGCTACTCTGGTCATAAATTTCTTTATCTTACATGCATTCATGTCATGAATGTTGCACATATCATAACCTCAGACAATCACATGAATGCACATTCACATTTTGATCACATTCATCATCGGACCTTAGTCCGGCATTCAACATAAATGCTGAGCATACTTTTGCATTCATATGCACATTCACAATTTTCGCATGTTTGGAGCATTTAAATAACTCATTCAAAACATATTCTAAGCAAACAATTAATTAAGTGAGACCGTCTAGGTTACTCATAAGTTTCTCCCGAAGCTAATGCCTAGAAGATCCAGAAACGTCTGGAGGTTGACGTTCCAGTGGCTCCTCTATAACAAATAACATATACATATATCACAATTTGAACAATCATAAGTGTTTAATAATGCACATGAATGAGATGAAATATGTACAATGCATATTCATGACTATCCCGGGTATCAATCCATCAATTTCATCACAAGACATTCAACTATCAAAACTCACTTAACTAACCTCATTCTGTGAGATTTAAACCTCTATAAACTATTTGAATCCAATTTCATAGTCCAATGAACCATTTCAGATCTTTCTCCAAACTTTAACTTTCGGGTCCACTGTTCATGTTTAATTAGAAGGCAAAACTTGCATAATTCGAGCCTACTTTCTCTTAGAAAAGTGTTCCTCTATCTTTTATCTTTCCATTAACCCCAAAATCACTCAATTTGATTCAGTATATTCAAAGATGTGCCTCAAACATTTTTGGACTGTTCCTCTCCAAAATAGTGTATTACATCCGATTTCCATCCAGAAATTGAACACCTTAGAGACAGTATCAAGATTCCGCTCCTTCATATAATTTTTAGCCCTATTACTCTAGTTTACTACGAATCAAGAACCACCTCAATTGGAATCCTATAGACCAAGACGTCATCAAAATACTGAAATACATTCAGTAAAATATCCAGTTCATGCTCCTTCCACCGATACCCTTACTTTGATTCAATCAATCATTTCCAATATAATACCAAAAACCATAAATTTTTGTGGAGAGATAAATAAATGTGTTAGAAATCCAATACTTCAAAAATCAGGTCATTTGGAGGTCTAGAGAAGAAGTTATGACCAAAAGAGTACAGCTTGTTTTTGTGTCTCAGTTTCTGCGCCTACTTTTATGCGTCTACTTTTATGCGTCTGCTTTTCTGCGTCTACTTTTATGCGTCTACTTTTATGCGTCTGCTTTTATGTGTCTGCTTTTCTGCGTCTACTTTTATGCATCTGCTTTTATGCGTCTGCTTTTATGCGTCTGCTTTTTTGTGTCTGCTTTTATGCCTCTGCTTTTATGCGTTTGCTTTTCTGCGTTCAGAATGTCTCCACTTATAAGATGCATAACTTTTGACTCCAATGTCCAAAATAACAAAATTTATACCGTTGGAAAGATTAAAAATTTATCTACAACTTTCAAGAAGGAAACTTTGCCAGAATCTATCTAAATCAGGTCCAAATTTCCTCCCGAAGTTGGAACACAAATTTTCGCTCAACTCTCAACATCCTGCACCCACTTCTCAACTTCGTGACAACTTTTGAGATTCTTAAAGATAGAACTGAAATTCGATGTCTTCATAAGAATTGTAGCCATATATTCCTAGTTTACTCTGAATTAAGAATCATCTCATTTGGATAACCACAGAAAATGTTATGGCTAAAATACTGAAACATACTCAGTGAGAAATTTTCCAGACTTTCTAACTTTCAACACTTTACGTCACCAAACACCAAAAGTTTTCTCAAAAACTAATTTAACACTATAACTGAATTTATTTCTCCCCAATTACCCAGTATTTAAGAACAAATACATAAAGTACATTTTCCATGCAAATGACAGTAATTTATCAACTTTATTTCACAAATCCCTGACTCTAAGGGATTTCTCTAACACTTACCTGCTGAAAACTCCAAAATCTTCAAGCCCTAATCTCCACCAAAATTTTCGTACTTCACTGAGTGAAATGATTAGCTTCTGGTTTTTCCTTAGAGTAGATGACACAAATGGCAAAGTAAGGTTGGTGAAAGAAAGGAAGAACACAGAAGTCCCTTAGAAGATATTTTGCTGAAAAACTCTGTGTTTCGAAGAGAGAAGTTTTAGAAAGATGAGAATAAAGAAGAGAATTGGACAAGACTTAACCTGTCAACTCTCAAGGAATAGTGACCTACTTCTAGCTAGAGTACAAAGTCTAAGTGAGACATGTCACTTTCTTAATGATTAAACTCTAACTTAGTTTCTTTTGAAACTAACTCCATAACTTCACCAACATATACAAATACAATATTTCCCACCAAAATTCAGAATATCAAAATTTCACTAACCCATAAAATTTTCAATGTAATAACATTCAAAATTATCAAATCATTCCAATTATACCCGGAATTATTCATGAATGCATGTACAATTATTTTCATGTGCAAATATATTCACTATTTATGTGTAAGTGTATGGCATATCATGCATGAACATGGAAGTGCATCTCTAACTCTCATTACTCGCTCACATTTACCATCCTACCCTTCCATCTAATAATGGGATGTTACACATTTGGCGTCGGAGTAAGCAGTGAGTTGTAAGCTTGAGTTGGATGGGAAGAATAAGCCTTGGTGTTGTGTGCCTTTGAGGTACTTGAGGACATGTATGACTGCTTTCCAGTGGGGTTCTCTTGGTGATTGCATAAATTAGCTGAGTTGTTGTGTGATGTAGGTAAGATCGGGTCGGGTGAAGCTCAGGTACTGTAGCTGGCCAACAATTCTACGGTAGAGTTCCGGATCTGGGAGCAATTCACCTTCATCAGTGGTGAGTTTATTTCCTAGGAATATGAGTGTGATGCATGGCTTACAATCTAGTAGGTTTGTTTCATATAAAATGTCCTTTATGTATTTACGTTGGCTGAGTAGCTTTCCCTTCTCCGATCTAGCTATTTCAACACCTAGGAAGAATTTAGCGTATCCTAGGTCTTTGATGCTGAATTCTTTGTGGAGGGCATCCTTGATGTGGTTTAAGTTTTCTTCCTTAGCGCCTGTGATGAGTATGTCATCCATATAGATGATGAGTGCGATAACATTGTAGTCCTGGCCTTTAGTGTATAGGCAATGGTCAGCTTCTACTTTGTCAAAGCCTAAACTCTTTAATTTTGTGGTTAGCTCTTTGTGCCACTGTCTTCCTGCCTGTTTGAGACCATAAATAGACTTCAATAATCGATAGACCTCTCCTTCCTTGGCCTTTTGATAACCTTGTGGTGGTAGCATGTAGATTTCTTCTCCCAAGTGGCCATGGAGGTATGCATCATTAATATCACACTATAGGATGGGCCACCCCCGAATTGTAGCTACGACTAGGAAGGTCCGAATTGTCACAATCCTGGCTACAGGTGAGAATACTTCCAAATAATCCACCCCCTCTCATTGGCTGAATCCTTTTGCCACCAACCTTGATTTTAACTTGTCAATGGTACCATCTGGATTGTGTTTCACTTTGTAGACCCACTTTGATGCTATAGCTTTCTTTCCTTTGGGTAATTTGGCTAACACCCAGGTCTGATTTTCTTCCAGGGCAGTAAGTTGTTCATTCATGGAGTTTACCCAAGCTGCTGATTTCCTTATTGTTTCATAAGACAGGCTCGAAGGTAGTGCTTACATTTCTCATAAAAGCCTTGTAACTTTGTGTATGTGTAATCTGGAAATTGAACTCCTTGTGAACTTTCAGATGGTTTTCCAAAGATTAATGTGTTTTGTGTGTGGAAATGTCCCTAAGTATGAGTTTTGTGGTTATTGTACTTTGAAACCAACTCTGGACTGTTATGGTTTAAATTAGCTCAAGTGGTCTTATGAAAAGTTGTAGAGGAATGTTTTAGCTTTGTAATGATGTAAATATGTCATCTTTGGATGTAGAAAAAGAAAGTTGTGAATGTTGGAAGTATGGATATGGTTTAGGTGATGTTTAATAATATGAAAACAGGGTAGTAACAATCATGTAGGAAATTGATCTCGTTAGAGGTGGAATTGGTTTTCAAGCTCTACAGAGAAAGTGTAGAACTTTCTTTTCTCTTTCCATTGACACCAAGTTTGTACAATTTGGACTTCTGGATTGTAAGTTATGACTTTTTAAAGTTTGGTTATGGTTTAAGGTGGAATTATGGGGGCAGAAACTTTGGTTAAGGAATTGACATTGTTAAAAGTAGAATTTGCTTCCATGTTGTCATGAAAGTTGTAGGATATGGTCTGATCTTTCTTTTGATATAAAGCTTGGAATTTTTTTCCAAGTGGATAAGAAGTTATGATTTTTGGAAGATTGTGATACTATTTTGGATGATAAGGTGTAGGCAGTAAATTTGATTGCATTTTTGACACCCTTAGGGGTGAAATTGGTTTGTGAGTCCTTCATGGAACTTGTAGGGTTTTTTTGTGATCTTTCCAATGAGACCTTATTTGTCATTTTTGGTTGCTTGTGTGAATAGTTATGCATTGGAGAAGAAGAGAAGGAAAAGTAGTTTTAAAAGGAAAAAAATAATTTGGACGGAAACTCGCCCCTCGCGAGGGCAACGCCTCGCCCTCGTGAGGGCGCATAACTTTTTTGTATATAACTTTTTCATTTCAAATGATGTCTTTTCCAATGTGCTCATTCTTTTGTATATAACTTTTTCATTTCACCTCCAATTGACCTGATTCTCGAAGCATCGAATTCGTGAAATATTTAATTTCATTTCTATATAAAATTATGAATTTTTAGAGATGAAATTGACGTGGATTGATTAGGTCAAAGTGAGGGGACCGAGTAATTATTTTTCTGGTCTGTGGTTTAACAATAATTGGACCTATAGAGGTCCAAATTGAATGATTTTGGTGTCTATGGATTTCTAAAATTTAGAGGAAAAATATTTGATGAGAATTTTTTAAATAATGTCGGGAATGTCACGAATATGCATTGTACACATTTTAATTTCTCCATGTGCATTATTAAATATTTCTAATTGTACACTTGGTAATATTTGTGTATTTTAACTGTTATAGAGGTGCATTTAGAATGTCAACCCACAGACGTTGCCGAGACTTCCAAGAATTAGCTTCGGAAGCTATTGGTGAGTAACCTAGATGGTTTCTCAATTATTATTTGCTTATAGTTCTATGGTGAATAATGGTGGGATTGTGTTCTGATTGTGGATTTCGGACAGAAGGTCCGATGTATTGGGGAGCTATGACATAGAAGTGCTACTTATATGTAAATTTGGGACCTATGTGTTTTAATACAATTAATTGTGATCGTGTTTTTAATGTGATTAATTGTGACATATGCATTTTATGCATGAATGCATGATCAAATAATGACAGTTGTGACCGGAGCAGCCACCGAGAGGTAAAAGCTCAACAATTGTATTTGGGTCTCGAGCCCCACAGTGATTTAGAGCCTCAGGCTCAACGATTAATGTGCCCATATTGGAATAGTTCAGGCGCTCGATCATAACACCGTAATAAATTAGAAAAGAGTCACATGAGCATTTTATATGCATTTGCTTACATATATTTGATTGTGTGAAAGGTAAATTGCCTTATGCTTATGTGAAAATAAAATATATTACTGATGTGATCATGTGATACTTCTGATTTATGTGAAATTATGAAATACCTGTGACATGCTTGATTGTTGCATGAATTGAGTGAACCATCGATGATGGTTACCTCACTGAGTTTGTAAACTCACCCAAAATTGCAACATTATTTTTCAGGACCAAGAGTAGACTCCTAGCTCCAGAGGGACTTTTCCTGCCGTGTAGATTGTGTTGGCGAGAGAAGTCATGGCTCACAGGTCGGTCAGCTGGAACTTTTGGGATGACCTAGATAGATCTGTTGTATTTTTCCTCTTTCATGTAGTATTTGTACTAGGTTTTTGGAATTGATGTATAGACAGTAAACGCTGACGAATGTGTAAATTCCTGATTTTGATGAAGTGAAATGAGGAAAAAAATTATGGTTTCAAAAAGTTCATGATTTTGTATTGATTTTTTATTATGATGCCATGGGAAGTGTTTGTAGTGATCGTTCGTAGCTCGCCCTTATTGTAGGATTTGTACCGGAATGACCTGCGGGTGTCGCGATGTATACCTTATGGTAAGGGGGTGCTACAAGTCTACTATAAAGATGGATCATTCTTTATATGTACTCCATTACTCTGGGCTCTCTTGTATACCTCATGGAGAATAATTCTTCCATCAAGGCATTTATCTCACCATTAGATGAGACTGTGTACCTTTGGGAGATATTACCAAGAAACTCTTTCGCTATGTCTGTGTTTGGAAGTCCATTAAGAAGATGGTCAGGTATGGATCTCTTCATGGTCTTCAAACATAATTTATTAGACCGATCCCAAGCTTATAGGCTGCTTTATGAGCTTTCAAGCTTATAGATGTAGGTAGAGATGGTCTATCTATTCGAATGGCCATATCAATTTTAGATATCCATAGTATTCAATACATCCTCTGTCCATTTCCTCGTATTGAAACCGGTCAGGGTTTCAATGGTGACATTGATTTTGTTGATAGGAAAGGTGACTTCAAAATGACAATTGAAAGATCAACACAAATGTAGGAAAACAGTAGTACTCAAATCCATTAAATATTATGAAACACCTTTGGGCTAAATACATAATATATCCAATTACATCTCCGCATAAAAACGATAAGAGCACAAACCATCATAAAACCATCATCACTTGAGCAATAACTTTCCTCCATTTAATGCCTTTATGCACATCTCAAAATCTTATGTAAGGCCAAAACCTTTGGGCGGAATAACCAAACATAAAACCAGAGACATCTCCCAAAATGCAAGCAAAATAATTCAAAATACGGACTTGAAAGGCCATTTTGATGACTACGTCCTCATTAGCACTCAAAAAGTACACAAACACAAGGGATACATCTTTATGGTGTCCTCACATTCTTTATGGGCATATGGTATGTGACAATGTAACATCAATAAATGCAAAACTCAAATGCACATCAATAAATGCAAAACTCAAATGCACAATCTCATTCTCACACACTCGTCCTAAAGACATTCTCTGAAAACTTTATTTGAGACTTTTGTAGTGAAAAAATCTCACTAGAGTGACTATCTTGCATCATCAAACACTGAACTGACCATCTGAGACACAAGAACCTTATGTATCTCCCTTATGGCAAGTTCGTTGCACGAAAATTCTCTCAATTTATAACATCTTTAAAAATCTTTTCCGAGTAACTATCATGCAATCCCAAACACTGAACTTGAGACTCGAGACACCAAAACTTGAAATATCTCTCTCTTTTGATGTCCAGAGCATGAAAATTCACTCAAAATCAGCTTCAGAATCCCTTAATTTCTTTTATGGAGTTAAACTTTAATTTATTACTAATATAATAAATCCAAAAAATGGAAAAAAAAAACTCATTTTATAAATTTCTCAAACTTAGAAACTGACTCAAAACACTCTAGGGCACTCTTATGGGAAATCTAAAATTTTTGGTTTTTTTAATTTTCATATGGCTAACGTTAGCCACATGCGAGTAGGGTATGTTGGACACTCGCCAGTGTCAGATGTATGGGGTACATACCTAGTGCGCGTCGTGTATTGCGTAGATGCGCCCACTGATGCTGACAAATGTGACACACGAGCCAGACACGCATACACATGCAAGACATGTCACGCGCTAGTGCCACTATTCACCAATCGGGCATATGTACCACATGCAACCAACATTGAGGCACTCCCTCGCCAGAACAAGGTGATTTCTGGCAAGATTCGAGTCTGTTTTTATACTCCTAGGCTTGTTTTCACCCCGTTTCTCAAAGCTAAACATATTTATACCAATTTCATATAATAATAAGCAAGAAAAACCAAAAAATAGAAGTTAACTCTCTAAGAACCTTATGAAGAAAAACTGAAAAATCTTCGTTTCTTAACCACTCAAACACGTCACCGCTTTGATACCACGTATAATACATAACGAGACCTTAGTTACGTTTCTTGGATCGAACATGAAAGGACAATTAATGAAGAAATGCAGAAAATACCTGATTTCAGTTCCATAACTTCAAACAAGCTTTTCGAAGGCGAAACAATCGTGAATCCACTGTTGTCTTCACAGAAACTACTCACTGGGATACAGTCAAAGTCTTTCTACAGTTTTTTCAAAACATAAGTTCTCTTAACTGGTCAGAGAATCCTTATGCTACGAAAGACATAAGCAACTGCAGGAGACCTTAACCTTTAAATATAGCTTTCATATTGAGTTTGCCCATCACAGGCCAAATATGGGTCCGGTACTCACTAATCGGGATCTATTTTCCTCCTAGACTTTAACCTATTAACTGAGATTATTTATTGGGTCACTTTATTATCTTTATCCAGATCAAATTACATAACTTAACCTATTAATTATTGAAAAAATAAAAAAAATTAATTAAATATTGTCTAACTTTATGAGAAATGTCAAAAATATCCAACAGTACCAATCATGCAAGAATCAAACCATTGTATGTGAGATGTGACTTTCAATTAAATATGTCAACAAAATGTACGTCTTATGTTCAGCCTTGATAAAAGATCACATATTTTTATTTTTATTAGTTTAATTTTATTTTAAAAATTAAAACTCTTATTTCATATAATTGGTTTGTATTACATGCTCTATATCATTGTATTGTTGAATTCATTACAAATAAAAAAGTTGATTGAAATGCCATTTCTTCTTAATCATTTTTCAAATTAGCAAAAAATGTGGACAGCTTCATACTTCTATAACATGTGTGCCAATAAAAGTAAAACTAGGCTTACCTTCATCTTTACTAGCTAACAATACTACCCACGAATAGGAAGCCTTGCATGTGACCACTAACCAAGCATTTTTTTAAAAAATTAAAA
This sequence comes from Erythroxylum novogranatense, assembly GCA_029891385.1. NCBI lineage: Eukaryota > Viridiplantae > Streptophyta > Magnoliopsida > Malpighiales > Erythroxylaceae > Erythroxylum > Erythroxylum novogranatense. The sequence continues at coordinate 57,235,885 of CM057224.1, forward strand.
AATTTATTGAAGGATTAAAAAGGAATACAATAAATAGAGGGTAGCAAGACTCTCCTACAACTAAAGAAGACATTGTTAGGAGACACAATCAAAATAAAAAAGACAATGCTCTATGAATAGACAAAGAGGCTCAAAACGGCATAGTAGAAGGAATTTGTAAGGTTAACCAAAGAGATTACAATATGACAACCACTTGAAGCATTGAGTGATGAAAGTGGAAATAGTTTTTGGCTCTCGAGAAAAGGGTCTCGAGAAGGTTCCAAAGTAGGGCAATCTAGGATACCAGCATCTTCAGCAAAGAGACCAAGGTAAACACAATCAATGTAAGCAGATCTAGTACTTTCTTCATCTACAAGCATTGATCAATGTAAGCAGGGCTTTTGGACCTCAAGAAGCCTCTTATCCATCTAGGGGGAAGACGAAGATACCAAGTAGTAAGGCAACAACTTGTAACAACATTGGTGATTTTCAACAAGTAATTGCTTTACCCCATTTTGTATAATTTCTCTACCCTTATGAGTGCTACATGTGTAAGATTTAGCCCATATTTCATGCTCTAACTTTATGGTCACTACACTTAATTAGGTAGAATATTAGAAATAAAGATCAATTCTCTAATTTTCATTATTAGAGAATTTAATACCTCTAATTGAGACCGTGTTCTTCCTTTGAAAATTTGCAAGTTTCTCTCCTTCCATATCTCCTCTAAGCTAGAAACCAGTGAGATGATATAAACCAAACTATCCCCGTGAGGGTTAGTTGTCAAGGTTCTTAGGTTGTCTAAGATGATAGTAAGTAGAATCTCATCTGATCTCCAATGGCACTTCTCTTTAATTTTTCCTCTATATGCTTCCAGCAAAGGTGTAATATCCCGTTACCCATGTTAGGGCTTGAATTGTGAATTATGAGAATTTATGAGAAATTAGAAAATTGCACATCATGCATTATTAATTGTGACATGCACATTTTTGCACATTTATATGATTGTACAAGCATTCCTTGACATTTACGAATACAATTGAATTATTAATTTTGATTAAAATGTGTTTTGGTGATTTTGGTATTATTTAAGACATTTTGGAATTTTTAGTGAATTTTAGAAAAATATTTATTTTTGGACCAATCCTATTGTGACACGTGGACTAATTATTGTGTGACAAATGGCTTATGTTAGAGAGGACACGTGTAAGGCATGTATAGTATACACGAGTATGAGTTGAGTTAGGAAAAATGCATGCAAGTACTCTCGGTGAAGAAACACTTGATATCCGAAAGGAAACTTTGGGACTGTAGCAGTTTTAATCTGTCCTCCTTGCTGGAATTCATAGTCGATTCAGGTAAGTTATGTTTTAGTTGGGTGTTGTTGTTGTTAAATGATGATTTTCAGTAGAAATGTATGCATGCATGCGAGGTTAGAGAAGTGGTTTCGGTGTTGAATAGAGTAGATGATTGATTGAGAGTAGGAAATTGTTAATATGATGTTGAATGAACTCTAGATTGGAAGATTTGTAAATACTCTGTTCGGGTTTTGAGATAGTCGAAATGGACATGCATACATTCTGTCCGATGTTTATCAGTAGAAGTGAAGCTACATGGGTAAGGATCAGATTTTTGATGTTTTAAGTAAATCTTGAGTTTGATCTTATGTAAATATTTCGAACTGGATTAGGAGTTAATTGGAGTGAAGTTTTAGAGATTGTTTTGGGATTAGAAGTGAAAAGTCTGGAAAAAGAATTCGGGGAAGACGAGTTTCAGAACCAGATGTCGCGACGTGTTTTTATTTGTACGCCGCGACGTGTAGCTTACTTTGTTTATTTGTCGCGACGTCCATTTTCTTCATCGCCGCGATGCAGGAGACCCCCCTTGAACTCGTCGCGGCGAACGTTGCAAAAATCCCGAGAAAATCGATTTTTTGGGCTGTTCGTCGCGACCTTATCTTTTCTCCACGTCGCGACGAGCACCCATCCTTTGACTGCTCAAACATGTTTTCGTATTTTGACCATCACTTGCTCTATACTGATCCAAATTGGGTGATTCTTGATTCTATGTAAACTAGAGACATAGGGCTACAACTTGTATGAAGACATGGAGTTTTAATTCTGTCTCTAAGAGTTTCAAATTGTGGTTGGAAGTTGAGGTATAAATTTTGCTGGAACTTATGAACCGTCTAGAATATTTTGAGGATATCTCTTGGTATACTGATCATAATTAAATGCTTTTGGTGTCCTTAGAAATCTAAGAAATGGGAGAACAACTTTACAGAAGGAAGTTTTTTCCAATTTGGTCGTTTACTTTATCATATTCAGCATGGAAAGTTGACCTGAATATATGTTATAAGAAAAATCTGAAGTGGTCAATGAAGCTATGAAATTATTTGACATTGTTTGGTCCAATACAATTGTATAAATGCATGGTATTAATGAGGGCTTTGATTCTTAAATGATTTTGTTAAGGATCGCATTATTGTACCTCGGAATTGTCATTGAACATGCATTGTGCATACATTCCATACATTGATATTTTTATAAAAGAACATTAGTGCAATTGTGCAAAGTGTGATATTTGTGAATGTGTTTTGCCTATTTTAGAGGAGCATATCGGACGCCAATCGGACATTGCCGGACCATCCAGGCAATAGCTTATTGGAGCGTACTGTGAGTCAATCTAGATGATTCCCTAGGATTGATTTAATTTGATTTTATTAAGCTTCCAATATTGTTATATTGCTTATGATCTGATTATGAATTCCGGACTTCAATTGTCCGAGGAGATCAATACTCAGGATTGTATTAGAAGTGCTTTGATTATGACTTTGTTTGCTATGGAATTCTGAACGTTATTCTGAATGTTATGTGAATTCTCAACAAAATTTGAATGCCGGACTTAGGTCGGATGATTATGAGTTTTTCTGAGCGTTATATGTGATAGTGATACATGCCCTATTCAGTTTGATGCATTACATAAAATGCATGCTCAGATAAAGGTGTTGTGACTCGAATTGCCAGTATGAAGCACTTCCACGTAGAGCTTTTCTCTGTGATATATTTGTGTGCACGTAGAGCTATGCTCCGTGATTCTGTTCTGATCGAGCCCTTTGGGCCAACAATTGTATAAGTATGTGATAGGCATTCAGTCACAACAATAAGAACGAATGGGAGTCTCATATGCATATGTATTTGTTTATATATGATTTGTTTGGCAATGATTAAATGATATACCCTATTATGTGAGTTTTTGAATCATAAATGTATGTTAAAATGAATATTTGTGTACTGTGTGATATGTGTTATGATCCAGTGAATTCATCAATGATAGTTCACTCATTGAGTTGCAAAACTCATCAAAAATTGCAATGTGGCTTTTCAGGTACGAGTCAGGAGTCCTAGTTCCTTAGTCAGGACTCAAGGAATCTTTTGGATAGAGTTATGGCTCAGAGGTCTGTCAGCTGACACCAGAAATGTTCTAGCATTATTTTGTTGTAGTTTTGCTGGAATTTGTATAAGTTTTTATAAATAGTTTTTGGTGGTAACAGTGTAAGTTTTATGAATGAATGGATTTGAATGGTTTTTAAATTTAGTGACTTTGATTGTGTTAAATGATGCCATATGTAGGTTGGATTGCCATGTGTAAGTTGGTTATGTTTTGCTCCAACATACCATTATCGTAAAGTGTGTACTTGAATGCCCTTCGAGTGTTCGGGTATTTGCCTTATAGTAGTGGGATGTTGCAAAAGGGGCATTGGAAAAAAAGATAATCTCTCATTTCATAATCATTCCAATATAGTACACAAGTGTTGTCCAGATTTAGCAAGTGCAGTTTGTCCATAGTAGCCATCTTATTTAAAGTAGCTAACTGTAATAAACGGTAGGAATTAGGTCTTAAGGATTTATGCCATACGATAAGGTACCAAGCAACCGAGGGTTGTCCTTGAGATAGCCATTCCTTGCATACCTTGTTTGAAAAGGATCCTGGGTTTTGGTTTAGCCAAGAGTATTTATCTTGGGTTCTGCAATTTAGGGAGTAGGTAGGAAAGAGGTGATGCACTGGGGATAGAAAATCAATCCATGTGTTGTCAATTACGACTGCACAGACTTTAGCCTTAAGAGGTATATGACTCCAAAATTTGACAACAGTAGAGAGTCAAATTAATGGGTCATGACCTGTCTAGTTAGCAAATGAAAAGTGGGTTGTTTTCCCATTATCGACTTTACATGTCACTCCCGGCTCCATAGTGTCTTTAAGTTTCAGCAAATTATTGATGAAAAAAGATTGGGAGTCTTTAGGTGTAATAGACCACAAAGATTTCCCTTTTAGGATTTGAGAATCGAACCACTTGGTCCATCGAGAATCCTCATTGCACAAAAGATGCCAGATTTTTTTCAGCTTTAAGATATTGTTGGTAATGGCTATAGGAGTTATACCAAGTTCTCCGTCCTTCTTCAGATTGCAGACCTCATCCCATCTAACTTTAATTAACCTCCCTTCCGAGTTATGTTTACCCGATAGAAACCTCCTTAATAAGGTTTCAATTGTCTTCACTACACTTTAACCAGTAACATACTAGCCAACTAATAGACTTGCAAGGAGATCAACACTGATTTAATGAGTTGGAGTCTACCTCCAAAGGATAAAAATCGGTTTGTCCAATGATTAAGTCTCTGCTGAATTCGTTCTACCAAAATATAGTATTCAGAAAATAGAAATCTTCTTATAGAGATAGGAAGACCTAGATAACACAAAGGAAATTGTTTCCTTCCGTAGAAGATATACTAGCTATCTTAGCTTCCAATCCATCTACGCTAGTAGCCAATACAAAATTTGCTAGGTTAATTTCTAATCCGAAAAATTCACCAAATTGTTTTAGAGAGGACATCAAAATCTGAATAGAAAGGGGATGTGCCTAATAAAAAAGTAACAAATCATCAGCAAAACAGAGATTAATTAAAGATACTTTCTTATATTTGCTGTGATACTTAAAACTTTTTTCCTTATCCACATTCAATAATAACTAATACGGTTAGCACCTCCATTAAGAGGATTAACAAGTAGAGGCAAAACAGAGATTAATTAAAGATACTTTCTTATATTTGCTGTGATACTTAAAACTTTTTTCCTTATCCACATTCAATAATAACTAATACGGTTAGCACCTCCATTAAGAGGATTAACAAGTAGAGAGATATAGAATCTCCTTGTCGAAGCCTTCTCTTAATGGCATACCAACCATGCAAAAATCGAAGCATTGCATGTGAGATGTGACTTTCAATTGAATATGTCAACAAAATGTATGTCTTATGTTTAGCCTTGGTAAAAGATCACATGTTTTTATTTTTATTATTAATTTTTTAAAAAAATGAAAAATTTTATTTCATATAATTAGTTTGTATTACTTGCTCTATATCGTTGTATTGTTGAATTCAGTACAAATAAAAAAAATTAAGGGTATTTTTGTGCTTTTGCTATAAAAACAATCGAATTAATCCAATTGTCTTTAATTTGAAAAAAAATCGAATTAAGCTATGATATTATAAGAAATTGATTAATTGAAAGGCAACTTATACTATTACAACATAAGTGGAACAAAAATAGCTTCTAAATAGAAAAATAAAACGTTACTAAAGTTGTTGCCACTTTTTTTTAGCATGACATTATGTAGTTGGCCAAACATTATATAACCTATTTCCTATTTCCTATCCTACATTATAATTTCTCATCGACTACTGACTTGAGGACGACCCCAGTTCCTGGAAATTAACATGTAAGTGGACAACTTCATACGACTTTGTTACTTTGATAACTATATATGATGACAAAATGTGCGTTTTCTTTCTTTCTTTTGTTGGGCGCAGCGGGTGTATTTTGTGAAAAGGAAAAATAAAATGAGCAAAATGAACACAGAATATTTAACGTGGTTCACCCTTAACTTTGGGCTACGTCCACGGACAAAACTCAGAATATTTTTTCCACTATTACAAATAATGGGTATACAAAGATAAAACTAAAATAGTGACTCACAAGGTGTTTCCCAACCTAAAAATACTAACCTCACTATTTTGTCACTGACCAACCCTTTAGGAATATGTTTTCCTAACTTCAGAGCAAAAACAGTGCTCTGGCTTTCTCTCTATTTTCTCTCTGTATTTCTGTCATTTTGTTGTGTGTGTTGTGAAGTGGGGAGTGCCTTATATAGGCACTCCACCGCTTGAAGAAAGCTGCCTTGCGGGTATCTTTTTTCTTCTCTTCAACAAATACTGCAGGGCAGCAAATCTTCTTTTCCATGTTGGTAGGCGTCCACTGCGGTAGGCGCCATTGTTGGCGCCTACCATGCCCACCACCAAATTGGAATGATGGAGTCCCTCCATGTAAGAGGGACTGTTGGGCCCGGGCCCCGTACGTCCGAATCCCCGAGGGCGACCCATCGGGCCGCGCCAGCATTAAGCGCCCCAAATACCGTCGGACCCGATCCCAACATTTATACACACAAACGATCAGTCAGAACACACATACATTCCATAACATTCACAACTATCACTTAAAGACCCTATAACCATGGGGATTTCATACCATGGCAAATTAAAGGAAACTCAGCAAGTATTCTCAATGGTAGCGTAATACAAGACAGAATATAAAATCCACAAAAAAATACATGAAATATGCTCCATGAGAGTATGCTCGGAGGGCCAACCAAAATACAAACTTATAACAAAGCTCCTAATTAACTCGAAGTTTCCGATGCCTCGCAAGTTCAAAGATCGTCCTGCTCTGCACCTGAGGAGGGAAAAATAATGGGTTGAGCTACACAGCTCAGTGGCTAATATAATTATAGCCATCGGCAATTAGCACAAATCCCAACATATGAATGTATATATATATTATACCTATATAAACATCGATTCAAGCACTCACAGGTTAATCAAGCATTCAATTTATAATTGTGTCATAAAATATGCTTCACAATAAACAATTCACATATGCAATGCACATCACAATGGCTCGAGGGTTCCATGGAAACAAAAGGAAGAAATCGAAGTTTAACCCTGAACAAAATGAGTCCATTCGGAGCTCATATGCCACAAGCGGGCAGCCGGGAGAAGGCTCTTGTCTACGTGCACGTGACGAACGAAATGGTTCCACTCTCGCCCAAACAAAAGCATAAAATCATGCTCACAATCATTCTATAATATGATATTCTATCATGTCTTTCGTTTAATCAAAATGCTATGATCGAAGTCGAGGCATAACATGCTCAAAATCTATGTAATACTATCAATTTCCATGCTTCGTTCAAAATATATGAAAATCAAAGTCATTCAATTCATTACATTTAAACATGCATCATCTACAATATATATTCACACATAGGCAAGAACCTACCTAATCACACAATAACTATAAGTATATTACCCACCTAAGATCGCTTGAGAATCCAATTCACGAATGTCCTTCCTCTCGCGATGAAATCGAGTCACCTTGATCTCCTAACACAACCAAGTTTCCATCCAATCAATATCCACATAAAATAATCAAAGCTTCAAGAGTCAAAATAAAGCATTAAAAATCTCCATTCGACCTCCTCCTAAAATTCCGAACCCTTCGAAAAAAAATTTCCGAACTTCCCTTCTTCATACAACTCGTAGCCCCTGATCTCTAGTTCACAACGGCTCAAAAATCACCTCAATTGGAGATCTACACCAAAAAGATATGCCCAAAATACCAAAAATCTCATTTTCGGAAAACAGGGGGCCTCGCCGCGACGAAGGTTTGTTCAGCGCGAAAGCTTCGCTTCGTCGTCATGGCGAAGCCACAAGGTCGAAGGCCATGCATAAACGCTGCACATGCCATGGCGCTGCGACGTATCGTGCATCGCTGGCGACAAGATAGCCAAATGCTGCGCCATGGCGTGCATCAACGATGCACGCGGCATGCACACAAAATTAATTCGCACGCCGCGGCGTGTTCTTGAGCACGTCGCGACGTGCGGATCGGGGAAAACGTTCCCGAACCCGAAAATCTCAGATTTTTCAACTCCAATCCGTTCCAAACTCAAATGCAACACATCTAAGACATAGATCAAGTCCTCTACAACATTTCTAACCCATTCTATACTTCAAATCTCACAAAAACACATCAACCCAACGATTCTCCCAATTTTCCCACTCAAAACCCTAAATCATCGATTTCTCTCAATCCAAGCTATCTTAAGGTTCAATCTTACGACAACAAGAAGGAATGAACGTAACGTACCCGGAAAGCACTTTGAATCGGTCGGAAACCTCAAAAATTGCAAAATCTCTTCTCTTCTTCTTCTTCTCCTCCCACGGCTACGACACCCTCTCTTCTCTTCTTCTTCTATTTTTCCTTTTTCCTTTCCTTTCTCTTTTCTATTTCTATTCTAATTCTCTTCTTTAAACTCTAAGGGTATGGGCCCTTCCCACTAAGCCCAAGCCCAAAACAACTTAAAGCTCTTACACACTTTACATCCTCTAATGCTCATTTAAACTTCAATTAAACCATAATTATCCATAATATTCCCAAATAACTCCAATTAAAGCAGAACTATCGAATTAGAACAATTTTCTCAATTTAATCAAACTAAGGCAAAAATCACAATTCATACTGAATAATATCATATATAAAAAAATTCGGGGTCTAACAGGGACCCATCTCCAACAAATCTCCCCCTCCCGATTACATGGAGGGCTCTATCAAGCCTGCTACTAATCGACAATACTCGAACTTGCCTTTTGGTAGAATCTTAGTTAACATGTCTGATCTATTTTCATCAGTATGGATCTTTTCTAACTGTAATTGTGTCATCTCCATCACATCCCTGATCCAGTGATATCTCACATCAATGTGTTTTGATCGTGAGTGAAAAGAGGCATTCTTACCAAGGTGAATAACGCTCTGACTGTTACAAAACAACTGATACTGTTCTTGCTTGACACCAAGTTCATTAAAGAACTTCTTCATCCATAGCAACTCCTTACAGGCTTCTGTTGCTGCAATAAATTCCGCTTCAGTTGTAGAAAGTGCAACACACTTCTGTAACTTTGACTGCCATGCCACAGCTCCCCCTGCAAAAGTAATCAAGTAACCTGATGTAGACTTTCTCGAGTCAACATCTCCAGCCATATCTGCATCTGTGTAACTAGCTAACACAGGTTCTGCTGTTCCAAAACATAAGCATATTTTGGATGACCCTCGAAGATACCTGATAATCCACTTGACTGCAGCCCAATGTTCCTTTCTAGGATTAGAAAGGAAACGACTCACAACTCCAACTGCATGAGCAATATCTGGCCGTGTACAAACCATGGCATACATCAAACTTCCAACTGCTAAAGCATATGAAACTCTGGACATTTCTTCCTTATCTTCATCTGTAGAAGGGCAAGCTCTGGAACTCAATTTAAAGTGATTAGCAAGAGGACAACTAGCCGCTTTAGCCTTGTCCAGTTTGAATCTCTGAAGTACTTTATCAATGTACTTCTCTTATGACAACCATAATTTCTTGGCACTTCTGTCTCTGATAATCTCCATGCTAAGAATCTGCTTTGTTGATCCCAAGTCTTTCATGGCAAAAGACTTATCCAGCTGTTTCTTCATATTGTTGATTCTAGAAACATTCTTACCTACAATCAACATATCATCCACATAAAGCAATAAAATAATGAAATCATCATCAGAGAATTTCTTCACAAATACACAGTGATCTGAAGTAGTCTTCTTATAACCTTGCTCTCCCATAACAAACTCAAACTTCTTGTACCACTATCTTGGTGCCTGTTTTAGACCATATAAACTCTTCTTCAGTCTACAAACATAGTCTTCTTTCCCCTTTCTCACGAAACCCACTGGTTGCTCCATATATATCTCTTCTTCCAAATCTCCATGTAGGAAGTTGTTCAACTTCCAGATTAAAACTTGTGGCTAGCCCTAGCACTGTACGTATGGATGTCATTTTCACCACCGGTGAAAATATCTCGTCAAAGTCAATACCTTTCTTTTGGCTGAATCCTTTGACCACTAATCTTGCTTTGAATCGAGGATGGTCGTTGTGTTCTTCATGCTTGATCCTGAACACCCATTTATTCTTCAATGCTCTTTTGCCTTCTGGCAACTTCACCAACTCGAATGTTTTATTCTCATGCAAGGATTTCATCTCGTCTTGCATGGCTTCTTTCCATTTCTTCTTGTGTTCATCATTCATGGCTTTATCAAAGCTTTCTGGTTCTCCTCCGTCAGTCAGCATTACATACTGATCAACTGGATATCTAGTAGATGGTTGTCTATTTCTACTAGATCTTCGTATTTGGACAGGAGAATCTTCAGTCTTTGGTGGTTGAATGTGAACACCATCATCATCCTCTGGTTCAACTTCATTGGGGGCATCTGCATTATCAGCTTCTAGCTGATCATTCTGCACTTCATCTCCAACTTGTCTTGCCACCATTGTTGGAGGATTCAATCGGAAGCTTGTTGAGTCATCATTGGAGCTTGGAACTTCCTTCTCTGCCTTGTTGATATCTTCAATAGTTTGATCTTCCATAAGCGTAGCATCACGACTCCTGATAAGTCTTTTCTATACCGGATCATAAAACCTATAGCCAAATTGATCTTGACCATAGCCAATGAATACACACTGTCGTGTCTTGACATCAAGCTTTTTCCTTTCATCTTTATGAATGTGGACAAACGTTTTGCAACCAAAGACCCGCAAATGATCATAGGAAACATCTTTTCCTGACCACACCTTTTCTGGAACTTCATACTGGAGAGGAACACATGGTGAATGATTTAATGCATAAACAGCTGTAAGTAAAGCTTCACCCCAAAATACCTTAGGCAACTTTGAATGTGAAAGTAGACATCTGACTCTTTCCATCAAAGTCCTGTTCATCCTCTCAGCTACGCCAATCAATTGCGGTGTTTTTGGTGGAGTCATTTGATGTCGAGTACCATGCTCTTTACAGTAAGCATCAAATAATCCGATGTACTCTCCACCATTGTCTGTCCGGATGCACTTCAGCTTCTTCCCAGTTTGTCTCTCAACTGAGGCGTGAAATTGTTTGAACACATCTAGCACTTGATCTTTAGTCTTCAGAGTATAAGCCCACGTTTTCTTGGAATGATCATCAATAAAAGTCACAAAGTATTGTGCATTACCTAGTGACTTTGGCAATGGTCCGCACAAATCTGAGTGAATCAGATCTAGAACATTCTTCATTTTGGATGGAGAAGAACTCTGGAAAGAAACCCTGTTTTGTTTCCCTGCTAGACAATCTGCACATTTCTTATGATGTATCTGGTTTAGACCAGACAACATATTCCTTTTTACAAGCTGAGTCATCCCTTTCTCACCAATGTGGCCTAGTCTTTTATGTCACAAATCCACTGTATTATCATTCTCCACTGTATTGACAACATCACTGGAGAGTTTTGCCTGCATCATATTGTTGGAGTTATGTAAATATAGTGCCCTGGAAAGCAAGTGTATTTACATGTAACTTTATCTTCTTCAGTTACAGTTTTGTAATGAAAATATTTATTATTAATAAAACAAAAGAGTTTGGTTTTATCTGTATGAGCATTATATATTTGGTCATAAGGTACCAAGATTCATTTGTAAGTAATATACATATACATAGAGATGTATGGGAAACATGTATATTATTAGAATATGAATTAATTGATTCACAGTTGAATAATCAAGTTGGTCGTTTGATTATGGTTTAGACTGTAGTGTTGCGATTTATCTCCATATAAGTAAAGGAGTTTACTTAAAGGGAATGATGAGTTTCATATCATGATAGTAGTAGACTATTAATAATGGCACTATTAAATGAATCTGGAATCAAGTATGTTTTCAAGAATAAAGTGGGCCGTTACTTTAATCTTAAAACATACAACTTAAGCATTCGCTTATTATGAACCACAATCTTGATGAGTGGTGAACTCATATGTGTTTCATTATAATTCTTGATATGATTGGAATGGATTTTTACAGGGTATTAATCCAGTGTCTGCATATTGGAATTATTCATTGAAACATGTATCAGGGAACATTCACTCAAATAAAGAGTTTATAGTGTTATCATCTCTTCTAGATGTTTTAAGGAGATTTGGTGATTAAACTGGCGCCAGTAGTTTGATGGACTAGCTACCCATCAAGTCTTAACACTAAGATGAGATCTTATGTGTTAATCACCATATAAAGTAAAATGAGAGATCTAGAAGTAAAAACCAACATAAGGGCAAAACGGTAATTTTACCCTTTATTGTGCGGATGGCTATAATAAGGTTCTAAATAGGGTTTGCAATTGGACATATTCTCATAATATTTAATAATTCAAGAGTTCAACTAATTGTCTTTAGTGGAATGGCATTTAGTTAATAAGATAGAATTAATTCCAATGAGATTGAATTATTTCTGGGCTTATTTGAGCTTGAATTATCAAAGTCTAATAAGATTCCCCACTTGGCTTTAAGGAAGGTTATCAAGCTAAGTAAGAAGTAGTTTGGAGGCTTTAGAAGTCCATAATTGAATGATGGGCTTATACTAATTAATGGTTAATTGGAAGCCCATATGTTCATTTAGAAATGGGCTTGTTTTGGTTTAATGTAATTGATTAGATTAATTATATTAAAACAATTTTTTAAATGGAGAAGAAGCAATTTCAAAATTGTGTTAGGTTAGATGTGTAACCACACATTTGACATTAAAATACTAAATAAAGATGGTCTTTATTATGGTTCATCATTATTAAATGGAGTTATGAACTTACCATTAAATGGTTTAATGGTTGGCTTTTAATGTTGGCATGTAACCTATTTGCATTCATTAGATTAAAGATGAAAGATGTGTATTAGATGGACCATCTTCCTTCTTTCTTCTTGCCAAAACCGAAATGGGTATTCAATTATAGGTTATGGTCTTTTCAAATAGCCATTTTAAAGATAAATGAAGTAAGTCTCATTTATTGGCTATTTGATGAGTGATTAATGTAAGAAGTGATGCATTGGATGCCTCTCACTCTTTCCATTCATGCATATTTCGAAATTGAGATGTAAGAAAGGGTTCTTGCATGTTTTTTTACAGATTCTCTCTTTTCATGTAAGGTAGAACCGAAATTCCTAAGTGAAAGAATTGAAAGAGTTTCAATTTTGGTTCTTCTTCTTCTAAGAAAATCTCCTCCAAATATTTCTTCTCCTTTCCCACCAAAGGATTTTGTTAACCTAGTTGTCCTTGAAGAACAAGTGGTAAATCTAATTGGTTGAGGATACTACTACAAGGAAGAAGATAGATTGCTAAAGGAAAAGACTCAAAGGCAAAGGATTTGGATACAAGAAGAAGGAGAGGATAGCGCAGCGAGGATTTAAAGCTGTAGCGAAGGAGTCGGTAATTCCTTTTATCTTGTTCTTGGTTTTATTATCCTTATACCATATCATGTATGGATTAGCATGTTGATTTGGATATATTGCTTCCGCTGCAAGATGATTTCTTAAAAAGTTTTGAAATCTATCGTTTCTCCAAACTAAGCATGTTTTCTTTTTCCGATCCAACAATTGGTATCAGAGCCAGGTTTTTTATGCATGATTTCAGTTCCTATATGGTGGATGCATGGGTTGGCAATCTTTTTATGTATACTGCATATTTTTATGTGATAGAAATATATATGGTGTATGTTGCTCTTTTGGTTGTCCATAGAAGTTATATTTTATCTTGTAAGATTTCTTCATTTGGTTGTAACAAGGAGGGTGGTCTATCATCACCATGTTTCCTCCTTGGTTTCTTTTTTCTATTTTATTTGATTTTGTAATGTACAAATTGATGTAATGATGAAGAAGGAGCAGCCATGGATTGAAGAAATGGAAAGGTAAAATTTTCGTGTATCCTTTTGTGTTTTGGCATAAGTTTTGTGAAAACTAAGTTGCTTGAATTTTGTTTCAATGAATCATATTTCAGTTATGATTGGAAAACAAGTGCTGGTTTTTGTTTCAAAGAATCCAATTTCGGTTTTGCTAAAATACTAAGTGCTGTTTTTAATTTTCATGAAATGAGTTTGGTTTTAATAAAACAAGTGCTGGAATTTTTGTCAAAACAAAGATTTGGTTTTCTAAAATCTAGTGCTGGAATTTTATTTTTCAAAATGACAAAATTCTAATTTCATAAATGCCATTACATTTTGTTTACCGAATGGGCCGGATCATGTTAATAAGAGTTCAAGCTTAAAGATCCAAGATGAAGAAGCATATTTTGGGCCTAAAAGGCTTGTAATTATTTTATGTTTCTAGGATGGACAATCAAAAGTGGCTTTATTAGTTCATGTGATAAATGGAGAAATGAATGCTTATAATATGTGATATTATATGATTGCATGTCATTTAGAAAATTGCCAACCCTAGGCCTTGCCATGCATTCATTATGTATGAGATATATAATGAAACAATATAGGATGGATAATAAATTGCATCTAGACAAGATGATATTTAAAACTTAAAGCCCAAAAAGATTGAGTGGGAGAGGATGCTCCTGAGAGTCCACGGTCTCCAAATGATGGCCCGCTTGCATGTGGTGAAGTGTTACTCCCCATCGGAGGGCATGGATCCTAGATCTTGCATGGTTTGGGTCTCCTTAAGGATAAGTCCACTTAATGATAGCAAATGTGACCTCCCACCGAGGCATGATTTGTAGGTATCTTTAGTGAATGAATCAAATGGTTATACACTCAACATTTTTATCAATAAACCGCCCACCGTAGCTCATTGGTAAAAGTATGGACCAAATTAAGACGCTTTAAAAAATTGAGCATCGATGCTTGGTAGTTTTTGAGTGGGAGGGTCCCGATTTTTCTTTTAATAGATAAGATGGCCCACCGTCACTTAGTCTGTTATAGATAAGAAAAATAACCGTCGTATAATGTTTTAATTTTTTAAGTTTTGTTAAATCTATCATCATGCATACATGCATCATGATTTTATACAAAGTTCCATAAATTGTTGACTAGTATGCTCATGTTTTAATAATTTATAATTTCGCATATAATAAACCACAAAATGAATCCACTCACCCTGCTCTTGACTAATAACAAATTGGAAAATGGAGACAAGTTTAATGAATGGAGACGTAACCTTGACATTGTTCTTCAATATGAACGTATTTCATGGGTGTTAACTGAAAATGAGCCTACACCTCTAAGTGGAGATGCAACTCCTGAGCAAGTCCAACAACATGAGCGTTGGCAGAATGCTGACAAGACTACTAAGTGTTATATTCTGGCTTCTATCAGCGGCATGTTGCAAAAGCAAATTGCTTGTATGAAAACTGCTAGTGCAATGGTCCATCACCTACATGAGATGTTTGGTGTGAGGACTAGGTCTGCAAGAGTGAAAGCTATCCAAACCTTTCATAATCTCGATGAAACCACAGTGAACCGGTGTGGGATTACATGATGAAGGTAATCTCTGCGGTCACTGAGGTTGAGATGCTTGGGGCGGATATGGATGCGGACACGCAGATGATTATGATCATCAATAGCTTAAACTCTTCTTTTCAGCAGTTTAAGTTGGACTATGAGCTCAACAGCAAGGATTACACCTTGAGTGAGTTGATGAATACCCTCCAGAGCACGGAGGAAATATTGAATATTAAGGCTCATGGGCCAGAAGCTAATGTAGCTTCTTCTTCTAATCCCAAGGGTAAGGGCAAGGAAAAGAAGAAGGGTCCAATGAAAAAGAAGACCCAAATAGGGGTCAAGGCCAAACCCATGAAAAAGAAGGCCAAAGAGAACATCAAAGGAAAGTGTTTCCACTTGTGATGAGATGGGCCATCGAAAAGAAACTGTCCGATCTACCTAGAGTCCCTCAAAAGCAAACAAGGTATGGGCTTCCTAAGTTTGTTAGGAACTAGAAATGTGGCAGATTTATCTACTTCTTGGATATTAGATTCAGGATCCACTAACCATGTTTGTAATTTTTCATAGGGTTCCAAAGAAGGAAAAGACTTCCTAAAGGCCAGTTTCAAGTTAAGATAGCAGATGGTTCCTATGTTTCAGCAGAATCAGTGAGAGTAGTTATCTTGGACTTTCCTAGTGGTCATAGGTTATATTTGGAAGATGTTTATTACATGCCAATGATTGTAAGGAACATGATTTCTGTTTTTTGTCTAATAAAATCTGGCTATTCCTTATATTTTGAAAAGGTTGTTTCAATATATGAGAATAAGGATTTCATTTGTGAAGCGATAATTAAACAGGATTGTTTTTATAGAACCTATGAAAGGCTCACTAAACACCACATAATTGATAAAACCAAGACAATCCAATATCTCTAGCATTAATTCAAAGTATCTGTGGCATCTAAGGATGGGTCATATAAATCGTAAAAGAATTGACAAAGCTAGTAAAGGATGGGATCCTTATGGGCTTGGATAGTGATCCATTACCCACTGTGAATCTTGTATTGAAGGAAAATGACAAAACCTCATTTCCTTCTAAAGGAAATAGATTTGAATCCACATTGGACATGGTACATACTTGATGTGTGTGGGCCCATGAATGTACAAGCTAGAGGAGGTTATGAATATTTCATAACTTTTATAGATGATTACTCAAGACATGGCTATTTGTATTTGATGCATAAAGAGTGAATCTTTTGAAAAGTTCAAAGAATTCAAAGTGAAGTCGAGAAGCAACTTGCAAGCCATTAAAAAAACTTCGATCGATCGAGGTGGTGAGTATTTATCCTGAGAGTTCCAGAATATTTAATTGACAATGGAATTGTTTCCAATTTGTCGACCTCGTACACCTCAAATGTAATGGTATAGCAGAGAGGAGAAATAGAACTCTATTGGAAATGGTAAGATCAATGATGTCCTATGCTAGCCTTTCAGAATCATTCGGGATATGCCATACAACGGCAACATATCTTCTTAACTTTGCTCCATCCAAATCGGTGCCTAAAACACCTAGGGAGTTGTGGACTGGCCGAGTGCCTTCATTGAGGCACTTGAGGACTTGGGGCTGTCCAGCCCATGTTCTAAAGCCTGAATCCACAAAGATGAAACCAAGGTCAAGTATGTTTGTTTGTAGGATATCCTACGGAACTCGAGGTACTATTTTTACAGTCCTCATGATAGGAAGGTATTTGTGTCGATAAATGCAAACTTCTTAGAGGAAGAGTTTGTGAGAAATCACAAAGGAAGAAGTGAAGTAGTACTAAAGGAGTTAGCAATTTCATCCAAACCAAGAATTGTTTTGGATATGATGTAACAAGATGTCGAAATGGATTCAAGAGTTGAATCGGAATGCAACTTTGAACATCATGATGTGCCTAGACGTAGTGGGAGGGTTGTGAGACAACCAGATAGGTATCGGGTTTAGGAGAAGGCTTAATTGCCATCTCGCACCAAGAAGAAACAGATCTCGTTACGTATACAGTGCTATTAATGATGTTGATGCGAAAAATGGCTCAAGGCAATGGAATCGAAAATAGATTCTATGTATACTAATGAAGTCAGGTCCTGTAGATCTACCACTAGGTCTAAAAGCCATAGGGTGTAAATGGATCTACAAAAGGAAAAGGGATCGGATGGAAAGGTAGAGACCTTTAAAGCTAGATTGGTAGCTAAAGGCTATACTCAAAAGGAGGGTATAGACTACGAGGAGACTTTTCTTTGGTTGTCATGCTTAAGTCCATCAGATTCTTTTGGCCATAGAGCCTATTTCGATTATGAAATATGGCAAATGGATGTCAAGACCGCATTTCGAATGGAGATCTTGAGGAGACCATTTATATGGCCCAACCGTAAGGATTCATTGAGCTAGGTAATGAGCATAAGGTTTGCAAGTTGCAAAGGTCCATTTATGGACTTAAGCAAGCATCTAGGTCTTGGAACATTAGCTTTGATAAGGCTATCAAAACCTATGGGTTCATACAAAACCTAGATGAGCCTTGTGTTTACAAAAGAATACAAGAAGGTAAGGTTACTTTCCTAATCCTGTATGTTGATGACATTCTGCTCATTGGGAATGATGTGGGAATGTTATCTGCAGTTAAGGGATGGTTGCATGAACAGTTTTCAATGAAGGATTTGGGAGAGGCTACCTATGTTCTAGGGATCAAACTTATAAGGGATCGTAAGAACAAGAAGATAGCTTTGTCTCAACTAACCTACATTGAAAATATGCTCAATAAGTTTGCCATGCAAGATTCCAAGAGGGGTTTCACTCCTACTAGACATTAAATCAAACTTTCAAAGGAACAAGCACCTAAAACCCAAGAGGAGGTTGAACGCATGCGTAACATTCCATATGCTTGGCAGTTGGTAGTTTGATGTATGCAATGTTGCACTAGACCGGATATCTCATTACGTGAAGGGATCTGTAGCGATTTCACCAATCCAGAATGGAACATTGATGCGGTTAGTGTATACTTAAGTATCTTCGTAGGACGAAGAACTTAATGCTTGTTTACTCTGGAAGTAATCTTATTCCGACGGGATATACGGATTCGATTTCCAATCGATGTTGATTCAAGGAAATCAACTTCGGTTCTATATTTACTTTAGGAGGTGGAGCCATAGTTTGGAGGAGTGTCAAGCAATCTTGTATTGTTGATTCGATTATGGAGGTGAGTATGTTGCGTGTGAAGCGTGAAAGGAAGCGATCTGGCTCGGAAGTTCCTAAATGATTTGGAGGTAGTTCCAGAGGCGTAAAAGCCATTACACTTTATTGTGATAATAGTGGGGCGTGGCTAATTCTAAAGAACCTCGGAACCACAAAGCTACCAAACACATTGCGTAAAGTATCATCTCATAAGGAGATAATACAACGTGGAGAAGTGGATGTGGTAAAGATTCCTACAGAGAAAACCTCACGATCCGTTCACAAAGACATTGACTCAAAAGACCTTTGAGGGTCACCTAGAGGGATGGGAATGAATGATATGTCAAACTTGCTTTAGGGCAAGTGGGAGATTGTTGAGTTATGTAAATATAGTGCCTGGAAAGCAAGTGTATTTACATGTAACTTTATCTTCTTCGCCATAGCTTTGTAATGAAAATATTTATTATTAATAAAACAAAAGAGTTTGGTTTTATCTGTATGAGCATTATATATCTGGTCATAAGGTACCAAGATTCATTTGTAAGTAATATACATATACATAGAGATGTATGGGAAACATGTATATTATTAGAATCAATTAATTGATTCACAGTTGAATAATCAAGTTGGTCGTTTGATTATGGTTTAGATCGTAGTGTTGCGATTTATCTCCATATAAGTAAAGGAGTTTACTTAAAGGGAATGATGAGTTTCATATCATGATAGTAGTAGACTATTGATAATGGCACTATTAAATGAATTGAATCAAGTATGTTTTCAAGAATAAAGTGGGTCGTTACTTTAATCTTAAAACATACAACTTAAGCATTCGCTATTATGAACCACAATCTTGATGAGTGGTGAACTCATATGTGTTTCATTATAATTCTTGATATGATCGGAATGGATTTTACAGGTATTAATCCAAAGGTTCGCATGTTGGAATTATTAATTGAAACATGTATCGTGGAACATTCACTCAAATAAAGAGTTTATAGTGTTATCATCTCTTCTAGATGTTTTAAGGAGATTTGGTGATTAAACTGGCGCCAGTAGTTTGATGGACTAGCTACCCATCAAGTCTTAACACTAAGATGAGATCTTATGTGTTAATCACCATATAAAGTAAAATGAGAGATCTAGAAGGAAAAACCAACATAAGGGCAAAACGGTAATTTTACTCTTTATTGTGCGGATGGCTATAATAAGGTTCTAAATAGGATTTGCAATTGGACATATTCTCATAATATTTAATAATTCAAGAGTTCAACTAATTGTCTTTAGTGGAATGACATTTAGTTAATAAGCTATAATTAATTCCAATGAGATTGAATTATTTATGGGCTTATTGGAGCTTGAATTATCAAAGTCTAATAAGATTCCCCACTTGGCTTTAAGGAAGGTTATCAAGCTAAGTAAGAAGTAGTTTGGAGGCTTTAGAAGTCCATAATTGAATGATGGGCTTATACTAATTAATGGTTAATTGGAAGCCCATATGTTCATTTAGAAATGAGCTTGTTTGGTTTAATGTAATTGATTAGATTAATTATATTAAAACAATTTTTTAAATGGAGAAGAAGCAATTTCGAAATTGTGTTAGGTTAGATGTGTAACCACACATTTGACATTAAAATACTAAATAAAGATGGTCTTTATTATGGTTCATCATTATTAAATGGAGTTATGAACTTACCATTAAATGGTTTAATGGTTGGCTTTTAATGTTGGCATGTAACCTATTTGCATTCATTAGATTAAAGATGAAAGATGTGCATTAGATGGACCATCTTCCTTCTTTCTTCTTGCCAAAACCGAAATGGGTATTCAATTATAGGTTATGGTCTTTTTGTTGGAGTTATGTAAATATAGTGCCCTGGAAAGCAAGTGTATTTACATGTAACTTTATCTTCTTGATTCTGAGCTTTGTAATGAAAATATTTATTATTAATAAAACAAAAGAGTTTGGTTTTATCTGTATGAGCATTATATATCTGGTCATAAGGTACCAAGATTCATTTGTAAGTAATATACATATACATAGAGATGTATGGAAACATGTATATTATTAGAATCAATTAATTGATTCACAGTTGAATAATCGAGTTGGTCGCTTGATTATGGTTTAGATCAGTAGTGTTGCGATTTATCTCCATATAAGTAAAGGAGTTTACTTAAAGGGATTGATGAGTTTCATATCATGATAGTAGTAGACTATCGTTAATGGCACTATTAAATGAATTGAATCAAGTATGTTTTCAAGAATAAAGTAGCCGTTACTTTAATCTTAAAACATACAACTTAAGCATTCGCTATTATGAACCACAATCTTGATGAGTGGTGAACTCATATGTGTTTCATTATAATTCTTGATATGATCGGAATGGATTTTTACAGGGTATTTATCCAGTGTCATGCATGTTGGAATTATTAATTGAAACATGTATCAGGGAACATTCACTCAAATAAAGAGTTTATAGTGTTATCATCTCTTCTAGATGTTTTAAGGAGATTTGGTGATTAAACTGGCGCCAGTAGTTTGATGGACTAGCTACCCATCAAGTCTTAACACTAAGATGAGATCTTATGTGTTAATCACCATATAAAGTAAAATGAGAGATCTAGAAGAAAAAACCAATATAAGGGTAAAACGGTAATTTTACCCTTTGTTGTGCGGATGGTTATAATAAGGTTCTAAATAGGGTTTGAAATTGGACATATTCTCATAATATTTAATAATTCAAGAGTTCAACTAATTGTCTTTAGTGGAATGACATTTAGTTAATAAGCTAGAATTAATTCCAATGAGATTGAATTATTTCTGGGCTTATTGGAGCTTGAATTATCAAAGTACAATAAGATTCCCCACTTGGCTTTAAGGAAGGTTATCAAGCTAAGTAAGAAGTAGTTTGGAGGCTTTAGAAGTCCATAATTGAATGATGGGCTTATACTAATTAATGGTTAATTGAAGCCCATATGTTCATTTAGAAATGGGCTTGTTTTGGTTTAATGTAATTGATTAGATTAATTATATTAAAACAATTTTTTAAATGGAGAAGAAGCAATTTCAAAATTGTGTTAGGTTAGATGTGTAACCACACATTTGACATTAAAATACTAAATAAAGATGGTCTTTATTATGGTTCATCATTATTAAATGGAGTTATGAACTTACCATTAAATGGTTTAATTGTTAGCTTTTAATGTTGGCATGTAACCTATTTGCATTCATTAGATTAAAGATGAAAGATGTGCATTAGATGGACCATCTTCCTTCTTTCTTCTTGCCAAAACCGAAATGGGTATTCAATTATAGGTTATGGTCTTTCAAATAGCCATTTTAAAGATAAATGAAGTAAGTCTCATTTATTGGCTATTTGATGAGTGATTAATGTAAGAAGTGATGCATTGGATGCCTCTCACTCTTTCCATTTATGCATATTTCGAAATTGAGATGTAAGAAGGGTTCTTGCATGGTTTTAGACATTCTCTCCTTTCATGCAAGATAGAACCGAAATTCCTAAGTGAAAGAATTGAAAGAGTTTCAATTTTGGTTCTTCTTCTTCTAAGAAAATCTCCTCCAAATATTTCTTCTCCTGTCCCACCAAAGGATTTTGTTAACCTAGTTGTCCTTGAAGAACAAGTGGTAAATCTAATTGGTTGAGGATACTACAACAAGGAAGAAGATAGATTGCTAAAGGAAAAGACTCAAAGGCAAAGGATTTGGATACAAGAAGAAGGAGAGGATAGCGCAGCGAGGATTTAAAGCTGTAGCGAAGGAGTCGGTAATTCTTTTTATCTTGTTCTTAGTTTTATTATCCTTATACCATATCATGTATGGATTAGCATGTTGATTTGGATATATTGCTTCCGCTGCAAGATGATTTCTTAAAAAGTTTTGAAATCTATCGTTTCTCCAAACTAAGCATGCTTTCTTTTTTCGATCCAACAATTGGTATCAGAGCCGGTTTTTCATGCATGATTTCGGTTCCTATATGGTGGATGCATGGGTTGGCAATCTTTTTATGTATACTGCATATTTTTATGTGATAGAAATATATATGGTGTATGTTGCTCTTTTGGTTGTCCATAGAAGTTATATTTTATGTTGTAAGATTTCTTCATTTGGTTGTAACAAGGAGGGTGGTCTATCATCACCATGTTTCCTCCTTGGTTTCTTTTTTCTATTTTATTTGATTTTGTAATGTACAAATTGATGTAATGATGAAGATGGAGCAGCCATGGATTGAAGAAATGGAAAGGTAAAATTTTCGGTGTATCCTTTTGTATTTGGGCATAAGTTTTGTGAAAACTAAGTTGCTGGAATTTTTGTTTCAATGAATCATATTTCAGTTATGATTGTAAAACAAGTGCTGGAATTTTTTGTCAAAACAAAGATTTGGTTTTCTAAAAATCTAGTGCTGGAATTTTATTTTTCCAAATGACAAAATTCTAATTTCATAAATGCCATTACATTTTGTTTACCGAATGGGCCGGATCATGTTAGCGAAGAGTTCGAAGCGGAAGATCCAAGATGAAGAAGCATTTTTTGGGCCTAAAAGGCTTGTAATTATTTTATGTTTCTAGGATGGACAATCAAAAGTGGCTTTATTAGTTCATGTGATGAATGGAGAAATGAATGCTTGTAATATGTGATATTATGTGATTGCATGTCATTTAGAAAATTGCCAACCCTAGGCCTTGCCATGCATTCATTATGTATGAGATATATAATGAAACAATATAGGATGGATAATAAATTGCATCTAGACAAGATGATATTTAAAACTTAAAGCTCAAAAAGATTGAGTGGGAGAGGATGCTCCTGTGAGAGTCCACGGTCTCCAAATGATGGCCCGTTTGCATGTGGTGAAGTGTTACTCCCCATCGGAGGGCATGGATCCTAGATCTTGCATGGTTTGGGTCTCCTTAAGGATAAGTCCACTTAATGATAGCAAATGTGACCTCCCACCGAGGCATGATTTGTAGGTATCTTTAGTGAATGAATCAAATGGTTAAACACTCAACATTTTTTATCAATAAACTGCCCACCATAGCCCTATTGGTAAAAGTATGGACCAAATTAAGACGCTTCTTAAAAAATTGAGCATGAGATGCTTGGTAGTTTTTGAGTGGGAGGGTCTCAATTTTTCTTTTAATAGATAAGATGGCCCACCATCACTTAATCTGTTATAGATAAGAAAAATAACCGTCTTATAATGTTTTAATTTTTTAAGTTTTGTTAAATCTATCATCATGCATACATGCATCATGATTTTATACAAAGTTCCATAAATTGTTGACTAGTATGCTCATGTTTTAATAATTTATATTTTTGAACATAATCAACCACAAAATGAATCCACTCACCCTGCTCTTGACTAATAACAAATTGGACAATGGAGACAAGTTTAATGAATGGAGACGTAACCTTGACATTGTTCTTCAATATGAACGTATTTCATGGGTGTTAACTGAAAATGAGCCTACACCTCTAAGTGGAGATGCAACTCCTGAGCAAGTCCAACAACATGAGCGTTGGCAGAATGTTGACAAGACTACTAAGTGTTATATTCTGGCTTCTGTCAGCGGCATGTTGCAAAAGCAAATTGCTTGTATGAAAACTGCTAGTGTAATGGTCCATCACCTACATGAGATGTTTGGTGTGAGGACTAGGTCTGCAAGAGTGAAAGCTATCTAAACCTTTCATAATCTCGCATGAAAACCGTGAACAAAGGGATTACATGATGAAGGTAATCTCTGCGGTCACTGAGGCTGAGATGCTTGGGGCGGATATAGATGCGGACACGCAGATGATTATGATCATCAATAGCTTAAACTCTTCTTTTCAGCAGTTTAAGTTGGACTATGAGCTCAACAGTAAGGATTACACCTTGAGTGAGTTGATGAATACCCTCCAAAGCACGGAGGAGATATTGAATATTAAGGCTCATGGGCTGGTTAATGTAGCTTCTTCTTCTAAGCCCAAGGGTAAGGGCAAGGAAAAGAAGAAAGGTCCAATGAAAAATAAGGCCCAAATAGGGGTCAAGGCCAAACCCATGAAAAAGAAGGCCAAAGAGAACATCAAAGGAAAGTGTTTCCACTGTGATGAGATGGGCCACTAGAAAAGAAACTGTCCAGTCTACCTAGAGTCCCTCAAAAGCAAACAAGGTATGGGCTTCCTAAGTTTTTTAGGAACTAGAAATGTGGCAGATTTATCTACTTCTTGGATATTAGATTCAGGAGCCACTAACCATGTTTGTAATTTTTCAGGGTTCCAAAGAAAGGAAAAGACTTCCTAAAAGCCAGTTTCAAATCAAGATAGCAGATGGTTCCTATGTTTCAGCAGAATCAGTGGGAGTAGTTATCTTGGACTTTCCTAGTGGTCATAGGTTATATTTGGAAGATGTTTATTACATGCCAATGATTATAAGGAACATGATTTCTGTTTTTTGTATAATAAAATCTGGCTATTCCTTATATTTTGAAAAGGTTGTTTCAATATATGAGAATAAGGATTTTATTTGTGAAGCGATAATTAAACAGGGATTGTTTTTTATAGAACCTATGAAAGGCTCACTAAACACCACAGAATTGATAAAACCAAGACAATCCAATATCTCTAGCATTAATTCAAAGTATATGTGGCATCTAAGGATGGGTCATATCAATCAGAAAAGACTTGACAGGCTAGTAAAGGATGGAATCCTTATGGGCTTGGATAGTGATGCATTACCCACCTGTGAATCTTGTATTGAAGGAAAAATGACAAAAGCCTCATTTCCTTCTAAAGGAAACATATTTGAATCCACATTGGACATGGTACATACTGATGTGTGTGAGCCCATGAATGTGCAAGCTAGAGGAGGTTATGAATATTTCATAACTTTTATAGATGATTACTCAAGACATGACTATTTGTATTTGATGCATAAAAAGAGTGAATCTTTTGAAAAGTTCAAAGAATTCAAAGTCAAGTCGAGAAGCAACTTGGCAAGCCATTAAAACAGCTTCGATCAGATCGAGGTGGTGAGTATTTATCTGAAGAGTTCCAGCAATATTTAATTGACAATGGAATTGTTTCCAATTTGTCAGCTTCTCGTACACCTCAACAGAATGGTGTAGCAGAGAGGAGAAATAGAACTCTATTGGAAATGGTAAGATCAATGATGTCTTATGCTAGCCTTCCAGAATCGTTATGGGGATATGCCATACAAACGGCAACATATCTTCTTAACTTTGCTCCATCCAAATCGGTGCCTAAAACACCTAGGGAGTTGTGGACTGGCCGAGTGCCTTCATTGAGGCACTTGAGGACTTGGGGCTGTCCATCCCATGTTCTAAAGCCTGAATCCACAAAGATGGAACCAAGGTCAGAAGTATGTTTGTTTGTAGAATATCCTACGGGAACTCGAGGGTACTATTTTTACAGTCCTCATGATAGGAAGGTATTTGTGTCGACAAATGCAAACTTCTTAGAGGAAGATTTTGTGAGAAATCACAAAGGAAGAAGTGAAGTAGTACTAAAGGAGTTAGCAATTTCATCCAAACCAAGAGTTGTTTTGGATAGGACAGAACAAGATGTCGAAATGGATTCAAGAGTTGAATCAGAAGTGTAACCTGAACATCATGATGTGCCTAGACGTAGTGGGAGGGTTGTGAGACAACTAGATAGGTATCTGGGTTTAGGAGAAGGCTTAATTGTCATCTCAGACCAAGAAGAAACAGATCCCGTTACGTATACACAGGCTATTAATGATGTTGATGCAGGAAAATGGCTCAAGGCAATGGAATCGAAAATAGATTCTATGTATACTAATGAAGTCTGGGTCCTTGTAGATCTACCACCAGGTCTAAAAGCCATAGGGTGTAAATGGATCTACAAAAGGAAAAGGGGATCGGATGGAAAGGTAGAGACCTTTAAAGCTAGATTGGTAGCTAAAGGCTATACTCAAAAGGATGGTATAGACTACGAGGAGACTTTTTCTCCGGTTGTCATGCTTAAGTCCATCAGGATTCTTTTGGCCATAGCAGCCTATTTCGATTATGAAATATGGCAAATGGATGTCAAGATCGCATTTCTGAATGGAGATCTTGAGGAGACCATTTATATGGCCCAACCAGAAGGATTCATTGAGCTAGGTAATGAGCATAAGGTTTGCAAGTTACAAAGGTCCATTTATGGACTTAAGCAAGCATCTAGGTCTTGGAACATTAGCTTTGATAAGGCTATCAAAACCTATGGGTTCATACAAAACCTAGATGAGTCTTGTGTTTACAAAAGAATACAAGAAGGTAAGGTTACTTTCCTAATCTTGTATGTTGATGACATTCTGCTCATTGGGAATGATGTGGGAATGTTATATGCAGTTAAGGATGGTGAATGAACAGTTTTCAATGAAGGATTTGGGAGAGGCTACCTATGTTCTAGGGATCAAACTTATAAGGGATCATAAGAACAAGAAGATAGCTTTGTCTCAACTAACCTACATTGAGAATATGCTCAATAAGTTCGCCATGCAAGATTCCAAGAGGGTTTCACCCTACTAGACATGGAATCAAACTTTCAAAGGAACAAGCACCTAAAACCCAAGAAGAGGTTGAACGATGCGTAACAGTCCATATGCTTGGCGGTTGGTAGTTTGATGTATGCAATGTCAGCACTAGATCGGATATCTCATTACGCAGATGGGACCGGTAAGCGATTTCAGTCCAATCCAGAATGGAACATTGGATTGCGGTTAAGTGTATATTTAAGTATCTTCGTAGGACGAAGAAATTAATGCTTGTTTACTCGAAGTAATCTTATTCCGACGGGATATACGGATTCGATTTCTAATCGATGTTGATTCAAGGAAATCAACTTCGGTTCTATATTTACTTTAGGAGGTGGAGCCATAGTTTGGAGGAGTGTCAAGCAATCTTGTATTGTTGATTCGACTATGGAGGTTGAGTATGTTGCTGCTTGTGAAGAAGAAAGGAAGCGATCTGGCTCAAAGTTCTAAATGATTTGGAGGTAGTTCCAGAGGCGAAAAAGCCATTACACTTTATTGTGATAATAGTGGGCGGTGGCTAATTCTAAAGAACCTCGGAACCACAAAGTCGCCAAACACATTGAGTTAAAGTATCATCTCATAAGGGAGATAATACAACGTGGAGAAGTGGATGTGGTAAAGATTCTACAGAGCAAAACCTCACGATCCGCTCACAAAGACATTGACTCAAAAGACCTTTGAGGGTCACCTAGAAGGGATGGGAATGAAGGATATGTCAAACTTGCTTTAGGCAAGTGGAAGATTGTTGGAGTTATGTAAATATAGTGCCCTAGAAAGCAAGTGTATTTACATGTAACTTTATCTTCTTGATTCTGAGCTTTGTAATGAAAATATTTATTATTAATAAAACAAAAGAGTTTGGTTTTATCTGTATGAGCATTATATATCTGGTCATAAGGTACCAAGATTCATTTGTAATTAATATACATATACATAGAGATATATGGGAAACATGTATATTATTAGAATCTGAATTAATTGATTCACAGTTGAATAATCGAGTTGGTCGCTTGATTATGGTTTAGACTGTAGTGTTGCGATTTATCTCCATATAAGTAAAGGAGTTTACTTAAAGGGAATTATGAGTTTCATATCATGATAGTAGTAGACTATCGATAATGGCACCATTAAATGAATCTGGAATCAAGTATGTTTTCAAGAATAAAGTGGGCCGTTACTTTAATCTTAAAACATACAACTTAAGCATTCGCTTATTATGAACCACAATCTTGATGAGTGGTGAACTCATATGTGTTTCATTATAATTTTGATATGATCGAATGGATTTTTACAGGTATTTATCCAGATTCTGCATGTTGGAATTATTAATTGAAACATGTATCGTGAACATTCATCAAATAAAGAGTTTATAGTGTATATCTCTTCTAGATATTTTAAGGAGATTTGGTGATTAAAGCTGGCGCTTGATAGTTTGATGGACTAGCTACCATCAAGTCTTAACACTAAGATGAGATCTTATGTGTTAATCACCATATAAAGTAAAATGAGAGATCTAGAAGGAAAAACCAACATAAGGGCAAAACGGTAATTTTACCCTTTGTTGTGCGGATAGCTATAATAAGGTTCTAAATAGGGTTTGAAATTGGACATATTCTCATAATATTTAATAATTCAAGAGTTCAACTAATTGTCTTTAGTGGAATGACATTTAGTTAATAAGCTAGAATTAATTCCAATGAGATTGAATTATTTCTGGGCTTATTGGAGCTTGAATTATCAAAGTCCAATAAGATTCTCCACTTGGCTTTAAGGAAGGTTATCAAGCTAAGTAAGAAGTAGTTTGGAGGCTTTAGAAGTTCATAATTGAATGATGGGCTTATACTAATTAATGGTTAATTGGAAGCCCATATGTTCATTTAGAAATGGGCTTGTTTTGGTTTAATGTAATTGATTAGATTAATTATATTAAAACAATTTTTTAAATGGAGAAGAAGCAATTTCAAAATTGTGTTAGGTTAAATGTGTAACCACACATTTGACATTAAAATACTAAATAAATATGGTCTTTATTATGGTTCATCATTATTAAATGGAGTTATGAACTTACCATTAAATGGTTTAATGGTTGGCTTTTAATGTTGGCATGTAACCTATTTGCATTCATTAGATTAAAGATGAAAGATGTGCATTAGATGGACCATCTTCCTTCTTTCTTCTTGCCAAAACCGAAATGGGTATTCAATTATAGGTTATGGTCTTTTCAAATAGCCATTTTAAAGATAAATGAAGTAAGTCTCATTTATTGGCTATTTGATGAGTGATTAATGTAAGAAGTGATGCATTGGATGCCTCTCACTCTTTCCATTTATGCATATTTCGAAATTGAGATGTAAGAAGGGGTTCTTGCATGGTTTTTAGACATTCTCTCCTTTCATGCATGGTAGAACCGAAATTCCTAAGTGAAAGAATTGAAAGAGTTTCAATTTTGGTTCTTCTTCTTCTAAGAAAATCTCCTCCAAATATTTCTTCTCCTTTCCCACCAAAGGATTTTGTTAACCTAGTTTTCCTTGAAGAACAAGTGGTAAATCTAATTGGTTGAGGATACTACAACAAGGAAGAAGATAGATTGCTAAAGGAAAAGACTCAAAGGCAAAGGATTTGGATACAAGAAGAAGGAGAGGATAGCGCAGCGAGGATTTAAAGCTGTAGCGAAGGAGTCGGTAATTCTTTTTATCTTGTTCTTGGTTTTATTATCCTTATACCATATCATGTATGGATTAGCATGTTGATTTGGATATATTGCTTCCGCTGCAAGATGATTTCTTAAAAAGTTTTGAAATCTATCGTTTCTCCAAACTAAGCATGCTTTCTTTTTCCGATCCAACACTTTTCAAATAGCCATTTTAAAGATAAATGAAGTAAGTCTCATTTATTGGCTATTTGATGAGTGATTAATGTAAGAAGTGATGCATTGGATGCCTCTCACTCTTTCCATTCATGCATATTTCGAAATTGAGATGTAAGAAAGGGTTCTTGCATGTTTTTTACAGATTCTCTCTTTTCATGTAAGGTAGAGCCAAAATTCCTAAGTGAAAGAATTGAAAGAGTTTCAATTTTGGTTCTTCTTCTTCTAAGAAAATCTCCTCCAAATATTTCTTCTCCTTTCCCACCAAAGGATTTTGTTAACCTAGTTGTCCTTGAAGAACAAGTGGTAAATCTAATTGGTTGAGGATGCTACTACAAGGAAGAAGATAGATTGCTAAAGGAAAAGACTCAAAGGCAAAGGATTTGGATACAAGAAGAAGGAGATGATAGCGCAGCGAGGATTTAAAGTTGTAGCGAAGGAGTCGGTAATTCCTTTTATCTTGTTCTTGGTTTTATTATCCTTATACCATATCATGTATGGATTAGCATGTTGATTTGGATATATTGCTTCC
This sequence comes from Erythroxylum novogranatense, assembly GCA_029891385.1. NCBI lineage: Eukaryota > Viridiplantae > Streptophyta > Magnoliopsida > Malpighiales > Erythroxylaceae > Erythroxylum > Erythroxylum novogranatense. The sequence goes on from CM057224.1 coordinate 57,266,443, forward strand.
GCTGCAAGATGATTTCTTAAAAAGTTTTGAAATCTATCATTTCTCCAAACTAAGCATGCTTTCTTTTTCCGATCCAACACATATATAGTCTTGAGTGCTTCTGACCTCTGGCTACTATTAACGAGCCCTTAGTAAGCTTCCATTCTCCGTTTCCAAATATACTTCGGAAACCTTCATCATCTAGCATGTTTACAGAAATCAAGTTCAAACGCATATCAGGAATGTACCTGACATCTTTCAGCAACAGTCTTGAACCATTCGCCATCTCTAAAGAAACATCTCCTTTGTCAATAACATTTGACAGCTTTCCATTTGCTATCTTAACAACGCCATAATTTACATGTGTGTAAGATGAGAAAATTTGTCTATGAGATGTAACATGAATAGTAACTCCACTGTCAACTATCCAACTTGTTTCTTGCGACACCAGGCTGACCATCTCTGTATCAATAACAAGGTTAAATACATCAACAATGTTACCTTGTTCATCATCACTAATTTCTTCTTTCTTCACATCTTTGTCTTTTTCTTTCTTCAACTTTCGGCAAAATTTCATGATGTGACCCTTCTTCTTGCAGTAATGATATTTCACATTTGCATATATGTTTGACTTTCCTCTGCTCTTGTCTCTGGACTTTGGACCTCTAGATTGACTCATTCCTCTATTTTCTGTAATCAGAACATCTGAATGTGATGAAGAGGCTGCAAACTGTGATTTACGTCTCATCTCTTCATTTAGTATAGTGCTTTTAACAGATCTATATTTAATATGCCATTTGGTACAGTATTTGTCAAAGACACCTTCAAAGTCTCCCAATACTCTGGTAATGAAGCTAGCACCATCAAAGCAATCACCTCGTCGTCAAACTTTATGCCCATCTTTGATAACTGATTAATCATTCCTTCCATATTGTTTAAATGATTAGCCACAGAAGTACCATCTTGGTATTTTACCTGCATCAATTTTGTCAGATAAAATAATTTGTTGTTACCGGTCTTTGAAGCATACAGCTGCTCCAGCTTATTCCACAACGTTCTGGCATGAGTCTCATTATAAATATGATTGTACACATTATCATCGACAAACTATCGAATATAACCACTTGCTCGTTCTTGCTCAAACTCCCATTCTTCGTTGGACATCTCCTCCGGTTTAGTTGTTGAAAATACCGGCAAATGCATCTTTGTAATCATCAAGAGATCCTTCATCTTGGTTCGCCATATACAGTAGTTAATACCGTTTAAATTGATCATTTTACTCGTCTTTACCTCCATTTTCCAAATTAAGCCAAATTTGAGAAAACCGACCTCAAATATGGAACCAGGACATCAAAATTTGGCAAAAAAGATATATTCTAAATTTTTACCACGAGATCGGAATAGTGTCGCCGGATCCCACCAGAATAGTACTGCGGGATCCAATAAATAGTAACTCGTCGAGCCCCACTTGAATAGTATTACAGGACCCGGTAAATGGTAACTCAATAGTGTCGCGGGACTCAGTTACTATTGCTGGTGCGTCACCTTGCAAATTAATTAAAACAACGTAAACGTACTATTTAGCACTATTAATCACCTTTTTCGTTTTAAGTCAACTTTTCGAATGGAGCACGCCAAAAAATTCTTTGTAATTTTCTCTTCCCAATGATGTACTTCTTTTCAAAAAAATACCTCCGAAGAAAAACTAGCTCTGATGCCACTTGTTGGGCGCAGCGGGTGTATTTTGTGAAAAGGAAAAATAAAATGAGCAAAATGGACACAGAATATTTAACGTGGTTCACCCTTAACTTTAAATTACGTCATTGAAAAATCGAATATTTCTTCCACTATTACAAATAATGGGTATACAGAGATAAAACTAAAATAGTGGCTCACAAGGTGTTTCCCAACCTAAAAATACTAACCTCACTTTTTTGTCACTCACCAACCATTTAAGAATATGTTTTCCTAACTTCAGAGCAAAAACAGTGCTATGGCTTTCTCTTTGTATTTCTGTCTGTTTTGTTGTGTGTGTTGTGAAGTCGGGAGTGCCTTATATAGGCACTCCACCGCTTGAAGACAGTTGCCTTGCGGCTGTCTTTTTTCTTCTCTTTAACAAATACTGCAAGACAACAAATCTTCTTTTCTATGTTGGTAGGCGTCCACTGCGATAGGCGCTGTTGTTGGTGCCTACCATGCCCACCACCAAATTGGAACGATGGACTCCCTCCGTATAAGAGGGACCATCTCCAACATCTTTTGCACAATCGTTCAAAATGGCAGCATTTGTTTGCGACTTTCGTACCGCAAAATGTATGTCTTCTTCTTCTTCGTCTGATAAAAGATGACTTACGTGAAAGTGGAGCGACATCTATTGATCTAGTCCCACATTGCATTCGTCGTGGGAATTACGATTTACGATTAACAACTTGCCATCGCAAGCCATAAATGAAGTTGGCGAAAACCTTACACAACCATAAGATAAGTTTTCGCTTTATTAGTATCAGTTAGTTTAAACTTATTATCTAACTCTAAATTAAAAACATGTTAAATAATTTATTCCAAACATGTAATTCATTATTTATTAAGCTCAATAAATTTTTAAAAACTTAAACTTTAAGACTCATTTATATATTTAAAAACTTAAAATATTGATATTAATATTATTAATTGTTATCTTAATTAATAATTTCTTGAATTACTAAAACTAAAATTTTTTACCTAAGAAATTCCTAAACCTAATTTCATAATCCATAAATTTTACCCTCAACCCCAAACTTAATTCACTCATTTCTGAATCAAGACTCGTCTATGCTTTTTAGGTTGGGAGAGACAAAGAGGGAACATAGAGGAGAAAGGTAAGAGTCTTAATGGGTAACTATAGGTTTAAGTTATCAGATATTATGCCTAATGCTTGGTTTTACAAGAAGGAAATGGGTAACGGTACTACCAACAAGAAACAACACACTTCAGTCATTAAAGCCAAAGCAACTCAGTCATTCTTGTCCTAGACAATCATATCACTCTTGTCGAGATAATCTTTTTTTTTATTACATTAGGTATCCCGGCTTAGTTGGACTAATTTTAATTCCCTAAAACCTCAAGCCGTCAGGTTTTCGAGTAATTCTAACTCCCACACTGTCGCTGGAAGCGAAACGTCCGTAATTGATCCGATCAAGAAGCTTTGCCCAGGGGCTAGAGGATCATCAATAGGAATAGTTCATATTTCTCCTCCTTTGACGTGACTCAAACTCAAGACAGAAAATTAATCCTTAAATGAGGAACTTTGACTATTCAAGTAAGAGAGCTAATCCATGGTGGACTCAAAAATCACAACCCAAAAGGCCTGACCCACGAAGAAAATCATCCAATATAAGAATCAAGAAATGATCTTTAAGGTCTCCAGACATTATCTCCTCTGTTTCTGTAGGTTTTAGCTGATATGAAGCAATGAAAATAATTATCCCTGATTTGAGAGAGGGATACTCTCCAGAAGAAGATTTGTTTGTGTAATTCTTTCTCTGCTTTTCTTTTCATTTACTCTCATATTTAATGCAAAGTTTGCTACATGCAGGACACACGTCTATAACAAAATATAAGACAGTTGTGTACATCGTTTTTATTTAATATAACATATTTGTTTATAATATCTTTCTTTTAGAATATTCAGTCCATCACATAATCCTTCATCCAAGTGGGCTTATTTAAATAACGTTTGGTCCTTTGCTGAGAGTCATCTGCTGCTGTTTTATCTCCAACAGGTGCATCTAGTACCATTTTGTCTTCTCCATTTGTATCATTGCCTGGCCCATTGAAATTGAACTTATCCTCAAGTTCAAAATTAGGGTAAGTAACTTTGAAATGGATAAGTGGTTCCCAAGTCATCTGTGTGGAGTCCAAATTTTGAGTCTAATATTACTCTGTTTAATTGAAATACATCGTTGTTTTCTCTTAAATTTTAAACACTCTATTGCTCTTCCAAAATTAGTGGCTTATGAGCCAAGTCGACCCAGCCAACGTCCTCTGTCATCTTTTCAACACTATAAAATTCTCTCTCACTGCCTCCTTTCTCTTTATCACCTTCCTACACCTTGTAATATCCAAATTTTCTTAATATCAACCACATCAAATTATGCAACATTTTCAAATGATTACATTATTGAACTTAACAAATTGAGTGATGAATATACTCTAAATATTGCCTTTTGATTTATCACAAAATTAGGGATAACGATGGAGCATGAATGACGATAAAGCATTGACAGTAATTTACAAAAAGTTGATATTATAAATTTATAGGTATTCTCAAGGTCGTAAATGAGAAAATTATTCCCTAAATTTTGGAGGATATAACAACCTAGGTAAACTTATTCTAGCGACATGGATGTTTAATTGGTAATCTCTTGAATTTTCAATTATACAAATATTAATCAGTATTCAACTCACAAAATTCTGACCACTTAAAGAAGCCATAGATAAAGAGACTAATATTAAATAAACAAACAAACTAATATTAAATAAACAAACAAACTCCATTTTTTAATATACTAGTGCTTTCATGAGCTTGGCATTTTTTCCTCTATGGTAACCACAACTCTTGCTGCGACGACTGGAGAATCAGCATTAGGATTCACAGAAGCTCGGACACAGAAAGCTCGGCAGTGAAGTGGCGGTGCAAAAGAAGAAAAAGGAGGGGAAGAAGGAGGGAGGAGGAAGAGAGTGAGTGGCGATTGTGCCATGGGCCGAGCGACATTGGACAGAGAGAGCGAGCAAAGGTTATATATATATATATACATACAGTCTCTGGCCTAAACCAGATCATCCTCCTTACTACGTTTTGTCCAGAAATAAATAGTCATGTTATATATATATATATATATATATGAGAAGGATGTATATAAAACCTTTACAAGTATCTTTGGTTGCATTATAACAATTGATGGAAAAAAATGAAAATAACAAGTCCTAAATATACAATACAAAACTGATGAGGTAACTGAAATAAATGAGTTGGTGGTATTTTTAAATCTCAAGTCTATGTGCAGTCAGCAGATATAGATTTTGTCAAAGTCCTGACCTGTAAAACAACACAGCGATCGAAATTGCTCAGTATCAAAACTGACCAGCCCGGATGTCTCTATCAAGGCGATCTGCATTAAGGGTTCCTGGAAGCTCCCGAAAGTCTTCGTTGAATATAGAGTATGCACTGGATTAAATAACACCATTATTGAACACTAATTCACATTCTCCAACATAAATTCTTGATATAATTTCAATTCAACGAAGGAAAATGGACACATGAAAACAGAAGCAGAGACAAAGTTGCTTAATCAGGAGCTGTAAACAAATAATTAGTACAATACAACACTTCAAAAAGTTACCAACTTCCATTGACAACCAATGATTTTACAGAAAAAGAAATAGAAAAAGCTATATGATTTTACTGCCATTTATTATATTTTAAAAACTTTCATATACCCCTTTCAAGTTCCCAATAATAGTCACACAACCCCCTATTATATTATTCCAACCAACTCCCTAATCTTGGCTATGAATTTAACCGATCACACCAAAAGAATATGAGAAAGGGACATTTTCCATGAGATTCACTTCTTTCTTATAGAATCTAATTTTTTACTGAATTTAAACACCAAAAGAAAATGAGCATCATCTTTTTATGCATATAATACATATCATACATCTACACACACATTACCTGAGTTCACCAGCTCGCCGTCGTCCAAGATTTAGGAAGATGATACAAAAGCCTGTCCCAATTATCTGAAATCATTTAGCAACCAGAGATCAAGACGCGGAATTAGTGAGGAAGCAAACACAAGATATTTTTTCATATTAACAAGACAATGATCGAGTTTTTTCTTCAGCATCACGCAAGATTTTTCTTCGTCCTATCTTGTTCAAGTAAAATAATTTCAGGAGATGCACGTCCCACTACCAATTTATGATCCCACCAAAGTACAATTCGTGAAAAGCAGCATATTTATGGTATTATGACAGTTGCATTTGGAAATCCTAAACTTCTGATACAACATCAAATTGAATGGTAATTTACTTCTTATGAGGTAGGCAGACAAATTATAATTATAACTTCAAAGGATTGCTTTAATTTATGTGAATCTTTTTATCCATTTTGCAAGGTAAACATGTTATAACAGGCCACAATCTAATCCATTAAGAAAGTTCTTTAGTACAAAAAAAAAGAGATAAATCAGCTGAACCAAGTACAAAATTTAGGCTTGTGATACTGGAACTGCTAAATAAAAGCTAAGAAACTCAGCTTCAGTCGGTTTGACTCAAGCACTACATTTGAACCCAACTCCAACCCTAGAAATCCCAAGGAAAGTAGAGGAAAAGGAACGAAAAAATTAAAACAATCAATAAACCAAAAGAAGATGAAATAAAATGAAATTGTTATAATAGTGTAATTATTGCAAACACCAGCTTGATATTCAGGCGCTTAAAAGAAAATGAAAGGAAACAAAAAGAAGAATTAACAGTGCATATTAGAGAAACTTTTAACACCAGATCAAGAGTACTTATTGGACGTTTGGCAATCTAAATTACCATGGGAAAAGTAGGCAAATAAGCAACAACAAGTTAACAACAACTGAAATGAGATTGCTTCACTATGCTACAAAAGGAACCACAAATATGCATTGTAAACATAGCAGTTAAAACCTAAGAAAACCAACAGATAAAAGCAACTTACATATAGAGGTCCAAGATCCCATCTACTGGCAAATGGTGCCAAAATGAACCATAAAATAATTACAGCCCACATCTTGAGAGAGAGGGAGAAAAGTGCCATCAAAAAGATATCTATGAATGAAACAGTAAACAAGAATCAATCAGCAGAAGACAATTAGTGATGCACCATAAGCTAGGTGCTTACCTGGAAGCTTCAACTTGTCATGGAGAAAAATGTAAAGCCTCCTCTTCCACCGACTCGTTGTCTCTGGCAACCGAAATTTCTGAAGAGTACAAATTTAGAACAAATTTTAAAAGACGTGATTTCTCATTTGCAAAGCATTTAAAATCAGTTCAACAACATTGATTATTTGGGTTTACCAGATCATCATCGTCAAAATCAAATCCATCACGCAGATGTTTAGCCGGTGGCTTTGGTTTGACAGCAACCATCAGGGAATCTACACAATAAACCAAAAATCCCTCGATTCTAGAAGTAACACATCAGGTCTAGTGTAATACATTTTGCAGGAGTGAAGCAAATATCATTGTCCAAATAAAATATTAATTGAATAATATCGGAAAATTAAGACATACATCATTTATCTTAAGGATTTCCCTTCATTGGTATTAAAAAATCAATACTGTTTCTCAAATGTAACCTCAAGAGATTCAACTACAGAACTATAAATCTTCAACAATATACTATTAAACTACTGTGAGTTTCATGATGAAAGAAATTAACTTCTAAGTATCAAAAGCTCTGTTTTGTAATTAGTTTAAATTGAATTTTTTCATCAGTTTTAAGAATCGCACATCAGTAATGATATAAACAATTCAATCAATTATCAAGAATCTTAATTAACCGTGAATAACATAGCCAAACCTTCAAAGAGATGAAGATTGCAAAATAAGAAGCTTATGGTGAATATAAATGGTTATCGAAGGCAGCAACCATAAATATTGAAGTATTATACAAGCATTATTGTGAGGAGAATTCGGCATGATAGGGGTAGCTGTTTTGTTGTTTACAACAGACAATAACATACAAAAGTTAAAGATGGACGAAGAGAGATATACACAATAAAGCCACTATATGTTGTAGAGATCTTAAACTCCTTCAAAATGACATAGATCATAACATATTTATGAAGGCACAAATCACATAACAACATTTCCATGCCACAACTTAGCACCAGTCACACATTGGACGTCATATCTAGCATCCCAAGTTCATTTGGTTGCCCAGTAAACTTTAAACAAGTTGGCACAACACAATTGTGACAGGCCATTACAGCCCTATTGTACTATGCTAAGTCTAAACAACATCAAAGATAAACATCCTCATTGCAGTTTGACATGAGCTCGCCCCTTGAACCTTGTTATACAGTGTACATATTTTGATAGTTCTTCAAACTATTTAAGGTTTTAATTATCACTTTGAATAAAATATTTGCACAATCACTACCGGATTTCAAATTCAGGCATTCACAGGATACAGTATATATTTCCACGTAGTTTCAACAAGCAGGAAGGAAAAACAAACAAAAATCATGTAAGCGTTCAAGAGAAATTTACATGCAAATAATTCTAGACAAATATATATGTATATATAAATATATAGATATACTTGTTGCAAAAGAAAGAATATAGGTAAAATTAGCACTTGAGCTAATATTATAGGAAAGAGCTATACCCCCAGCACTGAGTTGGAGGTGCACATCATCGTCATCTCTGCTATCACGTAATACATTCCCATGCCATATAAGCCTCAAATTATCAATTGGTAGATGAGTACTTTCTGCAACCAACTTTCTCAAATCACGCACCTGAGTGACAGAATGATTTAAAAAGCCATCTTAGTACCCTAACAAAAATCATTTTTACTATTTTCTAGTCAGGGGTATGAAACTAAAATTTTCTAATTGCAATGTGAATTCAATCCACATGACCCTTACTCCGGTGCAACATCCAGGCATAGAACAAAATTGAACCTCTCCAGATATATTGCCACAACTTGTCACAGCTGAAAAGAATGAGACAGCAATGCCCACAACTCATAATCAATTCTAACCACTTGATCGAATAAGAACATTTTGGGCAAGCAAGAATTTCCTAAACAAGCCCATCCCCATAATCGGAAAAACATTCGTGGATACTCCTTACCCTCTTCCCATCTAAACAAAAGTTCAACACACATAGATAATTCCATTGAAGTTGACCACAATCCTAAGTCCAAATCACTGTCAACAACTGAATTCACGGTTCCCAAGCTACAACTACAATCTTTCTCGTTACAGTGTTCTTGTTAGCTGATCCAGCATGGGTTTTGACTCTGCAACTAGGTAACTGAATTAACAATATCTACAAGAAATTCAATGAAACCAGCGATTACCTTGATGTTGCAGGGTACAAGGAGGCGAGATGGAGGAGAAGGGCCAATAGCTTTGAGGGTGATTTCTACCATTTTCTCTTCTTCGCTTCTTTTCCTTCTTTCGTCATCGTTGCTGTTACTCTTCTCATCTTCCTCGATCTCAGTCATGACTTTGGTCGCCGGGTTTTGGATGTGAAATTTGATCTTCCGGGAGTATTAAATCATATCTTTTTTTTTCCCAAGGCTGTCTCCTAATAGTTGGAATTAAAATATAAAAACTTTATGAGTTTTAAGTAAAACTAAAACTATTATTATATATTAAATGTCAAATAAAATTAAAACTTACCATATTATTAAAATTTTAAAATTATAATATAAATTAATTATACGAACTTTGTATTATTTTTAGAGTTTAAATATGTGAAAGTTTAATGTTATTTAAATTTGTGAAGAAAATTATGTAATTTTGACAAATTACTTGAATTGATTAAAATTAATATTGTTTTTAATTTTAAAATTTTATTACTGTCTTAAGGCTTGAAACAGAATTGCAAATAAACTGATACTTTAAAGTAGGTCGATATTATAATTTTCATTTTACTATTAATAATATTGCATGTTCTGAATTTTCAGTATATAATTTTAATTTTCAAAATTAAATTTTTTTCAAACTTTCACTCATAGTCTTTAAGGAATCTTAGACGACCTGACTAAATATTAACTTTAGGGATTATTTATTTCTATTTTTATTTTTTGTTGTCATTTTATAAAAAATAAGTAAATAAAATAGGTTTTCGTTTTATAGAAAGAAAAAAATTAAAATAAAAACAGAAATAAAAACAAGAACAGAAAAACAAAAATAGAACCAAACCGTCCTTAGTTTTCAAATGTTATCTTACATACTGCAATTCCATGTCCTAAATGGTAAACATCAAGTCTAAGAAACTCACACGTTGGGTATATAGAACCAAAATTTTATTGAATACCAACAGATGATGAATTTGATGTTCAGAGTTCAGTCCCCAAAGTTAATTGATACTCTTTAAGCTTCTGCAAATAAGGGTCTTGAAAAGATCATCCATTGCTCTAATGGAAGACCCTTTTTTCTCTCCCTCGTTGCTAATAGCTTCCCTAATCTGTTTCTCCATTTCAACTGCATTCTTCTTCATGCGAAGTCCTTTTGATGAATTCTTGTCCATAGCCAAGTCTATAGACTCTTTCACTTGCTTTGCAGAGATATGGCCTTCGATTCCTCTGGTCAACTCCACGCTAACACCCATTTCCTCCACCAGCATCTTGGAATTGTATGCCTGTTCGGCTGCCATTGGCCATCCGATGATTGGCACACCTTGGCTCAAGCTCTCCATTACAGAGTTCCACCCGCAATGGCTTAGAAAGACTCCTGTTGACTTATGACACAAAATTTCCAACTGGGATGCCCAGTTTTTCACCAGCAAGCCTCTTTTTGTATTGCTCATTCGTTGTTCAAATCCATCAGGCAGCCATTCCGCTTTGAATTCGCCTCGTCTGTCGAATCCTATAGGTGCCCTTATCACCCAAATGAAAGGCTTCCCTGCCTCTTCAAGGCCTGTGGCTAGTTCCATCATTTGAGAAGCAGTGATTGTGTTCTGTGAACCGAATGATATGTAAAGGACCGAACCTGGACTCTGTAAGTCGAGCCATTTGAGGCATTTTTCCAGCGAAATTCCAGGTTGCTTACCTGAATGACTTGCGCTGCTTAAGCTGGAACCCGTAGACGACGATCTCTTCAGCAATCGTGTTGGGAAAAGAGGACCAATAGGCCAAACAGGGACCTTGATGTAGTTCCTCAACCATTCGACTGATAGAGGCTCGATTTCTTCCACTGTATTGCAAAGCCAACCCAATGATTTCATGGAAAGTGAAAGCTGTGGCTGCAGAAACTTAGACCAAGAGTCAGTACCGTCGGCTTTTCTGATAAATTGGTGCAACTGAGTGGTGTGGAAACGGTATTCATCTGGAAATCCTGGAACTGAGAAGTCGTAGGAATCGGCAACTCGACGATGAGGAAGATTCAACCACACAGACAGATCTGCCAACATGCCATAGGCGCCAGAAGTAGAGAAAGTTAAATTCACAGTTCCAACACTGTGAGCTACCTCATTCGCCCATCCAAAGAAAAAATCCGATATCACACATAGCGGAGGCTTGCCTTCTGTTGCTGTAATATCAGAAAGCAACTGCCGAAATGGGGATTTGAGATCTAGAGTTGCACAGAAAAACCTGCCAATCTGCTCCAACGACAAGTTCTCGGTGTTCTCTGTGTTGGGTGGCAGACCATGATCAACACTGCAAAAGGGTAGCTCAGCAAATTGGATTCTTGGCGGTTCATCACCTGGTAACGATGAGTTCGAGGTGGATCGTAAATGTTGAATGTTGAGAGGAGTATTGGCAATGGTAATGGTGAAACCGGTTGTTTCATAGATGCGTCTGGCTAGAGCCAAGAAAGGTATGAGATGGCCATGAGCCATCACCGGAAGCATCACTATGTGCTGGTTGGAACTCATTTGGGACAATTGCCTTAATGTCTCGAAGCAAATGCACTCTAAACATCTTCAACTTTAAAGCTATAAGGGATCAAAAGAGTCCGCCATTGTAGCAAAAAACAATTGTAATCAACTTGCCGTTGACTGCCTGCTACTCTGTTGGGAATATCAACTTATTATTGAAACTATAAAATGTTAATTTATTAAATAGACAGACGTAGAACTCCTAGAAATATGCTTTTTAAGTTCTCCTTTCGGACTACTAGTTTTCGATTATAAATCCTTTTTTTACTGAAGTTAGAGATGTGCAATTAGTTTTTGTTAGACGGTCTGTAAATGGAACAATTCATAGACTTGCTCACACTATTACTATCTCAATGAACAAGGTGGTTTGGTTCCAACGCCTGCCTTTGTGTATTTCTGATTTTATTCGGCTAGAATGTCAATAATAATATTTACCATTTTTTGTCAAAAAAAAAACTTATATAAATAATAGTCAACTAATATAGTTGTCCTTATTAAACTCATCGTCATCCCACTAGTCCGAACCCTGGTTAAAGTTACAAACGGGTCCATTGGGCTCGAGTCTTTTTGGAAATTATTTTAACTAACGTGAGCCTTAGAATATTCCAATTTCACGCTTACTTATTTAAAAAATATATTTATATATATAAATATTTCAAGTGGAGCTAAAATTAAGTATTAGACAAATATCTATGTATTTAAATATTTAATTTTTAATTTTAAAGTTAAATGTAAATTTTGTTTATTTGTGATTAAAAATAATTTTTCGTAATTATCTGATAAAATGTGTTAATAAAATGACACCATTTAATATATTTTTAAAGATAAAATGATTTTATTAACTTAAAAGGTACAATATGAAAACTAATGTTAATTCATTCATTAAAATAGTTACGTTGAGTTATATTAAAGATATACTCTTTTTAGATTTTAAGGAGTACATAATTTTTTAACTTAATTGCACTTCAAAAGATTAGATGTTAAATCACACCACATTTTGAAATTTTCCATAACAATACCAATAATGGTTGCTATCAATATTTTTTTTTCTCGTATTGCTTTAAAAATAGAGATGTCAAATTTGACACAGTGGATTGTTATTTCAAAAACATCATTTTTGAATTTTTTTTTAAAAAATCATATAGTGGGTTAGATTGACCCGGCCTGCCCCTAGTCTGTCAGGCCACGGGTCACCCAAGCTTAGCCCAACCTGATCTATTTGCATTCTTATTTAGAAATACCACAAGTTACTTAAGTCTAACCTAACCCAACGTATTAATATTCTTATTTAAAAATACAAGTCTGACCCGACTTGACCTAACTTATTTACGTTCCTATTTAGAAATGCATCATTCCCCGCCAAATCTAGGTTCTTGATTATATTTCTTAGTGAACCCCCTTTTTTTTTGGTATAGGAGAATCATGGTTTCGAATACTGCATCAGCATCTGATCGGAAACCAAGATCTTGATCGATAAAAAATACCGGTGAAAATTTCGGTGCATCTTAGGCCGATACCAAAGATTCCAGTATTTTCTGGACCATTCTGCAAAAGATGAAATTTTTCGGGGACCATTTTGCAAAAAACCAAACTTTAACCCTAAAAAAATCTAACCCCCCTGCCCCCAACGTATTTCAAAAATGGTTGCTATCAATATTTTTTTTTCTCGTATTGTTTTAAAAATAGAGATGTCAAATTTGACACAGTGGACCGTTATTTCAAAAACATCATTTTTGAAAAAAATTTTAAAAAATCATATAGTGGGTTAGATTGACCCGGCCTGCCCCTAGTCTGTCAGGCCACGGGTCACCCAAGCTTAGCCCAACCTGATCTATTTGCATTCTTATTTAGAAATATCACAAGTTACTTAAGTCTAACCTAACCCAACGTATTAATATTCTTATTTAAAAATACAAGTCTGACCCGACTTGACCTAACTTATTTACATTCCTATTTAGAAATGCATCATTCCCCGCCAAATCTAGGTTCTTGATTATATTTCTTAGTGAACCCCCTTTTTTTTGGTATAAGAGAATCATAGTTTCGAATACCGTACCGTACCGACTGGAAACTAGTACTGGTACTGATAAAAAAATACCGGTGAAAAATTTCGGTCTGTACCGGCCGATACCAAAGATTTCGGTATTTTCTGGACCATTATGCAAAAGATGAAATTTTTCGGGGACCATTTTGCAAAAAACCAAACTTTAACCCCAAAAATCTAACCCCCGACTGTCTCTCACCTCTTCCGACTCTCCCTCTCAAATTTCATCTCTCTTCATCTTCTCTCACTCGTTGCCTGTCGCCACCTGCCTCGCCATCTGCCTCGTCGCGTCGCCAGTCACCACCGCTCCTCCTCCTCCTCTTCTCCTCTCCTTTGTCGTGGTCTTTGCTCTGCATCTCTCTCCTCCTCCTCCTCCTCCTCCTCTTCTCCTCCACTCGAAGACGTGTCGCCTCCCCACAGTGACCAGACAGCTCCAGCGCCCCACCGATCACCGATCCAGCAGTCACACTCACTCACACTACCGAAGCCCGGAGGAATTTTTTGGGTTTGTATGTTTTCTAACATTGACATTGGGTTTGTATGTTTTCTAGGTTTGCGTTTCTTGTGTCGTTAGTTGTAAAGTGGATTAACATTGACATTGGAACTTTCAGATTGTTCAATTTTTGGAGTGTTTCAACTTAAACGTTGAAATCGTTGAATTATATGATATATATATATATATATATATATATATATATATATATATATATATATATATATATATATATATATATATATATATATTGTTTTAATTAATTTAAAAGTTATATATATTTAACAATTTGAGAATTTTACATGACTCTTCTTTGAAGTAACCAAAATTCTCGCATTGTGTTATATCACCGGTGCCCACATAAGTCAACGGTATATTAGTGTTCTTTCATAATCATGATTCTAATTGAGAATTGTAACTGACGATTTTATGAGATTTTCAACAAAACTGTTAATTATCACAATGACTTAATTTCAAAATCAATTAATTTTTCGGTGAGATAGCTATTAAAAAGGTGATTCATCATGATCACATACTAGTTATTCAATGCATAAATATAAACAGAGAGAACAATTTCCTTTTAGACATGTTGTCTAGACCTTTAAAATATGATGTTTGATATCAACTCATTTCAATAATTTTCGGTAAGACCAAGTTTATATTTTTTAGAAAATCTGACCAATCGACGCCATAAAACAATTCTCTTACATTTCAAGCTTAGCTCAAAGTTAGAATGATACACATCCAAATATTTGGTGTCTTTGAAGCAATTCAATCAATTTGTATTCATCTTAATTACCCTTTTGAGCACTTGATCCTAACAAGTTTGTAGCAAAGGCATTATTAATGGTGTTCCACTCATATACATGAATCACCCGCCGTATGTTTGATGATGTCTTCAGCATCTATTAAAAATCAATCAATCCTTTCTTTCAACTTCTCTTCTGGATTCATTTAGGAGAATATTGTCATAGAAACTTTTTGTTATGAGCCTATAAAACATTTTATCTAGATGGAAAATTAAAACTACTATAAGATCATAACCCTCTCTTCTATTCAGCATGTGATTTTTTAAACGTCTTATTCACATTATCATCAAACTATACTTATCCTGAAATTTTCCCTTTAGAGATATGGAAAGATTTAAGCTTAAATATTCAAAAGCAATCGTATAATTAAAAAATTCTTCATTCTTCTTGAAGTTTGGTAGTACTACTCAATTGATTATCACACAACATAAGGATTGCAAGTGTCAATTCCTTATAAGTCAGATTTTAATCATTGTATTTTTCAAGACTCAATACAATTTATGTGAGACTATATAAAGCATATTTACAGTCAAAAGAGGTAGACTATTAAGTGATTTGGAACATATAAATGCTCATGATAAACACTAGTGAAGAAGAAGACCAAGATTAGTATGAATACCCAAATATGATAACAAAGTTTGTTGGAATTGAAAATTGTTAGAAATTGGTAGGAATGGAAATACAATAATGAATGTTTTGTGATTGTTGGAATTGGAAAATTGACATTTTGATTATTTTGTGATTGTTGAAATTGGAAATTGATATTATTTGGTAAGAATGGAAATACAATAATGAATGTTTTGTGATTGTTGGAATTAGAAATTGATATTATTTGACAGGAATAGAAATGCAATAATCAATATTTTGTGATTGTTGGAATTGGAAATTGACATTATTTGGTAGGAATGGAAATACAATAATGAATATTTTGTGATTGTTGGAATTGGAAATTGGCATTATTTGATAGGAATGGAAATACAATAATCAATGTTTTGTGATTGTTAGAATTGAAAATTGACATAATTTGGTAGGAATGGAAATACAATAATCAATGTTTTGTGATTGTTAGAATTGGAAATTGACGTTATTTGATAGGAATGGAAATGCAATGATCAATGTTTTGTGATTGTTGGAATTATAAATTGTCATTGTGTACTGAAATTATGTGTTATTTATTTTTGTGTACAGAACTACAGATAAATGGAAGGAAGCTCAAACACTCCCGATCAACCTACTTCAAGAAGATATAATGATCCAGCTTGGGCTCACGTTGATGCTATTTTCGGTCAAAAGAATCATACCATATGCTTGTTTTGTAACAAACATTTGAAAGGTGGAGGAATCACCCGATTAAAAAGGCATTTAGCTGGGGTTAAAGGAGATGTGGAAGCGTATAAAAGAGTAAGTCATGATGTGAAGTGGCAGATGAAAACATTGCTTGATGAACATCAATTTGAGAAAGATAGAAGGGGAAGATTGGATTTTTTAATTGGTAGTGGAAGTTCATTTTTTGATTTCCGTGATGATTATGAAAGTGTTGAAGGTGGAAGTGGTAGTGGTAGTGGTATCGGTAATGTTCCATCTCAGCCTCAGGATCCTGAAGAATCTGATGTAAGAAAGAGAAGATGGCAAGCTCATAGTTTCTTTGTACCACGAACAACTTCTGGAGCTCAACCTTCAATTCGTAGTGTAATGCAAACAAGAGATGCAGCTCACAATATAGATATGACAGTAGCAGATGGTGATATGATACAGATTCGTCATTCAATGCTTCTCAATCATATTATTATCAACCTATGATAGATGTCGTAGCCTCTTATGGTCTAGGATACAAAGGGTCATCGATTGATGACTTAAGAGGTAAATTTTTGAGTTGTGCTATTTCTAAAATGAGAACTTATTTGGCTGAAAGAAGAGTGAGTTGGACTCCTTATGGTTGTTCAATTATGTGTGATGGTTGAACAAATAGGAGACAAGAGCCTATTATAAATTTTTTGATTTATTCTACAAATGGCTCTATGTTTTTAAAATCTATTGATGCATCTGGCCTGATTAGAAATGCTGAGACTTTGTTTGGGATATTTGATGAAGTTGTGAATGAAGTAGTACTGGAAAATATTATTCAGTTTATTACTGACAATGATTCCGCTTATAAAGCGACAGGTAAAAGATTGCAGAATACCTATAATTTATTTTTTTGGACTCCTTTTGTTGCACATTGCATTGACTTAATTCTGGAGAATATAAGAGATCCTAGATATTTTCCTGTTATTTATGAGACTATGCAGAAGGTAAAAAAAAGTGACAAATTTCATTTATAATCGCGCATGGGTTTTGAATTTGATGAGAAGGGAATTTACCAATGGTAGGAATTTGTGTTACCCTGTTGTGACAAGATTTGCAACAAAATTCTTATCACTTCAGTCTTTTGTTTTGCTGAAGGAGTTAAGGCAAATATTTACAAGTGATAAGTGGGTTGCATCTCAGCATGTTAGGTCTAATGCTGGAATGGAGGTTTGTAGTATTATATTGGAAGATAGAGAATTTTGGTCGCAATGTCAATTTGTTATCTGAGTTTGTGAGCCTTTGGTGAGGGTGCTTTGGTTGACTGATAGTGAAGAAAAGCCAACAATGAGTTATATTTTTTATGTTTCAGAAAGAGCGACGAAACCAATTAAGGCTAATATGAAGAATTGGCCTTCTTTATACACACAATTTCTCTCAATCATTAATGAGAGAAGGGAAAGACATCTTTCTTCTCCATTGTTTGCAGCTGGGACATTTTTTAATCCTAGTGTGTATTTTAGACTGGATCTTGCAAAGCAAGCTGAAGTTAGTAGAGAAATGTTTTTCACAATTACAGCAACTGTTCCACATGACACAATGCAAGATCTTTTAAGCTCACAAATACAACTTTATAAGTCGTCCAATGGAAATTTTGGAATGCCAATTGCTATTCGACAAAGAGACAGACTTTTTTCAGGTATTATTTATTTCCTATTTATTATTTTTTGAAAATTAATTATCACTTTATTTTGTTTATAACACTACTTTTTTTATCTTATAACTTGCAGTTGATTAGTGGGATCAATTCGGAAATCATGTTCTAGAATTGAGAAGGTTTGCGATGCGCATTTTAAGTCAATGTGTAAGTGCAACTGGGTGTGAACGAAACTGGAGTACATTTGAATTTATCCACTCAAAGAAAATGAATAGATTGAAGCATAAGAGGTTGAATGACTTAGTTTATGTTCGTTACAATTTAAAGTTTCGGAAAATGTATGTTATTTTCATTATTATCATTATTAATTTCGATACAATTTCTTATAATTTTTTAATAATTAAAGTTAATTGTTTATTAGGAGTTTAAATAGCACAAATAGTTCAAATGATTCAATTGTCATTGATAATATTGATGTTTTAGCGGATTGAGTTTCTAAAGAACCCAATTTGGTTGATGTGAATGATTTGAATTTGGAAGATAATTTTGGATGAGAAAACATTGACATGTCATTTGGTGCATTAAGTTTGAATGATAATGATGATGAAGCTCTTCTCAATGATGAGGATTTTGTACCAAATGATTACTGGGGTTAGTGTAGTTCTAGTGGGTATTCTCCAATTGACGATTGAATTTCAGGTTTTTATTTTTCCTTTTCTTTTAATTTTATTTGTATTTAATGTTTATGTTAAATTGTATATATGTAATAAACCCGTAATATTTTTCTTTCGGGTTTAACTTCTACTTGATTGCTTCTTCTTCATCAACTCTTTTGTAATATTTATTGTTATTTTATTGGATGTTTTGAATCTTTTGATGTAATATTATTTATTAAAATGATAAAATTGTATTATTGTAATTTGTAATATTTTAAATACTTTGCATTATTCTTAATTTGATGTATGTATGATGATGATTGTCTTTGTTTATATTAATTGTGGTTATTATTTATATATAAAATATTTAAAATTATTGTTATTGACTTATTTCATATTAATTGTCATTATTATTTACTATTAAGATTTTTGAAACTATGGTTGATGTAAACAATAAACTAGTAAAGTATACAAGATAACCTGCATAATATACTAATATGAACTATTTTGCAATTTTTAAAAATTTTAAGAACTATTTTATAAATTTAAAAAATTACCCGAATCGATCAATAATCTAATTAGATTTCAGTACAATTTCGTTCAGTAACTTAATCCCAGATCAATCCGATACGATATTCATAACTTTGAGTAGAATTGGTAAAAGTACAAGGACTTAAATATCAATTTCCACTAAAAAGTCACCGACATGTTGTGTAGGAGACAGGCCATTGGTTGTAGATTGCATTCGCACAAGCGAATACAGGCAACCAGGTTTAAGGATGGAATGAAACCAAGTTCATGGCTAGGAAAATTTATTTTAATTGAAATTTGGGTCAAATTTAAATTTTTTATTAAAAATTATTTTTCATATTTAAATTGAGATCAAAATCAAATTTTAAAACGAAATGAAATTAATATTATATTAAATTATTTTTATAAAATTAATATTTTCTAAAATTTGATAATTGTTCATAGGCTAAAATAATTTAAATTCAAACTTATTTCATTTTAGTCTATATTTATATCTCTAGAATAATGACAAATTATATAATAATAATAATAACAAAAAGATAAACCCCAATATACAAGACTCTTGACTTTGTGAAAATCAAAGAGGATTATTAATTTTACGTAACCTTTTTTATATTTTACAAAAAATTATTTTGAGACTCAATCTTATGATTTTCTGGTTACAAAGTAATGATATTACTAATTGTTTGAAGACTTGCTATTTAATAATAATTATTATTATTGGATTTATGAACAAAGGTCTTAGGATGAGTCATTTGCTGCCCACCATTCATCCAAGATAGAGACCAAGCGACGTCCATTAAAGCCTACACAAATAAGGTACAACAAAAGTCGAAGGAAGAAAAGGAGGAAAAGCAGCCATGGCACTCAGAATGTGGGCTTCTTCGACGGCCAATGCTCTTCGAGTCTCTGTTGCCGCCCGACCTCACCTCTCTACTCCATTCTCTCTCTCAAGATGCTTCTCCAGGGGTCAGTCTTCTGATGCTCGTACAAATTTTTGACACCTTTCTTCAGTTTCTTACTTTGGCTAGTATTATATTAGTTCTTCCAAAGCTGTCATCTTTACTTGAATCCCAAATCGGGTTTCAGTTCTGTTCTTCTGAAACTCCTGCGTAAATGATATTATTATAACTACGGAATTTAGTTGGACCCGATGCTGGTATAACATTTGTAAAGAGAGCATAAAATTGTGGTTTTCATGGATGCGTGTAGTTGTGGATGGGTTGAAGTATGCATCTTCACATGAATGGGTGAAGCATGAAGGCTCAGTGGCCGCAGTTGGCATCACCGATCATGCTCAGGTTAATGTCTCACAGAAATTGACCTTTTTTTCATCAGTTGCAGTATTTGTTGTTGAAGATTTTTAACCTTGCCAAGCTCCAAATTTTTATGGCTAGTGTCACAGAGCATGCAAACGATTTGTATTCTAGTGTAATGTGCTGCTTGAGTTCAAGCTCATTGGAAGAATTTAAGATTAAAAAAAAAAGGGCCAAAACGCTAATTGCTTGCTATTTCTATATATATATATATATATATATAAACCTTTTGAATCGAAGAAACTGCAAGTTCATTACTTCATTGTTGGGAGGGATTAGAATTCAATTTCTTTTTTTCTCAGAATTTTATCTTTTTAGTTACTCAGCATTGAAGTATGAATTTTGTTGCATTACGGTACTCACAGGATCATTTGGGAGAAGTGGTGTTTGTGGATCTGCCGGAAGCTGGCGGAGCAGTCTCCAAAGGAAGCAGCTTTGGAGCAGTGGAGAGTGTCAAAGCTACAAGTGACGTCAACTCTCCAATCTCCGGCGAGATTGTGGAGGTTAATCCAAAGCTTAGCGAGTCACCTGGCTTGGTAAGTCTCTAGCAAAAACTTAATTAACTGTCCTGTCTTCTTTGGGTTCCCATGCATATTGAGAAATCAAACTGAAGTTTACTAGTGCGTTATGGATGTCTACAACTACAAAACCCCCCAAGCAAAGCCTTGCCATCTATTTATAGCTTTAGCCCCCTTCAATGAGCTTTGTAGTTTGGTACCAATGAGTCGAATCCTAAAAAGAATCCCTACAAAAAGACCACTAGATCGAACACCAGTGATTTCGCATCCTGTCAAAATCTTGGCTAGTTGATTGGAGATTAGATCCTGTGTCCAATTTTATCCTATCCAATCCTGTCTAATGGCCAAAACACTAGGATTAGATAGGGTAAAATTGGACAGAAGATCCGAGGTGAATTGATCGAAGTGGGTGGTTCTAATAGACCTATAGATCATGGAACCAATAGAGTGGATGGGCCCAACCACCATACTACACTTATAGACAAGAACTCCCCTGAAACCACGCATTAGGAAAAAGAATAGGTCAAATTTAATTTAATCAAATTTAAGTATTTAGATCCTTTTAAATTTAAACTTGAAAAAAAGAATTAAGACTGTTCAATCTGAAAAGGTAGAATTGTGTCGAATTAAAATTAATGAATTAAATTATATTTGACTAAAATCAACTTTGAATATTTTAATTTCGAAATGTTGTGTCATCTCCTTATTCTGTATTTTTTTTTTCCCAATGTTTATCTGCTTTTACAATAATTGGTGTGATGAAGATCAACTCAAGCCCATACGAAGAAGGTTGGATTATCAAGGTCAAGCCGAGCAATCCTTCAGAATTAGAATCCTTGATGGGTCCAAAAGAGTACACCAAATTCTGCGAGGAAGAAGGCGCTGCTCACTAGACTTCCAATATGTTAAGAGCACAATCCCTTTGGCACTAACATAAAGTTTTAATGTTTTGCAAGTCCTTTGCCAATTGTTACACATAAATTCCCACAATCCTCCACTCTTTATGATTCACATTTCTCTCTCTTATGCTTTATATTGCATCCCAATATCATGAATCATCCTCTTTACAGTTCTTAAAAATGATACCTGCATTAATGATTGCCAAAAGTTGTTTCTGGAAAAAGGTATTCTTAGGAAACCATTTAATGTATCATGATTCCAATATAGCATAAGTACGCCTCTTACACTGAAATGTGGATAAATACAATATGTCATAAATCTACCAACAAGCACAAAATAACCACTACAAGAAATAAGAGAATTAGCGACGGACACAACCGTCGCTAAATGATAGTATTCTGTTGGTATAAATATTTACTAACGGAATTAAACAACAGACAAAAGTATCATTAATACGGACGTAGGTAACTTTTAACGATGGAATATCATATGTATTTTCGTTGATAAAATATACCAACGGAAATGACAAAACCGTCGGTATATGGGGGTAAATATACTGACGGATTAATAGAAACGGTCGGTAAATAAAACGAACAACTTATCGACAGAATACAATTCTCCGTCGGTAATGTGATCCCATATTACCGAAGGTACGCATATTCTGTCGGTAATTTTTGGATATGTTTTTCGACAATTTTCTCTAATCCGTTGGTAATTAGAATTTAGATTTTTTTTTTTAAAAATCCCGACATTAAATTTTGTTTGATGATCTTATAAAAAATGTATAATTTCAACAATTGTTAATCATCTGTACATATTAAATTAATTTGTTTATATATTAAATTTGTTCAAACAAATGTTGATTGATAACATAAAGTTCAAAAGTTGTTATGTGATAATAAAACATTAAAGTTTACATAACATATCTTCGTAATTAAAAGCAAATGACTACAACAATCATAATGTCCTAGTGATGGAGGGTGCTCAGAGAAGCTACCCCTCTCCTTTAGCTGCTCGATCTCTTGTCTCATTTGAGCCATTTGATCCATTAATGTATGCACCATGGCCCGAAGTTCAGTGACTTCCTCTGACAATTGTGGTTGTCTGGTAGACGCTGTTGTACTGGACATGGAGAATTGCGAATAACAAGTACTCACAAATGAACCTAACAAGTATTCGCAAATGAACCTAGCTCGAATATCCGTCCACGACGGTCCCTGCCACCGACAACATCAAAATACATCTGAGTCTCATCAACATGTTGTTCCTCTAGAGACTACCACTGAATGGTTTGTTGTATTTGGTCCTATTAAAAACCAATGTTGACATTAGTAAGGGATTATTCATAATGGTAAAACTAAATTATTATAAAAGAAATAATAATAAGGCATTAAGTTCACATACATTTGGTTCTCTACATCTGTTGTTGACGAATGTCATACCGTCATGCTTTTTGGTGTGAATATGCAAAAATAGCTGAGTAGGTATAGAAGGAAGTCCCAAAGACTTTTCCTGCATATTTATCTTAAATGTTTAGAAGTGAACTATATTTAATAGAAATTTCAATAGAATTTTTCCTAATTTTATTATATGCCCCCCCTGTTGAACAAATAAACAAACTCATTACAACCATATATGACACCAGGCATTTATACCATTACTATTATTTATAATACAGCAAAGTAAAACATGTATAAAATAAGTGTGAAGTTTAGATAGTTACAAGTCTCTGTACATGCTCATGGTGGGTTATTGATCCTCCCTTATGTACGGAAATACTCTCTCCTCCCGAGCCTCCATGTCTGTTGGTGGAGTTACGCCCTTAGATTATCATTGCCATAGGGCTTCTTTAGTATTCCTACCATCGATTCCATATTTGCTCAAAAATACAATGCGATCGTACACAGCCTTGTGTATCGTACCAATGAAGTCGCGATAACGTGTACGAACTCGCCTCTCCCATAATCTATATATGTTGGCGTCGATACCAGAATCCTAGAAAAATTCTTTCTAAAATAAGAAGAAAAAATTTGAAGTAATATCATGTAATAATATTTATGTAATTAGAGTATATAAAGCAATATAAAACAAAACTAAATGTTTATTGTACCTCAAACTCCTGAAAGTAAAATTTCTTTGTTGCTTGAGAGATATTCTTCCACACATAACCTTCAGAATCAATCCGTTCTTTAAATTTAGAAGTCATATTTATGGAACACGGTCCATACGGAATCAACCTAATATAAGAAGTAATTTGATAAAATGAAAAAACTGATAAACCTATAATTTAATTAAAACAAGTAGTCATTAATGTGATTTCACTTATAAAATGCCATCAATTACTATGTACTTTCTTCCGTCTGGTCCCTAATCTTCAGGCTTGCGGACTACACCACTATCCGATAAAGTAGTATTGGATGATATATGAGTTGGGGATGGGGATACAGATGATGTAGCATGTCATGCAGTAGGTGATGCCTCATCTGCAGCTATAGGTCCGGGAGGGGGAGGAGGTGAGTTCGTGGGAGTTGAAGAATGTGACAATCCACCTACATAGTAAGTGTTGCCGATCATGCCTCTAAACCTGGGCTGCATAATCTCACGTTGTCTCTTTGGTCCTATACGACGAACCTGAAAATCACAGTTTTCCAAAATTTCTACTTATATAATATTTTTAATTCAATATTTGATACAATATATGAAAAGGAAATAAGGTGATTTGTTTAATGTCATATTCAAGTACAAACGATGAAAATGACAGTTGACAATCGTATAACAAAAATAATAACAACCTTCATTTAATAGGCATAAGACAAATTCAAACTCAAAATGATATAATTATTTTGTTTAATTCCATGTGACATGAGATTTGGTAAAGGTAAATGAGTCCCCGATGTTGGACCCCGAACTTTCGGTGGGAATTAGGAATATTAAAATCAATTCAATGAGTGTTTTCGGATATGAATTGTGTTATAGATGTTATTGTGCTTAAAGGAGATTGATGAGAAATGAAGTGATTGATTTTGATGACTTTAAAATTTGAGTAGAGTTGTATGAGTTATGAAAGTCAAAATGAACTAGTTGATTGAAATGGAAGTTGAAAAGCAAGAAATGATTGGTGAAAGTGTTATATTTTGGAGAATTAAGAAATTTGACCTTTGGAGTAAAGAGTTGACTTTTGATTAGGCAGATTTTGAGGAAATGATCTTCATAAAATTTGTAGATTATGTTGAGAGCTTTCCGTAGCCATAAAATCTGCTATTTTTCGATATCGGGATTGAAAGTTAAGTGTATTTTGCTTTGGTTTTGGAAAATGCTCTAAGTGTAGGATTGTATATGTTGTGCTTTGTGCCGATCACCGTACTGATGTGGTTTGAATTTATAACACCCCACTCCCGAGTGACCCGAACCCGATATCGTTGGTGATATCCGAGTCCGTGCTTGCGAGGTGGCGATTACATCATCGATTAAAACTCAATATATATATTTTTTTTGAAGCCATTGATTCCACGTTAGCGGCAAAAAAAGTAAGTAACTATCACCCATGTTCATAATAAACCGCCAGAGTTATTACGGTCATCCGAGAATAATTTACAATCACTCAATGAGTAAAACATTAAAACCAATATGGGCTCAGAGAAATATAAAGCATTGTTATACAAGAATCATGAACACAATTTGATAAGATACTAATGCGCATAACTGACCGATCCCGACCTCATCCTTTATCGACCACTGAGAGACATACTCCCGTGTCAAATGAGGTATTCTTCAAGACCTGAAAAATAGATGCAATTTTTGGGTGAGTTTTGCGAACTCAGTGAGTGACCATCATCGATGGTCCATCCAATCACATAACATATAACACATACTTTCATTTTCCATTAAGTCACATGTCATATTCCCTATCATACCTCACATTCACATACAGTTTCATATTTTCATTATGTCGATACAATGTCATCTTCAATATAATCAAATTGATCATTCAATCAAGTTTATCATTCCCATTCAACACACAATGTCACATTCCCATTCAATACAGTGTTGCGGTCCCATTCAATACAAGTAATTCAACCAATCACATTCCGCATAATCAAATCAATCATGTTATGCATATGTGCATGAAACCCACTTTCCATTTAATTACTTTGTTGTGACCGAGTGTCTAAACTGTCCTGCACCCAATAGATATCGGGCTCATTGAAACTGTCCCATATAGGGCTCATTGTGAATCGTCCCATAAAGGGCTCATTATAAATCGTCCCATAAAGGGCTCATTGTAAAGCCGTCCCATAAAGGGCTCATTGTCGTTGAGCTCGAGGCTCGAATCGATTCGAGCATGAAGCTCTTTACTCATTGTTGACTACTCTGGTCACAACTCTCATTATCTTTCATAAATTCATGCAGTGGAATGTCTTATGCATATTTGCATGCACTCAGTCAATCATAGTTATTATCATCGGACCGTAGTCCGGCATTCGACATCAATTAAGAAGTCACATCTCATTTATGTGCAATTATGCATGCAAGACATTTTAACAATCTCAATATATACACTTAGGTCATCCCATTCACATTCAAGGAGCACTTCAATAACGCAATTCCAAATACTTAATTACTCACGGACCTCCGTCGGAACCCATATTTAATCACAATTAATAAAATAAATCAATACTCATTCAACATATAACAAAAGCAAATAACCAATAAATAAGACCATCTAGGTCTACCCACAGTACTCTCCAGATTTGCATTAGTTTCCAATTTCTGACAATGCCTGAGTGCGGACATTTATCCTGCACTACAAATTTATGCCATATGCACACATTAATCACTTTGCATTCTCATTCATGCACAAATATAGAATAAGGACAATGCATGTTCATGATATTCCGGCCTTAATCCAATTTTTTCAACAATAAAATCCGAGAAAATTAGAAATTCAATGGCGCCGACGACTCAATTTGGACCTCTATAGTCCCCAATTAAATAAAACAGAATGCAATCCCATTTCCGAACCCCGTCAATTTTCCGTCCAAAATTCCCAATTTCCCATGAAATGAAATTCAATATTTTACAAATCCGATGCCTCAAGAATCAGGTCAATCGGACGTCGGACGGAAAAGTTATACATCAAAGAAATCGAATCCAAAATTAAAACAAAATCCCTCTCTGTGGGACCTCGTCTCATGAGGGCGAGTCGTCGCTCTCGAGAGGCGAAGCTTTCAGCTCGCCTCGCCCTCGTGATCCTCGCGAGGGGCGAGATTTCAGCTCGTCTCGCCCTCATGAGTCGTCGCCCTCGCGAGGGGCGAGATTCCAATGCCTTCGCCCTTCTTTTTCTTTTTCCAAACCGAACTTCAATCATTCATAACTTTTCCCACACAATTCAGAAAATTACAAACCATATGTCGTTGGAAAGATTAAGAAAAACTCTACAAGTTTTATGTAGAGCACAAAAATCAATTTCACCCCTAAGGGTGTCAAAAATCCAGTCAAATCCACTGCCTACTCAAAACCTCTCAAAACAGTGCAGTACTTTACAAATTCAGTAACTTTTATTCTCTTCTGTCAAAAATAACACAATAAATATGCTCTTCAATATCACAATGTTATCTAAAACTTTCATGAATAACCAAAAATCAAATTCCATTGCTAAACAAGTCAATTAATTCAGTCAATGTTGCTGTCCCTGAAATCATTCAATTTGAGCAGTAAACTTATAACAAGCATAACTCCCTGTACACAAGTCAGAAAAATCTGAACTTTATATCCCTGAAAAGATAAATCCTCAAACTTCAATTTTCATGAAGAACTCAATTTCCAATTTAATTTCTAACCATTTCAAAACTGTCATGCAAGTTACTGCCATGATCAGCAATTCCTAACCTAATTCAGGATCAGTTTTTGCAAAATCATAACTCCCAACTTTGACCTCTAAAATTTATATGCCATATTTCATTTTCAAGATAATGTCTTCCTCTACAACTTTTCAGAATATCACTCACACCAATTCAGTCCACAAAAATTGCTAAAATTGCTCCCATGCAGAAAGCTCACAAAATCAACACTTTAACTAGGTTTCTCCAAAAAGCATAAAACCAATCAATAGTAATCAGTTCATATCTCCCAATATACAACTCTACAATTAGCAAGATCAGTGGTAATGGAAAGCTAACTCAATATGCATCAACTTCCATGAAGACCATTCTCCCTAATTCCATCTCAATTAATTTAGAAAAATCAGCAAAGATCATTGGGTATGGTTTCGGTTACTGTTCACAGGCAATAAAACAGTAACTTTCCATGCCAAATTTCAACCTATTAGAGTTACAATTTGACCACACCTATTTCACACAAAAATGTAGCTAACATCCCAAAGTTTAATTGGGCACAAATCTCACCTCATTTACTCACCTATACAATTAGTTATGATCAAAACAGTACAGTAGGTCAAATATCAATTTTCCAGCTTTACTTCTCAAATCAATTCCTTTCTTTCCAATGTCTATTCTACTTCGCTTAGCACTCAATTTACCTTCCTATTCAACCAAAATTTCATCAAACACTTCACCTCAACATAACCTATAAAATTTCAGCATCATAGTCAATCATTTTCTTTTAAGTCTTATTCATCTAATATCACTACAATCATTTGAAACTATGACATTCAAACACTAATCATCTTCAACCTCATTAATTCTTCTATAAACATGCCCAACAATTCAAACCATATGTTTCATGTCATTAATGCATCATACATCATATTTCATAAACAATCACTTCCAATTCATGCAATTAACTATGAATTCATGCATTAAATACATAAGTAAAACTTAAACCATACACTTACCTAATCAAAGCTTTCAACTTTTCAATTCTCCAACTATTTTACTTCTTCTCCATCCCATGCAAGGTTATCATCAAGGTAAGAAGGTAGAAGCTTTAAGTTTGCAAGCATCCATGAAAATCACTCAAGGTTGGAGGAAAACAACAATGAAATCAAGGAAAATTTGAGAGAAATCCGATGAGAGGCTAAGGAGGAGGGTTTTCGGATGCTTTGGTTGTTTTAAAAGCAACACTCATCTTTTCATCCCTTTATAAAGAATTCACCGAAAATGCATGGATAACAATGCATTAAATGAAGGAACACATGGCAATTGGAGGAGAATATAAGGAAAAGTCAAAAGATTTCAAATATTATACTTTAATCACTTTAATCAATAAATATCCAACTTATACACCCACAATTTCGGTTACTACATGGTTTAAGGGTCTACTTTAGGGTCCCACCAAAATATGCAAGAGTTTTAAGATCAAATAACAGTAGAAATTCAATCGGTTCGTCACTTGGCGATTTTTTTTCGGTCCGGGAATTTTCTCCGGAAAATTTCAGAAAATTCCTATAATTTCAGTAAAATAGAAAACAATTTATGGCGCACTCAGAATAATTTTTCAAACCCATTAACCACGTTAATCCCAATAAAATTATGTTAGGCGCGTAAACCGGGAATATCATGTATGCATGCACAGTAATTTCATGTGCACAATTGTGACTATGTAGCAATCCTATTATGCATGAGCAGTCCCATGAAATCCCAATCTAGCACATCCTATACCAATTTACTATTCTACCCTTCCAGTAGGGGGTGGGATGTTACAATTTCTCCCTCCTTATAAAAATTTCGTCCTCGAAATTCTCAGTCAACGATTCACTATGACAGTATCAAATGTCGATACAAATTCCATACATTTTTCCACTCAAGATTACAGTAACTACATTTAGTCAGTTGTTCAGTCACTTATTTGGCTAACTCATTATCACTCATCCAAGTAGACGGACTCAACAATGCTGTCAGTTGGCGATCTCACTATCTTAACTATCTCACTTGCCAATTCTAGAGTAACCACTACCTTTAGTTCCGATGCTATAAATCAGTTCATTTCGCTCACTTATCATATTTTCTCAATCCAATACCTTTTCGCCAAGAATATGTAAACTAATTAGTGTTCCATCGATACCCTTTTATCACTTCTGAGTACATCTTGTCCAGGTGATACTTATCATAACCTCCTTTATCTCGTCCCTGACGACTCACTTTCCTTCGGTACCAATACAGTGACATTTAGATCCATTTCGCTATAACCAGTGATAATCTACCTAATGCAATCATTCTTTATAATCCATTGTCTCTCTGTTCAAATTCAACTCTCTTTAGACAATTCATCATGCAAATGTAGCAAGATATTCCTACAGTAAATCAGAACTCTATAACACGATCATACTCAAGCATTTTTCCTGTTGAACATTCAACTTTAATCAATAATCACTTCATTCTATACCCACAATTATTCAATTTCACTTTTCGCATATGATTACTAGAATGTCTAGCTTCGACTGTTCAATTTCTTTGCTCATCAATTCCTTTGTTCAATCCCGACACATGCTTTATATTTTTTTTTTGAATCATTCAATACCATTCTCCCGATTACACTTGACTCTACAGATTCAGGATGGGAAACAGTAGTTTGCTTCCTGAACTAGTAACCTTTCTTACCTCTATCCAGTATCACTAGATCTACAACCTTAATTTTCCAGTAACACTTCATAATTACCCGATAATCTACTTGACATTCTTTGAAAAATCCCAATATCTATAATTGATCTGTTCATTGCAGCATTATCTGTTCACTATTTGAGCTTAGTAGTCAGAATTATCTGTTTATTTCAGTAGTCATTTATGCCCGTCTTTTTCCTCGAATAAGCACAGTGTATCCTTATAGGAATCTAAAATCTCCAAGGCTTTAAACAATTTCGTTCATAGAACCAATACCATTTATCAAAATCAATTCAATTTATCTTATACCGTTTTAACATATTGTCTCATTTCATCACACTTTTGCCCACTCTCCAAGGATATGCTTATCATCGATATCAAATTCCTCAATTATACATAAAGTATATATATATATAACACTACATTACGTCATTGTCGGTTTCCTTTAGGACTTTTGTCTCTATTCATTTTCTCTTTTCAATTGATTTTTCGTCATCCACATCGATGTATGCCAATACCTAGTCATCCGTATTGGACCTCCATAAATGTCACTTCATTGAGTATTTCACTTCACATTCGGGACTATTTTATTCTTAGTTTCAAATCTAGATTTTCCAACAGCTTTACATCACATATGGAGCTCTATTCACTTCACATTGCAATAAAATCATCTCAAATTAAAATTTCACTCATGTTATTGGATACTTTACATTTCCATATACACAATACAGATAACTTCAGTAGTATGAGATATGACTCAATTTCACTTTTAATTTTGTCCATACATCTTTCCGTTAAACCATTAGTCTTGCTACCATCTTTATACTGTTCACGAGAGTCTCATCAGCCAATTAGTGTCCCTAATTGCTTTAACTTTACGCACTATCTCAGTCAGAACAATTTTATGCCATAATTTAAAAGATCAGAACATTCCTTGCACTAAGGTTCCGTGTGACAATCACCTAAACACTTTCTTTCACACTTATTCAGTAATCTATACCTCAGCATTTTATCCGGAAACCAATTAGTAACCTATACAATTCAGACTTCCATAAGACTCCTTTCCGTTTATGCTAATTCTCAAATAAATAAATGATGCCATAATCATTTCTCATTTCCTCTCATAAAGGTACATTCAGTCCTCCTATGTCTTACTTTAACCTAATTTAAACTTTACATTTATAACCACTCATAGAAGCACATATTTAATCATTCACTGATCATTTCCTCCATGATTTCCATGTATCTTTCACATACATTTCATTAATCATGATCAATTTTATTGTCAATAGGTACTCCCAACGGTAAATCGACTTGAATGTGACAACTCTTTTCATATCACTATCATTGTTCCATTTATTTATTTTTTCATTTCCTTAGTTTCATTCCCATAGTATTCATGTGTCAACTTGACCTTTTAAGGTCATATCCACTTGGCTTATACAATATCATCTCCTTATTGCTACGTATCTCTTTATTTTCCTCAAACAATCTATAATAGGGCATTCACGGTCCCAAAATACGATTAAAATCGTTGATACAACTCCATTGTATCTCTATCTATTTACCCATCCAATTACCATTTTGTATCTATATACATCTTTTCAACCAAATCTAGAATTTCTCGATACACAATCAGAGAAAATTGTCATCTGTCTTTTCCTTACCATCCTTTGATACTAGTTTCCAAACTCTAAGCACAATATTCAGATAACCATTTCAGTCTCACGCTTAGGTGCTCATAATCATAACCGCTTTCCCAATTCATTTCAGTTTATCTCATACACTTTTATCTCACCATTTCTACTTTTCTTACCCTACTAGGCACTTTGCTCTTTCAGTTCTTTCAGTTCTAGGTAGATCGTTACGGCACAATATTGACCTTATTACAATCTCGCTATCTTCATCTACCTATGATATCTATCGATATCAAACACAAATGCAGCACTCAATATCCGCTGATCGGATCATCTACGCTTTACTCGGCCCAATGTTTCCCATTTCATCGCATATACAATGAGCTCTAATTACTTCGTCATCCCGGACTTTTAATCACACTTAGGCCTACTATAACTATTATGCTTCTCCTATCTCCAATGACCTTTCCAAATTCTAGACATATTCATTTTTCGTCACCATAATATTGCCATTTTAATCCGGAATTCATTAATATCACTTCTTTCCTTAATCGCCTAGCCAACATGACCATTCTAACCACAAGACAATATCAATCTCCTTATCCAATTTTCCTTTTTCTTTCCTAATTTCTTATACACTTCGAGGGTTCATCCTTTAACACGCCTCATTTTTTCTCACTTAATCACTTGACACGCACGCACACGTAGGATTTCTACCGTGCGACTCAAACTAGGATCGCTACCACGGTCCGCAATAACACGACTCAAATGCATGCACCCTATGTTTCAGATCGTGCCCGGATACATTACGCACTACTCGGGCTCTGATACCACCTAAATATAACACCCCACTCCCGAGTGACCCGAATCCGATATCGTTGGTGATATCCGAGTCCGTGCCCCGCGAGGGTGGCGTACTACATCAGTCGATTAAAACTCAGTATACTTTTTTTTTTTGAAGCCATTGATTCCACGTTAGCGCGCAAAAAAAAGAAGTAACTATCACCCATGTTCATAATAAACCGTTTCGGTTATTACGGTCATCCGAGAATAATTTACAATCACTCAATGAGTAAAACATTAAAACCAATATGGGCTCAGTAGAAATATAAAGCATTGTTATACAGTAATTGCGGAACACAATTTGATAAGACACTAATGCAGACACGGACTGATCCCGACCTCTATCCTTTATCAGCCTACAGTAGACATACTCCCGTGTCAAATGGGGTATTCTTCAAGACCTGAAAAATAGATGCAATTTTTGGGTGAGTTTTGCGAACTCAGTGAGTGACCATCATCGATGGTCCATCCAATCACATAACATATAACACATACTTTCATTTTCCATTAAGTCACATGTCATATTCCCTATCATACCTCACATTCACATACGCTTCATATTTTCATTATGTCGATACAATGTCATCTTCAATATAATCAAATTGATCATTCAATCAAGTTTATCATTCCCATTCAACACACAATGTCACATTCCCATTCAATACGATTGTTGCGGTCCCATTCAATACAAGTAATTCAACCAATCACATTCCGTATAATCAAATCAATCATGTTATGCATATGTGCATGAAACCCACTTTCCATTTAATTACTTTGTTGTGACCGAAGTGTCTAAACCGTCCCGCACTCCAATAGATATCGGGCTCATTGAAACTGTCCCATATAGGGCTCATTGTGAATCGTCCCATAAAGGGCTCATTGTAAATCGTCCCATAAAGGGCTCATTGTAAATCGTCCCATAAAGGGCTCATTGTCGTTGAGCTCGAGGCTCAATCAAGATTCGAGCATGAAGCTCTTTACTCATTATTGACTACTCGGTCACAACTCTCATTATCTTTCATAAATTCATGCAGTGGAATGTCTTATGCATATTTGCATGCACTCACCAATCATAGTTATTATCATCGGACCGTAGTCCCAAGATTCGACATCAATTAAGAAGTCACATCTCATTTATGTGCAATTATGCATGCCGACATTTTAACAATCTCAATATATACACTTAGGTCATCCCATTCACATTCAAGGAGCACTTCAATAACGCAATTCCAAATACTTAATTACTCACGGACCTCCGTGCGGAACCCATATTTAATCACAATTAATAAAATAAATCAATACTCATTCAACATATAACAAAAGCAAATAACCAATAAATAAGACCATCTAGGTCTACTCACAAGATTTCCAGATTTGCATTGGTTTCCAATTTCGACAATGCCTCGAAAGCGGACATTTATCTGCGACTACAAATTTATGCCATATGCACACATTAATCACTTTGCATTCTCATTCACGCACAAATATAGAATAAGGACAATGCATGTTCATGATATTCCGGCCTTAATCCAATTTTTTTCAACAATAAAATCCGAGAAAATTAGAAATTCAATGGCGCCGACGACGCTCAATTTGGACCTCTATAGGTTCCCAATTAAATAAAACAAGAATGCAATCCCATTTCCGAACCCCGTCAATTTTCCGTCCAAAATTCTCAATTTCCCATGAAATGAAATTCAATATTTTACAAACCGATGCCTCAAGAATCAGGTCAATCGGACGTCGGACGGAAAAGTTATACATCAAAGAAATCGAAATCTAAAATTAAAACAAAATCCTCTCGTGGCTCGCGAGGCGAGCCGTCGCCCTCATGAGTCGGTCGCTGACCTCGTCTCGCGAGGGCGAGTCGTCGCCTCGAGAGGCGAGCTTTCAGCTCGCCTCGCCCTCATGAGTCGTCGCCCTCGAGGGGCGAGATTTCAGCTGTCTCGCCTCATGAGTCGTCGCCTCGCGAGGGGCGAGATTCCAATGCCTTCGCCTTCTTTTTCTTTTTCCAAACCGAACTTCAATCATTCATAACTTTTTCCACACAATTCAGAAAATTACAAACCATATGTCGTTGGAAAGATTAAGAAAAACTCTACAAGTTTTATGTAGAGCACAAAATCAATTTCACCCTAAGGGTGTCAAAATCCAGTCAAATCCACTGCCTACTCAAAACCTCTCAAAACAGTGCAGTACTTTACAAATTCAGTAACTTTTATTCTCTTCAGTCAAAAATAACACAATAAATATGCTCTTCAATATCACAATGTTATCTAAAACTTTCATGAATAACCAAAAATCAAATTCCATTGCTAAACAAGTCAATTAATTCAGTCAATGTTGCTGTCCCTGAAATCATTCAATTTGAGCAGTAAACTTATAACAAGCATAACTCCCTGTACACAAGTCAGAAAAATCTGAACTTTATATCCCTGAAAAGATAAATCCTCAAACTTCAATTTTCATGAAGAACTCAATTTCCAATTTAATTTCTAACCATTTCAAAACTGTCATGCAAGTTACTGCCATGATCAGCAATTCCTAACCTAATTCAGGATCAGTTTTTGCAAAATCATAACTCCCAACTTTGACCTCTAAAATTATATGCCATATTTCATTTTCAAGATAATGTCTTCCTCTACAACTTTGCAGAATATCACTCACACCAATTCAG
The DNA here is from genome assembly GCA_029891385.1 of Erythroxylum novogranatense. NCBI lineage: Eukaryota > Viridiplantae > Streptophyta > Magnoliopsida > Malpighiales > Erythroxylaceae > Erythroxylum > Erythroxylum novogranatense. The sequence goes on from CM057224.1 coordinate 57,301,976, forward strand.
TCCACAAAAATTGCTAAAATTGCTCCCATGCAGAAAGCTCACAAAATCAACACTTTAACTAGGTTTCTCCAAAAAGCATAAAACCAATCAATAGTAATCAGTTCATATCTCCCAATATACAACTCTACAATTAGCAAGATCAGTGGTAATGGAAAGCTAACTCAATATGCATCAACTTCCATGAAGACCATTCTCCTAATTCCATCTCAATTAATTTAGAAAATCAGCAAAGATCATTGGGTATGGTTTCGGTTACTGTTCACAGGCAATAAAACAGTAACTTTCCATGCCAAATTTCAACCTATTAGAGTTACAATTTGACCACACCTATTTCACACAAAAATGTAGCTAACATCCCAAAGTTTAATTGGGCACAAATCTCACCTCATTTACTCACCTATACAATTAGTTATGATCAAAACAGTACAGTAGGTCAAATATCAATTTTCCAGCTTTACTTCTCAAATCAATTCCTTTCTTTCCAATGTCTATTCTACTTCGCTTAGCACTCAATTTACCTTCCTATTCAACCAAAATTTCATCAAACACTTCACCTCAACATAACCTATAAAATTTCAGCATCATAGTCAATCATTTTCTTTTAAGTCTTATTCATCTAATATCACTACAATCATTTGAAACTATGACATTCAAACACTAATCATCTTCAACCTCATTAATTCTTCTATAAACATGCCCAACAATTCAAACCATATGTTTCATGTCATTAATGCATCATACATCATATTTCATAAACAATCACTTCCAATTCATGCAATTAACTATGAATTCATGCATTAAATACATAAGTAAAACTTAAACCATACACTTACCTAATCAAAGCTTTCAACTTTTCAATTCTCCAACTATTTTACTTCTTCTCCATCCCATGCAAGGTTATCATCAAGGTAAGAAGGTAGAAGCTTTAAGTTTGCAAGCATCCATGAAAATCACTCAAGGTTGGAGGAAAACAACAATGAAATCAAGGAAAATTTGAGAGAAATCCGATGAGAGGCTAAGGAGGAGGGTTTTCGGATGCTTTGGTTGTTTTTAAAAGCAACACTCATCTTTTCATCCCTTTATAAAGAATTCACCGAAAATGCATGGATAACAATGCATTAAATGAAGGAACACATGGCAATTGGAGGAGAATATAAGGAAAAGTCAAAAGATTTCAAATATTATACTTTAATCACTTTAATCAATAAATATCCAACTTATACACCCACAATTTCGGTTACTACATGGTTTAAGGGTCTACTTTAGGGTCCCACCAAAATATGCAAGAGTTTTAAGATCAAATAACAGTAGAAATTCAACCGGTTCGCCACTTGGCGATTTTTTTTCGGTCCGGGAATTTTCTCCGAAAATTTCAGAAAAATTCCTATAATTTCAGTAAAATAGAAAACAATTTATGGCGCACTCAGAATAATTTTTCAAACCCATTAACCACGTTAATCCCAATAAAATTATGTTAGGCGCGTAAACCGGGAATATCATGTATGCATGCACAGTAATTTCATGTGCACAATTGTGACTATGTAGCAATCCTATTATGCATGAGCAGTCCCATGAAATCCCAATCTAGCACATCCTATACCAATTTACTATTCTACCCTTCCAGTAGGGGGTGGGATGTTACAGAATTGGAGTAAATGGTCTATATGAAAGTTATAGAGAATTTGAATAGCTTTAAAATGATGTAAAATAAGCGATTCTTGGTTGTGGAGGTTGAAATATACGATAATGTGAAATTTTGATATTGCTTAGGTGATTGCTATCAGGGCAGAAACTTTGATTGAAACATTGACTTAAATAGAGGTTGAATTTGTTTTGGAGTTCTTCATGAACATTGTAGAGTTTGTTTTTATCTTTCCATTGATATAAAGCACGAAAATATTGGACAAGGGAGTAGAAAGTTATGATTGTTAGAAGTTTTGATGCTGTTTAGCGTGAAGCTGATCGACCAGTCACTTTATGTGGAGTTTTTGACCCATTTAGAGGTCGATTTGATGTTTAAGGCCTAATGAAAGTTGTAGAGGGTTCTTTTAACTTTATATAGACACCGAGTTTGTCAAATTTGGAGTTCTGGGTCAAAAGTTATGATGTTTACAAGTTGAGTTATTGTTTAAAGTTATGAGGAGATTATCGATCAGTTATCTTCAAGCTCATTTTTGAAGTCTTTAAAGACCGATCTTGGTTTTGAGTCCTTCTCAAAAATTGTAGATCTCTCTTTTATCTTTCCAACGTTACCAAGTTTGTCCAATTTGGAGCTCGGAGTCAAAAGTTATGAGTGTTAGAAGTTTGAAGGTCGAATTGGGTGCCGACCGACCTCTGTGGGCCGACCTCTGTTGGCCGACCGATATTCGTTCTGGTCGAGCTTTGATTTTCTGGCCGAGCTCTGACCTCCCTTCACTCTTTTGGACATAACTTCTTCATCCGACATCCGATCGATCTGATTCTTTTTTCAAATTTAAATAGAGACATAGGGCTACAAATGTTATGAAGGAGCCGAGCTATAATGTAGCCTCTAAGACTTTCAATTACAGGTCGAAAGTTTAGTGTAGTGTTCAGTCTTGGTGTTGTAAGGACTGAACAGTGTTCAATATTTTGGAGATATCTCGATCGGTAGAGCTCCGATCGATCTGATTCTTTTTGGAAATTAAACTAGAGAGATTGGGATACAAATGTTATGAAGGAGCCGAGCTATAATGTAGCCTCTAAGACTTTCAATTTCAGGTCGGAATTTAGATGTAGTGTTTAGTATCGGTTTTGCAATTGCCGAATAGACTTCGGTATTTTAGAGATATCTGGAACTATAGAGCTCCAATATATCGGATTCTTGTTGCAAATGAAAATAGAGACATGGGGCGACAAATGTTATGAAGGAGCTGAGCTATAATTTAGCCTCTAAGACTTCCAAATGTAGGTCGGAAGTTCAGTGTAGTGTTCAGTCTTGGTGTTGTAATGGCTGAATAGTGTTCAGTATTTTGAAGATATCTAGGTCGCTAGAGCTCGAATTGAGTTGATTCTTGTTTCTAATTAAAATAGAGACATGGGACTACAAATGTTATGAAGGAGCCGAGCTATAATTTAGCCTTTAAGACTTCCAAATTCAGGTCGGAAGTTAGGTGCAGTGTTCAGCCTCGGGTCTGAAGAACAAACTTCAGTATTTTGGAGATATCTTGAGTTATAGAGCTCCGAACGATCTGATTCTTGAAGCGATGGATTCGTAAGATATAGAGGGACATTTCTCTAAAGTTTTTAAGGCAAAAAGGAAGGGGCAATTTTGGAAGTTTACTTAAAGAGTTAAGTTTTAGGCTTATGAGTAAGGAAAAATGGGTCAATTTTAAGTCATTTAATGACATGGCACTATAAAAGCAAGTGGGCTGTCATTTTAAGAGGCAACCCACGACACTTAAGAGAAAAGAAGAAAATAAATAAGAGAATAAGAGAGAAGAGAGAAGGGAGAGCAAGCTTCGGTGGAGAAAAAGGGGAGAAAGCTAGGGCTCAATTTTTCTACCACTTGAAGAGAGATTTTGATGTCATTCCAAGAGAGAAAAAGGTGGAGGATGAAGAGAGCTTCACCTTGAACCAAGAAAATCCGAAAATAGAGGAGAACTGAGGTAAGAGCAATTTTTAAGATTTGAGTTTCTCTTGAAGTTTTGGTTTAGAATTATAGAAAATTGTATGAGTTTGTGGAGTATGAAGTCAATTTTGATGATTTCTAAGTACTATGGGTTTAATTTTGGATAATTGGAAATTAGGGTTTATGCCTAATTTATGAATTGGGATTTTTGGAAATTATTAGTTTAGAATCATGGGAAATATTATGGATTGGTGAAATATGATATCAATTTTGAAGATGTTGTGATTTATGATATTGAATTTGGGTGAATTGGTTTAGGCCAATTTTAGAATTTGGGGATTTTAGAAATTGTTGCTTTAGATAGCTTGAGAAAATGATGAGTATGGGTTTCTTATAGTTAATTTTGAGGATTATGCTAATTATGATGTTAAATTTGGATGATTATGGTTTAGGAAAATTTCAATTGGAAGAAAGAAAGAAGCAAGGGTCAAATTGGAGCGAGAAACAAGTTTCTAGCATCGATTCGAGGTGGGTACCTGTTTATAATAGATTTATAAGCCACAACTGCTTTCTTTAAACAAAGAGATTTTCTGATTTCAATTGCATCATAAATGTTGCATCATTGCATGAATGATTTGAAAAATCATTTTTGATTCAATACATGAACTTTTGATGAATTGCAAAATACATTTGTGTTATGCCTCGAAAATTTCATGGCATTTTGTATATTCGGAAAAGAGCATTCGATAATTGATTTAAGCATGATTATGTGCTTGTGTTTAGGAGAGAGAGGAACGTTTCGTTAGTCACGTGCACGTCGATGTTTAAGCCTGCTCCCGGCTGCCCTCTTGGGGCCACGAGATCCTGAGAAGTCGGACTCGTTGTGTTTATGATAAACTTTGATTTATTCGTTGTATTTCACGGAACTCTCGAGCCATGTGTTGTGCATTGCATATGTGGTTTGCCATTGCATTTATGAATTGTCAAGTTGATGCATTCATGTTTTGCAACCTATGAGTTTATGGCTGAAAGCCTAAAAATCATACGTTTTGCAATTGTGATTTGACTACAGCAAGAGCGGAATTTTTAGAAAATGTGCTTTACGGATTTCAAAGAAATGTTTTCTAAGACTAGAAAAGAAAAAGAATTTCAAGGATTTTGCTTATATATTTGTTATAAACTGTTACCCATGGGCTGTAAAGCTCACCCCCCTTCATTCCCATCCACAGGTGATGAAAAGAAGATCGGGTGAAAGAAAATGAAGATTTCTGTTTGCATGTGTTTATATTGTATTATTGTTAAGTTAGATGGTTGCTGAGAAGTCTAGAATCGTTGTGTATTGTGTACTTTGGTTTAGGGTTATGGGTAATGCATAAGGCTTGAAAATGTCACTATGATTTGTATAAAGCTTTGATTTATAAAATTGTGTATAAATCGTAATTGTATTTATGAGGTTTGGATGAGGCTATTGAGTTATGGTATTGCACATGGATATGTTATATAACTTGTGTATGTTCAACTGAGATATAAGCATGATTTGTATATGGAAAAATGTGAATGAACGGGTATTGGACATTGGATAGTACGATTGTATGTGAATGTATTGTAGGAAAATTGAGCATCACATACCCACGGTGCGGAAAACAAATTTTTTTTCCGGGACCTTCCCGAAAGCCAGGATCTATGTGTCTATACAACAAACTCAAACCATAACGGCCAAAGGAGACCGTCTCTAACGGTATCCACGCAGAGATCGGAGAACCTAACTGGGACAAACCCTTTGACCCGGAAATAGCTAGAACATGTTGAAGACTGCTAGATCTTACCTTGTTCTTAGAGAGCTAAAGAAAAGATGATGAGGAGGATGAGAAGCCTTGAAGAAGAGAGGAAGCTCATTGATGAAGAAGAGAATAACTTAGGATTTTCTCAAAATCCTTTCTCATTTTCTCATCCTCACAAAACCAACGATGATAACTCTTCTTAATCTTTCATTTTGTCTTTATAAACCAACGAGTATTCTCTCTTCTTATCACCAAATGCCATTTGTCTTTTAACTTTTAAAGGACATTAAATGCTTAGATGATAAGCCATCCACGTATGGCCTTTATATATATATATATATATATAAAGTAAAGACAAGCTTCCTCTCCTCCTTCTTACACGTTGCAACATATATATATATATATATATTAATTAATTCTTTAATTAATTAATCATATATATATATATATATATTATCTTCAAGTGGTCCATCCACACCTGGGTCGGTCCCATCGCTCATCGGGTCCCGGTATGGGAAAACCCACCGGAAACATTTTTCAGCAATATCGATGTCGCGATCTCATCGGGACATATCTCGATCTCATCGGGATCCATTTAATCCTTTTGCTCTCCATATATTGGAACTCTGTCCAAAACTATTTTACGAATTCTCCAAGACACTCTTATGCGTGTGACCCATTAGGTTCCCGGTTATGTTGGCCACTTAGATTAACACTTAATCCAAGCAAGTCATGAGCGGTATCTAGCAACACATCATGACCCCCAATTGACCGGAAAGTAATTGGTTTGACGAATGAACATGTATTCATCATGAACCATATCACGAACCTTTCCATAGACAATTACCGTGCAATTCGTCCTTTCACCATCCTATACCCCACTTGGTTATGAGTATGGGCAAAGTGTCAACTCTTACTAGACTGACTAGGTCAAATCTAGTCCAAGTGATATCAGTTCTCGTCTTAGGACTCATTACTTAATATGTCAATGAAGACATTCTTCATGACATATATGCTCCGGCCAGAGACTTCCAAGTAATGACCCTGACAAGAGGCCATAGGTATCATCTTCTGCTATCACAGAAGTGGTGAATCCTCTATTGGCTACTCAATTACCTTCGAATACCTCAAGCTGTACCCAATCACCATCCTATGAGCAACCTCTGTAAGGCAACAAGGAATGGAGTCAAAGCACAGAATCAGTATCCAAGATATCCTTGAGCACCTCAAGTCTAAGGATATTTGCACCATTGCTATGATGAGATTATCACTGACATTAGAATAGGACATCCATGTGATGATCTCATAGAAGGCCATCCAATGTACTTACTACCTCTAGCAAGCATCCACATCTCAACCCTAAATATCTCATATTTACAGCTTCTGAGATCCACTGCTTGATCAAATCAAGGAGCTTGAGATATACTAGTCTCTCCGGATTACCGATGTCCAGTCTCAGTAATTCTATGACTAGGAATAATTTAGATACTGACATAATTGCACATGATAGGAATCTCAGTAGTATGATCACATCACAATTTCCTTCATGCTATGTCATATATCATGGACTTCATTAATTTGCTTATAGATCAATATCCATTCATAAATAATGAACATCAAGTTAATGAAATATGCCTTTCTTTATTTATTCATAAAGTATGTACACAACTTTGTACAAAATGCGCTAAAGGCGATTACCTTCAGGGCACTACTCTAACAATCTCCCACTTGACCTAAAGCCAATCGCCTTGATATCTAATACCATAGGCGAGTACATGAGAATCAAAACTCTTTTGTGATAATGGCTTTGTCAACGGATCAGCAATATTTTGCTCGGTGGGAATTCTCTCGATCCGACATCACCTCCCCTATGATCTCCCGATCGATGATATCTGCGAGTACGTGTTTGGATCGTTGATGAGACCTTGGTTCTTTCGCTGCATAATAGCCCCATTATTGTCACAATACAACTGTATGGGCCCATCATCGCTAGGAACCACACCAAGTTCAAGAATGAACTTCTTGATCCAAACCGCCTTTTCGCTTCAAGCGGCAATGTACTCGCCTCGGTTGTTGAATCGCATTGTCTCTTGTTTGAAACTCTTCCAACTAATCGCCCGCCATTCGGTGTGAATACGTAACTTTGATTGGGATTTGGAATCATCCTTATCAGATTGAAAAGCGGCATCAGATACCGCTCACCGAGATCTCCATCTCCATATATCAAGAAAACATCCTTAGTCCTTCGCAAGTACTTGAGGATATTCTTGACACCACCCAAAGGACCCTCACCAGATCGATTGGTATTCTTTCGTAACACTTAGAGCATATGATACATCGGGTCTCGTACATAGCATTACATACATGATAGATCCTACCGCAGATGCATACGGGATCATAATCATGCGCATCCTCTTATCTTGTGTCTTAGGACATATAGATTTCGAGAGTGTTATCCCATGATTCACGGGAAGGTACCCTCTCTTGGATTGCTCCATGCTAAACCTTTTTAACATCTTGTCTATGTACGTTGATTGTGAAAGACCAAGCAACCTTTTGATCTATCTCTATAAATCTTTATCCTAAGGATATAAGTTGCTTCACCAAGGTCTTTCATGGAAAATTGTTTGGACAACCAAATCTTCACCAATTGTAGCATCGAGACATCGTTTCCTAGCAATAATATGTCATCTACATACAGCACAAGGAATATGATTGTAGTCCCATTAACCTTCTTATACACACAGTGTTCATCCGGATTTTGTGAGAAACCAAACTCTTTGATTACCTCATCAAAATGGATATTACAACTCCTGGATGCTTGTTTCAATCCATAGATGGATTTCTGAAGCTTGCATACCTTTTCGCCATCATAGGAGGTGAAGCCCTCAGGTTGTGTCATATACACATCCTCAGCTAGATTTCCATTTAGGAAAGCTGTCTTCACATCCATTTGCCATATCTCATAATCATAATGAGTGGAAATGACTAGGAGTATTCTAATGGATTTAAGCATTGCTACTGGGCTGAAGGTCTCGTCGTAGTCAACTCCTTGTCTTTGACGAAAGCCTTGCTTTATAGGTAATTACATTACCATCCATATCGGTTTTCTTTTTGAAAACCCATTTGCACCCTATGGGTTTGATTCCTTCGGGTGCCTCAACCAAAGTCCATACTTGGTTTTCATACATGGAATCCATTTCATCCTGCATGGCATGAAGCCATTTCTCAGACTCTGAACTCTTCAGAACCTCTTCATAGGTGGTAGGCTCATCATCTTCTATGAGCAATACGTCATTTTGTTCATTCACGAGAAATCCATATCTCTCGGGAACAGAGCGTATCTTACGTGACCTACAAACCTCGTGTGTTGTAGAAGGTTGAACTGTTACTTCATCTGTATGAGTCACAGCTTTGAGTTCGAGTGATTAATCGCATCTGTTCGAGCATCCTGAACTTCTTCAAGCTCAATTTTGCTCCCACTTGTCTTCTTGTAAAAGAAACTCTTTCTCTAAAGACAGCATGCTTCGAAACAAACACCTTTTGTTCCTCAGCAAGGTAGAATTGATATCCCATTGTTTCTTTAGGATATCCTACGAACAAACACTTGTCAAATTTTGCATCAAGTTTATCTCGACCGTGTCCGCTTCACATAAGCGTGACAACCCCAAACTTTCAAATGAGTAAGATAGGGTCTTTGTTAGTCCACATCTCATATGGAGTAACATCAATGTCTTTGATGGAACTCTGTTTAACAAGTAAACAAATTGTCTCAAGTGCATACCCCAAAAGGATTTTGGTAACTTTGCAAAGCCCATCATTGATCGTACCATGTCTAACAAGGTTCGATTTCTCCTTTCTGCCACACCATTATCTTTGTGGTGTGTAAGGAGGAGTCCATTGAGATAAAATCCCATTATCTACGAGATAATCCAAAACTCTTGGTTTAAGTATTCCCACCACGATCGATCGTAATGTCTTGATACTTTTCCCAAGTTGGTTTTCTACTTCATTTCGAATTGTTTGAACTTTTAAATGCTTGATTTGTATCTCATCGATCACAGTACCCATATCGAGAATAATCATCGATAAAGGTAATGAAGTAAAGACAACCACTTGGCATGGATGGACATCGGACCACATACATCTGAATGTATTAGGTCTAATACTCCGATCATTCGCTCACCCTTTCCTTAAAGGGTAATTTAGTCATCTTGCCTAATAAACAAGATTCGCATGTGTCATATGATTCATAATCAAATGACCCTAAACTTCCACTCTTATGGAGCTTAGCTATCGTCTCTCATTTATATGGCCAAGCGACAATGCCATAAGTAAGTTGATTTTAAATTATCTCGTTTATGTCTTTTCTTGTCATTGACATTCATAATTGGATGTGACATATCTAATATGTAAATTCCATTGCATAATGTACCAGTACCATAAAACATTCCATTCAAACTAATAGAACAACCATTGTTACTAAAAGTCAAATGGAAACCAAATCTATTTAAACAAGAAATGCATAATATGTTCTTTGTTAATACAGGTACAAAATAACATTCATCCAATTTAATTACAAGCCCAGTGGGGAGTGACAAAAAGTAAGTGCCTACGGCTAATGCAGCAACTCTTGCTCCATTTCTCACACGCAGGTCTAGTTCTCCCTTCATGAGCTGTCTACTATCCCTGAGGCCCTGCATATCATTGCATATGTGTGAGCCACAACCGGTATCTAATACCCATATGTTATGGTCAGAAATAGTATTAACCTCAATGACAAACATACCTGAAGAAGTCGAGGCATCTGATGCCTTCTTATGCTTCAATTCTTCTAGATAGACTTTACAGTTCTGCTTCCAGTGGCCAGTCTTGTCACAATGGAAGCAAGTTTCTTTTGGTGCAGTCTCTTTGGTTTTCTTCTTGGCTGCACTTCCTTTTGGTTTCTTAGACCTTTTCTTCTTCAGCTTCTTTTTCTTGGAACCAGAAGAAGAGTCCACCACAAGCAATTGCTTGCTATCCTTCTTGATAGATTGCTCTGCTGTCTTGAGCAGATTGATCAATTCAAGAATTGTCGTGGATATTTGGTTCATCCGATAGTTTAACACAAACTGTGAATAACTATCAGACAATCCAACTAGAATTAAGTCAACACTTAATTCATAATCCATAACAAAACCTAAGATGGCCAACCTCTCAATATACCCATTCATCTTCAGTGCATACTGCACTGCAAATGAACCTGCAGTCATCTTAGTAGTGAAGAGTAGCCTCGAGGTCTCGAACCTTTCAGACCGAGCTTGCTCATCAAACAGTTCCCTAAGAAGAAACACTATGGTATTAGCATCCATAGACTCATGCTGCTTCTGCAGCTCTGGTGACATAGATGCGAGCATAATGCAGGTAGCCATGTCACTGTCTTTAAGATGCTTACGATATGCTTTCTGATCCTCATCAGAAGCATCAGCAGCAGGTGGATTAGGAAGTGGAACATCTAGGACATATCCAGTTCCTCGACACGAGAACAATTCTCGATTTCTCACCAATCTAGAAAGTTAGGTCCATTAATTTGTTGGAGTCCATAGCGGCGCAAGTTCACACGGAAGTCATCTTCAATAACCTATAGGGAAAGAGAGAAAGAATGTTAGAATATAATTACATGCATGATCATAAGGACTTGCATGACATGCATATGGCTCCCACTAGTTTCAAAGAATCCATAACCCTCAGTACGAATCCAAGAAACATTATGACAAAATGTCCTAGTGGGTCGATATCCGACATTACTAAAATGACCTTGGGTTTACCCAACAAGCCACCTTAGGTCAATCGGTAGGTATCGGTCATACCAATTGCATCATAGATATCCGACATTACTAAAATGACCTTGGGTTTACCCAACAAGCCACCTTAGATCTATCGGCAGGTATCGATCATACCATTTGCTTCATAGATGCAACTATCGACTAGTGCTATCAACTCGTGATGTATGCACACACATTGGGTTATCAACTCTTGATGCGCGTACATCTGATGCACACTACCCAATTTCGCCTCTGTCCACGTTGACCTTGAGTTTACTCAACAAATCAACGCTTCTAGTGAAAACTGACCCATTAATCTGAAAATCTTATTTTCATGGTTCGAAGATATCCGTATAGAGTGAGCTTGGGTTTACCCAACAACCCAACTCTATAAGAACTCTGGTTCTCCCCATATTAATGGAAGGCGTTAGTTTTTATATGATGTGTGAGAGTTTCAGGTCTCATCTTCTTCTCCTCCAAGCCGTAGGATTATAATCACCATGACTATATGGAATGATTTAGGGCATTTCATCAATCACATTGAGTCTATACCTAAAATCATCCATCATCCCACCTTTGCATGTTGTAAGTCGACTTGTGTATGTGTAAGTCGACTTATGCTAGTGTGTAAGTCGACTTATGCATGTGTAAGTCGACTTATGCAGCTGTGCACGAACAAGTCGACTTGTACCATTGTGCAAGTCGACTTATGCGTCTACAGTGCACGGACAAGTCAACTTGTATCTTTATTAATCGACTTATCCATGTGGAATTGCTATCTAATCGGCTAATTTCTCAATCCGTGCAGTTCCAATTCACAATACCAAGTGTAATATCTTTTATTATGATGTACCAATGAAACACTTTCATTGTTCCATGCTTACCATATATAGTCAAACTATACATGAAAAACTTGAAATTGATGAATACACTCTTATTCATTCAGATCTCCAAATAATTTAAGAATATCAAACTATCACCCTAAGTATCTCTAGGTAGTCTAAACTTTATCAAGATTACTTCGGCACTGGTCACAAAATTTGTGACGGCCAAAATAATCAAGACAACGAAATGTACTAACGAGACGCTAATGTGACACATTTGACATCCGAAAAATATTTAGAAACCCAATTTCAAGAAATTCAATTTGGAAAGCATACAAAATCAATATAACACATTTTTAATCATATTAAAAATGATCCAAGGCATTGGAATTGAGAAATTATCATTCCAAACAAAACAGCTCCAGCAACTTTCTCAAAACTACCAAGCTCTGTGTTTTGCTTTAAAAACTCATTGAAAAAATTTCAATAAATTATGAGAAAATTAAAGAGGTTACAACATGTTCACAACATGTTCCATGAATTTTTTTAGGATTTATTTCCAACAAAAATTCATCCAACCTCAGCAACAAAGCCAATGTAAAATCTGTGTTCCTCAACACAGTTATTCCCAGCAGCACACAATAAATTCTCAAATAAATAGTAAATCTCGAAAAGATTTTTCCATTATCATAGACATTCATAAACATCTTAGAGACATGTTGGTGAAATCAAATCCGAAAAACAATTTTTCTACAATTTATTCTCGAATTTATAAGCATGCCTGTTCATTGAATGTGCACAAAGACAGCAACCAGAACATTAGGGAATAAATTAGAAAAACCATATCAAATCACATTGATAAATTCCGAGCTTCCAAAGACATATGCAACAACATCTTGTGAACATATCTGGGCAAGAAAATTTCGAAAACTATATTTCTACACTGAATTCGAAATTCACACAAGCAACATGCATCATCGTCACAAGCAATAGGCAACTCCGACCTAGTCATGGTTTCTTCGTTATATACGACACAAGTGGCTCTGATACCACTGTAGGAAAATCCCGGTGTGAGCATGTATTTGGATTGAGGAATGAGAAAAGAGAGAAAAGAAAAGGAAAAAAAATTATACCGAATTTTGGACAGTTTAAGTCTTAAGGTTTCCAACGCAAATGCTTTCTTTGATATTTGTTGACGGATGTCGGAAATTGATTTCGATTCGATTTGATCTGAAGTTGCTTCGTTTCGATTTGCTTCCGCTTTGTGTTATTCGATTCGCCTTCAGATTTGATTTATCCGATTCGTCATTTGATTCGTATCTGATTTGATTTCGCATTATGTTTCGTTTCCTTGCTTTGATTCGATTCATATTGGTTCGTATTCGTATTCATTTTTTGTTTCTCAGGTTGGGATCTGATTTTCGGATCAGGTCCCAACATTTGTGGTATTAGAGCCCAGTAATATGATCTTACTTGGGCGTATGTATGTAAATGACTTATATGAGCAATTGATAAGAATTAGTGAATGGATATGATTGAATTAGTGAGAATGTGATATTGATGTGAATGACCTAACATGTATTTGGAGTATAAGAATGTTTTGATTAAGGTGTCGAAAGCATGATTGAAGATAAAAGAATGTGATAATGGAGATTAAGGTTCGAGTTTCACGATGAATTTGGATGAATTCCTTTCGGATATATATATATATATGTGAGATGTAGTATAAGATACGTGAAAGATGAGTTGAATGATATATATATATATATATATATATATATATATATATATATATATATATATATATATATATATATATATATGGAAGTTCAAAAGGATTAAATTGAATGGTATTGGTCCATATTAAGGTTATTAAGAGTTGGACCATTGACTTGTAAATCATAAGAAATATTGACGTGATATGATCTTGGTGGTATTTGATACAAGAAGTGATAAATTGTGAGTAAGTTGAAAAATATGTATGATGAGGAATTAGTTAAGAAAGGGATTGAATATGATTACTTCGAAGAAATTATTTGAGAGAATAAGTTACGTGGTGATTATTCAGATAGGAATTTCGAGGGCGAAATTCATTTAAGAGGGGGAGAATTGTTGGACCCCGAACTTTCGGTGGGAATTAGGAATATTAAAATGAATTCAATGAGTGTTTTCGGATATGAATTATGTTATAGATGTTATTGTGCTTAAAGGAGATTGATGAGAAATGAAGTGATTGATTTTGATGACTTTAAAGTTTGAGTAGAGTTGTATGAGTTATGAAAGTCAAAATGAACTAGTTGATTGAAATGGAAGTTGAAAAGCAAGAAATGATTAGTGAAAGTGTTATATTTTGGAGAATTAAGAAATTTGACATTTGGAGTAAAGAGTTGACTTTTGATTTAGGCAGATTTTGAGAAAATGATCTTCATGAAATTTGTAAATTATGTTGAGAGCTTTTCATAGCCATAAAATCTACTATTTTTCGATATCGGGATTGAAAGTTATGATCTTTGAAAGTTAAGTGTATTTTGCTTTAGTTTTAGAAAATGCTCTAATTGTAGGATTGTATATGTTGTGCTTTGTGCCGATCGTCGTACTAATGTGGTTTGAATTGGAGTAAATGGTCTACATGAAAGTTATAGAGAATTTGAATAGGTTTAAAATGATGTATAATATGTGATTCTTGGTTGTGGAGGTTGAAATATATGATAATGTGAAATTTGGATATTGCTTAGGTGATTGCTATCAGGGCAGAAACTTTGATTGAAACATTGACTTAGATAGATGTTGAAGTTGTTTTGGAGTTCTTCGTGAACATTGTAGAGTTTGTTTTTATCTTTCCATTGATATAGAGCACGAAAATATTGGACAAGGGAGTAGAAAGTTATGATTGTTAGAAGTTTTGATGCTGTTTAGTGTGAAGTTGATCAACCAGTCACTTTATGTGGAGTTTTTGACCCATTTAGAGGTCGATCTGATGTTTAAAGCCTTAATGAAAGTTGTAGAGGGTTCTTTTACCTTTCTATAGACACCAAGTTTGTCAAATTTGGAGTTCTGGGTCAAAAGTTATGATGTTTACAAGTTGAGGTGTTGTTTAAAGTTATGAGCAGATTATCGATCGGTTATCTTCGAGCTCATTTTTGACCTCTTTAAAGACCGATCTTGGTTGTGATTCATTCTCAAAAATTGTAGATCTCTCTTTTATCTTTCCAACGGTACCAAGTTTGTCCAATTTGGAGCTCGGAGTCAAAAGTTATGAGTGTTAGAAGTTTGAAGGTCGGATTGGGTGCCGGCTGACCTCTGTTGGCCGACCTCTATGGGCCGACCTCTGTTGGCCGACCTCTGCTGGCCGACCTTTGTTGGCCGACCTCTGCCGACCGACCTCTGTTGGCCGACCGATCTTCGTTCTGGCCGAGCTTTGATTTTCTGGCTGAGCTCTGACCTCCCTTCACTCTTTTGGACATAACTTCTTCGTCCGACATCCGATCGATCTGATTATTTTTTCAAATTAAAATAGAGACATGGCGCTACAAATGTTATGAAGGAGCCGAGCTATAATGTAGCCTCTAAGACTTTCAATTAAAGGTCAGAAGTTTAGTGTAGTGTTCAGTCTTGGTGTTGTAAGGACTGAACAGTGTTCAGTATTTTGGAGATATCTCGATCGGTAGAGCTCCGATTGATCTTATTATTTTTGTAAATTAAACTAGAGAGATGGGGCTACAAATGTTATGAAGGAGCCAAGCTATAATGTAGCCTCTAAAACTTTCAATTTCAGGTCGGAATTTAGATATAATGTTCAGTCTTGGTGTTGTAAGGACTGAACAGACTTCGGTATTTTGGAGATATCTAGAGCTATAGAGCTCCAATAGATCGTATTCTTGTTGAAAACGAAAATATAGACATGGGGATACAAATGTTATGAAGGATCCGAGCAATAATTTAGCTTCTAAGACTTTCAAATGTAGGTCGAAAGTTCAGTGTAGTGTTCAGTCTTGGTGTTGTAATGGCTGAACAGTGTTCAGTATTTTGAAGATATCTAGGTCGCTAGAGCTTGGATTGAGTTGATTCTTGTTTCTAATTAAAATAGAGACATGGGGATACAAATGTTATGAAGGAGCCGAGCTATAATTTAGCCTCTAAGACTTCCAAATTCAGGTCGGAAGTTAGGTACAGTGTTCAGCCTCGGGTCTGAAGAACAAACTTCAGTATTTTGAAGATATCTTAAGTTATAGAGCTCCGAACGATCTGATTCTTGAAGCGATGGATTCGTAAGACATAGAGGGATATTTCTCTAAAGTTTTTAAGGCAAAAAGGAAGGAGCAATTTTGAAAGTTTACTTAAAGAGTTAAGTTTTAGGCTTATGAGTAAGGGAAAATGGGTCAATTTTAAGTCATTTAATGACATGGCACTATAAAAACAAGTGGGTTGTCATTTTAAGAGGCAACCCACGACACTTAAGAGAAAAGAAGGAAATAAATAAGAGAATAAGAGAGAAGAGAGAAGGGAGAGTAAGCTTCGGTGGAGAAAAGGGGAGAAAGTTAGGGCTCGATTTTTCTACCACTTGAAGAGAGATTTTGATGTCATTCCAAGAGAGAAAAAGGTGGAGGATGAAGAGAGCTTCACCTTGAACCAAGAAAATCCGAAAATAGAGGAGAACTGAGGTAAGAGCAATTTTTAAGATTTGAGTTTCTCTTGAAGTTTTGGTTTAGAATTATAGAAAATGGTATGGGTTTATAGAGTATGAAGTCAATTTTGATGATTTCTAAGTACTATGGGTTTAATTTTGGATAATTGCAAATTAGGGTTTATGCCTAATTTATGAATTGGGGTTTTTGAAAATTATTAGTTTAGAATCTTGGGAAATATTATGGATTGGTGAAATATGATATCAATTTTGAAGATGTTGTGATTTATGATATTGAATTTGGGTGAATTGGTTTAGGCCAATTTTGGAATTTGGGGATTTTAGAAATTGTTGCTTTAGATAGCTTGGGAAAATGGTGAGTATGGGTTTCCTAATGTTAATTTTGAGGATTATGCTAATTATGATGTTAAATTTGGATGATTATGGTTTAGGAAAATTTCAATTGGAAGAAAGAAAGAAGCAAGGGTCAAATTGAAGCGAGAAACAAGTTTCTAGCATCGATTCGAGGTGGTTACCTGTTTATAATATATTTATAAGCCACAACTGCTTTCTTTAAACAAAGAGATTTTCTGATTTCAATTGCATCATAAATGTTGCATCATTGCATGAATGATTTGAAAAATCATTTTTGATTCAATACATGAACTTTTGATGAATTGCAAAATACATTTGTGTTATGCCTCGGAAATTTCATGGCATTTTGTATATTCGGAAAAGAGCATTCGATAATTGATTTAAGCATGATTATGTGCTTGTGTTTGGGCGAGAGAGGAACGTTTCGTTAGTCATGTGCACGTCGATGTTTAAGCCTGCTCCCGACTGCCCTCTTGTGTTGGACCCCGAACCTTGAAGCATGAAAATGAAATTAATGAGTGTTTTGTATGTGTATGTGATTTGTGTAAGATGAAGGGCTGAGAAGCCTTAAGCATGAATCATGATTAGCTATGTAAGGTATTATGGAAAAGCAAGAGATTTTAAATGACAAGATGATATGGAATGTAAGAAATCATATGATTTGAGGTTGAGATTTGGATAAATTCAAAATGATAGTTGAATTTTTATAAATGTTGTGCAATTAAGAAAGTGAAGTTAGGATGAATGTTAAATGTATATGATGATTTAAGGGAAATTAAGGAATGATTGAAATAGATTTGGTCAAAGTTTCCTTCTTTGAAGTTTTAGCTTGTTCTTGTATCTTTCCAACGAGACTACATGTGTAAGTTTTTGATATCGGAGTTAAGAGTTATAGTTGATTCAAGTTATGATGTTATATAAGATTTATGTTAGTGACAGCTTTGATGACATGTTTGAGAATTGTGGTTTTGATGAATCAATTAGTTGAGATTTGAGAAGTTCATGAATTGATTTTGTTGCTTGCATTGTTATGAAGTGTTTAGGCCTATGAATGAGTACATATGTGAAGATTATAAGTGTATGTGATGGTAGTTTGGATGAGAGAAGCATTGGAAAAAGATTGAAGAGGTTTTGGAAAATTGCATGTCCGTTTAACGGACAGCCTCGGGTAAAAAGGACCCCTTTCCTTGCTCATGTCCGTTAGGCGGACATGGATGTCCGTTTAACGGACATTATCGGATGAATTGGCACAGTTTTGGCCGTATGTGTCCGTTAAACGGACATGCATGTCCGTTTAACGGACAGTTATGGGTCACTTTGAGAAAAACATGATTTTAACCAGTTTTGAGGCCAAATCTCGTTTTAAAACCTCTAATACAAGTTGTATATCTCGATGTTATCTTTCACATGGAACAAAAACGAAGGAATTTGGATATTTGTAGAGAAAGTTATAGCGTTTGCGCCAAAAGAGTTTCAAATGGATTTAGAGTTTAAGCATGGGTTAATGTTTTGATCATAACTCACTCATCCGACCTCGGATTGAGGCGATTCTTGAAGCATTGAATTCCTCACACATGTGTCCTTCTCTCCATGAAAATTGTATCAATCAGAGTTGAATTGAAAAAGTTTGATTGAATCATATGATAATCAGAATGTTTTGTTTCATTCTGATCTTGCTATTTTTCCTTCCTCATTCGACCTTGTCAAATCATTTGCTTATATCTTTTCCGTCCGACATCCAAATGACTTGGTTCTTGAAGCTTTGGGTTCCTAAGATAATGAAGTTCATGATTATGTGAAAATTATGAATTTTAGAGATTTAATTGATTAAGATTATTTGAATCAAAGTGAGACAGGAAAGTTTCTTAACATAGTTCAGTACTTCACGAATTTCGGGATCTGTAGAGATCCGATTGAAGCGATGTTTGAGGCATAATAACATTAAGACATAGGGCTACAAGTCATATGAAGGAATGAAAATTCATTTTAGCCTTTAAGAATGTCTATTTGTGGAAGGAATTGAATTATTAGAAAATATGTTAGCAAATGATGTGTCCGACATGTTTAGACTATAACTTTTGATGTAGTGCTCCGAATTGGATGATTCTTGAGGCATTATGAAATTAAGACATAGAGGAACATTTCTCTAGAAGGAAATTTGGACAAATTCCTGCAAATGGATAGTGCGAAACATGTCCGCAAGTGAGCATGACTTATAAAAATATTCAGGGGCAAATTAGGAAGTTAACTTAAAGATTTGAGTATAAGGCTTATAAGAAAAGGGCAAAAGGGTCTTTTACACTCTAATTTAAATGAATTGGAATATAAGAAGAGGGGGAGTGTCGTTTTTTAAGAAGATCCACGAAATTTCTAGAAGAAGAAAGAAGAAAGAAGAAGGAAGAGAGAAGAGGAGAAATCGTGGAGGAGAACGAGAAGGAGGAAGAAGAGGTAGGGTTTCTGAACTTTCAAGCTTGATCTTTCCATGGATTCATAAAGGAAAAGAGGGAAGGAGAAGAGATCTACCCTCCAAGCCAAAAAGAATTTCGAAAATAGAAAGAGAAAGAGGTAAGAGAATCTTCAAGTTTGAGTTTTTAGTGATTTGTTAGTTTAGAAATATGGAAAAGGTGATGGGTTTGTGATTTCCTTGATTAGTTTTGAAAGATTTCATGATGAATTGATTTATTGTTGGATTTATGTGAGTTAAGGTTTGGGTAAAGTTTGAGAAATTGAGATTGTAGAAATTCTTATTTTGGAAAGGTTGAAAATATGATGAGTTCAAATTTTCCTATAGTTAATTTGAGAAGTATGATGTTTATGATATTGGAATTGGTTGATTATGGCTTAGGTGATTTTAAGTTGGAAGAGAGAGAGAAGTAAAGATCAAATTGAGGATTGGAACAAGCTTATGGCATGGATAAGAGGTGGGTAATGTGGTTATTTTGCAAATTATAAGCTAATTATAAATGTTGGTTTGTTAAGCTATTGTTTTTAAATGATTTGAATAAATTGTCTTTTGGGATGATTTATGAAAGATTGGATTCATTGTTTTCCGAATGAATTAAGAGCTGTTTCGAATTTTCAAACGAAAAGGATTAAATTAACTGTTCCCAAAGTATTTGAAGGATTTTTATGAAATGAGCATGATTGTTGACTTTTTATGTTGATTGTTTGAGTTTCAATAAGTGAATTGTGGTTATTGATGAAATTGATTGATAGTTTGAGAATATGTTTGTATTTTTATATGCATGTATGCAAGTTTGTAGATGTAAATGTGTTGAATACGACATTATATGAAAAGTTGAATTTCCGAAATGTGCCTTCGGGCAATATGAAATTTTCAAGCATGAATACGTGTTACATGAGTTTGGTTAGGTCCCTCATGTGGAGTCAGTGCACTGGTCTCGTTTTTAAAGCCTTCTCCCGGCTGCCCGCTAGCGGCATAGGAGCTCCATTTTCGGACTCCCCATGTGTTTCACTTTGCCGCATGGGACCGCTCATGGAATGTGCGAGACGTCTGTTTATGGACCAACCTGCACTAATTGATGTGTTAAGTGTTTTGCTTTGTTTGGAATGTGCTGCATTTATACATGATGCATTTCATGTTGTTAATGGTTTGAAATTTCGACAAATGAGAAATTGGGATTTTCAACAATGGGAATTTTGAAAAATGGTTTGTAAATGTTTATGAAAGATGTTGAGAATTGAGAAGCTTTTGAGAAATAAGCCTTCGCTGTTTTCGATCAAATGAAACTAAGGTTTGAAAATACTTTTGCTTATCATTTGTTTAATAAACATGTTATCCACGAGCTTCCGAGCTCACCCCCCTTTTCATCCCCATCTCCAGGTATTCGAGCAAGAGATCGGATGAAAGACGTCAAGATAGCAGTATTTGTGCATGTGTTTGTAAATTGTGTATTTTGATTTATGAGCATTGGCATTGGGGTATGGCTAGCAATGCCATTAGAATATTGTAAGCATTTTAGTTCCTAATGTATTTTTGGATTATGCAATTGTTCAAGATCTTGGTTTATGGGAATAAGCAATGTTTTTGACGATGGATGGTGTATATTGGATTTGTATATAAAGTGAATTGATTTATGAGTGAAATTGGGACATATGTATATATGTATATATATGGATATGGATGAATGTACTGGATGATGAGATATTAGTTTGAATGTGATAAATATGAATTGATATGAAAATGATTTAAAGTGGTTAGAATTTAGGATTGCGTTTACTCTTTGAAATCCCGGACGGAGGTCCGGTGGATTTGCTTATGTAAAACTGTCTGGTATATATATAGAAGTGTATTCAAGTTATTTGCAGGTTTGGGTTTTGTTTATGTGCAGTCGTTATGCTGCCGGATTTTTATATGATTTATAAGGATAAGTGAAGATGTATATGGATTTATGGATTTATTGACATGAGTATGAGATAGTTATGATAAGGAATGCGAATACGATGAATAAGAAGAATAAAGCAACTTGCGATTAATATAAGTTTAAGGCTAAGTCCAAGTATGATAGATGAAAAGCATACTTAAGAAAGCAAGAAAGAAAAGAAAAAAAAATTATACCGTTTCGGATGGGTCAAGTCTATGGTATCCAACGCGACGCTTCTTTAAGATTATTAATCCCGGATGTCGAACACTTGTCATGTTATTCGATTTGACTTCATCTGTATGTTTCGATTCCAAGTTTGAATCTGATGCGTTTCTTTTTCGCATGCGTATTCGATTTCCATTTGTATTCGATTCGACTTATTTGTTATTTCGATTTCATTTCCGATTACATTTGTTTTGAACCAGTTTCAACCCACTTGTCACATATGTTTCGACTTTTTGTTATCTGCTTTTCATTTCTGATTCATTGTTTTCGTTCCGTTTCAGATTCGATAGCAGTGGAGTTATAGTGGTAAGTGTAAGAAGTTGGGTTCCGGAAACGGGATCCAACATCTTGGGGCCACGAGATCCTGAGAAATCGGACTCGTTGTGTTTACGATAAACTTCGATTTATTCGTTGTATTCCACGGAACTCTCGAGCCATGTGTTGTGCATTGCATATGTGGTTTGCCATTGCATTTATGAATTGTCAAGTTGATGCATTCATGTTTTGCAACCTATGGGTTTATGGCTGAAAGCCTAAAAATCATACGTTTTGCAATTGTGATTTGACTACAGCAAGAGCGGAATTTTCAGAAAATGTGCTTTACGGATTTCAAAGAAATGTTTTCTAAGACCAGCAAAGAAAAAGAATTTCAAGGATTTTGCTTATATATTTGTTATAAACTGTTACCCACGGGCTTTAAAGCTCACCCCCCTTCATTCCCATCCACAGGTGATGAGAAGAAGATCGGGTGAAAGAAAATGAAGATTTCTGTTTGCATGTGTTTATATTGTATTATTGTTAAGTTAGATGGTTACTGAGAAGTCTAGAATCGTTGTGTATTGTGTACTTTGGTTTAGGGTTATGGGTAATGTATAAGGCTTAAAAATGTCACTATGATTTGTATAAAGCTTTGATTTATGAAATGGTGTATAAATCGTAATTGTATTTATGAGGTTTGGATGAGGCTATTGAGTTATGGTATTGCACATGGATATGTTATATAACTTGTGTATGTTCAACTGAGATATAAGCATGATTTGTATATGGAAAAATGTGAATGAACGGGTATTGGACATTGGATAGTGCGATTTTACGTGAATGTATTTGGATTGAGGAATGAGAAAAGAGAGAAAAGAAAAGGAAAAAAAATATACCGGATTTTGGACAGTTTAAGTCTTAAGGTTTCCAACGCAAACGCTTTCTTTGATATTTGTTCACGGATGTCGGAAATTGATTTCGATTCGATTTGATCCGAAGTTGCTTCGTTTCGATTTGCTTCCGCTTTGTGTTATTCGATTCGCCTTCGGATTTGATTTATTCGATTCGTCATTTGATTCGTATTTGATTTGATTTCGCATTATGTCTCGTTTCCTTGCTTTGAATCGATTCATATTGGTTCGTATTCGTATTCATTTTTCGTTTCTCCGGTTGGGATCTTGTTTTCGGATCGGGTCCCAACACCCGATGTCTGGATTCCCGAGAAGTGTCCTGGCATATTCAAACGCACCATTTGAAACAGTGATACTTCTTTCCTCAGGTGTATGCTTTTGAACCTCTTCTTGCAATAGCGTTTCTACTATAGCTATACTTGTTGAGGATACATTGAATGTGTCACTGTTTTTAGTATGAAAGATTAACTCTCTAGATACATTACTAGCGGGACTGATTTACGTAAAACACAATCAGTATATAATTTTCATAATGTCATATTAGAAAACGGTTAAACGAACAAATAATGGATATTAATGCATACGTGAATGTCCAGATGAGGTTTGTGGAATTGACAAATTTTGCTTAAGAACCGATCTCCCTAATCCTTTACATACTATACTTACATCGCTCTTGCCTCTATTGGCATACATGTCATTTTCGAGATATAAGAAAGCTTAAAACATGTAGTATAAACCATCAAATGTGAATATATATAATAATTTCTTCAAAAGAAATGAGAGGTACAAAAAAAGGAAAGAGACATCATGCAAATCATACTAAACACCTTGAAGTAAAAGATCTGCCATAAAAGGTAAACGATCCTTAGGGTATGAAGTGACGATTTTTGCTGCATACTTTATTCCTTCAGTTGGAACAATTTTGCACATTACTCCCAATGGAAGGAATTACCACCATTCGGAGCTAGTCGCCATGTCGACATACCTTAAATAAGTTTTGCAATGAAATTATTTAAATAATATACTGAAAAGGAAATAATTTATCACGATGATTAAAAAATTCAATTACAAACACAATTTAATCATTATCATAACTTAATTGTAAAGTACAATCATCTTTATCTTCGGAAGAATAAGAATTAAACTCGGGCTCCTCTTCAGATATCTGACCCTTGTCATCCTCTCCAGATGAAATTTTAACAAATTCGTTCGATGGATCGTTTAAAGGTTCATTATCATCATATGTCACAGATGCATTTATAAAAGTGACATCTTTCTGAAATGCTTCAGTGTCAACTCTCTGCTCTCCTTTTTTATGTGATTGGAAAATACCTCTAGGTTTAACTGTACAAATTGCCAACCCATCCATATATGCAGGTTGAGAATATGCATAATGAATAAAAGCTTCCACTCCCTCAACAAATTCAAGATTAATGAAACCATCAGTAGTTTTCCGTTTATACATCCAAGATCTATCCTGAAAAATCATTTCTAGACAACTATTAATTTAAAACAGTTAATCCATAGTTAGTATCATTCATGTTAGCAATAAATTTCAAAACATATTAGATAAGACATGTGAATGAAGAAAACAAGTTCTCGTTGACCCTAGACTCCTTGTATTTTTCACCGATAAGCCTCACAGTTACTATGGATCACAGGTTATGGGTTAAGGTTTATGGGTTGAGATCTAAAACAATTGTAAACTTAACATGTAACATATATGTTAGAAAATAATTAATGTTAAAACTCCTATATTAAATATGTACTAGTCTCAAAATATGTACTAGTCTCAAATTTCATAAGTATTCATAATAATATCAATACTTATTTTAATAAATTGTTTTAACATATACAATTTTAAAAAGATACGTGTAATAATTTGTACATGAAAAGTAAAGAAATACCCAAATAAAGGTAAGTTCACAAAAATGTAGTAACAAACAAAATCACTAATCTCAACCAAACGGTAAAAGGATCTTCCTGAAGTACGTGAAGGAAGAAGATGATGACAAACCTACAATGAGAAATAGACAAGCTGATAGAAATGTCATTTTCCAATATGGGTCAAAAATAATTCTTCAAATCCATAATTATTCTTAGTATGAATTTCATTTTAATACCTGCTAAAGCTTCTCTTCAATCTCCTTGAAAATCTAAGTAATGCGAACAATTGAGATCCTACAACCTATTCTAAAAAACGCTCATATTTTACAAAGCAAGAAATATTACAACAATTGCAACAAATATTATAATCAATCAAGATCATGAGCTATATGAGGAACCTGTTGAAAATTCGACCGAATTTTTCCTATAAAATGGACATCCCTCTTTTCACAAAAGGGTCATTCCATTAATAAAATTACACTTCTATATCCACTAGTAACCACAGCTAAACTCCACTCTCCGAACTATATATCTATTCTCAATTGAGTTTACATGCATTTACATCCAATTTGAAAATCAAATTAAATAGAAAACAACAATACAACTAAATTAGTCAAGAGAAATCAATAATGTTAGGACTTCATATGCAACCCCCTTAAACCATTTACTTATCTAACTATTTTCATTGTGTATGTTTAAGTGCTCATATCCCAGTCGTTGCCATCTTTTGGACGAACATTCTAGTTCTACAAGAAAAACTTAACCTTTTAAGCTTAGGCCCCTCATCACATCAGTTGCATTTATCAACTCCATGGTTTGGTAAAAGTTTGACTATGAATTATCTTCTTTGTCAATATGGATTGCTAAAACATTCTTCATCATAAAAATTCATATCCTCGCTATGGACAATTATAACTTTTATCATCTTAAAAATATTTTATCTTTTGATGGAGAGTGGATGGAATCACCTAAGCATTATAAATCCATACCCTTCCCCTACACATGTTATAGGTATATAGGAAATGAATCACTTGAAATATAATAAAAATAAAGCTAGTACAATTTTGACCTTAAAGTTAATGTTTCGGATTAAAACTCCTTATGATCCACCAAATTTCCTTACACATGACTTCGTCCTATCATTAAGTGTCCTATATATAGTGAATCCATTGTTCTTTTTGATAATACAATAATGATAGAATCATTATTAATTAGCACTTTTACACCTCATGCCCTAAATTATAATGTTATACAAATGGCCCTTATATGCTTTATCTTTTATGGAATGAACTTGTTATCTATAAAAGCTGTTAAATGGGCATAGTATATTTACACTATTACGTTCACCATATTTTCTAGAGTTAGTTAAGGAGGCACTTACGATTTTGTTGTTTATCATCCATCTTATCCAAATTTTCCTTTTAATAATTCTTTTCAATTTAAATTCACTTTACATGTTTTTCTTTAATCAAAGTTATCCCATTCATTTTTCCTGATGTCTTTAAGTTAGTTCATATCATATATACGTAAAATAAAATAATTCAAAATCAAAACGCTACATCAAAGTCTAGTATCATATATTACGAAAATGGTTAGAAATTGTTCGAAGGTACCATAAAGTGTTCTAATCCTTTTCTTATTATAAAAGGATTCTTAATTTTATTTTAGGTTTTATAAGTTCCCTTTGATTTTGCTTCTTTCATTCTTTCTTGTTAATTTCACTTCCTTTATTCTTTCTCGTTGATTTTGTTTAATTCTTTTTCTCTTCTTTATTGACTTTACTAACCTAAGATATAAACTCCATTGTTGCTTGCTATTTTGGAGAACCATTGATAGAGTTCTTTTTAAAGGACTTGTAAGGGGAAGCTGAGTAGTAAAACACAAGAATGGTGGAAATCAAGAACATATGAAAGCATGTGATCTGTAATTTCAAAAGTTCTTTTACTAATTTTTCATTATTCTTCTACCTTTTTTTACACTAAGACCAAACATTCAATTATCCTATGAATAAAAACTCTAAGAACCCTGAATTCCTAAGACCAAACATTCAATTATCCTCAAGATTTAAAATTTATATAATCCAAGTTTTGGAATTTTGTATAAATCTATAAAATATTCACATCATATTTATATTGCATATGACTAAATTTGATGCTTAGCTAATTCCTTATCTTTATAAGAGATGAAACTCATAAAACCAATGATGCATAAATCAAAGGGACTTTATTTATGTTGCTTTGACATATGGAAAATTAAGCTTAAATGACAATGTTATTACTTTTCTTAAATGTGTTTTGTCATAAAAAGGAGAGCTTGTTGAATTAAGCGAGATCATAATCTATGTTTTGATGATAATAAAATATATTTGTTATAATGTTTTATGTTTGGTGATCAAAAGATAGTAAAAAGTAAATTAGTCAAGCATGTAAATCAAATTAAATATAATGTTTAATTTGAATAACTCCCTTTCACTTTGGAAAATTTTCTCTTTTATTTTAAATTTATTTTTGAAAAATTGATTTGATTTTCTTTTCAACGCATTTATTTTATAATGCAATATCTTTTCACTTCATTCATTTTACTTTTCTTAATTTATAAGGAGTTAATAATAAGTGTCACCTTTTGTGTCATAATTTCACCATACCAAAGAAAGAATCAACAAACCCTTCCTACAATAATAAATGTAATATTTCAATATTAATTTAAACACATTAATAAATTACCTCTTATGACATATTTTACGTTGTGAATAATCATCAAATCTTTTACTAGAAATTTTGGTAATCTATAAAGTATCAATGAACTCCTCGCTCCACATCAAACAAATATTTTTTGCACTCACTTATCTTCTACTATAACTCCTCTATGTTGATATTGATCAATCCTTATCTACCATCCAATTTTTAGACATATATAATCAATAAACAACATTAAACATTTCCTGTTTAAATACCAAGATTATTTAGTATAACGGTAATAACCATTTAAACTATCCTTAATGTCATAATCGATTGTCAAATTACAAAACTCACTCCTATATGTTTATTGAAATTGTGACCTGGTAATTAAAGGGAAGGAAAAAAACTGATAAACAAACAATATACTATTTAAATTTTGCACAATCCTCATTTTACATACCATTACATGAAAAAACACCTACTAATAACAAACTAGTAATTGGAGTTCTTACCTCTTGCAAACTTCTTCAAATGCAATCAAGATTGAAGATGATTATCTCAACTATAGAGTAATATTTTCCCTTAAAATCAACTGAGAATGACTTTGATTTGGAGAAAAAATATGTTTTGAACATATAATATCGATGACAATATTTGGTAATAAACATTTGCGTTTCAATAAATTTTAAATAAGGTTCTTTCATTAAAAATGGGTGGTTCACTATTAGGGATTTAAAAGTGATGTTTTGAAAGTTTATGTTGGACCCTGTTTTTGGAGCCCAACATCGGACATGGAAGCGCGGTGCTTGGTGCGTGAGGGGAGGCCTTGGAGTTGAAACACAAAAGTTAAAAGAAGAAGTAACTCCCTCGGAAGTACAAGCGGACGTCGCCACGACGTAAGATATCTCGCCGCGGCGAGACCTCTCGGAAGCTAGGTCGGGGCGAGCGAAGCAACGCTCGCCGCGGTGAACCCGCGCATGCAGCTTCGTCGCAGCAAGCATACGACCTCGTTGCGGCGAAAGCCCCTTTCGGCCCACAGAGAACAACCTGAAACTTTCTCTCATTTTATTAAAACAACCCAACCCAAAACTTAACAACATACTCTCAAGCAAACTTCTAAATGATTCAATGCGAAAGATTTGGAACAAAAACATCCATATCTCATTAATAACCAAAAGATGAGTTTTACAAAGCTTTAACAATATTTCAAACCAAATTACATCCTTTGAGTTCAAGATCCAAAATACAAAATACACTTGACCCAATAAAACTTGAAATGTAACTAAAGCCTTGACTTTTAAAAGTATAACTTGAAAATACATAAATATGACAACTCGGAGTGATGCCATAACTCTTGACTTACTCGGTCGCTTGCTCATCACCTGAATGGGGAGGATAAAAGGGGGTGAGCTATAAAGCTCGTGGGAACATATTTATATTTATAATACAGAATTAAGCAAAACTATTTTCAAAAGATAACTCATTACCGTGATACACTTTGAAATCATAGTAAATGAGCATGTGAGAGTCATCAACTCGAAATGCTTGATTTTATAACCATTCATAAGTAGAATTCAAACATGTATGCACGAAACATGCTAACAAATTATAAACACATAAGCATAGCATAACGGTTTGGGTTAGTCCGGGTTCATGACGCACTACACATTCCCATCAAGATGGTCCTGTGTAGTCGTAGTTTCTTGAGGGAGTCTTTGTGGGGAACTTCGTGCCACTAGCGGGCAGGCGGAAGAAGCCTTTTCATGGGTCAACGTGCAAGTGACGGTTCTTGAGGGACTACTACAAACCCACATAACATGCATGATTCAAAGTCTTGTAAACTTGATTGCCAAACTGGCACTTGTTTAGAAACTTGCCTTTCATATATTTCGAAAAATATGATTTCATGTGCATGTATTCTTGAAAGGAAAAAACCCTTTTTGAAACCTTTTCAATAATCATGAATACAAATCATATAGAAACATATAATCATTCCACAATAGCAATTAAGGCAACATTGATGATGCAAATTTTGAATCATTAAATCTTTCTTAATTTGAACAAAACAATGAGTGACTTATTTACTCTATTATAAACATGTACCCACCTGAGTTCCTTGCTTATAACTTGCTTAGGAATGTCTTTCCTCTTGTTCCTCTTGTTCCTCTTGCCTCACTTGATTTCCTTAACCAAATAACCAAAATTCTAATCAATTTGGTGTAGAAATCGGAAAGTCAAACTTTAACAATTTGAAGTAAAGCTCATGCTGAAACAAAAATTCTATTCTTAACTTCCAACCAAAATTTCATATCTTTAGAGACTGATTCAGAACTTCACTCATTCACAAAACTTGTAGCTCTTTGTCTCTAGTTTACAACGACTTAAAAATCACCTTATTTGGACATCTACATCAAAAGTTATGCCCAAATTATCAAAATACCTCTACGTTAAAAAACTGGAGCTCGCCTCGACGAAGGCTGCGTTCGCCACGGTGAACGGCCTTTGCGCGCCGCAGCGTGCACAACTTCGCACGCCGCGGCGTGTGATGTGATGGCCCAGAAACACTCCTGAAACCTGATTTTCTAACAAATTTCAACCACAATCCTCCCATTTTGTAAACATAACACATCTAAACCTTGGCTCATGTCTTAGACTTCAGTTCTAAACTCATAACAACCTTAAAACCATCACAAACACAACAAGATCATCAACCTAAAGAAATTTTACCAATTTTTCCGAAAACCTCCAAACAATCGGTTCTAACTCATGCCAAACTAATCTTGGTTTTCATCCATCCCAAACAAGAATAAAAGAGCTTGAACTTACCAGAAATTGTTTCAATCCCTTCGAAATCCTCTATAATAGCAAAACCCTATTTCTCTTCTTCTTCCTCAAGCCACCAACGACACTCTCCTCTCCTTTTCTCACTTTCCCTTTTCTTTTTCTTTCCAACTCTTTTTCCTTAAGCCTAAATGGAAGCACAAGGACTATAATGCCCCTCCTCGTTATGCCTTAACCTTTCCAATTTAAGTGTTATTCCAATTACGCCCTCATATATATTTACTCTTTCATCAACTCCTACACCAAACTAACCTCAAATAAATCTGAAATTTCCACTAACACTTCCAATTAAATCAAACTATGCTATAAATCATACAATCAACATAATTCATACTTAATAACATCAATTAAAGAAATCTGGGGCCCAACATTTCTCCCCCTCTTAAAAGAAATTTCTTCCTCGAAATTATTATCTGAGTCATCGAAGAGATGCGGATACTTCTCCTTCATGGCTTCCAATGGCTCCCATGTGGCCTCTTCCACCGAATGATTTCTCCACAGGACTTTGACTAGCTGAACTGTCTTGTTCCTGAGGACCTTTTCCTTGGTGTCCAAAATCTGCACTGGAATTTTCTCATAACTCAAATCATCTCTCAACTGAACCTCAGTAGTCTGAATGATATGAGAAGGATCCGATCTATACCTCCTTAGCATGGAGATATGAAAGACATCATGGATCTGAGACAATTCTGTGGGTAACGCCAACCTGTAGGCTAGTGGTCCAATCCTCTCAAGAATTTCATAGGGACCCACATATCTCGGACTCAACTTGCCTTTCTTGCCAAACCTCATTACTCCCTTCTAAGGAGACGTCTTAAGAAACACTTTCTCACCGACTTCATACTCTATCTCTTTTCGGTGTGCATCAGTGTAGCTCTTCATCCTATCTTGGGCTGCCTTAAGCCGCTGCTTAACTAGATTGACTTTATCAACTGTCATCTAAATCAATTCTGGTCCTATCAGTTTCCTCTCTCCTTCTTCATCCCAACATATCGGGGTTCTACATCTCCTTCCCTACAAAGCCTCATATGGAGCCATCTGAATACTCGAATGGTACAAATTATTATAAGCAAATTCGACCAATAGCAAATGCTCATCCCAAGCTCCTTTGAAATCCATCACACATGCCCTGAGCATTCCCTCAAGTGTCCGAATGGTCCTCTCAGATTGACCATCCGTCTGAGGGTGAAAAGCTGTGCTAAAATTCAACTTAGTTCCTAAAGCTTCTTGCACGCTTCCCTAAAATCTTGAAGTAAACCGAGGGTCTCTATCGGAAACTATAGAATCTGGAATCCCATGTAATCTCACTACCTCATCAATGTACTTCTTTGCTAGCACATGCAAAGAATCAGTCTGCTTGATTGCCAGAAAATGAGCTGACTTTGTCAACCGATCTACAATAACCCATATGACATCATGCTTCCTACTGGTCTTGGGCAAACCCATCAGAAAATCCATGGTTACTCTTTGCCACTTCCACTCAGGAATGGACAATGGCCTTAACTTGCCTGAAGGTGCCTGGTGTTAAGCCTTAACTTGCTGACATGCTAGACACTTACTTACATACTTTGCTACATCCCTCTTTATGCCCTTCCACCAGAAATGCTCTCTCAAATCCCTGTACATCCTGGTGCTACCTGGGTGCATGACATAAGGCGCATTGTGTGCCTCATCCAAAATCTCATCCTTCACTTCCTAGACATTTGGGATACAAAGTCTGTTTCCAACTGTCATGAGTCCATCATCCCTCACTACTACTTCAGAATTCTTACCATTCTGAATTTCCTCTGGAAGCTTACTCAAATCTGCATCTTGTACCTGTAACTCTCTAACCTCTCCCTGAGTATCGGCCTCACTCTGAAGTTAGCTAGAAGGCAATTTGGTTCCTCCTGCTTCAAGCTTATCTTAAGCTTGGCCATCTCTTCCAATAAAGGAAGATAAACTGTCCGAACATGGGCAATTGAAGACTTCCTATTCAAGGCATCTGCTACAACGTTTGCCTTGCCTGGGTGGTACTCAATCAGCAGATCATAATCTTTAAGCAATTCTATCCACCTTCTTTGTCTCAAATTCAGTTCTTTCTGGCTTAGCAAGTACTTGAGACTTTTATGATCGATAAAGATCCTCGTCTGAACCCTATATAGATAATGCCTCCAAATTTTCAAGGCAAAGATCACTGCTGCCAATTCCAAATCATGATTCGAATAATTCAACTCATATGGCTTCAGTTGCCTTGAAGCATAAGCTATCACCCTGTCTCCCTGCATCAATACACAACCAAGACCCTTCCTCGAAGCATCACTATACATGGTATAGCCCTCATCTTCAGAAGGCAGAATCAAAACTGGAGCACTTGTTAATCTGTGCTTGAGCTCCTCAAAGCTCTTCTGGCATTCATCACTCCAGATAAACTTCTAATTCTTCCTCAATAGCTTAATCATCAGAGCAGCTATCATGGAGAATCCTTCCACAAACCTCCTGTAGCAACCTGCCAGACCTAGAAAACTCCTCACCTCTGTCACTGTCTTGGGTGTAAGCCAATTCACCACTGCTTCAACTTTCCTCGGATCAATATGTACACCATCTTGGGAAATCACATCTCTAAGGAATGTCACCTCATGAAGCCAAAACTCGCACTTGCTGAACTTAGCATAAAGCTCTCTCTCCCTCAGAGTCTGCAACACAATCCTAAGATGCTCCTCATGTTCTTCTTCGCTCTTAGAATACACCAGAATGTCATCTATAAACACTATGACAAACTGATCCAGATACTCCTTGAAGACCTTATTCATAAGATCCATAAAAGCAGCTGGAGCATTGGTCAAACCAAATGGCATGACTAAAAGCTCATAATGTCCATACCGAGTCCTGAAGGCTGTCTTGCTTACATTAGACTCCTTGATTCTGAGCTGATAATAGCCTGACCTGAGATCAATCTTGGAGAAGACCCTTGCTCCCTGCAACTGGTCAAACAGATCATCTATTCATGGCAGAGGATACTTGTTCTTAATTGTCACCTTGTTGAGTCTCCGATAGTCAATACACATCCGCCATATTCCATCCTTCTTCTTGACAAACAGAACCGGTGTTCCCTAAGGTAACGAACTCGGTCTAACATACCCCTTCTCTAACAGTTCCTCCAACTGTTCCTTAAGCTCCCTCAACTTAGCTGGAGCCATCCTATAAGGCAGTACTGAAATAGGTGTAGTTTCGGAAATCAAATCGATGGCAAACTCGATTTCTCTCACTGGTGGCAAACCTGGTAATTCATCTGGAAACACATCCGAAAACTCCCTCACAATCGAAAAATCCTCTAACTTCCCTTCATTCACATCGACATCCATAACATGTGCCAAGAAGGCTTCACACCCTTAGCCCATCATTCTATCAGCTAGCATAGCCGAAATAAGTCTTGGCGATGGTGTTTTCCTGTCCCCCCTGAAAATCACCTTCTCACCATTGCCCAGATCAAATTCCACCTCTTTTCGACCACAATTCAGCTTTGCCAGATATTTCTCCATAGTATCCATTCCCAGAATAACATCTAACCCTCTTAGGTCTAGAGGTAGTAAGTCCACTACCAATCTAGCACCATCAATGAAAAGTTCACAATCCTCATATACTTGACTAATCACCACAGTCCTCCCTAGAGGAGTACTAACAAGTAAAGGCTTATCCAAAGGCACTGAATTCACACCATACAATGCTATGCTTGCAAAAACAAAAGAATGCGTGGAACAAGAATCAATTAAAACATATACTGTTGAATCAAATAACTGAGCCATACCCGTGACAACCTCAGGTGCAGCTGCAGCTTCCTCCCTAGTCATGGCAAATACCTTTGCCTGTGCCTGACCTCTTGGCCTTCCTAGAGGAATAGCCTTCCTTGCAGTCCTAGAGCTGCCTACCTCACTAACTGGCCTGGTTCCCACTGTTTCTGCTCACCTCGGGGCTTGAAACTGCGATCTTTCTTGTCTCGGTACCTGTGGACAATCCCTGACCATATGTCCCTTCTCTCCGCATTGAAAACAGGCTGCAAGTATCTTGAGACACTCTCCTTGGTGATGTCTCCCACAATGCTCACATTGAGGGTTAGTGAATCTACTCCTTCCTGCTCTTCCAGTGCCTCCCACATTAGAGGCTTGCCCTGATATTGCCTTTACCTGCTTGTTCTTGGTAGAGCCACTGCTACCCACTTCACTCTAGGTGTGAAAACTCCTTGTGCTCTTCTCAGGCATTGGAGCACTGGTTCCCTTCTTAGAAAACTGCTCCCTGTTATTCCTCTTCTTACTCACCTCCTGCTTAATCTTCTCTAGCTTTTCAGCCTGGAGTGCCGCATCCACCAATTGTTAGTAGTCACAAAAATTGTGGATCAAGACTTCTCCTTGATCCCCAAATGAAGACCTCCTTCAAACTTACATCATTTATCGTCCTCTGTCGCCACAATGTTGGCTGCATAGCGAGAAAGCTGTGTGAACTTCAGCTCATACTCGCTCACGCTCATGTCCCTCTGAGTGAGGTTCAGAAACTCCCTGGCCTTCTCTTGCACATAAACTTTGGAGAGGTACTTCTTCCTGAACACTTCCACAAAGTCTCTCCATGTCAGCACCGAAGGAACAACCTAACTGTGAGACACTGATTCCCACCAATGCAGTGCGTCTCCCTGTAACAGACTAATTGCATAGTCTAACTTCTCCTCATCTGTGCATTTCATCTGAACTAGAACCCTCTCGGTCCTCTTCAACTAGGCTTCAGCTTTTCCAGATTCGTCGTTCCATGGAAATCCACAGCCCCAAACTTACGGAGCTTGTCATACTGTCCACTCCTGTCTACTGGAGCTTGCATCGGAACCTGAGACCTTTGACCCATGGCATATGTGAAAGCCTGAGCAAAGGCTTGAAAGAAACTCAAATCTATGGGATTTGTTTGAGGCATAGGAGGAGGCGGTGGAGACACTTCTTGTTGCAAACTAGGTGCCTCAGAAATTGGAGCAGAATGTGTCCCAGCATCTTGCGGGACATGGGATTCATCCGTGCTCCCTTGGCGAGAATGAGATCGAGTCATAGCTCCTCGAGTTCTCATTTGAGGCGGCATTTTCACTTCTTCAATATAAAACCATTGAAAACCTTTAGTTCAAGCAAAACAATTTTCAAAGTATGCAAAAATAGTTCAAATCATGTAAAACAATGCAAGTTATTCATTGAAAACAATGCAATGCACCCTGGACCTAAACCTAGTCTCTCTGATACCACAACATGTTGGACCCCGTCTTCGAAGCCCAATATCGGACATGGAAGCTCGATGCTTGGTGCATGAGGGGAGGCCTTAGAGTTGAAACACAAAAGTTAAAAGAAGAAGGAACTCCCTCGGAAGCGCAAGCGGACGTCACCACGACGTAAGATATCTCGCCGCGGCGAGACCTCTCGGAAGCTAGGCCGCGGCAAGCAATTGAACCCTCGTCGCGGCGAGCAAAAGAATCCTCACCGCAGTGAGGGAAGCAACACTCTCCGCGGTGAACCCGCGCATGCAGCTTCGCCTTGGCGAGCATACGGCCTCGTAGCGGCGAAAGCCTCTTTCGGCCTACAGAGAACAACCTGAAACTTTCTCTCATTTTATTAAAACTACCCAACCCAAAACTTAATAACATACTCTCAAGCAAACTTCTAAATGATTCAATGCGAAAGATTTGGAACAAAAACATCCATATCTCATTAATAACCAAAAGATGAGTTTTACAAAGCTTTAACAACATTTCAAACCAAATTACATCCTTTGAGTTCAAGATCCAAAATACAAAATACACTTGACCCAATAAAACTTGAAATGTAACTAAAGCCTTGACTTTCAAAAGTATAACTTGAAAATACATAAATATGACAACTCGGAGTGATGCCTTAACTCTTGACTTACTCGGTCTCTTACTCATCACCTGAATGGGGAGAATAAAGGGAGGGGTGAGCCATAAAGCTCGTGGGAACATATTTATAATATAGAAATAAGCAAAACTATTTTCAAAAGATAACTCATTGCTGTGATACACTTTGAAATCATAGTAAATGAGCATGTGAGAGTCATCAACTCGAAATGCTTGATTTTTTAACCATTCATAAGTAGAATTCAAACATGTATGCACGAAACATGCTAACAAATCATAAACACATAAGCATAGCATAACGGTTTGGGTTAGTCTGGGTTCATAACGCACTACACATTCCCATCAAGATGGTCCTGTGTAGTTGTAGTTTCTTGAGGGAGTCCTTGTGGGGAGCTCCGTGCCACTAGCGGGTAGGTGGGAGAAGCCTTTTCATGGGTCAACGTGCACGTGACGGTTCTTGAGGGACTACCACAAACCCACATAACATGCATGATTCAAAGTCTTGTAAACTTGATTGCCAAACTGGAACTTGTTTAGAAACTTGCCTTTCATATATTTCGGAAAATATGATTTCATGTGCATGTATTCTTGAAAGGAGAAAACCCTTTCTGAAACCTTTTCAATAATCATGAATGAAAATCATATAGAAACATATAATCATTCCACAATAGCAATTAAGGCAACATTGATGATGCAAATTTTGAATCATTAAATCTTTCTTAATTTGAACAAAACAATGAGTGACTTATTTACTCTATTATAAACATGTACCCACCTGAGTTCCTTGCTTATAACTTGCTTAGGAATGTCTTTCCTCTTGTTCCTCTTGATCCTCTTGCCTCACTTGATTTCCTTAACCAAATAACCAAAATTCCAATCAATTTGGTGTAGAAATCGGAAAGTCAAACTTTAACAATTTGAAGTAAAGCTCATGCTGAAACAAGAATTCTATTCTTAACTTCCATCCAAAATTTCATATCTTTAGAGACTGATTAAGAACTTCACTCCTTCACAAAACTTGTATCTCTTTGTCTCTAGTTTACAACGACTCAAAAATCACCTTATTTGGACATCTACATCAAAAGTTATGCCTATTATCAAAATACCTTTGTGTAGAAAAATTGGAGCTCGCCACGGCGAAGGTTGCGTTCGCCACGGTGAACGGCCTATGCGCGCCACGGCGTGCACCCTCATGTGCACCTCGGCGTGCACACCTTTGCACGCCACGACATGCTCATGAGCACGTCGCGACGTGCGGGCCTAGAAACACTCCCAAAACTTGATTTTCTAACAAATTTCAACCACAATCCTCCCATTTTGTAAACATAACACATCTAAACCTTGGCTCATGTCTTAGACTTCAGTTCTAAACTCATAACAACCTTAAAACCATCACAAACACAACAAGATCATCAACCCAAAGAAATTTTACCAATTTTTCCGAAAACCTTTAAACAATCGGTTCTAATTCATGCTAAACTAATCTTGGTTTTCATCCATCCCAAGCAAGAATAAAAGAGCTTGAACTTACCAGAAATTGTTTCAATCCCTTCGAAATCCTCTGTAATAGCAAAACCCTATTTCTCTTCTTCTTCCTCAAGCCACCAACGACACTCTCCTCTCCTTTTCTCACTTTCCCTTTTCTTTTTCTTTCTAACTCTTTTTCCTTAAGCCTAAATGGAAGCACAAGGACTATAATGCCCATCTTTGTTATGCCTTAACCTTTCCAATTTAAGTGATATTCCAATTACGCCCTCATATATATTTACTCTTTCATCAACTCCTACACCAAACTAACCTCAAATAAATCTAAATTTTCCACTAACACTTCCAATTAAATCAAACTATGCTATAAATCATACAATCAACATAATTCATACTTAATAACATCAATTAAAGAAATCTGGAGCCCAACAGTTTAGGACCTATTTGATGAAAAGGGAAATTGAATTCTAAGCATTAAAGTTGGCCTTAAAATGGGCTACTTTTAAATCAATTTTAAAAGTAAGAAAAGTCGAGTTTTTTTTTATGAAAATGGGATATTTTGATTTTTGAAAAACTTGAAGTGTTGAAAATTGATATTTCAAAATTTTTTCATTTTTCATTTATGTTGTAGTTAACTAGTGTAAGGATTTTTGATATGCAGGACATTTTATCAAACACAATTGATATTCTACACAAATAACCCATTTTTTCCATCATTCTCCAACCAATTAATTAACCATCAGTAACATTTGATAAATTAACAACCAAAACCACAAACGAACTCCATTTCAACCAAACATTCACATCATCGGAGAGAGGAGAGGGCAAAGAAGAGGAGCTTACCTTCAGTTTGGAGCGACGGAGAAGACCTAGCTGGAGACGTAGCACATCGACAATGAGAACACACCTCTAGATGACGGTAATGGCAGAAGGAGGCGGAAGATGGAGGACGAAGATGTAGGTGCGGACGCGGGCTGGAGGGGGGGTTGTTAGGGCTACTTTAAACAATTACCAAAACGACATCGTTTTGATTCATTTTTAAAGTGTTTAATACTTTCAAAAAATGACGTCATATAATTTGAAACCATACAACGTCATTTTCGTAACCATTTAAATGTTTACTCTTTTATCAAAACGACGTCGTATGGTTTAAGACCTATACGATGTCATTTTAGTTATTAGGTAAAATTTAAAACTTTTACAACACGTCGTCGTATGGTTTCACACCAATACGACGTCATTTTGTTCAACTTTTAAACGTTTATAACTCATTAAAAACGATGTCGTATAGGTATTATACCTATATGAAGTCATTTTGGTAATCATTTTTACCTTTAAAACTTTAACAAAAAGACGTCTTGTGGTTTTAACAACCGATACGACATCGTTTTACTTATCTGATAATTTTCCAAACTTTTACAAAACGATGTCGTATAGGTTTAACCTATATGACGTCGTTTTGCTTATCATTTAAACATTTAAAATCTTTAGCCGGAACGACATTGTTTTGTTAAAGTTAAAAGACGACGATTGATGTCAAAGTTTCCGACTGAATTACCAATGGAATTATCAGTCGAATTTTTTTTCCTATTTTAGCGACAGAAATTTATATCGTTGCAAATGTTCGATTTCTAAACAACATTACCAATTTCTATACTTTTTTCGTCGGTAATTGCTACGTTTTTTGTTCCGTCGATAATATTCCATCGCTAATTTTGACTTCTCTTGTAGTGAACCTAAATTAGTAAGATTAAAAAACATTTTAATACTAGTCTTAGTATAATTCAGGGAGGTTCATAATCAAGAACTCTATTTATTATGGCCAGAATCATGTGTTCCTCTACTCTCCTAAAATATTTAGTATAAAATATTTGAGCTTTTTTAAACAATGAAAAGGACCAAAAGGAGATAAATCTCCTAACGACATATTGTTTTAGTGTATATATTCTTCTTTGAAGATTCAAATTTAATATTTATTTTTTAGAACATATCAATGATTATTAAAAAGGATGAGTAAAATTTACTTACTTTGAGCAGACTTAGATAAGGTATAAAACAATGCTCGAATCTTGATTTCAAGTCCATAAGCTTATTTTAAGCAGCTACAAATGCACAAAGTTCAGGCAACTTCTTGACACTTAAAAAGGAAATTTTATATTTTCAAAATTAACTAATTTTTTAACATATCAAACTTATTTTTTCTTAAAAGATTAAAATCCTATTCATTTTTAATATTAACTATGCTATTGAATCATTTATTTTGGTGAAACTAAAACATAAAACATCTTCAAATAAATGCATAATCTTAAAATTAATTTTAAAGCTTCTCTTCAATATGTTTATAAATTCACATATATATATATATATATTGTGAAGACAAAACATGGTAGCAAACAAAATAACAACACTCAGATTTTATGTGGAAACCCCAAATTGGGGAGAAAACCACAGGCAAAGGAGGAGAGCTTTATTATGAAAAGGATGAATACAAAGGGAAAGAGTTTAAGGTGGCCTACAAAATATACTTCTTTATCCCTTGACATAAAACAAGATATATAAAGTAAACCTTAATTTCAAGTGGGCCATACGTGGGCTGTAATTTAATTTTTTCCGCATCTGTCACATTGTAAAATTTTTGAGCTAGATTAAAATAGAATTTGGGTCACAAACTTTAACAGTCTCCATCTTGACACGAATTCTATCGTAAGAAGTCTTCATCTTCAAAATAAAAAACTATCCACCTCTTCCACCAAAAACCATTAAAGGCTAATCTCAATAAGCAATATCAACAAAGTCTAAGCAATGCTCAAACTTGGTTATAGGAAGTGCCTTAGTCATCATATCACCTGGATTATCATGGGTACTAACCTTCTTCACAACAATATCACCACGAGTAATGATCTCACAAACAAAATGATAACGGAAATCAATATGCTTTGTTTTCTCATGAAACATTTAATCCTTAGTGAGGAAGATAACACTTTGACTATCACAAAAATCGTGGTAACTTGCAAATCTCGACAAAGTTTAACAAACTAACCTCTCAACTAGATAGTTTCTTTAACGGCCTCTGTAACCACCATGTACTCGACCTCAGTGGTAGCCAAGGCCACAATAGTCTACAAAGAAGTTTTCTAACTGATAACTCAAGCACTAACAATAAACACATATCCTATAAGTGATCTTCTCTTATCAAGATCACCTGCAAAATTAGAATTAACATACCCAACAATCCCCTCTTTAGTTCTCCCAAATTTCAAACAAATATCAGTAGACTCACGCAAGTATCTTAAAATCCATTGAACTACTTTCCAATGCTATTGGATTCACCACGTATTTATTAACTACACTAGCAACATAAAATAAATCTGGACGTGTGCAAACCATAACATACATGATAGATCCAACTACACTAGAATATGGGACTCACGACATATAATCAATATCTTCATCTAATTTAGGAGATAAAGCAAATAAAAGTTTGAAATATGTAGCTATTGGAGTCGTAATAGGTTTTGCATTTTTTTGTTGAATTTATGCAAAACTTTCTCAATATAACCCTTTTGGGTTAAATACAATTTACCTGCTTTTTTATCTTTCAAAATCTTCATGCTAAATATCTTCTTTGTTGCACCCAAATCTTTCATCTCAAACTCTCTACTAAGCTGGGCTTTCACATTTACTATTTCTGATTTATCTTTAACTACTATCAACATATCATTAACATATAACATTAAATAAACAAATGACCTATCAATGGCCTTTTTATAGTAAACAAAGCTATTGTAATTGCATCGGCTGAAATCTTGAGTAACCATGAATTAGTCAAACCTCTTATATTATTGTCTAGGTGACTGTTTCAGATCACATAGGGACTTTTTCAGCAAACACACACAGTCCTCCTTCCTTGTAGCTACAAAACCCTTTGGCTATTGCATGTAGATGTTCTCCTTAAGTTCTCCATGTAAGAATTATGTCTAGACATCTAATTGCTCAAGCTCAAAATCATACATAGCCATAACAGACAACAAAGTTCGAATTGCGTTATGTTTTACAACTGGAGAAAACACATATGTGAAGTCTACACAAAAAATTTGACTATAACCTTTAACAACTAGCTTGGCCTTGTATCTAGCTTCTTTAACTTCTAAAATACCTTCCTTTCTCTTGAATACCCATTTGTAACAAATAGATTTCTTACATTCAAGTAATCTCACTAAATCCCAAATACCAATCTTATGAAGGGATTCCATCTCTTCTTGCATAGTTACCTTCCATTTGCCAGAGTCGTCACAACTAACTACCTCTGAATAGGTAGAAGGTTCTTCATTAGACTCAGTACCCTCTACCACATTCAAAGCATAAGTAACCAAATCAACCTCAGTATATCCCTGTGGGGGTTTAATTTCTCTTCTAGGTCTGTCTCTAGCTATACAACCCTGCGGTGATTGAGTGGATGTCTCGACATCGTCTTTTATATTTGGACTAAACTGGGGAGCAATTTTTGGTGTATTATTTATCCCTATATCAAACTCCACATGCACTTTTGATCTTTGTTGATCTTTATCACCAGAAACATTAGAAGATAAACTCGTAAGCATAGTAGTTTCATAAAAAAAAAACATTTCTGCTAACAATGACTTTACTACTGTCAGGATCCCAAACTTATATCCCTTTACACTTGACTTATAGCTAAGGAAGATACACTTCCTGGATTTGGGTTCTAAGTTTCCATTGTCAACATGAACATATGCAGAACTACCAAAAATTCTCAAATCACAATGATAAGCAGGAGAACCGGACCATAT
Organism: Erythroxylum novogranatense; assembly: GCA_029891385.1. Lineage (NCBI taxonomy): Eukaryota > Viridiplantae > Streptophyta > Magnoliopsida > Malpighiales > Erythroxylaceae > Erythroxylum > Erythroxylum novogranatense. The sequence goes on from CM057224.1 coordinate 57,344,326, forward strand.
CTCTTCCGGAGTCTTTTTCTCAATGATAGTTAAAGGAGGGTGATTAACAAGGAAGCACATAGTAGCTGTTGCTTCAGCCTAAAACAAATTACGTAAACCAAGAGCATACGTCGTACCTTCTCTATCAAAATCTTATTCATTCGCTCTACCATACCAATCTGCTATGGGGTACCAGGAATTGTTAAGTGCCTCAGAATTCCTTCTGTACTGCAGAAGGCATTAAACTCATCAGAACAAAACTCCAAACCATTATCAATACGTAGATGCTAAACTTATTGCCCAGCCTGCTTTTCAATCATGGTCTTCTAATGTTTGAAAGTCGCAAACACACCACTCTTTTTCTTCAAAAAAAACACCCAGACTTTTGTAGAAAAGTCATCAATAACTATCAACATATAATTAGTGTCTCCTTTAGAAATCACCCTGGCTGGTCCCCAAAGATCAGAATGTATATAATCAAGTGTTCCCTTCGTGCTATAAATGCCTTTCCCGAAGCTAACTCTCTTTTGCTTCCCAAAAATACAATGCTCACAAAACTCTAATTTGTTAATACACTATTCGTCAAGTAGTCTTCGTTTACTAAGCTCAGTCGTACAATTTTGGCTCATATGTCCAAGCCATATATACCATAATTTCGTAACATCACCATCAGTTGTAGATTGGGTAGTAACATCTACATCACCAACATCTGTAAAAGCCTACAAGACACATAAACTAGTAGATTGTTTCTACCCTTTCATCACAACCACAACACCTCTGCCAACCTTTATAAGTCCACCTACATACCCATTGGTATCCAGAATACTCAAAGAAATTAAATTTTGCTTCAAATCTAGGACATATTACATCTGCAAGTGTTCTGACAAAAACATCCAAACATCCAAACAATCAAGGAGTGTTATTTCCCATCATAACAACACCCTTAAACACCATTTCATATGTTGAAAACTAGTCCCGATTGGGACACTTATAAAACGTGCAAGTTGTATCAAGAATCCATTCTTCATTAGAATTAGACCTGCCCTTAGAAATTGCTAGGAGTTCACCTTCACTGAATGCATCCTGTATAACGTTATCTTTACTGTATTTTTCAGGCTGCTTTCCCTTTGAATTTGTTTCTTCTTTCTTTTTTAATTTCCAGCATTCAGCTTATTGTGATCTTTCTTCTTGTAGTATTGCAGACTTTGTTTCTATGCCTATATTTTGACCTACCCCTTCCGTCACCACTAGAATTTCTTTCCTATAAGCTCCATCGAATAACAAGACCCTCAATAAGAGCCTCAAATCCGTAAACAAGTTGTTTCATCTTCTCTTTAGAAAGTAACACATCATATACCTCTTCTATGGTATCATGAATATATAAAATAGTATCCTTAAAAGTGGAATATGATGCAAGCAGTGAATATAACAATATAAAAGCCAAATCTTCATCCTCATACTTTTCCTCCATAGTCTCTAAATTAGAAACAATCTCTTTAAGGACATTTAAGTGATCATCAATGGATGTACCTTTTGTCAGACGGTGAGAATACAATCTTTGCTTCAAGTGCAATTTACTAGTTAGGATTTTCGTCATACATACTGTTGGATCGCGTACGGTCCGAGTATTCACAATACACTGCGAAAAAAGACCATACAACAATATGAAGTATAATCGAAAATACCAAGGATGTAAGAAAATACCTTATTTCTGTGGATAGGATGCTTCTTTTTCGGATTCCAAGACACTGCAAACGCTAATGCCCTCTACCGGTATCCACATGAGTATGCACGATCTGGGCTGCGGCTATGGTGTGCTAGCACGTCCTGAAACTCTTCCCGAATGCCGCATGATTTTCCTCTCGGATGGTGGCTAGGGTTTTGTGACAATTGTGTCTTCTCTCCCTAATGAGACCTAAGCTTCTTATTTATAGAGAAACCCTAATCCCATTGAGGCCCCAATAAGTTTCGGCCCATTATATCATATATAATAAAAGTCCGACAACTTAATTCAATCTAGCCCAATAAATATATCTATATATATTTATTCAGTACCTAATAAATTAGGCCCAAGAGAACAAGCCGAGATCACATCACTCTTTGTATGCGACCACAGAAGCTCATTTGATGTTGGCAATGGGCGATCACACTTCAAGGCCCATAAGTCATAAGCGGCCTCTAGCAAGACATTATGACTACCCAAATCAAATGAGGATCGATAATCCGATTTAACCTGTAACTATGGTTATAAGCTCAAATCCTTTGTAACACGATATCAAGATTAATCACAAGGCATGGTACATGTCAACCTTTGATTAATCATAGTTTCTCGATCCCCAAGTTAACTGATTATAACAAATGACATTGATGACTCTTCATCAATTCATTTGAACATGGCCATACATTTCTTCAGTCACACTTGTCAAGAGGCCCAAATGATATCTCTCTCATTTAAAAGAGGTACAAATCCCATCTACGCCATTCACATCCCTCCACATGATTCATTTGATGTCCAACATAAGACTACTTGTTATTCGGTTAAAAGTAACTTAGTGTAATATCAAAACACCGAATTCCTCATGTAGGGAACCATGATGACTTCAGGTCAAAGGACTAAAGTCAAACCATATTAAGAATCACTAATGACATGAAACCATGTAGTATTCTTTATGTGGGTCGGTCCAATATATGTTCTCTAACATATATCTATGTTTCTGATTTGATATCTCATATCCATGATCAGTAAAACGTGATCATCAACAAGAACACATACTAGCCTTAATTCATTATTGTTCCACCAATAATGATCGACTAGGGACAGTCTAGAATAGTCTTATAACGCTTATGGTTTTACTATCAAGTCACATATTTGATGACATAAGTCTAAAACCATTCATGGAATGTAAATCACATTACATAAATGAAATACATGCATATATGAAAGGAATACCTCATAATATATTATTAACAAGTCATAATGTTAATACATGAATCACAAATATCCATTGGCCTAGGGCACACTACTAACACATACTTGCTCCAGTTTCAACTATAACAAAGCGGCAGACTTCTCTTTCAAAACATCTTGTAGAATCTGATTCGAGAGGTGAAGATGTATCTGTGATAGAGCCTTACAATCGATCCTTACATTGTTTCTCCTTTATGGTCCAGGATGATGACGTCTTATCAAACCCTAATAATGCATCATCCAAATCCATATGTGCTAGTATAACACTCATCTTAACCTACCACAACGAGAACCTAATGTTGTGATTTAGCAATGGAATATCATACTTCATGGTTGCCATCGATGCAATCAATGAACCTAGCTCTGATACCAGTTTGTGAAGACAAAACACGATAGCGAACGATAGAAACAAAGCAATACACATATTTTACGTGGAAACCCCAAATCGGGGAGAAAACCACGGGTAGAGGAGAAGAGCTTCACTATGAAAAGGATGAATACAAAGGAAAAGAGCTTAGGGTGGCTTACAAAATATATTTCTTACTCACCTTAGCGTAAAACAAGATATATAAAGTAAATATTAATTTCGAGTGGACCCTACGTAGGCTATAATTTAATTTTTCTACAGCTGTCGCACTGCGAACTTTTCAAATCAGACTAAAATAGAATTTGAATCACAAACTTCAACATATATATATTCCAAACAAGATTTCTTTAGATAAAAATAAATCACACATTAAATATATTTTAGAAAACCAAAACATGCTAAAATTTCTTTAATGGTTCCATAATTCTAATGGCGTGGTTCACACAAATTTTGTTCAGCCTTTAGTTAACTCATGTTGTAAAATAGTTTTTCTTTTAATATTAAAAATTGAAAACTTATAAAAAATTTAGTGAAAAATAAAAAATAAATCTAACTCTTCAAGAGTCTTCTTATCTACCCATTTTTTGGCACCTTGTAATGAAATTTCTTAAAAGCACCACTTGACAACATGATTTCCATCTTATTTAATTTTAGCTATAGGAGAAGGACAAGCGGTTTCCAAATCGTTTGGTGAAAATAATAAACATAAATAAATAAACACAAAATATTCATATATATATATATATATATATATATATATATATATATATATATATATATATATATATATATATATATATATATATATATATATTAGCGTCATCATCGTTGAACGCATAAAGAAGCAGTGCGCGAAGCAAAGAAGGCACATAAGAATGTATGCGAGTAATTAATTAGAGAAAGAAAATGTAGGAAGAGAATAAAAAAAACTTAATATCAAATTGGTTACGTAGACACCATACAAGGGATGGAAGACAACAACCAGAGTTCATTGTCACGACAGGATTTGTTGAGAGTTGTTATTTTATTGTATAGATATTTGTGCAACGTTAGTCTGTAATTAGTTAGCACCATATAGTTAGCTTACCGATTAGTTACATGAACTTTGTATATATATCTCTTCTGTTTTCAAGTGTATAGTAGCTATCGAGAATAACTTTCATTCTTTATTAAAAAAACTTTCTTCTCTACTATTCCTCTACTTCAACATGGTATCAGAGCAATCAATCGGAGTTGTTTTTCCGTCTTCATCCGATCCTTCTTCTCCATCATTTAATTGATTTCTTCTCATTTTATTTCATTCATTTCACTTCATCTTTCAGATTCCTAATCTTCTTCAATTGATTTCCCCCTTTTTCTATTTCAAATCCCTAACTCTTCATCCATGTATTTTCAATCATCCGATTCTTCTTCTTCCATCACTATCAACTTTCATCATCCTCTCTACCTTCACCCATCTGATATGCCAAGCCTGATACTGGTTTCTCATCAGCTTTCTGGCACCGACAATTATTGTGTTTGGAGCCGCTCGATGCGAATTGCTCTTCTTGCTAAAAACAAGATTGGGTTTATTGATGGTACTTGTTCCAAAGATAGTCTTGATCCTGAACTTCATGCTCAATGGGATCGCTGCAATGCTCTTATTCTTTCATGGATTCTCAATACTGTTTCCAAGGAACTTTCTGCTGGTATTGTTTTTGCTTCCAGTGCAGCTCTTGTTTGGAAGGATCTCCAAGAACGATATGATAAGGTTGATGGCTCACGGATCTATTATCTTCATCGTGCAATTTCATCTCACACTCATGGTACCTCCTCTGTAGCCTCGTATTACACCAAACTCTGTTTGCTCTGGGATGAATATGATGTTCTTGTTCCTACTTCTACTTGTGCCTGTGATCTTCCTCAAAAAAATGCTCAGCATCAGCAGCAACGCCTCTTTCAGTTTCTCATGGGTCTTAATGAAACATATGCCAATGTTCGTAGTCAAGGGCTTTTGATGCAGCCTTTACCATCTGCTAATCAGGCCTATTCTATGGTGATTCGTGATGAGACTCAACGTGAGATCGCTTCTCCTATCATTCAGGAACCCACCGCTTTACTCACTCAACAATCTTTCACCTCTAAGAAGCGTTTCTCTGGCACATGTGATCATTGCCATGTCAAGGGCCATAAAAGAGAAAATTGTTACAGACTTATTGGTTTCCCTTCTGACTTCAAATTCACAAAGAAGAAGCCTCCAACTGCCAACCATGTGGTCACTACTGATGAGCCCTCCGAATCTGATGAAGCTCTCTCTCTGCAGGCTCCTATGTTCACACTTGAGCAATACCAACAGATCTTGAATCTTCTCACCAAGGAGCCACCGGTTACAGCTGTTACTCACATGGCAGGTACCTCCCTTGTTTCAGATCCAATTAATTGGATTCTTGACACTGGGGTTTCTAACCATATGACTTTTTCTATTTGATTCTCTGAATTCACCTGTTGCATGTACTGCCAATTCTTATGTTAAATTGCCTACTGGTAAAACTGCCACTATTACACATATTGGTACTCATTTTTTATCCCCTGAGCATAAATTAACTGATGTCTTGTTTATACCCTCATTCAATTTCAACCTCATTTCCATTTCTAAACTCACCAAAGACCTCAATTGCTTTGTTTCCTTTTATCCTACATTTTGTGTTCTACAGGACCTTTGCAGTGGAAAGATGATGGGGATTGGTAAAGAACAGGATGGCCTCTATTTGCTTCTTCCACAGCTAGTTAAAAAACCAATTAAATCCTTTGTAAATCTTTCCAATGTTCCTCAATCATCAACTACCTCTTTGTCTATTTCTAAGCATGTTAATTACAGTTTGTGGCATGCTAGACTTGGTCATACCTATATATCAAAGATGAATAAAATACCTTTTCTACATTCTGTCTCTAGTAATACTCATGATCTTTCTATCTGTACTGTTTGTCCATTGGCAAAACAATTTAGACTGCCATTTCCAATTAGTGAAACTAGAGAAGATACTCCTTTTTCATTACTACATATTGATCTTTGGGGACCTTATAGAATTTCCACTCACAGTGGACATAGATATTTCTTAATAATTGTGGATGATAAAACTAGAATGACCTGGATTTACCTTCTCCGATTGAAGAGTGATGCATTTCTGGTCTTAAAACAGTTTATCACTTTAGTTAAAACTCAATTTTCTACTGTTGTTAAGATCATTCGAAGTGATAATGGGAGTGAATTTTTTGCAAAAAAGGGGACTCCTTTTTTCTTATCTCTTGGAATCATTCATCAATCTTCATGCGTTCACACCCCTCAACAAAATGGTGTGGCAGAACGCAAGCATAGGCATCTTCTAGATATTGCCTGAGCCTTTAAATTTCATTCTCACTTACCTGTTAAATTCTGGGGAGAGTGTGTACTCACTGCATGTTATCTAATTAACAGATTACCTTCCTCAGTTTTGGGGTGGAAAACACCTTATGAATTACTTTACAATAAACCACCATCTTTATCTCATCTCAAAGTTTTTGGATGCCTTTGCTTTGCTACTGTTACTGATTATCATAATAAATTCTCACAAAAGGCCATACCATCTATCTTTATGGGGTACTCTCAAGTTCAAAAAGGGTACATTCTCTTTAATCCTATTTCACAGAAATTTTTCGTCAGTAGAGATGTTACTTTCCGTGAATCTGTCTTTCCTTTCAAAACACCTCCACAAGAACAACCTATGTTTCCTCTAGATGAAACTGCATTTGGTCCTCTTGATGATTCCAATTTTCTCAACCTTCCTCTATCACCCTCCACATCTTCATCCAATTTCAGTCCTCAAACATCACCCTCATCCACACCTAATATCTCTATATCTTCTCATCATCCTTCACTTGGTGCCTCACCTTCCCAACACTCACTATCACCACAACCATTAAGAAGAAGCACCAGAATCCACAAACCACCAGCCTGGATGGCAGACTACATTTGCAGCAATCAGTCCTCTTCATCTTCTTCCCCTGCAACTTAAGGTCAATATTCTCTTTCCAACTTCATTTCATATACACATTTACCTCAACATACTCAATGTTTTGTTGCATCCCTTTCCCATATACCTGAACCTTAAACTTATCAAGAGGCAATTCAACATGATTGTTGGAAAGCTGCAATGCAACAGGAAATTCAGGCTTTGGAAGCAAATGGCACAAGGCAAATTGTCTCCTTGCATCAAGGAAAGACTCCCATTGGCTGCAAATGGGTATTTAGAGTGAAATATAACTCTGATGGCACAGTTGAACGCTATAAAGCGAGGTTGGTTGCCAAAGGTTATAGTCAGAAGGAGGGCATTGACTTTCAAGATACATTTTCTCCAGTTGCTAAACAAGTCACTGTCAAAATAGTTATAGCTCTTGCTGCCCTCCATAACTGGCCTCTCATTCAACTAGATGTCTATAATGCTTTCCTTCAAGGTGATCTTCATGAAGAAGTCTATATGACTCTACCTCAGGGATTTGACATTCAAGGGAGGAATCAAGTATGTAAATTGCTCAAATCCCTTTATCGCTTAAAACAAGCCTCTCAACAGTGGAACCTAAAACTTAGTGAGGCTCTCATCAGCTCTAGTTACTTACAAAGTAAGCACGATTACTCAATGTTCACTAAAGTTGTAGATGACAAAATGGTGATTATGCTTATATATGTTGATGATCTTTTGATCACTGGGAATGACAGGGACCTTATTGAAGATCTTCGACTCCTTCTTCACCAGAATTTGAAGATGAAAGATCTGGGTACTCTCAAATATTTTCTTGGTATTGAAATTGCAAGATCCTTACAAGGAATTGTAATGACTCAAAGGAAATATGCTTTACAACTAATAGAAGATGTTGGGCTAGAAAATTCAAAGCCAGCAAATACTCCTCTTGTTGGAACCCCTCCCTGGTGTGACACGTGTCCGACGTCCTGCGTGACATCTGAATGCGCATCCCACGAGGAAATGATTCCTCACCACGAAAGAAACCTCGAATTGAACTTAAGTGCATGTCATCCGAATAAACTTGATAATTTGACCCTAATTATCCTCCAATAAAAAAATAATCTGCTTAGGGCTCATAATTAAAGCTGATTCCTAATCTAATTCCATATTTCTAGGTCAAATAAAAACAGAAAACGCCTCAATCGGATCTTTATATCTCACAAAAACGCAATTTCGCACAAAATCGACACACATCGACCATAAAGTCTAACGAAGACCCGACACTCTCATTTTACCAAAAAGGGATAGAAAATGTTAGAAGGATTTAACGCATACATCCATTAAGAAGGTCATAAATGGTTTTCAAATTTTAGCCCAACTCAAATTCGCCTACACCATGCCAAAAGTTTGAAAATTCATATCTTTTGATATCAAAAGCGGAAAATGTCCTATTTTACCTTCGGAAAGATTTAAAAGATGTTCTACAACTTTCATGAAGAAAACAAAAGTCATTTCAATTATTAAAAGAAGTAGAAACTTGATTAAAGATATTGTCTAGCTAATTACCATATGAATAGTAAAAATGACCAAATGAATAGTAATCAAAAATTTTCAAACGCCCATAACTTTTTCATCCTAAGTCGGAAATTAACCCATTTTATACCGTTTTAAAGATCTTGACAAGCTCTACAAACTTTAAGAAATACCTCTCACTCAAATTCCTACTCTAACATGCTCTAAAAGCCAAAGCAAGGTGGCTGCCCATTTTTTTAAAAAAAATGGACAACACCTCCCCTAAAAATGCTCTAGCCAAAATCTTCAATTTTCCAACCTAACTTCCACCTACACAAAAACACTTCAATCTCCCAAATTCACACACATATCCAACAACCAAACCACATCAACTCCAAATGACAACAACACAATCTTAGGTATCTGGCATTTCATCATTTCAATTTCCTAAAGAACTACCATCTCATCTTTGCTTTTATCAATTTTAACCATACATCCATACATGCTTAGGAAACATATACAATATACAATGAAAACTTCAAAACCTTAATATTTACATGAAATAAGCAAATACAATGCTTTAAAGAGCATTTTAGCCCGAATACAAAAATTCCAAAGAAAGTTTACAAAATCCAATCTTTGTCTAAAATGCTAGCCAAAGCATTGTTTTTAAAAGTATGACTTCAAAAATAAAAGCATCGGAGTAATGCCTCGATCCGATCGACGACCGATTCTCGCTCAATACCTGTGGAGGAGGAGGAAGGGGTGAGTCTGACGACTCCGTGGGTAACGGGTTAATAGTCAAGCATAAGCTAAAGCATGCATCAACAATTAAATTTCAAGTCAATATTCAACAACTCCAGTTTCTAATACAATAAAACATTTACAACAAAATCAACGAATGTCATATAATAACACAAAATCACATATCGATGGTTTGAGTGATCCTAACAGACGTACTACACATGTCGACAAGCGACCATGTGTGGCCGTGAATAGAGGGAGTCGATTTGAACTCTGTGCTACTAGCGGGCGGTAGGAGAAGCCTAATAGACAAGCGCGCACTTGCTAACAGAGGGGATCACTACAAACCCAAGTAATCATGCAATTTCACCTTAGGCATTCATCCAAAATCACATATTCAAATCTTTTCACTTTCAATCAATTTTCCAAACATTACACTATTCATAAAGATTGACCACAATTGGCCATTACAACAATTCACTTCACATAATCTTGACAAACAATTTATACATAGTTACACAATGTATTTACATAAAAAAAGGCACATAATACATATTTACGCTATCACAAACAATAATGCATTCAAAAATTGAAAGTCATAGGAAACCATTCAAGAGGCATTTAAGTAGCTTATTACTCAATTATTAAAAAGTTACCCACCTTGACTTCTTTGGCTTGGAAATTGATTAACTTGTCCCAATTGATTATCTTGACCCTCCTCAATCTCCAAACGCCTTAAATGACCTTAATCAAAGCATAACTAGTCTAATTAATCACAAAGCACAATGTTGGAATTTTTCAAAAATGTCGAAACTTGAATTTAAACCTACTGAACCTTACCTACACCTTTCCTATACCTTTCCTATGCTATATTAACTAAACCTCTCTCAATTGATTCCATTATTTTCGAAAATTCTCAACCCTAGGACCTGCTGATTTTTTTCACTAAGCTTCCCTAACTTTTCTTCTTTCATTTTTCCTTCACAACACACTCTCCAAACCACCATTAGACAAACCCTAACAATAAAGCCATGAAATTTCAACTTCTTCTTCCCCTAGGACACCCACGGCATCACCCTACTAGTTTCTAATGATAGGAAACTCTTTCCTTTCTCATTCTTTCTCTAAAACCTCTTCCAATCATCCATTTAAAGCATGAAAAACAAAACTCTAACAAATCAATTCATAAATTTCGAAAACCCTAACCTACACAATCTGATTTTTCTCCTCTCCTCCAACAACAAGTCCTTCTAATCACTCTTCTAATCACCAATATGAAACAAGAAAGATAAAATCCTAACAATATAACCAAGAAATTCGAATTTCTCTTACCTTGTAGTGACCTACGAAATCTTCTTTTGCTTCTAAAGATGGAGAACCTCTTTCTTTGTCCTTCCTTCTTACATAAAACACATGAACCAACCTTCCTAAAGCTTGAAAACCTTGAAAACCTACCTTCTTCTTCTTCTTAGTTGATGGCCGAACCTCTCCCTTCTATTTCTCTTCAAAATTTTCGAAACCTTCTCACTCTCCTCCTCTCTTGATGTGTTTCGGATGGTGCTAAACAAATGACCTAGGTTTCTCTCTTCCTCTTTTATTTCCTAAGCAAAAACGACCTCACTTCACTAAGCCTCCCTCCCATGCATTTTCGTTAGCCACCTTTCAAGCCTTAGGAAACTTCCTAAGCTTCCTCACATTAACCTAACCCTAAACTTAAAACCTAAGCCCAAAAGTCCAACTTTCCCTCCTTCTAACTTAAACTTTCCCAAAATTTCATCTTTCCTTCCAACCATTTAATAATTTCGTGGGCTCCCACTTAAAAGCCCACTTGCTTCCTTTCTTTTTCATTTACTTCACCTTAAAAACCCTAGCCCACTTATTTGCTTTCCCCATCATTTAAAAGACATGCCAAAGGGCTAAAAGCCCACTTAAGTAACCTAAAGCCTTAAAACCTTATAAACACTTCCTAATTTATCCTAACACTATTTTATGGCCTAATTTAACATTTTCTTATTCTTTTAAAAATCTAACACCAAAATTAAAAATTCTAATTTAACTAAATTCCTTCAATTAATAATTATTGCACTAAAATCCCAAATTATTCTAACCAAAAGACAATTTAAATTGCAAACCTATTTAATAGGGAAAAAGGGATCGGGGTCTAACACCTCTTTAGCAGCATATGAAGATGACTACTGCAGATTACGATGAAGCCTTGTAGTTGAAGCATAATGATAGTGCACTGAAGGATGTAACTGTGTTTCAAAGGTTGATGGGTAGGCTCTTGTATTTAACAAATACTAGACCTGATATTGCTTTTGCAGTGCAGCACCTTAGTCAGTTTATGCAAAAGCCAAAGAAATCACATTATGAGGCAGCTTTGAGGATAGTGAGATACATTAAGAAGAATCCAGGACAAGGGATTCTCTTAGCTGTAGAAGGAACACCAGAAATAACTGCTTTTTGTGACTCAGACTGGGCTTCATGCCCAATGACAAGAAAATCTGTCACAGGGTATTGTATTAAGCTGGGAAATTCATTGATTTCCTGGAAATCAAAAAAGCAGAACACTGTATCTAGATCATCAGCTGAAGCAGAATACAGAAGCATGGCTATTACTGTTGTTGAACTTGTGTGGTTAAAGGATTTATTAGCAGAATTGGGAGAAAAGATATCAGAACCTATGATTCTGCACTGTGATAGTAAGGCATCAATTCAAATTGCTTCCAATCCAGTATATCATGAGAGAACAAAGCACATAGAAATAGATTGTCATTTCATCAGAGAAAAGATTCAAAGAGGACACATTCAGACCAAACATATTTCAACAAATGAACAAATGGCAGATCTGCTCACAAAAGGTTTAAGCATTCCTCAGCGCAAATATCTGGTTTCCAAGTTCGGTGTGAAAGATATCTTTCACCCTCCAACTTGAGGGGGCATGTTGAGAGTTGTTATTTTATTGTATAGATAATTGCGCATCGTTAGTCTGTAATTAGTTAGCACCATATAGTTAGCTTACCGATTAGTTACATGAACTTTGTATATATATTTCTTCTGTTTTCAAGTGTATAGTAGCTATCGAGAATAACTTTCATTCTTTATTAAAAAACTTTCTTCTCTACTGTTCCTCTACTTCAACAGGATCTGGCATCGCAACATATTCGATCCTGATTGGGACCTTGTGGTTTGAATGTGATTTTAATCTTGCAGATGGCTTTCTTTGATTGGGAATGTCTTTACCAGGTGGCTTATATGTCACTCGAAGAGAATTAAAAAAATAAATAAATTTTTTTGAAACCATTTATTGATAGAAATTCACGTTTTACTTTTATACAATTAAAACATGTTATGACTAGTTGAGAGAAAGATAATCTGACTTTCTGAGGTACATTTGAAGCAGGTTTAACATACCTAAACATTTATTTATTTTATGGCATGTCGTCCTTATAAGACTACTAATAAAAGACAAACTTTTGTACTTGAGTATTAACGTTGTCGATCATTTGTATATATATTATGTGATGTTGAAGCTGAAAGTACCACCCACTTAATTATTTTTTTAGCGTTCTTGATCTCAAAATCTGCTAAATCTTGTGTTTGATTTGATTGAAATAAATTTTTTTTTCGTAAATTTCAATTATGGACACATTGACTTGCTATGCTTTTAGAAGAAAACAGGGAGCTAAACACTGCAGCTGCTGCTACTGCGCATCACATATGGATTGATAGAAACTGCAGATGCAGAGACAAATATCAAATAATGGCCAGCCTTTCAGAAATATTTCTTCTAACAATCTTATGATCATGAATAAGATTCAATAAGATCTTCCTTAATTAATGTATATTTAATCTTTGAATTGTAAAATTTTAGATAGGACTAGCAGGATAACTCTGCGCAATGCGCAGTGAAAGTGCCCACTGAATTTATACGTCGGGGAAATTTTAAGGTCATAGTTAAATAAAAAATAATATGGAAATGTAATGAAATAATCATCGGTTGGGAGAAGAAATAAGATGAAATGACTTTCTTTGAGATTAAAATAGCAGTATAAAGATACCTTAATGTATAAGTTTTTGAATTTGTGATTCATAAAATTTCCTAGTCTTGAAGTTAACTTCTTTGATGAATTTGACGATAATATGTCTCGTTTATGGCTTTTTTTCAAATATCTTTAACGGTTGAAATAGGTGGAATTCATATCTGCCATTAAAATAATGAAATTAGTCTATAAATGTCATAATTATTTCACAAATTTATGGAGACATTATAAAATGGAAATTTGGGATAACAAAAGTCATGGAGAAAAGAATCGGTTAGTGACACAAATGCAATAGCTGGATTAAGGATAGAATGAACAGATTGGTATAAAGCAGGTAAAATTTGGTAACCACAGGAAAGGAGAAATACAGATCGAAATGGATAGAACTTTAGCTTTCAGTCTAGATATTGCAGCAACTACCGTAGAAGATTCTAAAAATGAAGGTGTGTTGCTTAACTTCAATATCGATTGTGCGAGAAAAAGGATACCGCCATTTCTACATAGTTCCTAAGATGAAATGAAAACCAGCTTCTTGCATCAATATAATGAAGTATATGCATGCTTCCTAGTAGTCAAAAGCAAACAATGGTAACTGTTGCATCTCATATCTTCTTAAATTTTGTCATTTGTAACACAATAACAAGAGAACTCATTCTACATACCTCGTTCCTAAATAGGTGCTCCGTAAATACCTTTTGTTGACACATTAACTGAAAAAACTGTGAAGAGGCTTCACATTGTTGACACATATAATTAATTACTTATTCAACTATTGCGCTTGAATCGATGTTAGCAACTCCGTACTTCAATCGACGGCCGGAGATACCTGATTTCTTCCTCAAACCATAAAACCCTAAGGCTATGTCCGAAGACGACACCTACATCCTTAAAAAAAACAAATGCGAATACATTAAACAAAAAACCCACATAAAAGATTCAATCTTTATTACCTCGAAGCAAATAATCCTTAGTGTATATTAGAATGAAGAATATTGTTATCGTGCACAGATAATGAAGGACGATTAAAGTTAGAGGAAGCGAAAGTAAAACGATGTGGAAGTAAGAGGATAGAAGTCAGACGATAAAAGTGAGACGATGAAAGTAAGAAGTTGAAAAGCAGACGAAAGAAGAAAAACAGACGCGAGTTGAAAAGCATACGGAAGGAAAAGCAGACGGAAGCTGAATACTTTGTCGATATTAGAATGAAGAATGTTGTTATACTGGACAGAAAATCTAATGGAAAATCTTCAACAGTTTGGCGAAAAAATTGACAAACAAGGCTGATCTGTGCAAAAATGCGGGAAAGAATAAGACGAAGCAAAGAAGCAAAAATAAGACGAAGTGAAGAAAGCAAACGGAAGCTGAAAAGCAGATGGAAGAAGAAAAACAGAGGGAAGTTGAAAAGGCGATCGGTCGGATATCAACGTTGTAGATCGTCTATGGGACAGCTCGGGGTTGGCCCGATCGGTCGGATATCGACAGATAGTATATGACTCCTCCTGCTAGGATCGATGGGTTGAGTGTCCCGATCGGTCGGCATCGACATTTATTGTGTGACAGCTCGTACCAAGAGAGTTCAGGCAAACATCTATGTCGAGCACGTGGAGGTACTTTATTTAATCATTATCGATCGCGGCGCGCGTCGTGATTTTAGAATCAAACGAAACGCCTTTGTAATCGTAGTGCGGTATCACGACGCCCTTCAATCTGCTGCGCATTCGATTTCGAACAACCCTAATTCACCTCAGGTCAGATTCTGCCACGTGTCTGAGCTTGGTTCTGATTTTCTCCATGCGTCGAGCTTTAATTGGAGCTTGGTTCAGATTCTCAGGGTCGATAGACTGCAGATTTTCTTTACGCCTGTTTTGTTCTTCGGCTTTCATCCTGCTTTCATTCGTATTTTCTTGCCCAGAGTCTCCGGAGTTTTCTTTCAACTGCCGTCCAATTTTCCAACCTCAAATCACTAAATAGGTACGTCCTTTTCTCTCGTCTCCTCCTGTAAAGTTTTGTCAAAGGTTTCCTTTTAGTAAGCATGTCGTCAGCCAGTTCTAGAAGTATGGAACCAGTCGGGGTGGTTAAAGTAGCGGCGGTGTCGGGGGTAAGAGGTATTGAAGAAATCTCGACGAGAGAACGGAAGGATGGGCTAGTCGTGGAGGAGTCACCGAGAGATAAATCGACGATGACCGCGGGGGAGCTAAAATGGTCGATTATCAGGAATGATATCCCTATGTCCTGGGGGCCTAGGCTGGCCTTGGGGAACGAGCGAATCCACAGCAACTTGAGTGGGTATTTTGCTGTTTCTGATAGTTTCTTCTCGATCGGTGGTATAAGGCTTTCGTATACCCCGATTATTGACGAGGTGTGTGTCGACTACCAATTAATGCCGAGCCAGGTAACTTCGAATGGCTGGAGGTTCATTAATGGTCTGGCCTTGCTGTGCCATCAATTCGGCTGTTTTCCCTCAGTGAGTATCCTACGCCATTTTTTTAGGATGAATCAGAGTTCGAGTCCTGAGGCCGGGATACCTCATTTCCAGTACAGAGATGCCCGATATCACCCGGCCGGAATGGCCTCAAAAATTATTTCTTGGCGGACGAAGTATTTTTTTGTGAAGCCCCCAGGATCATCGTTTGACTGCCAGTCGTGGAGGTACCCTCTAGTCGAGTGGTGGAACGATGCATCGGGCTTATCTCTTACTAGGAAGGAGTGAGAGGTAGTCGGTCGCATTAAAGGGCTCAGCTGATATGACTTCAATCGGCTCATTCTGGAATATCGCGGGGGGGCCTCTGTCGATTCGTTTCTAATCAACCCCCCGTCCTAAATTAGCGGGCTAGGAGAGGAAACCGCCCCCTCTGGTTGACTCTGTGGTTGAACTATTAACTGTATTTGTAAGTACTGGTTTTGCTTTTTGACCTGTTTTTATTGCTATGCAGCCATGGCAAGGATAGTCGATTTTGCCGGGTCGTCCCTTCCCCCTAAATCCAAAAAGCAGGCCAAAGGGAAGAAACAGAGGAAGGAGGCAGAGACCAGTGAAGGCGCCACTCCGCCAATGGAGCCAGGCCATTCTACCGTGTTGCTGGTCCCTTCGCCTACTGAAGACCGTCCTGTCGTGTCGGCGTCATTGCCGATCGTGCCCATGAGTGCGGACGGAGAGGGTTCAGAGGAGGAGGAGACGGAGCCTCCACTCAAAAGGAAGAGGACCGCTGGGAGTGTGGGGCAGTCTTCTGGTCAGCAGGAGAGGAGAGTGGGAGAAAAACAAATGCCCCAGTTGGATAAGGGCAAAGGGAAGGAGGGAGCCTCTAGTGGCGAGCGATGGGAGTTCGCGGTCAGCTTTGACAAGGCTGTATCGCCTAAAGACGCTGGTGTGGCTTTGCAGATTGCCCAGAAAGCTGTTCCTCCTGCGGATGAGGATTTTTTGGACGCGCTAGACATTAAAAAGGTGATGGCTCGTCTTGTCCGCAGCTGTGTCGGAGACATGGTATACGCCTCTAAAATGTATAAACGTCTGGATTAGCTGGACGAAGTCAATCGGACAATGGATCGAGAGGTTCATGACCTTCTCGAGCAAGTTAACACTCTGAGAGCTGAACTTGCGAAGCGAAGGAGGAGCAGGACATTTTGCGAGCTCAACTCTCTTCAGTTGAGGAGGAGAAGAAGTCTTGGGAGGAGGTGAGGAGCGTTCTGACGGCTCAACTTGCCACGGGGGAGGAGGAGAGGAGCCGATTGATTGCTGCGAAGGACGAACTGACCGAGAAGTGTGAGGGCTTGAAGAAGGCGGTGGAGACGGAGCAAGAGCGTGGTAAGAAATTCCTCCAAGACTGTCATGAAGCGGTGGAGGGTAAGCACAAGACCAAGGATATATTGAGAGAGTTGCGATGCTCGATCAAAAAGCAGAGAGTTGAGGCGATCAAGCGGTGGAAAACGCAGTTCCTACAAGGGGAGTGCTTGGAGTTCGCTTGCGACTTAACATTTTCAGTCCTGAGGAGGTGCCACAAAGTTCACGTTCCTGACAGGTCAGTGGGTCCTTCATTTGAGGATTATGTCGAGCCGATGCTTCCTGCTGCTCTCGGCCTTTCTTTGGAGGAAATGGTGGAGAGAGCCAAGGGAGAGCGAAGCTTAGTTCCGGATGAGGAGCTAGACCTTAGCTCAGAAGAGGAAGAGGATGTCTCTCCGCTGTCTTCTCGTGGTGATCTGGTTACTGGCCCTTCCTCTGCCGACCCGGTTGCTAGCCCTTCCTCTCCTCCGACCGATCTTGCTGCTGGCCCTTCCTCTCCTCCGGAAAGATCAAAATGATTGCTTTCCCCTTCTAAGGCTCATCTGGTCGGGCTTGTGACCGGAGCTCTAATTCAAAGAAATAGAAGCTCATTTTTCGTTACCTCTTTATGTGTTAGAGATTAGACGATCCTCTCGAATAGTAGGTTGTGATTGTGCATCGATCGGGTGAATTAGGCCGAGTGATAATGAGGTTGAACGATTCGAGATTTTGTCTTGGGATCCTGGTCGATCGATGTCGAGGTCGAGCTATTGTTCCAAGGATCTCGTCTTGACAACCTAGCCGGTCGATGGTCGATCGATGTGGAGGCCGAGCTATGGTGCCCATGATCTGGTCTTGGCAACCTAGTCGAGCTATGTCGAGGCCGAGCTATGGTTCCAAGGATCTTGTCTTGGAAGCCTAGCCGGGATATGTCGATCGATGTCGAGGCAGAACGACGGTTCCAAGGGTCGAGGCCGAGCTGTGGTTCCAACGATCTTGTCTTGGCAACCTGGCCGAGTTTGTCTGCTTTTCAACCTCCGTCTGTGTTTCTTCTTTCTTGTGCTTTTCAACGTCTGTCTGTTTTTATTCCATTATTTGTGCTTCATCAAAATCATTTATGTAAAGTTATTTTGAGTTAACAAACTATCCTCAGTTCGTATTAGAATGAAGAATGTTGTTATAGTGGACAGATAATCAAATGGAAAATCTTCAACACCTTGGCGAAAAAATAAGAAACACGGCTAATATGTTGACTGATTTGTGCAAAAACTCCGCAAAGAATAAGACGAAGCGGAGAAGGAAAAATAAGACGAAGTTGAAAGACAAAAACAAATTCAACGGTGATGGGTAGGAGAAGTTCACGAGGATGTTAAGATTATTCGACGTAGCAGACATAAGAATGAATTTATTGTCCAAAAAATATTGGCCACTAGTTTTGATTTTATGATATAAATTTTTTTTGAATAGTTTGGAGATATTCTTCTTTTATTATTGATGTATTGTGGACTTGGTTAAGTGTATGACGAGGAGAAATCGAAATTGTTTCGTGATACCAGGGAGAATCATTAACATTAAAAAGTAGACCTTAAACCAGAGGTAGGAGAAGAATATTTTTGAAGAAGAAAGGATCAGAATATGAAGACAGATATTTATTTGATGAAGTACAAATAATGATGAAAAACGGAGACGATTGAGTTAGTTACAGAATTTAATTGAATAACTGCTTCTTTTAAGATTGAAGAAAGAAGATTGAAGAAGCAATTGAAGACGAAGGTTATAAATAAGAGTCAGAGTCGACGTATTATTGAATATATTTATGTAAATAGTATTATTCCTGTTAGGTTTAAAAACATTTTTGGCTTATATTAATAAAAAAAATGTCATGAACCGTTATTATGATTATATAAAAAAGCACGAATATATGAATCAAGTTGAATAATAATAATGAATTTAATAAACCTTAAACCAGAGGTAGATTAGCGTGAAAATCATCTCAAATCATTCAAAAGATACCACAATGTGACATTAAAAGTTTACGAGAATCTGGGTTTTTTCCCATTACGACGAGTGTCTGTAGTGGACTGTGCATCTGATTGTGGCGTACATTCGGTGCTGCTGATCGGCTTATCCATTTGTGACGACAAGTTGTGTTCAGCATCGGATAATCTTTTTTCGAGGCATTGTTTAGCCGAAGAAGAAGATTCAGGATTTTTTCTGAAAATATTAGAAATGAGTATATATTAAGCGAGCGATATAAGGGGAGATCACTACAAACTAAATGGCACTTACAGAAATAATCAAAGATGATGTTATAGATAAAATCAAGATGAAGGAAGAATAAAAAGCACCTGAGATGGGTAAAAGTGAAGTATGTTGCAGTTTATGAGCATCGATTTTGTGGCAGTAAACAACAGTAAATCATTGCACCCTATCTGAAGACCGAGTGTTTGCTGGCTTCACGTGGAGCAGAAAGGTATCGATTTTCAATTCTGCGTGCAGTTTCTCCAACGGGAGATCCATGTTCTTATAACGTAAATCAAAAAATCTCTATTGTCAGTGGAATAAGTACATCAACATATTTTGTTCTTATTAAATTGGAAATGTAGATGAAAGAAGGAAGGAAAATATAACCTCATTGTAATATTTCATAGTCTCAACGGCAGTGAAGTTTAATAGTTTTTCAGCGAGGTCGCAAAAAATGGAAGCCGTTATAGTTCCGGTATCGTCGGTCAAATCCATGTCATATCGGCATCTGTATAATAAAGTCAGAATAGTGAAAAAGGAAGAGTGTGGACGAAAAAGAAGTGCAGGCGACAAGGAAGTAAAAAAGTGATGCGAAAATTACGGAATGCACACGGAAGGAATAACCAACAAATGGAAGATTGCAAATAGAAAGCAGACACCTTGGCTCTGTTGTTCGTTTTCTCTACAGTAATTACAAGTGAAGACAATTCTAGATGCAGCAGCTGTAGACCGGAAGCATTTGTTGCATGCCATATACCAAAATTTTTGCAAAATATTTTGGAAGGAAATTTTGGCTTCAATCCATGATATCTAGGCAAAAACCGATAAGAACGTTCAGAGGAAGAAGTTCTAAATTCAATATCTCACTGGAATACGCAGATGCGATTACCTTGGGGGTAGAATGTAGAGACATAATCTTGGTGATATTCTGGCGAGATCCATAAGATATATGAGGATTATATGTGAAGTAAGATCTTCGACTGACGACGTTTTTCATATGGTTGTTATTTCGTTGTGTCCTGTAACATAATAATTATATAGGTGAGAAAATAAACAAATTTTAAAAATGGTATATAATTTGTGACAAAAAATTTGTGACAAAATATTAGAAAGGTTCTAGGTAACATAATGGATTACCAATTTTTGAGATCTGCAACTTCGTGTATCGGTGGGTCAACGACGATGGCTGAGTCGAACCACGTTGACAATGTAACACCTAACAGTTGAAAATCAATGTTTGAGATAGAATAAAAAGGGATAGATTAATATGTGTTATTATGAGGAAGGAAAAAATACCGTTAAAGAAATTGACTTTGAGCTTTGTGCAAACAATAACCGGATGAGAGTGAAGTGATTCGATAATCTGCTGGCCCTCGTTCTTAACAAAAGAATTCCAAAGCGATAGTATCACTGTTTGTTGCCTAAAAAAAAGAAGACATTACGAGAAGATGTTAAATTTGTTTACTTCCAACGCAAAATAGCAACAAAGATACAGACTGAGAATTACTCTTCATTCATGATAACAATTTTTTGCACAGTTGAAGCTTTTCCGTCTCTCATGACATCTTTTTTTTTCCAACACTTCAACGACGACGGCTAAAATATCTATCATGTGTTAAAGATTAATGTAATAAGCAATGGTCAACTTTATGGAAGATTGTATGAACAAATATATTAAGCATCTAACCAACAGATTTATGCTTGTCGTCCACATAATCCATAAGACTCTGGAAAGGTGTGAAGTTGAAAATCAGAGGGACGATTGCATCGTCTTGTGTGACAGATTCGATGACCGTGCGGCTTGTGAGAATCCATTGTATCTTCAAATTTTGAGTTTTGTACTGAGGGGGAATTGATTTGACGATTGTATTAGAAATGATGTATTCCTGACACGACTGTAAGATGTCCCCAATTCTTTGGATATCATTGTTGAATATGATACCCTCAACTTGGGATCCCTGTTCATTATCAAGGAATTATCGATAGATAAGTTGATAAAATGTAAAAGGAAGAAAGTATAATTGATATACCTCAGAATCGCAGAAGACAAACTTTTGTCTTCTAGTCGATGAATTAACCGAAGCAACGACCTGTTGTTTTACTTAGACTATCACTTGACAAGACCATGATTGCTCTCCAGGGAAAAACATTCTTCATCAATAAACGATTATCCATGCTGAAAGAAAATGTTGGATGGTCAAGGGAAGACAAAAAATTAATCATATAAAATTGAATGATGTGAACTGAGAAAACAAACAAGTAATATACCTTTGAGGAAATTTGATTTTTTATAATTTGACTAATTGAAAATTTTCACAGAAAACAATATTCCTTGTCTTTTTTTCGAAGTCTGAAGATTGAAAAGTTTCGGGAATAATAAGAACTTTAACTAATTCAGGACTTCGAGCCCTTGACAGAGCCATATAGAGCTGTCCGTGTGAGAATACTAGTTGATGGAGAAAAATTCCTACATGATCAAGTGTTTGACCTTGGGATTTGTTTATGGTCATTGCAAAACACAGACGAATTGGAAATTGTGTTCTGATGAAAGGAATTCCATTTTTTTGTTCTTCGGAGATTGCAAAGGAATCTTAGGTATAAAAATGAATTTTCCTTTGTGAGGTCCAAAAACAATTTCAGCTGAAATTGTATGATCTTTTAGTTGTCTGCATATCAACCTTGTTCCATTGCATAATCCGTCAGTTGGATTTAAATTTCTTAGAAGCATAATTGGAGAGCCTTCTTTCAGCATATGTGGAGGTAGGCCTTTAGGGTTCAAAGAATTGAGGAAATCTTGATAATCAGCTTGATGTCTGCAATCAATCGTCTTGTCAAAACTCACATATGAATGCAAATCTCCTGCTAATTTTTGAATCATGATGTCATTAATTTCATCAACACAACTATTTGTTGGACATAGCACGCATCTGTTTATCATCTGATATGGGTCGGATGAATATAAGCTTAGGTCAGGGAAGACGTTTTCCTATAACCCAGTGAGGATAATTTTATATTAGAAAAGTATAATAGTAATCGGAAAAAGGTTAGTACGTTGTTTAATGAAAAAAGAACCGACCTATTAACAGATTCATCCTTGTCGTCGTAAGGAATAATGAGTTCATTCGGTAAATATATTTGATCTTGTTCATCCATTGGTTCAGTGCCTTCTCCATCCCGCAATAAGAAATCAGAAAAAAAAATTATTGGAGACAGCTCTCATATTTGTCGTTAAACAGAATTTAGATATGTGGTGCCATATATGTGAATTTAGAAGAGTTGCATCAATGAGTTGTTGTTTCGTTGCTTGGTGAATAACTGGCAATGTCTGGCAAAAGTCGCCTCCAAATACGACATTTTTACCTCCAAAAGGTTGATCAGAGTTCATTATATCTTGAAGTACATTGTGAAATGCTTCGATGGCTTCTAGTTTTGTCATGGAAGCCTCATCCCATAAAATAAGGCTAGATTCAAAGATCAATTTTGCAATACTGCTTTGTTTGCTCAACTGACAAACTTTTTGCTTTGAGAAATCAAGCGAGATTTTAAATCTTGAGTTAGCTGTCCTATCACCTGGAAGAATTGAGGCAGCAACGCCTGATGTCACGACTGCGATTGCAATATGTCCCTGTGATCGTAAATTTACAAGAAGAGCTCGGTATAAGAAAGTTTTTCCCATTCCCCCAGGACCATCGATAAAATAACTTGCAGTCGTTGAAGTGAGAACTGAATTCATTATTAAGTCAAATATGTGTTTTTGCTCGCTGTTTAGTTTTGATTGTAATAAGAGGTCTTCTTCATCAATCTCTATATTCATCTCACTCTCTATTTCCTTATTCTGTTGCTGGCGATAATTAGTACGAAATTCATGTTGAGTGAAATGATAATCAGCTAAGCTTTTTCCCATTTTTTCGAGAGATTTATTGATATCTTGAAGAGCCATCTTTGTAATATCATCAGTTTATACGTATTACATGAAGAATAAGCATACAGTAGTCGTAAGCAGAGGTCGCCTCGAAAGTTTCGAGTTCCTTAGGATTTATGCTAACAATAAAACAAGAGTGTAGAAAATAACAATCTGAGCGATGTTGGCATTTTAAATATCACAGCTTCCTCAAGTGTTTGTTGTATGTAAGAGTCAGATGCTAGCAATCCTAATTGCAGTGCAGCATCTCTGAAAGAGTTCATCTTTTGACCATCAACAGTTAACAAGTGGTCAAACGATGTTGGTCCTCTAACATTTGTGAGCAATAATCTCAAGTAATACCTTTCTCCTTCTCCGGGGTTAATAAAGAATTAATCGTCCTATGACTTTTCTCGCGCTTTTGACCATGTTTTTGTTTTTGATTCCAAACAAAATGTTGGGGAAATCCGATACGAGACATTTCATTTCTGCAGCCTTTTGATTTGTTGAATTGTTCTTAAAAAATTCCGTCAGTATTGTTTTGGAGAAGTCAATATTCCTCAATAAATAAGACAAATTAGCATCTCTTGCAAAGGAAACAGATTGTTGATTCGAAAGGTGAACTTGGAGTATATAGATGGATGGATTAATCTCGCCAAAGGAATTCATATATCGCCATAAAGCTTGGGGGGAATCAACGGTCTTCTTGAAAATTTGTGATTTCGTCAATATCAGGCGTGGTTTCTTGGTCGCCAACGCTAAATTTTACAAGGTCGTGGCCCTTAAATACATATTTGTATAAGTATTTAACAAGCTTGATGTATTTAACATATTTCAACATTAATGTGGCAATCAAGTAACATCAGAAGGTATGGGTTATGAGGAACCACCCATTTATTATCAACCTCATGTCTGGAAATTTTAACTTTTCTTCCATTATCTCTACATCTATAGCACGGATAATTGTCTTCACCATGGACAGTGAAAGGAGTAAAATCCTTGGGGTAATGACTTTTGCATGCACCATTTCTCATGCAAGGGCACTGTTTGTTCATGAAACCACAAGGACCGTGGATCATATGCTTAATGAAAAGAGAATATAACCGGGAATTGTGATCAGGATTAGGTATTTCAGTTGATATAATTTGATCATAAGAATCTGGATTCAACAACTTAAATTGTGGTTGAAGTATTAGAAGCAAATGAGCATGAGGGAATCCACGCTTTTGAAATTCAATAACGTAAACAAATGCGGCAACATCTCCAAAAATTCCTTTTTTTATCAACTCATTTTTTAGAATTTCCATTTTCGCCCTGAACACTCTGGACAATAAATCTGGTCTGTCTTGTGCTTTTTCGGAGAATTTAAGATTCTCTTGTATTTCCTTCCACATAGGGTTGCAAGTCATAGTGATGAAAATATCTGGTTTCCCATATTTTTGCACTAGAGTCATTGCATCCAGATAACAACGTTTCATGTCCCTTGGGCCACCGATAAAGGAAGCTAGGAGGACAACTCGCCGACCAATTGTAGAGGCTTCAGTTTGACCAACATTAACGCTATCTAAAACACCCTGCAAAATTTCGGACCGTATCTCGTTTTGTTTTTTCCTATGGAAGTCAAGCCGTGATGTTTCAATCTTTATATAAGAACCAACAATGAATTGTTGTAGTAGTCTTAAGCTGTGCAGAAGCATGGATTCATCATAACTTCTGATTTGAAGCCGATAACAGTAATACTCTCTGGCAGATACAATGCCATATTTAGAGTTCGCTTCTTCAGTAACTAGTAATAGTAAGAATAAAATGATAAATTAATTTTGCGTAATTAGACAATATTTTGGAAAGAAGGGAATAAGCAGACAACTAACTTATGTTTTCAAGAGCAAATAATTCAGCTGGTTCAGTAAAACTGCATAAAGGAGCAATGCTTATTTCATCGGAAACATTGGTGTTGTTTGCTTGTGGCATTAACCGCTTAATACGAGGATGCCATCTTGATTCGCCTCGTGGAAACAAAAGTGGGTATTGAAGTAGGTCGTAGCATGCATAATAAGATTGAATTCTATAGGTCGGACCTGAGTGAGTGTAGACTTGGATATGAGGAGATTTATCATGTTGTTCATCACCAGTCTCGGTCCATATAGCAGCAACTTGTGATGCAGTAGGAAGATTGTAAACGCGCTGATCAAGACCCGGATAACATCTGAGAATAATTTGGTGATTTTCAAGCGACGGAATATCTTTAGACTTCGAAAGAACCTAACATAAGGGTTATCTTCAAGAATTGTCATAATCAGCTTCAATGTACTTTCACGAAGTTTATCAGAACTACTGACCCTTTGTTGTAGTTCTTCAACAGTATCAAAGAAATAAAGTTGGATTCCAGATACTTTATTGCTTGTCGACACTAAACTGTCAAGGAAATAGTAAACTTGTCCTTGAACACGGAATGTATAAACTCCCTTTGTGTTTTTTGTGAGGTCATGATCATATCTGGCTCTATAGGAAATGAAAGCTACATTATTATTGTATGTACGAACATTCTTTCTGAAATGTTCGGATTCTTCATCACTATTTAGAAAGAAGGACTTTAAAGCATAAGGCATCTGAGTAGCAACAATAGAAATTTGTCCGGACGAGCAACAGAACGATGGAGGTTCAAGGTGAAATCGTTTTGCGTTACAGTATTGACAATCTGGAACAGAACGGAGCTGTTGAGGTTCAAGAGGTAAATTCTGCAAGGATGTTAATCTTGAAGGAAAGGTGCGATGATTTATACCTTGAAACGTATAAAAACGACCTTATCATTATGTGCACAAGTTAGGTCGGAAATAGTCTAAATATAGTGAAAAAAAGTTACCTTCATTTATGTGATGAGCATGGATATCAATACATGGTTCACGTATTTGTTGATAAGAGGGTTCATGAGTGGGTTGTTGACCGGTGGAAGGTTCGATATTAACGAAAGAATGGCGATGTTGAGGAGTAATTGTTTGCTGAAGTGTCGATGAAGTGGAGGTTGTGTTTTTTGCAGATCGACTTTCTCTACGTCGTCGTAACAATTCTTGTTTTTTCTCATTTTCCATTTTAGCATATTTTTGGCATCTTCTAGCATTTATATCCATATCTAAATACCTGAGGGATGGACATAATATGAACGTCTTTGATCGATCCATTAATGATGTTTGCTAAAAATGAATTGTTAGATATATATATAGAGACATACATACATAGCTATAGATATGTATATATATATATATATATATATATATATATATATATATATATATATATATATCTATATAGATATATCGATATATATATACAAGCAATAAAATTTAATATATATTATAAATGATTTCATAGTAAATATGTTAAAAACAATGTTTTGTTTATGATATAACAAACAATATGTGGAACAAAAATTATAATAAACCGTTAAAATAACCATAGGAGAATTAAAAAAATTTAATTTCATTTAACTACACATACCTTACTACTTGAATAATCCAGCAGAGAATAAGGAAGGGACCTATAAAAAATGGAGTATACATGTAGTTAGAACGTAGAAAGGAAAATTGTATCTATTCAGATTGTAGAAGGTCAACCTGTTAGGAAGAAGAGTAAAGGCAAGCAATGATAATAATTTCCGAAGAAGAGAAAAGGATTGTAGAAGGTCAACCTGTCAGGAGTAGGAGGTGTATAATAATTAGAAGAGTGGATAAACAAGTTGTTTGATTTGATAGTTCATACATTGTAGGGGTTAGCGTGTCTTTCCTTGCCGCAAGTAAAAAATGAAATCTATCACCTATGAATTGAAACGTCAATCTCTATTCTGGTGCTTTTCTTCTCTATTTCTCGTCATGTTCGCTTACTTCTTTATTACATTTTTGAACGTCAATCTCTATCCTGCTGCTCTTCTTGTCTAATTCTGCTCATGTTTGCTAAGTTCTTCAATACGTTTTTGGCAGGAATCCACATTACAGCAGTTACAAGATTATTCAATACAAGAAAAACAGATCTGAATGTGTGGTTTATACATTTTAGGGGTTAGCGTGTCTTTCCTGGACACAAATAAAAAATGATGACGGTCTGCAGAAATCTATGAGCTATGAATTGAAACGTCAATCTCTATTAAGAGTAAAGGCAAGCAATGATAGTAATTTCCGAAGAAGAGAAAATGATTGTAGAAGGTCAACTTGTTAGGAAGAAGAGTAAAGGCAAGCAATGATATTAATTTCCGAAGAAGAGAAAAGGATTGTAGAAGGTCAACCTGTCAGGAGTAGGATGTGTATAATAATTAAAAAAGTGGATAAACAAGTTGTTTGATTTGATAGTTCATAAATTGTGGGGGTTAGCGTGTCTTTCCTTGCCGCAAGTAAAAAATGAAATCTATCACCTATGAATTGAAACGTCAATCTCTATTCTGGTAATCTTCTTCTCTAATTCTCCTCATGTTTCCTTACTTGTTTAATACGTTTTTGACAGGATTCGACATTATTATAGAAGTTAGAAGATTATTCGATCTGGTTCATACATTTTGGGGGGTAGCGTCTCTTTCCTTGCCACAAGTAAAAAATTATGAAGGTCTCCAGAAATCTATCACCTATGAATTGAAATGTCAATCTCTGCTCTGGTCGTCTTCTCTAATTCTCCTCATGTTTGCTTACCTCTACAATACGCTCTTGGGAGTGTTTGACATTATTATAGCAACTACAACATTATATCTGGTTCAGCCTGATTCTGGCGAGGCTGCACGTTGCCGTTTGGATCCATGAGTTTGACTGTCTTCAACAGGAGTTTCTAGAAAATAACACAAGGCACGTCGGGGGTTGGAAACCGACAGGCCCCTCCAACACTCAAGTTAGTCTTTTGTGAGGGTAGGATAGCTGTGAGAAGAGAAAACTAGGGTTCTGATTACATAGTTGTATCATGGCAAAGCTATACCTTATATATGGGATGGTTGCTAGGTTTAAGTCTTTACGTATGCATTGGAGACTTCCACGTGCGAGTGGGTCGTGGATGCATGGACTAGGGCCTGGGCCTAGAATAGTTGATAGGAATTAGGTCAATTCTTGCAGGGTGGACCGATGGGTCCATGAGTCGTTTTTAGTGGGTTTGGGCATAGCATGACTGAGCTAACCATAAGCCCCCCTACTCCTCCAGTTTGAGCAAGGAGAAGGGTCGAAGGAGTATATAAAGATTTTGTAGCTCGTCTGTAGGGTAGTTCGTAGTAGGTCCGATCGGTGGGACATTAGTGCATAGTGCACAATAGCTCATACGGGGATCGGTCGATCGAGTGCCCCGATTGGTCGATCGAGTGTCTCAATGAAAGCACCAGCATCGACGCTTATTCATGATAGCTCAGGACAAGATAGATCGGGTGGATATCGATGCTAGGCACGTGAAGGTACTTGGTGTAATTATTACTGACGGCACGTGTCCTCTAACAAATATTGAGAATTTGTAACCGTGGTGCAATTGTCACGTACGTCTTTTCAACTGCTGGGCCGCTCCGAATTTCCAATAACCCTAATTCACCTCAGCTCAGATTCAGCCACGTGTCTGAGTTGGGCTTGGATTTTGTCCATGTGTTGAGCGTGGGTTGGATCGTCCGTTCGACTAATCTTCTATAAGTATTTAGGATCGATAGACTACAGATTTTCTTCACGTTTGTTTCGTTCTCTTGCTTTCACTCCACTTTCAATTGTACCTTCTTGCTTACAGTCTTCGAAAATTTCTTTCAACTGTCGTCCAAATTCCCATCCTCTTTCATCAACTAGGTACGTCCTTTTCCCTTGTTTTTTCCTACAGTTTTCTCTTGTAAACATATTGTCAACCAGTTCTAGAAGTGGGATTAGGCCTAGGGATGAAATCGCTGAGAGGGCACCTGAAGTAGTGGCGATGTCGAGGGTGAGAGGTGTCGAAGGAGTCACGGTGAGTGACAGGAGTGATGGCTTGGTCGTTGAGGAGCCACCGAGAGATAAGTCGACGAGGACCGTAGGGGAGTTGAATTGGTCAGTTATTAGAAATAGTATCCCTTTGTCCTGGGAACCGAGGCTGGCCATCGGGAACAAGCGGATTCACAGCAATTTGGGAGGCTATTTCGCTGTGTCTGACAGTTTTTTCTCGGTGGGAGGCATGAAACTTCCGTATGCCCCGATCATTGATGAGGTGTACGCTGAATACCAATTGATGCCGAGCCAGATTCCTCCGAACGGGTGGAGGTTTATTAACGGTTTGGCTTTGCTGTGCCATCAGTTTGGCTGTCTGCCTTCGGTCGGCATCTTGCGGCACTTTTTGAGAATGAATCAGAGTTCGAGCTCTAGGGCCGAGATCCCTCACTTGTAGTACAGAGACGTCCGATATCGCCCGGCTGGGACAGCTTTGAAAATTACCGGTTGGCGGATAAAGTACTTTTTTGTGAAGCCTCCGGGATCTTCCTTCGAGTCCCAGCCGTGGAGATATCCTTTAGCCGAGCGATGGAATAACGCGTCAAGCCTAACTCTTACTAGAGAGGAGTGGGAGGTAGTGGATCGCATAAAGGGGCTCGGTCGGTATGACTTCGGTCACCTCATTCTGGGATATCGCGGGGGGACCTCGGCCGATTCAATTCTAATCTATCATCCGCCTCAAATTAGCGGGCTAGGAGAGGAAACTGCCCTCTCCGGTTGATTCCTCGTGGTTGAGCTATTTACTGCATTTGTAAGTATTGGTTTCAATTTCTTAACCTGTTTTTATTGCTGTGCAACCATGGCAAGGCTCGAGGATTTCAGTGGGATCTCCGCCCCTACCAAAGGCTAGCGCAAAGCTGCCAAGCCCTCCTCGAAGGTGAAAAGGCAGGACGAGAAAGGAGCGGCCAGCGAAGATGTCGTTCGCTCTGCGACCTCGAGTCGCTCTGCAGGCCAGACCGGCCGTCAGACTCGGCGATCGGCGGTGATGACCCGGTCGACTGGTGAAGGCTTAGTAGTCGTAGAGGAGGAGGAAGAGGAGGTCGGCCTACCTCTTAAGAGGAAGAAGACTGCTCGGGTTGTCGACCTACCGATCCGCCAATCGGATCAAGGCCGGAGAGAGAAGGGGAAAGAAAGCAAGGGAAAAGGGCGAGCGGCGAGTGCCGACAAGTGGGAGCCAGCGATCAGTTTGGCTAAAACTGCATCAATTGGGGACCTCGATGTGTCCCTTCACATTGCTGAGAGGATCGTTCCCCCTGTAGACGAGAAACTCATAGACTCGTTAAGCAATCTAGAGCTAGGGCCCCGTCTCATCCGTAGCTGTGTAAGAAGTCTGGTGATGTCCTTCGTGATGCACCAACGTATGGAACAACTCGACGGGATCAATCAATCGCAGGACCGGGAAGTCTACGATCTCCTCGAGAAGGTGAAAACTTTGACGGGCGAGCTTTCAGAGGCTAAGGAAGAGAGAGATGTCTTCCAGGCTCAACTCTCTTCCTTGGAGGAGGAGAAGAAATCTTGGGAGGAGGCGATGAGCATTCTGAAAGCTCAACTTGCCACGGGGGAGGAGCAGAGGAACCGGTTGATGGTGGCGCAGGACCAGCTGGCCAAGGAGTGTGAGGGCTTGAAGAAGGTGGTGGAGGTTGAGCAGGAGCGTGGTAAGAGATTCCTGCAGGATTGTCATGAAGCGGTCGAGGGTAAACATAGGACCGAGGATATATTGAGAGAGTTACGATGCTCCATCAAAAAGCAGAGGGTTGAGGCGATCAAGCGGTGGGAAAGGCTGTTCCTACATGGGGAGTGCTTAGAGTTCGCTTGCGACTTAACCCTTTCGGTCCTGAAGAGGTGCCATGACGTTCACATTCCTGATGGGTCGGAGTGTCCTTCATTTGAGGATTATGCCGAGCCGATGCTTCCCGCTGCTCTTAGCCTTTCTTTGAAGGAAATGAGGGAGAGGGCCGAGGGACAGCGGAGCTTAGTTTGGGATGAGGAGCTGGACCTTAGCTCAGAAGAGGAAGAGGATGCCTCTCCGCTGTCTTCTCCTCCTAACCCGACTGCTGGCCCTTCCTTTACGGACCTGGCTACTGGCCCTTCCTCTGCCGACCCGGCCGATCCTATTGCTAGCCCTTCCTCTCCTTCAGAATGATTAAAATGATTGTTTCCCCTTGTAAGGCTCACCTGGTCAGGCTTGTGACCAGAGCTTTAATTCAAAGAAATAGAAGCTCGTTTTTCATTACCTCTTTTATGTTAAAGATTAGACGATGTTGTCGAATAGCAGGTCACGAATGAGTGCAGTCGATGTGCATCGATCGGGTGAATTAGGCCTAGTGATAATGAGGCCGAACGATCGGAGAATTTGTCTTGGGATCCTGGCCAAGCGTAGTCGACTGACATCGAGGTCGAGCGATGGTTCCAAAGATCTTGTCTTCGTAACCTGGGCGATCGACGGTGGAGGTCGAGTCATGGTTTCAAGGATCTTGTCGTGGAAAGCTGGCCGACCTACGTCGAGGCTGAGCGATGGTTCCAAGGATCTTGTCTTGGCAACCTGGTCGAGCTATGTCGATCGATGTCGAGGCCGAGTGATGGTTCCAAGGTTCTCGTCTTGGCAACCTGGCCGAGTTGTGTCGATCGATGTCGAGGCTGAACTATGGTTCCAAAGATCTTGTCTTGGCAACCTGGCCGAGCTATATCGATCGATGTCGAGGCCGAGCGATGGTTCCAAGGATCTGGTCTTGGCAACCTGGCCGAGCTATGTCGATCGATGTCGAGGCCGAGCTATGGTTCCAAGGATCTTGTCTTGGCAACCTGGCCGAGCTATGTCGAGGCTGAGCCATGATTCCAAGGATCTTATCTTGGCAACCTGACGGAGCTATGTCGATCGATGTCAAGGCCGAGCGATGGTTCCTAGAATCTTGTCTTGGCAGCCTGGCCGAGCTATGTCGATCGATGTTGAGGCCGAGCTGTGGTTCCAAGGATCTTGTCTTGGCAACCTGATCGAGCGACGGTGGAGGCCGAGCTGTGGTTCCAAGGATCTTATCTTGGCAACCTGGCCGAGCTATAGTTCCAAGGATCTTGTCTTGGCAACCTGGCCGAGCGAGGGTCGAGGTCGAGCTGCGGTTCGAAGGATCTTGTCTTGGCAACCTGGCCGAACGACAGTGGAGGCCGACCTGTGGTTCCAACGATATTGCCTTGGTAACCTAGCCGAGCTGTGGTTCCAACGATCTTGTCTTCGCAACCTGGCGGAGCGACGGTGGAGGCCGAGCTATGGTTCCAAGGATCTTATCTTGGCAACCTGGCCGAGCGACGGTTGAGACCGAGCTGCAGTTCCAAGGATCTTGTCTTGGCAACCTGGCCGGGCGACGGTCGAGGCCCAGCGATAGTCGAGGCCGAGCTGCGGTTCCAACGATATTGCCTTGGCAACCTGGCCGAGCGAAGGTCAAGGCCGAGCTGTGGTTTCAAGGATCTTGTCTTAGCAACTTGGCGGAGCGACGATGGAGGCCGAGCTGTGGTTCCATGATCTTGTCTTGGCAACCTGGCCGAGCGACGGTCGAGGCCGAGCGACGGTTCCAAGGATCTTGTCTTGGCAACCTAGCCGAGCGAAGGTCGAGGCGATCAGTTAGTGGAATTTTCCCCCTTTGCCAAATTTAGTGAAAGGTCTTGGCAAGAAATTTAAAATCCCTTTATTGATGATGACAACGGTACGGGCCATTAAAAAACTTGATTGGCAGGGCCAGGAAAAAAGTACCCACAGGTTGTGTACAATAAACAATAATAAACAAAGATTAACTAAAATAAAGCTTATCTACTGGTAGGAAGCCTTGAGGCTTTGAGAGTTCGAGGGCCTTTTTTTAATCTGGGTTTTTTCCTATTACGACGGAAGTCTGTGGTGGACTATGCGTCTAATTGTTGCGGACATTCAGTGCTGCCGATCGGCTTTTGTTGGGACCCAATCCGGAAATTGGATCCCAACCGGAAAAGCAGAACAGAAAACGGAATCGAATGGAAACGGAAATTTCGCATCGAAATTTCGAATCAAAACAAAGCATAAGAATCAAAGTTAAGCGCATACTCAAGCAAATGCAAATCGAATCGAATACCAAATCGATGTAAATCAATAGAATCGAATCATAAAGCGGGGATAAACGAAATAATCAATTAAACTGAAACATATCCGACATCCGAGAACAATAATCAAAGAAAACGATCGAATGAACATAATCGCGTTGGAAACCCTAAGACGCACCATTCAAATCCCGATAATTTTTTTCTTTCTTATTCCTTGTCTTTTCTTTCTTAATCACTTTATTTCATTACATACAAAATCATCATATGCTCAATACTTATACAAATCCCAAATCGCACTCAAATCATAATAAACTTCTTAATATTAATACCAATCTCATAAATCCATCTTTCATACATCTAAATTTTATTTTCTTCTTTTTCAATTTATTTTCTAACTAAAATTCGAAAGATAACGGCTGCATTTATCCTATCCAAAAATTCTGCAAAGCCAAAATACACTTCTAATATCACAAAATCCGTAATCATCTGACTCTCCCGTCCGAATCCAAACACCAAAGAACAAACACAATCTTAGTTCTAAACACTTCAATCAAATTCCATATCAATTAACAATATATTTTCCTAAAATCATACACAATTTCATATACAATTTCCAAAATTATTTACAATTACTGATTTTAAATCCAGACACCAACCTCTTCATTCTTTTGCATCAACCCAATATACACAATTACATACAAACTTCATAAATCATATACTTACATGGCAATTTAAGCCATATCCAATTTTAATACCAAAATCTCAATTTACACAAAAATCCAAATACTACAAAATCGAATCGAATGTTTTGACACTCTTTCATCCGATCTCTCGCACTAAACCCGAGATGGGGATGAAAGGGGGTGAGCTCTAAGCTCGTGGGTAACATATTTATAAACTGAATAATAAGGTAAATCAATTTTCATAAACTTTTGCCAAAAGGCTTAGTTTTCAAACTTTTCAACTTTCAAATATTTTCTCAAACCCTTTTCAATTTTCCAAACTTTTCATATCAAATTTCTATAATTTCATGGTTGAAAACCCTTTTCTCATTTTTCAAAATTTCTCATAAACACGAATGCAATCATATCGAGAAATTTCACGACATAAACAAAATCAAAAATCACATAACATAACAAAATGGTTTGGTTTCGCCCTAACAGATCGTCATCGCACATTCTCGCATAGCGGTCATATGCAAGTGAATAGAGGGAGTCCAAATCGAAACTCCTAAGCCACTTCTTGGGCACCGGAGAAGGCTATCGAGGGAGACAAAGGTAATCGACTCTACGGAGGGACCTTTCACATTGTCATGTCGTGTCTTACTAGACACAAATCACATTCACTAAGCACATAATTTCATATGTCATATTGCAAAAATACAAATACACCAATCAAGTTCGTATAAATTCACAATCATTCATCAAACAAGTATGCAACACAAAATAGATAACAACTTTATCAATTCCTTTGAAACATAATTTTACACCTTTAAAATCACAATACACATTTCTCATCCAAAATTTAAACCACGATTTTCACCTTTTATTCAAAACAATAAAATCACTAATCATTTTAATTTCTTAAATCGATTTTCAAAAGCATTTTCTCCTTGATTTTCCAAAACATAAATAACAATTTCTTAAAATTTGAATATCTTGAATAACAAATTTTCTTAAATCAATTTCCAAAATCCTTTAAAATAATAAATCTAACTTTTGTAATAATTTTCGTAATTCCGGACATGCTCAAATCTATCAATATTTAAAACCTTTGAAAACTTTCAAATTGAAAGTTTCAATTTCTCATATCATTGCACATATAACAAAATTTCTAAAGTTATTCAAAGTAAAGAATTTCATCAAACTAAAATCAAACAATTACATAAACGATATTTTATAATTAATTCCCAAAAGCATTCGAAATCATAGTTTTCCTCCTTTCCAAAATAAATAAATCATGATTTTCCAAACATTTTTTTGAAAACAACATTTTATACCTATTTCAAAAACATTTAGAAATCATAATTTTCCAATCATTTTCATAAGAAATATTTTTATAAAAATTCAAACATTCAAAAATCTTACAAAACCAATCTTTTATCACTAATTCAAACTATTCGAAATCATAAATGTTTCCAAACGTTTTGTAAACGATATGTTATAAACGATTTCAAAAACAATCACTTTCCAAACCTTTACTTAAACACGATTTTAAAATCAATTCCAAAATATTCAAAATCCAAATTTTAAACACTTAGAACTTGGAGCAATTTTCCAAACCATTTGAAATCAATACCAAAATTGATACTTTTTTTCTTCCACCTTCTCAAATCATTCGAAATCCAAATTTCAAACCTTACATAAATAATTTGAAATCATAATTTTTTAAACACTTTTATAAACAATTTCAAAATCATAAACTTTTAAACACTTTAGAAAATCATAAACTTAGATAAACCATATTTTATAAATAACGCCAAGAATGTTCGGAAATCATCATTTTCAATTACTTTTATAAACAACATTTTGTATTATTTCATAAACATTCGAAATTATAAGCTTTCAAATCTT
Organism: Erythroxylum novogranatense; assembly: GCA_029891385.1. Taxonomy (NCBI): domain Eukaryota; kingdom Viridiplantae; phylum Streptophyta; class Magnoliopsida; order Malpighiales; family Erythroxylaceae; genus Erythroxylum; species Erythroxylum novogranatense. The sequence goes on from CM057224.1 coordinate 57,380,407, forward strand.
TACATAACTATATTCAATAAATATTTTCACAAATATTTGGAATTTATAATTTTAAACATTTTCTTAATAAAATCGAAATACTTTCCTTCTAGGTTTTCCAAAGTATACAATAAACTTTCAAAGCATTCATCTTCTAAATTTTGTTTTTTTAAAACTCAAACAAACAATCTTTCAATTGTATCAAAGTATTCAAAACAATAAATTTACAATATCCGAAACAACACATTTTCAAACACTTTCACTTTCAGATTTTTTTTTTAAGAACACTTACAAAGCTCATAATTTCGTAAATAAATATGACACCCACCTTATTTCCATGCAAGCATCTTGTCCAATGCTTCACTTTGACCTTTGCTTCTCTCTCTCTTCCAATTTAACAAAACCTAAACCATAATCATCCAAATTCACATCATAAATAACAAAAACTTCAAAATTAACTTAGGAATTCACCAATTCCATATAAATTCAAGCTATTTAAATCTCCAATTTTGAAAATCCCCAATTTTCAAAATTGGCCTAAACCAATTTACACAAATTCCATATCATAAATCACAATTTCCTCAAAATTGAATTCATATTTCACCAATTCATACTAGTATTGATGATTCTACACCATTAATTCACAAAATTTCCAAATTTCAAATTAAACCTAAACCCCAATTTACAATTTTCAAATTAAACTTCACCTAAAGCATAAACATCAAAATTAACTTAGATATCTCAAATTCACCCTAATTCAAGCAATCTAAAGCATCAATTTCAAAACCCCAATTTCAAACTTTGACATAATCCCCAATTCACAATTAATCCAAAATTAAACATAATCATAACCTATTCTCTTCAATTAGCCTTAGGAAAACTCAATCCATAACCTTCCAAACTATCTAAACCAATAAACTCATCAAAGATTCAAAATCAAAACTTTCTCTCTTACCTTTTCTCCTCCATTTTCAGATTTCTTGGTTTTGCAAGCAAGCTTCCTCCTTCTTCCTTCTTTTCTATCTAGAAATCACGAAAATCTCATGGTAGAAACTCCAGAAAATTCGAAAACTCCAAGCTTTTTCTCTCCTCTCTTCCTCCTTCTTCTCCACGTTTCTTCTCTCTTCTTTTCTCTTCATTTTCTTTCTTATTTTTCAGCAAAATCGTGAATTCTAGATGCTTCATACGACAGCTATGGGCTGTGTTTCATGCCAGGTCATTAAATGGGGGGTAAATGACTTAAATGCCCCTTCATTTAAGCAATATTTCACCATTGCCCCTGCACAGGATTTTGAAAAACTGACTACTAGCGTCCTTTTTTCCAGCATCTAAACGAAATAATTTGGACAAACTTTCTACTTAAAAATTGTTCCTCTAGATCTTACAAATCTAACGCCACTGACCGCGCTCAATTCGGATCAGAAACGAAGAAGTTATAGCCGAAATACTATCGGACCTTCACAAAATCCGAGGCTGAACATTAACATAACTTCAGTCCAGAAATTAACAATCATAGGGATGAAATTAAATTTCGATCCCTTCACAAGAGTTGTAGCCCTATATCTTAAATTTATTTCCCCTCAAGAATCAACTCAATCGGAGTTGTACAGCTCCCGAAAATTGCAAAATGCTGAACCATGTTCAGAAAATTATCCAACTGATAACCTATAACCAAATCTCTTACTTTGGTTCAATCAATCTCTTTCCATTTAATCTCCTAAAAATCATAATTCTTCAAGAAAATTAAATTAATCGTCTTAGGAATCCAACGCTTCAAGAATCAAATCAATCGGATGTCGGACGAAGGAATTATAAGCAAAAGATTACGAAAGGGATATGATAAAGAAACAAAGTAACGAAACTTCAAAACCGAACTTTTCAAAAATCATATCTCTCGATCCCAAACTCAGAATTTGAAAATTTTGATGTCAATAGAAAGATCAAAGGAAGCTCTACAACTTCCCTGAAGAACTCAAAATCAAATTAGGTCTCGAAAGAGGTCGAAAACTCAATCAAAGATTCCGTCCAAAACAGTTTTTCCTAAACGACTTCCAATTTTTAAATCGCTCATAACTCCTAGCCTCGATATCGAAAAATTACAAACTTTATATAAATGGAAAAATAAAAACATCATCTAAAACTTTTATGAAGATCACCTACTCTAATTCAAACTAAATCCATACGACGAGTGGCCTCGAAGCATAGAACACACAAATCTATACTTAATAGCATTTTCAAAACAAAGCATATCTTCAGAAATTCATATCTTTCAATCCTGACATCGAAAAATAGCAAACTTTATGTCCACAAAAAGCTCTCGACAGGGGCTACAATTTTCATGTTGATCATTTTCTCGAATTTTGCTTAAATCAAAAAGTCAACTTTTTTCTCAAAAAGTCAAACTTTAAGCGAACTTTGACTGATCATAACTCTCACTCCCGATATCGAAAAATATCAAACTTTATGGCTACAGAAAGCTCTTGACATAAACTACAAGTTTTTAGAAGATAATTTTCTCAAATTCTCCCAAAATCAAAAAGTCAACTCCCAAGTCAAACATTTTTTCACTATTCATCCCCAAAGTCAAACTTTCTAAATTCTTCAAATTTTCACACTTTTTCTTTTTAATTCTTGCTATTTAACTTCATTTCAATCAACTCATCCACTTAAACTTTTATAAACCATACCAATCTCCATAATTATCAAATACATCAACATCCAATAATGCTTTTCTCATAAGTTTCCTTAAAGCATACATACAACATATATATATATAACACTTATTTTATATCATGTCTTATTTCTAAATTCCAATTAAAAATCAGGGTCAAACATTTCTCCCCCTCTTAAAAGAATTTCGTTCTCGAAATTCAAACGTAGTCATCAAGTAACACATCCTTCTCATAATAGTCAAATCACTTTCTTATCAATTTCTTATTCTTAACTTAATCACTATTTTTCACTTCTCATTTATATCAGAACACTATTGTCTCAAATAGAATATTTCTTAACACATTTTCACAAGTCAAATAGTCATCAAAATTCATCATAAAATTTTAATCACAATGTCTTAATCTCAATCCTAAAATCAATCATAATCCTTAACCTTAATCAAATAATCACTCTTCTTATCTAATTTTTCTTCATCATACATATTTTTCACTTCTTCACAAGGAACTCTTAAGATCATATTAACGCACAATCACCACAAATCAGTATTTCTCAATCCATTTACACGGATCAAAGGTTCAGTCTTATCGAACCCTAGAATGGATCAATCATCACCAAATCAATACCATCATCAAACTCGTCTTTCAACTTTTCATTCGCTCATCTCCCAAATATATAATCATACACAATTCATCCCAATCATTAAAAATTTCAATCTCATTTTCCTTAATACATTTCTAAAGTCATGATAGGTCACTCGCATCAAATCACACTATCATTAATGCAATTTGATCTTAATCTCTTATCAATCTCCTGCGCCCAGTTACAATCTTAATACTGGGCTCTGATACCATAAATGTTGAGACCCGATCCAGAAATCGGATCCCAATCGGAAAAGCAGAACGAAAAACAGAATCGAATGGAAATGGAAATTTCACATCGAAATTTTGAATCAGAAAACAAAGCATAAGAATCGAAAGCGAAGCACATACTCGAAGCAAATGCAAATCAGAATCGAATACCAAATTAACAGAAATCAATAGAATCAATCATAAGCGGGATAAACGAAATAATCAATTAAACTCAAACATATCCGACATCCGAGAACAATAATCAAAGAAAACGATCGAATGAACATAATCGCGTTGGAAACCCTAAGACGTACCATTCCGAAATCCGGTATAATTTTTTTTTCTTTCTTATTCCTTGTCTTTTCTTTCTTAATCACTTTATTTCATTACATACAAAATCATCATATGCTTGAATACTTATACAAATCCCAAATCGCACTCAAATCATAATAAACTTCTTAATATTAATACCAATCTCATAAATCCATCTTTCATACATCTAAATTTTATTTTCTTCTTTTTCAATTTATTTTCTAACTAAAATTGAAAAGATAACTACTGCATTTATCCTATCCCAAAATTCTGCAAAGCCAAAATACACTTCTAATATCACAAAATCCATAATCATCGGACTCTCCGTCCAAATCCAAACACCAAAGAACAAACACAATCTTAGTTCTAAACACTTCAATCAAATTCACATATCAATTAACAATATATTTTCCTAAAATCATACACAATTTCATATACAATTTCTAAAATTATTTACAATTACTGATTTTAAATCCAGACATCAACCTCTTCATTCTTTTCAGATCAACCCAATATACACAATTACATACAAACTTCATAAATCATATACTTACATGGCAATTTAAGTCATATCCAATTTTAATACCAAAATCTCAATTTACACAAAATCCAAATACTACAAAATCGAATCGAATGTTTGACACTCTTTCATCCGATCTCCGCATTTAAACTTGGAGATGGGGATGAAAGGGGTGAGCTCTAAGCTCGTGGGTAACATATTTATAAACTGAATAATAAGCATAAATAAATTTTCATAAACTTTTGCCAAAAGGCTTAGTTTTCAAACTTTTCAACTTTCAAATATTTTCTCAAACCCTTTTCAATTTTCCAAACTTTTCATATCAAATTTCTATAATTTCATGGTTGAAAACCCTTTTCTCATTTTTCAAAATTTCTCATAAACATGAATGCAATCACATCAAGAAATTTCACGCACATAAACAAAATCAAAAATCACATAACATGACAAAATGGTTTGGTTTTGGCCCTATCAGCGACAGATCGCACATTCTCAAGATAGCGGTCATATGCAACAGGAATGAGGGGAGTCCAAATCGAACTCCTAAGCCACTGCAAGCACCGGGAGAAGGCTATCGAGGGAGACAAAGGTAATCGAATTCTACGGAGGGACCTGACCAAACCCATACAATTCACATATTCATGCTTAAAACAAGCAGATTGCTCAAGGCACTTTTCAAATTTCACATTGTCATGTCGTGTCTTACTAGACACAGTCACATTCACTAAGCACATAATTTCATATGTCATATTGCAAAAATACAAATACACCAATCAAGTTCGTACAAATTCACAATCATTCATCAAACAAGTATGCAACACAAAATAGATAACAATTTTATCAATTCCTTTGAAACATAATTTTTACACCTTTAAAATCACAATACACATTTCTCATCCAAAATTTAAACCACGATTTTCACCTTTTATTCAAAACAATAAAATCACTAATCATTTTAATTTCTTAAATCGATTTCCAAAAGCATTTCTCTCCTTGATTTTCCAAAACATAAATAACAATTTCTTAAAATTTCAATATCTTGAATAACAAATTTTCTTAAATCAATTTCCAAAATCCTTTAAAACAATAAATCTAACTTTTGTAATAATTTTCGTAATTCCGACATGCTCAAATCTATCAATATTTAAAACCTTTGAAAACTTTCAAATTGAAAGTTTCAATTTCTCATATCATTGCACATATAACAAAATTTCTAAAGTTATTCCAAAGTAAAGAATTTCATCAAACGAAAATCAAACAATTACATAAACGATATTTTATAATTAATTCCCAAAAGCATTCGAAATCATAGTTTTCCTACTTTCCAAAACAAATGTAAATCATGATTTTCCAAACACTTTTTTAAAAAACAACATTTTATACCTATTTCAAAAACATTTAGAAATCATAATTTTCCAATTATTTTCATAAGAAATATTTTATAACAAATTCAAACATTCAAAATCTTACAAAACCAATCTTTTATCACTAATTCAAACTATTCAGAAATCATAATGTTTCCAAACGCTTTTGTAAACGATATGTTATAAACGATTTCAAAACAATCACTTTCCAAACCTTTATTTAAACACGATTTTAAAATCAATTCCAAAATATTCGAAATCCAAATTTTCAAACACTTAGAACTTGGAGCAATTTTCCAAACCATTTGAAATCAATACCAAAATTCGATACTTTTTTTCTTCCACCTTCTCGAAATCATTCGGAAATCCAAATTTCAAACCTTTACATAAATAATTTCAGAAATCATAATTTTTTTAAACACTTTTATAAACAATTTCGAAAATCATAAACTTTTAAACACTTTCGAAATCATAAACTTAGATAAACCATATTTTATAAATAACGCCAAGAATGTTCGAAATCATCATTTTCAATCACTTTTATAAACAACATTTTGTATTATTTCATAAACATTCGAAATCATAAGCTCTCAAATCTTTACATAACTATATTCAATAAATATTTTCACAAATATTTGGAATTTATAATTTTCAAACATTTTCTTAATAAAATCGAAATACTTTCCTTCTAGGTTTTCCAAAGTATACAATAAACTTTCAAAGCATTCATCTTCTAAATTTTGTTTTTTTAAACTCAAACAAACAATCTTTCAATTGTATCAAAGTATTCAAAACAATAAATTTACAATATCCAAACAACACATTTTCAAACACTTTCACTTTCGGATTTTTTTTTTAAGAACACTTACAAAGCTCATAATTTCGTAAATAAATATGACACCCACCTTATTTCCATGCAAGCATCTTGTCCAATGCTTCACTTTGACCTTGCTTCTCTCTCTTCCAATTTAACAAAACCTAAACCATAATCATCCAAATTCACATCATAAATAACAAAAACTTCAAAATTAACTTAGGAATTCACCAATTCCATATAAATTCAAGCTATTTAAATCTCCAATTTTGAAAATCCCCAATTTTCAAAATTGGCCTAAACCAATTTGCACAAATTCCATATCATAAATCACAATGACGTAGAGTAAGTCTCAAGGGTGGGAAAACATCATCCATAGAATATGGAATGACAGTGACGATGAGAACATGATAAATCTCCTCATATCCAAAAACTGATTCACACATTAGAGGTCGGACGTAAAGTTTGTCAAGGCTAGGAATACATCATCAGACGTCGAGTTGGCCTTGGGTGGGAACACACCCGACGTGGAGTTGGTGAACACTGATAGACATGATAAATTTCCTCATATCCAAGTCTCCATTACGTCTTCTTTTGGTGAGCCATCCTTTTCAAGGATGCCAACATGATAAATGTCCTCATATCCAAGTCCATCGTAGGCCAAGAGTTGGTGAGCACTGATATTCTTTCGACACCAACGACAGTCGACAGTAACAACAAGGAAACTCCCAAAACACCTGTACACAGCCAAAAAATCTTAAAGAAGATTTACAAGTAACAGAGGAATAAAAGTAAAGCTTAAAGAAGATTTACAAGTAACAGAGGAATAAAAGTAACATGAAGCGAAAACGAAGAGCAACAACGCTTAAAGAAGATTTACAAGTAGCAGAGGAATAAAAGTAACATGAAGCGAAAACGAAGAGCAAGTTTCCAAGATACAACATCGGACGCTGAGTTGGTGAACACTGATACCACAGGAACAACAGTTGAAGGAACAAGAGCTACGACAACCACCACAACCATAGCTGGAGAAAGCACAGGAAGCCAAGGGAGGAGAGGAAAAACAAAGAGAGAGAACACATATAAGCAATCACAAGGCCATGCATTGGGCGGCCGCATGCGTTGTCGCCTCAGAAAATATTGCATCAGAAGATTGGGTCAGAAGATTGCGTGTATATCGCGACAAGACACAACATTCAATAAATAGAAGATTGTGTTTATATGGCGCGAAGAGGACACAACATTCAATAACAAGAAAAGGAATATAAGCCTCTGGATTAAATGGACTATAGGGATCGATTCCGTGATCATCCATCCCATTCGCTCTTAGTATAGATACTTAATGAGAGGCAGTTTTATTCTCTCTTGTAACTTTTTGTAAACAGACTTTTTTTTACAAATAATATATAAGTGAATTTAATATTTTATATGTCTACATATATATATATATATATGATAAAATAGAAGTTAAGCTTGAGGTATTATAAATTCTTATCTAACCTAGCAAAATTTCTTATATATTTATTTTTACTCATATAAGTGCAAGGTAGGATAATTGACCTAGTAAAAATTTTTGTTACAACACTCTTTAGATGGAACCATATCGCCTATGTCTTTTGTGAAAGAATTCCAGTGCTTCAGAAAATTTTTCTTCTCCAAAGTGAGGCCAAAGCACTCCAGCACAATAAAGTTCAGTATAGGCTAGCTGCCACAGGAAGAAATTGCTGATCCTTTGCTCCTTACCAGGCCGTATAAGAAGATCGGGATTGGGGTATGGTTGGGTCGATCGTGCTGGACCCAAACCCAATCATAACGGCCCCTAGGCCGATCGGTCGGGCTTTCAAGGATTGGTCTCACGCCTATCGGCTAAGCTAGGCTTAGGCCCAGTCCATACATCCACGGTCCATTCGTGGGTGGAAGTCTCCCATGCATACGTAAAGACTTAAACCTAGCATCTGCTCCATATATAAGGTATAACTCTGCCATAATAGAGGTACGTGACGATTAACCCTAATTCTCTCCGTTCAAAACGATCCCACCTACACCAGAAAGAACTGACTTAAGCGTCGGAGGGGCTTATCGGGAAACAACCCCCGACGTACCTTTCTTATTTTGCAGGGACCTCCAAGCTAGAGCTCTCGGGAAAAGCAGCAAACTCCATGGATCCGAATAGTAACATGCAGCCTCGTCAGAACCAGACAGAACCAATTGGCGCCCACCGTGGGGCCCGACATCAGGGCACCACGTCCAGAAACACGCAGATCGTCAGTGGCAAAGAATTAACTCGATATAGTACATTGCCGCAGCTCTGGCGTTACAACGGATGTGTTTGCAGTTACCTACAACCTTACGCCGGCACACCATGCTTCCCGCACGTAGTCTTCGGACCCACATGATCAACCGCAACCTCAAAACTTGGAACAAGAAGAACAGTTATGCCTTGGAAGACAACGCCGGAATCAATATGCATCCGAATCTCCAGCTCCTATCAGACGCAGATCCTCTTGCACCTGTGCACACCTCCCTTACCAGAAAACAGATCGAGGAAGCGGCTGATCTGTTGATTCGTCAGATTCTCCAATCTCAACCGGCACAACAGCAGCCGTCCGTACGACCGACTAATATAACGACCGATCGCCACCCTGCTGAAGCCCTAGAAAAAATCGTGGACAATCGGATCAACGCGGCCATGAGCTTCCACCCGGATCGCCTAACAACTCAGTATAGTTCTCCCTTTACTCCGACAATCTTGGATAGCCTCCCGGCGCCCGGCACAAAAATACCAACGCCTGAAAAATATAGTGGAAAGACCGATCCCCTGGACTACCTACAGCACTTCCAATCGATGATGAACCTACACTGCGTTCCAGACGCCATTCAGTGTAAGGCTTTCTGTACGGCCTTTCAAGAGGGAGCTCGACGATGGTTCAACAGCTTACCTTCGAGTTGTATCACATGCTTTGAGGACTTTAGGTCGCTATTCCTCAACCAATTCGCCACAAGTAAGCGGCCGCAGAAGACGGCCTTGGAAGTGATGCAATTAACCTAAGGGCGGAATGAAAGCTTGCGGGAATTCATCACTCGGTTTAATAATGAAGCGGTCGAGGTCCCCGACCTCACTTGCTCGTCTATATTGGCAGCACTTATGAACAACACGAGGGATGAGGAATTCAAAAAGTCATTGGCCCTCGATCAGCCCCGATCCATTCAGGAAATAAGAAACAAGGTGGATAAGTACATTCAGCTCGAAGAAGTGCTGAAAAATACGAAGCGTAGGACGGATGATCGCTCGCCAAATGATAGAGCAAATGGTTCACACAAGCGGCAGAAACGCCAGTCGAACTGGAGAAAACCAACCGATCGATAGGGATATCGACAGGAGTTCACCTCGCCAATGCATTTATATGCGGCACTCGGCAATGGAGAGCGGATGGGGAACCCCTCCGAGAACCAGGCAAGTTGAAGAGTCCCTACAAGAGTAGGGACCCAGATTTGTATTGTCGTTTCCACAGAGACATTGGTCATGACACGGAAGATTGCTGGCATTTGAAAAGAGAAATCGAATTCCTTATCCAAAAGGGGAGGCTGGGTCGATTTGTAAAGCACGGACAAAATGCCGATCGAGATAATGAGCATAAGACAGGTTGGCCCGACAACAGGCGACAGCCCTGGAGGCGAAACGATAGAAATAATGGAGGGAGGCAGAATGTAAATACTGACGATCGACGTGAAGTAAGGGGACGATCCAGGGCAAGAGGTGACGGAAATACTAGGCAACAAGATGACCGACCGGTGAGGGTCATTAACATGATATTTGGTGGAAATGCAGCAGGGGGATCCACTGCCAACGGAAGAAAGAGGTATGTCAGGCAGGTAGGCAAGGATTTGTCGGCCAAAAGAAAGAAGCAGAACGATGGGATGATATCGTTCAACGAGTCCAACCTTGACGGTGTAAGTTGTCCTCATGATGACGTGCTCGTTGTAAATCTGAATATGGACGGCAACGAGGTGAAGTGGGTAATGATTGACACGGGAAGCTCGATTGACCTGTTGTATTATGATGCCTTCAAGCAGATAGAGGTACCAGAAGATCAACTACTGCCTATAGAAGGACCTATCAAAGGGGTAATTGGAGCATCAGCCTACCCGTTTGCCCGGGTCTTTTTAAAAGTGAAGTTCGGGCAAAAGTCGCGTCAAATAGAGAAGGACGTTGAGTTCTTAGTTGTGAAGTTTCAGGGGCGTACAATGCAATAATTGGACGAACCACTCAAAACTCCCTTAGAGCGGTCGTCTCCACCTACTACCAAGCGATGAAATTCCCAACACCCCATGGAATCGATATTGTCAGGGGTCAGCAGAGAATCGCTAGGGAGTGTTACTTAGCGAAAACAAAAACACTAGACGGGGCGGTAGTCCTGACGGGCTCTCTTGACGTGAGAGCCGATGAGGAGACGGAGAGAATGAACCCAGTGGAAGAAATGCAACGGGTTATAATAGATGAGGCCAACCGGTCCAAATTCACAAATCTAGGTTCCGAGCTTCAGAAAGACCTAGTTAAAGAAATCACGGACTGCTTGGTAGAAAACATATCAGTTTTCGCTTGGGTATAGAGCGACATGCTTGGAATTTCTCGATCGGTCGCATCGCACTCCCTTGGTATTCGACAAGATTACAAGCCGGTTAGATAGAAGAAGCGGTGGCAAAGCAAAGAACGCCAGGAGGTAATTGAGAAGGAAATAGAAAAGCTACTCAATGTCGGGTTCATTCGGGAAGTCAAATACCCGGAATGGTTGGCCAACGTCAGACTCAGAAAGAAGAAAATGGAAAGTGGAGAATGTGTTGACTTCACCGACCTAAACAAAGCATGCCCAAAAGACAGTTTCCCCTTGCCCAAGATCGACCTGCTAGTAGACTCCACCTCTGGACATGAACTTCTCAGCTTCTTGGATGCTTTCTCGGGCTACCACCAAATTCAAATGAGTCTTGAAGATGAAGAAAAGACCGCCTTTATAACCGACCAGGGCACATATTGCTATCAAGTAATGCTGTTCAGCTTGAAGAATGCGGGGGCCACTTATCAGCGGCTTGTCATGGAGGTTTTTAAGAAACAGATAGGTCGAACTGTTGAGGCCTATGTGGACGATATGGTGGTCAAGAGTAAGACGGCCGCCGAGCACGTGGGAGATCTAAAAGAAGTCTTCTAGACCCTTGACAAATTTCAGATGAAGCTGAACCCGGAGAAATGCGTCTTTGGTGTGGCATCCGGGAAATTCCTGGGGTTTATGATCACTCAGCAGGAGATTGAAGCTAATCCTGAAAAGATTGAAGCTATCGTCCAAATGTCTTCACCGCGGTGTTTGAAAGATGTTCAGATATTAACTGGACGGATAGTTTCTTTAAGCAGATTTGTTTCCAAAATGGGGGACAAATGTCTCCCATTTTTTAAAATCTTGAGGAAAGAAAATATGACTCAGTTCCAATGGTCGGAGGAGTGCGAAAGAGCTTTCCAACACTTGAAGCAGTATCTAACAAGCCCACCTGTTTTGCAAAGCCTCGACGGAGGGAAAATTATGATTATCTACCTGACGGTCACAAAAGAGGCGATCAGCGCCGTTCTGGTTCGATTGGATGGCAAGGAGCAATTCCCGATCTACTACGTCAGCAAGGTACTAAGCGGACCAGAAACACGGTACGCGCCCATAGAAAAGTTAGCTCTTTCCTTGATAACTGCGGCGCCGAAACTCAGGCCATATTTTCAAAATCATACCATTGAGGTATGGACCGAACAGCCTCTCAGGCAATGCCTCCAGAAGCCTGAGACCTCTGAGCGGTTAATAAAATGGGCGGTAGAGCTGGGGGAGTTCGATATACATTATAAGCCTCAGACTACGATCAAGGCTCAAGTGTTGGCGGACTTCGTTGCAGAAATGAGTCGACCCAACTCACAAGACGAGCAACACCCTTCCTGGAGCTTATTTGTTGACGGGTCGTCCAACGCCGAGGGATGTGGAGCAGGAGTGGTATTAATTAGCCCGCATATGGAAGAAAAAGTGGAATACGCCCTTCGTTTAGAATTCAAGGCCTCCAATAACGCAGCGGAATACAAGGCTCAGATAGTCGGCCTCCAATTAGCTAAGGAGATGGAGGTAAAACATCTGAAGGTATATAGCGATAGCCAAGTAGTGGTTGGTCAAGTCACTGGATAGTATGAAGCTAAGGGGAGCAGCATGATCAAGTACCTGGAGCTGGTAAAGTAGGAATTAAGTAATTTCGAACAGTACTCGATAAGTAGGATAGAACGAGCTCAAAATGCTAAGGCAGATGCGCTTTCCAAAATGGCTTCCGATCGAGACGCCAAAAATAACGTTCTGGTCGAACGACTGGGTTGCCCTATTATTTAGAAAGCCAAGGAAGTGCTTGACGTAAATACCGGTCGATCAAGCTGGATGGAACCGATCAGACGATACCTCCTTGAGGGAACACAACCGGAAGAAACGTTGGAGGCCAAGAAACTGAGAACAAAGGCGGCCGAATATGTGGTCATTAATGGCACCCTATACAAGCGATCTTATGATTGGCCACTGCTGCGATGCTTAAGCGAAGAAGAGGTAGAACAAGCAATGGCCAAAGTCCACGAAGGAATGTGTGGAAACCATGTAGGAGGCAGAATGTTGGCTTATAGGCTGATTAGACAGGGGTATTACTGGCCGACAATGAGGAGAGACTGCCAAGATAAAGTCGACCGATGCAAGGCTTGCCAGAAAAACTATAGCCTGTCTCACCAACCAACCGAGATGATGAAAATCGTGAGTCATCCTATCCCTTTTGCTCAATGGGGAATGGATATACTGGGGCCTTTCCCTCTCGGTCCTGAACAGAAGAAGTTCCTGATAGTGGCAGTGGAATACTTCACCAAATGGGTAGAAGCGGAGGCAATCGCTACAATTACCGAGCAGAAGGTGGAGAATTTTGTAAGGAAAAGTATATTAAGCTGCTTCGGGCTGCCTATGGTGTTGGTTACGGACAACGGTCGGCAGTTCGACAATGATAAGTTCAAATATTTTTGCGACCGACTAAAGATAAGGCAACAGATGACCTCAGTAGCTCGCCCCCAAAGCAACGGTCTCGCGGAGAACACTAACAAAAAGATAATGAGTGCTCTCAAGAAGCGACTAGACGGACGAAAGACTTGGATAGAAGAGCTAGACGAAATATTGTGGGCATACAGAACCACACCAAATGGAGCCACAGGAGAATCGCCGTTCAGGATGACTTTCGGGGCGGAAGCCCTAGTTCCAGTAGAAGTGGTGTTGCACAATCAGAGAGTGTCGAGCTACGAAGAAGAGTTGAATAATGAAGCCCGCCGAGCAGAACTTGTGCTTCTCAGTGAAGACAGGGATAGGGCAGTCGCCGGTTCAGAAGCCGCCAGGCAAAAAGCGACAAAATTCTACAATAGAAGGGTAAAGCCAAGCGACGTAAAGGTCGGCGGATACGTCCTGCGAAAGGCCGAGGCAGCTGGAAAACATACTGGAAAGCACGGACAGACGTGAAAAGGGCCCTATCAAGTGGTCAAGCAAGCCGGGCATGGCTCTTACGTCTTACGTGATGCGAACGGAAAGATTCTGCTGAGGCCCTGAAATTCTCGAAACTTGAAGGCATTCTACCAGTAGATAAGTTTTATTTTAGTTAATCTTTGTTTATTACTGTTTTTTGTACACAACCTGTGGGTACCTTTTTCCTGGCCCTGCCAGTCAGGTTTTTTAACGGCCTACACCCTCGCTATCATCAATAAAGGGGTTTTCAGATTTCTCGGCAAGAAAGAATTTCATTAAATTTGGCAAAGAGTAGAAAATTCCATCGACTATAGATCGACCAGGTTGCCAAGACAAGATCTTTGGAACCATCGATCGACTTCGACATCGCTCGGTCGGGTCGCCAAGACAAGATCCTTGGGACCACAGCTCGGCCTCAACTATAGATCGACCAGGTTGCCAAGACAAGATTCTTGGAACCATCGATCAACTTCGATATCGCTCGGTCGGGTTGCCAAGACAAGATCCTTGGGACTACAACTCGGCCTCGACTATAGATCGACTAGGTTGCCAAGACAAGATCCTTGGAACTATCGATCGACTTCGACATCGCTTGGCCGGGTCACCAAGACAAGATCCTTGGGACCACAGCTCGGCCTCGACTATAGATCGACCAGGTTTCCAAGACAAGATCCTTGGAACCATCGATCGACTTCGAAATCGCTCGGTCGGGTCGCCAAGACAAGATCCTTGGGACCACAGCTCGACCTCGACTATAGATCGACCAGGTTGCCAAGATAAGATCTTTGGAACCATCGATCGACTTCGACATCGTTTGGCCGGGTCGTCAAGACAAGATCCTTGGGACTACAGCTCAGCCTCGACTATAGATCGACCAGGTTTCCAAGACAAGATCCTTGGAACCATCGATCGACTTCGACATCTCTCGGTCGGGTCGCCAAGACAAGATCCTGGGGATCACAGCTCGGCCTCAACTATAGATCGACCTCATCATCGTTGGGCCATGAATAACTTTATCAAATCCTACTATAGATTGAAAATAAAGAACATAAATGCGAAAAATGACTTCGAAATAATGAAGGACAAAAATAAGAATCTCATTTCCTTGAATCCATCCTGGCCACAAGCCCAACCAGGTGAGCTTTAAAAATCAACAGAAGGAGAGCTACGAACAGCTGAGGGAGCAAGAGAAGCCTCGGAGGTCAGTGGATGCACAGGAAAAGCCTCAGAAGTGGACGGAACAATCGGGGCAGGAGCAGGGTCTAAGGGAGCAACCGGAGGAATATCTTCATGAGAAAGCTCTTCCTCCTCAGAGCTAAGATCCAACTCCTCATCCTGAACGAGGGTCCGCTCTCCCTCGGCCCTCTCCTTCATATCCTCCAATGAAAGGCCGAGAGCTACGGGAAGAAGCGGCTCGGCATAATCCTCAAATGAAGGACACTTCGACCCATCAGGAACGTGAGCCTCGTGGCACCTCTTCACTACCGAAAGGGTTACATCACAGGTGAGCTCTAAACACTCCTCGTTCAGAAACTGCCTTTTTCACCGTTTTATCGCCTCGATCCTCTGCCTCTTGACAGAGCACCGCAGATCTCTCAACACATCCTCGGTCCGATGTCTACCCTCCACTGCTGCATGACAGTCCTGGAGGTACTTCTTACTACGCTCCTGCTCCGTCTCCACCGCTTTCTTCAGCTCGTCATTCGCCGCAATCAACCGGCTCCTCTCCTCCTCCCCGGTGGCAAGTTGAGCTTGTAGAACGCTCCTCGCCTCCTCCCAAAACTTCCTCTCCTCCTCTAAAGAAGAGAGCTGAGCCCCGAGAACATCCTTCTCCTCCTTGGCCTCAGAGAGCTCAGCCCTTAAAGTGCTCACCTGCTCAAGGAGGTCATGCACCTCCCGGTCTAGCGACTGAACAGTCCCATCGAGCAGTTCGATGCGTCGATGCATCGAGGAGACGAAAGCCAGCTCCCTAGCACAGTTACGAACAATACGGGCTGATAACTCCTGATGGGTCAGTGAGTCAATGCGCTCCTCATTCACAGGGGGAACGATCTTCTCGGTAATATGAAGAGCCACATCGAGATTAGCGAGCGATGCAGTCTTATCCAGACTGATCGCTGGCTCCCATTTATCAGCCCTCGCTGCTCGCTTCTTCCCCTTACCCTTATCCGACCGGGCAGTAAGCTCTCCTATTTTCTCTTTCTCCTTGCCCTGGTCCGAAAGACGAGAAGACTGACCAGCAACCTGAACAACCCTCTTCCTCTTAAGAGGTGGCTCCTCCTCCTCCTCCTCTTCCGAATCTGCTCGGTCTGCGCTAGCTGGCACGATCGGCAACGACGCCGGCACGACAGGATGATCTTCAGCGGGCAGAGGGACCGACGAGACTGTGGAATGGCCCAGCTCCACTGGCGGAGCAACGCCTTCACCAGTCTCTGCCTCTTTCCTCTTTTTCCTCCTTTCGACCTGCTTCTTGGACTTAGAGGGTGGGGAGGACCTGGGGAAATCTTCTATCCTCACCATGGCTGCACAACAATAAAACGGGTCAGAAAGTGAAACCAAAACTTAAAAAGATAGCAAATAATTCAACCACGAAGGGTTAACCAGACGGGGCGGTCTCCTCTCCTAGCTCGTTAATTTGTGGCAGCGGGACGAGTAAAAAGGAATCGATCGAGGCCCCCCTGTGATACCCAATAATGAGCCGAGCGAAGTCGTATCGGTCGAGCTCCTTTATGCGCCCGACTACCTCCCACTCTTCTCTACTAAGAGACACGCTCGACGTGTCGTTCCACTGCTCGACTAAATGATACCTCTATGGCCGGTACTCGAAGGAGGATCATGGGGGTTTCACAAAGAAGTACTTTGTCCGCCAAGCGGAGATTTTCGAAGCTGTCCCGGTCGGGCAATACCGGGCATCTCTATACAGCAAAGAAGGGATCCCGGCCCTAGAGCTCGGACTCTGGTTCATCCTCAAAAAGTGACGCAGGATGCCAATCGAAGGAGGGCAGCCAAACTGATGGCACAGCAAAGCCAAACCATTGATAAACCTCCAGCCGTTCGAAGGAATTTGGCTCGGCATCAGCTGAAAGACAGCGCACACCTCGTCAACAATCGGGGCGTACGGGAGCCTCATACCGCCCACCGAGAAAAAACTATCAGAGACAGCAAAATACCCACTCAGGTTGCTGTGGATTCGTTCGTGATTGAAGGCCAACCTGGGCTCCCAGGACAAAGGGATGCTGTTCCTAATAACCGACCGATTCAACTCTCCCATGGTCATCGTCGATGCATTTCTCGGTGGCTCCTCCATAACCAACCCATCCTTCCGCTCTCTCATCGAGATTTCTTCAATATCTCCTACCATACTTCTAGAACTGGCCGCCGACATGTTCACTAAGAAGAAAACCTTTGAAAAGACTTTAGAGGAGGAGACGAGGGAAGAGGACGTACCTATTTAGTGATTTGAGGTTAGGAAATCAGATGACGGTTGAAAGAAATTTCTAGGAACCGTAAACGAGAAAGAGCAAGAAGCAAGTAAAAGCATAGTGAAAGCTGGAGAACGAAAGAAAACGTAAAGAATCCTGCAGCCTATTGACCCTGAGTACTTATAGAAGACCGGTCGAAGGGACACCCCAATCAAAGCTCGACATATGGAGAAAATCCGAGCCAAGCTCAAACATGTGGCAGAATCCGAGCCGAGGTAAACTAGGGTTGTTCGAAATCCAGAGCAGCGCGACAGGTGAAAGGACGTACGTGACAGCTACACAACGGTTACAAAGATGATACGCTCCAGATTCTGAAAAACTGTCAGAAGGCACGCGCCGTCAGTAATAATTAAATAAAGTACCTTCACGCGCTCGACACAGATGTTCGCCTGAACTCTCTTGATACGAGCTGTCACGCAATAAATGTCGAAGCAAACCGATCGGGACACTCAGCCGCCCGATCCCAATACGAGCAGTCACGCATTATGCATCGATGCCCGTTCGATCGGACCAATTACGAGTTGCCCTATAGACGAACTACAACGTTGATAGCCGACCGATCGGGCCTACCCCGAGCTGTCCCACAGACAAGCAACAAGATCCTTGTATACTCCTTCGACCCTTCTCCTTGCTCAGACTCGAGGAGTAGGGGGCTTATGGTTGGGTCGGTCGTGCTGGACCCAAACCCAATCATAACAACCCCTTGGCCGATCGGTCGAGCTTTCAAGGATTGGTCTCACGCCTATCGGCTAAGCTAGGCTCAGGCCCAGTCCATACATCTACGGTCCATTCGTGGGTGAAAGTCTCTCATGCATACGTAAAGACTTAAACCTAGCATCTGCTCCATATATAAGGTATAACTCTGCCATAATAGAGGTACGTGACTATTAACCCTAATTCTCTCCGTTCACAGCGATCCCACCTATACCATAAAGAACTGACTTGAGCATCGGAGGGACTTATCGGGAAATAACCCCTGACGTGCCTTTCTTGTTTTGCAGAGACCTCCAAGCTAGACCTCTCGGGAAAAGCAGCAAGCTCCATGGATCCAAATAGTAACATGCAGCCTCGTCAGAACCAAGCAGAACCAGGGTATTTAGTACATCTCGTTTCCAATTCCTGTTCGATTTAGAGACCTGTCAATGTCTTGTGGATCAATACGACCTTCCTTCACTTGGAGTCCAATTCGTTGACAAGCTTGAACAATGTCATATTGTCCGCTGTAGTTAACCGCAAGCATGACATGGAGTCAGACATTGTTCTCAGTATTCTTCTCCGTGTGGGCAATTGTTTACTGCAAAGAATCAGGGAGTCTGGACATATCCCCAATTCCTGACACTCTTATGTTTCTCCTGATACAATATTGATTCCAACATTAATTCAGGTATGATCATTCCAATATTTAACAATTATTGATTGGACACAACCCTTTATTTTACAAATTAAAATTTTTAATTTTTTTGTCGGATTATTAATCTTTAAAAGCTATATATAACACAACTAGTAATATTTCAATTCAAATGTGGAGTGTGAGAAAGTCTAATAACATGTAGCCTTATTCTTATAAGTTAAAGAAGTTATTTTCAAGTTGTATCATTTTGTGGATTTCAACAAGTAGAAATTATCTCGAGTGAAGAGATAGATTTTTGGAGAAAAGATACCAGAAAGTGTACAATAAAGCTTTTGATTCTCCTCGAGTGCAAAAAATGTATAAAGATTAATTAGAGTGCCATTAACCTATTCAGGCAGTAAATCTAACAAAAATTTCATTATGCATACAGATTTTAAAATTTTAAAGATATACAACATAAAGTCTAACTAAGCATTTCTAAATTAAATTAAATTAAATTTCATAGTTTTTAAATTTTACTTATTTAAATTAACATCTAATTCCTATTATCTTATAATTTTGATAATAAATTTTGGTAATTAAAATTATAAACGAGAAAAGAAATGGTTTGGACTTATTTACAAATTGCTTTTTAATTGAAATGAACTTAAAGATCATAATTTGCCTAGCGTTCAAATTTGGCAAGAATGGACGTTTGGAAAGGAAATATAGGGTTAGATTTATCTAAAGTCACCTAAATCTCAGCCCATAATATATAATAAGGTCTAACTGGAGGCAAGTAAAGAAACCAAATTCTTATATTCTATGTCTAACACATCACCAAGCATGTTTCCACATCAATCGTAGTTAATCAACTATAAGTAACAGGTCTTATACGTAGTTAATAAACCATAATATCCTTTTAAAACAAAAAGTTAAGCCTTAATCTTGATGGAATGAAATTTGTGTTTGATGCCGAGATTTTTTTGTCTCATCATTTTTACCTCATAGTGGTCTCCATTACCAGCTGCAATGAGTTCTCGAAGGCCGCCATCACAGTATCAACTTCCTCCTGTAACACAACAAAAGCTTTAGTGGAAGGAACTACGCAAAAAATATCCGTCAGGTTCAAATTTTTCAAGTGCATCAAAACATTATAATAAGAGAATAACGTTAACAAGTTAACCTTGGATCGACCCCAGTTTTCGGTGGAGAAAACAAAAGTTGTCAAAGCCTGGATTCCCCTTTTCAAACACTGGTCCATCAGAAATCCTAGCTTTCCATAACCAACTTCATAACCGGACTTGGCAGGCAAGCCTTTTGACCGTGCCCATCTCCTGTTACCGTCGAGGATCACGGCCACGTGCTTTGGCACGGTAGTCAGCTTCTCCTCCTAAGCAACTTTGGGACCGCCAGAGCATAGTACTCTCCCTCTTTTGCTTTTCTTCCCACTTATTTTCTTCATAGCAATGGTTGGTTGCTGGGAAATTCGTGGGAACTGCGAAGGTGTTGTCACTGGACTCGGGCACAAGTTTGTAGCACTAAGTATCATGGTTTTGGTATATAAGGGTTTGCTGCGGCTATTTACTTAGCTTTTGAAGGTACAAATGAGTAATGACACATACATGCACACCATGAGTTACTCTTTTATACTTGGGTGTAGGACCAGATTGCTCGCTCGTCTATAAAAGTTGTTCATGCATGTCGTCTATCCCTAATTGTAAATAGTCCTCGCACCTTTTTCTTGATTAAACAAAAAACATGTAACTATTACACCAAACGCAAAGTGCTACATGTTTCTCCCCCTTATGCATGTCCTGTTACCTTGTTTCTATTACATGGCTATCAACATTTAGCCAATGCAGCCAATGCAAATACTTTGTTATAGACATTCTTCGAATAGTTCCAATTATTAACAAAAAGGTGCATCCAATCGGGTCAAATACTTAACAATATCAATTATGGAGTATTATTTTGAAAGAATAGAAACCTAGTTATGATTCAGTTTAAAATAATATCAATTAAATTAAACACATCATTTAGTTATAAATCGATAGCTTACTAAATAATTTATTTGAAATATATAATTTATAAATTATATTTCAAGTTTAGAAATTTTTTAATGTGCATTAAAAAATAACATAAGTGAATGAAAAGAAGGATTTGCATCATTCAACTTTAAAGGCCTACTCTATGGACATAATATAATTTCACATTTTCATAATAGATTTGTGTGTATTCTTTATATAAAATGATAGCTCCAATTTGTAGACAAGGTTTTATGTTAGATTATCAACTAGACATACAAAACTCAAATCAAAATGATAGTTCTTATTTACAAAGTACAAATACTCTTACACTAGCATAACTCTTACAATTAGCATGAGAACTAGATATACACAAATCAAAATAAGGTAATATGATCACATTAAATATTTAAATTAATTAGAATTAATTAAAGAATTTGATCATGTAATGGTATATCTCAAAAGATATTATTAATATTCCTTTAATATAAGTGTGAATCTAAGTATAGTTATTATTTTGTTTGTAAAAATAAAGATATAATGATTATTTTATTTCTAAAAATAGTTAACATACTGATTACTAGTGTAATGTTTGTCATAGACTCGGACTTTTAACCAACGAACTGTATGACAATTGATTGTAATTCTACTCAACCAAGTCAGTCTTATAAAAAAATGCTAGTTACAATACTAACACAATTAGAAAATAACTCAAGAAGCTAAAGGATAGCTTGGAGAATACTTGTAAAAATTGCTTCTTCTTAAATGTTGGATGTATGTTTTATGATGTAGGATGCTTAGAAATAACGCCTTTAGGACTATTTATAGTCTTCCATTCGCTAAATGGATGACTATAATATATTTGATCTAATGGTCTACATTGATTCTCTGGAATATTCTATATTATTCTATATACATCATGTATATTATGTACTTATTTACAACATTCTACATTCTTCCATAAAGTTCTATAATATTCCATAAGCTTTCGCAAGCTTCCAAGGTCTTTCATAAGACTTCACAAAATTCTAGAAATTTCTAGAGTCTTCTTTCCTCTTTTAAAATTTTGAGGAGAATTTTAAAAGACTCTTTGGGCCAAGCCTTTTTATATGGGCCTTAAAACATAAAGAATGTGGCACTTTCCCACTTAATTTGGTGCCATCATTTGTTTCTACAGTGTGAGCTCATGTTCTCAGCTTGCTTTACTGTTAGGTAATCCCTTCCATTTAACAAAGTACTTAACATAACTTAGATGAGTACCTCTCTTTGGTATAACATAATGTACCAATATCTCTTCAATTTCTTTTTTGTTCATCATAATGATGGTGATAAGGGCTCTCTTTGATTCACCCCTACTAGGCTCGTCTTTATCTTCATAGTAAGGTTTAGGAAGGCTTATATGAAATACAAGGTGCATCTTTAAATGAGAGGGTGATGCTAAATGGTAGGCAAGTTTGCCAATTCACTTTCCTATAGGGAAAAGTCCTTCATAGTGCCTTATAAGCCCTTTATACACCTTAGCAAATCTTTGGTTTTGGTGAGGGAGAAGTTTAACTAGAACTAGGTATCCTTATTGAACTCTACGTGCCTCCAATTAGCATCAACCTACTTCTTCATTCTCTTCATGACCTTTGCCAAGTGTGCTCGTTTCATATCAATCTTCTCACGTCATCCTTTGGCAAACTTGAATGCAATAGGAATTGGATCTTTATATGTGATAGTAAGAGTAAGCGAGGTCATCGGTTGTTGGTTGGTTGCAATTTCAAAATGGGCTAGCTCCCATCAACTCACTCTTTTACAAATTGTACAAAAATTAAGCAATATCGAGCAACTTTGCCTAATCACTTTGATTGGCATTCACATAGTGCCACAGGCATAACCCCAATTGTTTGTTTACTCTCTTTGTTTACCCATCTATTTAAGGGTCAAAGCTGGTGGAGAAGTTGAGTTCGGACCTCATGAGCTTGAATAGCTCCATGAAAAATCTTCTCGTGACGCAAGTATCTTGATCACTAATAATTGTCTTTGGAATACCCCAATACTTCCCCACATGCTTGAAAAATAAGAGTGCAGCATCCTCGATTGTAAATTTCACTAGTGTGGGCATGAAAACACCATATTTGATAAATTGGTCTACCATAACCATGATGTTACCACATCCTTCAAACTTTGGTAGGCATGTAATGAAATTTATAACGATACTCTCTCATGGTTTCTTTAAAATATGTAATGGCTCTAGCAAACCCATTAATGACATTGATTCGTCTTGTCTCTGATGGAGCACGCTACATGAGATGTCCTTGCATAGAGCTCAATGTCATAGTGCATTTGGCGCCAATAATATGCGGGCTCCATAGGAGTCAACAAGTGAGTTACTTCAGTATGTCTTGCCCACTTGGAGTTATGACACTCCTTAATAATCTCCTTTTGCAACCCTTGCCATTTAGGCACGTAAATCCTATCACCTTTTATGATAAAAATGCCATCTTAAAGCTAAAATTGTCATGTCTCCATACATCTAGCTAAGCCCACTAAGCTCCTGGCTTGTGAGTCTTGCTCAAGTCCCTCTTTTATCTGGTCAACTAAAGGAAATCTTGAACTTGTGATGGCAGCAAGCTCCCCTTTTCTACTAAGGGCATCAATAACCAAGTTGGCCTTTATGGACTTGTACTCCCATCATAAAGTCAAACTCTGCTAAGAATGCTTGCCATCTAACTTGTTTTAGGACCAACTTCTTCTTATGAGGAAATAATTAGTGTCAACATTATCTGTCTTTACCATAAACTTACATCATAACAAGTAATGTCTCCAAGTCATAGACAATGCACCACTACGGCCATCTCCCTCCTTTAGATGGTGTAATGACGTTAAATATCATTTTATTTACGAATCTCATAATTAAGAAATTGCATGTTCATCCTACATCAAAACACCAGCAAGAGTAATATCAGAGGCACCAATATGTTCCTCATATGGCTTAATGAAATCAAGAAAGGTCAACATGGGTTCCTCCATCACCTTTTTCTTTAGGTCCTCAACTGCCTTCTTACATCTTGCATCCCAATTCCACGCTATATTCTTCTTCAATAGATTAGTGAGTAGACAAGCAAGGGAGCAATAACCTTTGATGAATTTCTAATAGTAGTTGACGAGACCAAGGAAGGAACCCAATTTTGGTACCTTTTTTAGTAGTTCCCAATCATATATAGCTTATATCTTTGAGAAAATGCACATTTCTCCTTCTTTACGTATGTTCATTTTTTTCCTTAAGATTGGAAAACTTATTGTAAGTACATAACATGCTCTTCTAAATTTTATATCATCAAAGTACACACAACAAATTTATCCAAAAAGGATTTTAACACTTGATTCATGAGAGTGCAAAATGTGGCAGGTGTATTACTAAGTCCAAAAGGCACTACTATAAAATTGGAGGAACTGTACCTCGTAACCTAAGTAGTCTTTGGTACATCTCCCTCCGTGATCCTTAGTTGAAATTACCATGATCTTAAATTAAGCTTAATAAACCATCTCGCTTCACCAATTTGATCGAACAAGGCGACAATTAATGGGATGGGATACTTGTCCTTTACAATGATCTTATAAGTGCTCGACGATCGATACACAATTGAAGAGACTTATCGTGCTTCTTTTGAAAAAGCAAAAGTGCGCTATATGGAGCCTTTGAAGGTTAGATATAGCCTGCATCGAACCACTCAGGTTGCCTCCTTAAATCTTCAAATCCTAAGGCATCTTACACCAACGTAATCTTGTGATCCACATCTTGTCTTAGTGGGAGCTTCCTTGCTAATTATGAAGGCTTCACATCCTTAAATTTCTCAAGGACATTAGAGATTCCTTTGTGTAACTCAATTAGTGAAGATTCCACTGCTTCTTCCTTTAATGCTACCAAATATGTGGGCTGCTTCTACTTTACACTTTTAAAGAATTGCATGGCGGATAGTTGCTTGGTGGATAAACTTCCTTCACCAAATAAAGGTATCATACATGAATTTCCTTCCCCAAAAATATACATGGTATTGGCAAAAGGACTATGTATGGCCTTAACACAATCGATAAATTCCATTCTAAGTACTAAAGGATAATTTTCCATAGGAACTATAGAGAAATTCATTAGACTACACCATTCTCCAAGATGTACCTTGACATTCCTAATAACCCCAAAAGTTGCTCTTGGCTCTAAGTTTACAGCTTTGAGCCACCCTTGCTCCTTATTATAGCTGATGTTTGGTGATGCTGTCGCCTGCAACTAAATAAAAAAGAAATCACTTCTATTAAAACAAATTAATGTAGTAGCGGTAAGCGAATATCGTTCCCACGAGGAAATTTTAACGGTAAAGGTTAGCGAGTTCAAACGAGACAAATAACAAAAGTAAAGAGGGGGGTTTTGGTCACGACAATTATATAAAATCAAAGGGAAAATCACAAATCAAAAGCAATAATTAAATCTAAAAATTCAATAGGAAAAATACCTTAGTTTCGGGTCATCGATGCTATCACGCTACTATGAATCATCCACATAAAATTGCAATCATTAATAAACATTCATTGGGGGAAGTTTCTCTTAAGTGTAATGACTAGAAACATGTATCCTAGTTCTTATTAAACAATAAACTAGATACGATCATAGGTAAAATTGAATAATAGCATTAAGAATCAAGAACTAATAACAAGTGAAAGACATGTACGACATGCAATCAATCAAGAGGATATTTTCTTATAATTTTTTTATTCTAACGTAGAGAAGTTAATTCTAATTGCTACTTATGATTACCAGAATTGAATGTCATATCCCGTTAACCTAGCGATTGAACCAATTAATCTCTAGTTGTGCACCTAGAAACCAACGAATTCAATTGAAAAGAGTAGATCTGAAGATATCCAATGTTTATTAATAACATAAAAAGTATCCGAATCATCTCACCATAATAACATGTAACATAGATCTCCTTAACAAAGACAAAAGGTTTAGCTACTCATAATAGAATTGAAGACAAAAGAAATAATAAAGTAATAAGTCTTCATCCCTGGTCTTTTGAGGAAAACTACAAAAATACCAATTGAAATCTGTAGAAAACTTAAAATAACAGAGCAAGAAAGGTGCGGCAGTCTAAAACGTAACCTAAACCTACGATGATGACTTCTAACCCTAACATGTACATATATATGCGGCAATCACCCCTCTCCTTCTTGATGTTAATCTCCTTATTATCTTCTTTTGATTTTGTCCAGATTAGGTGCACTTTTATTTTCGGTAGGAGACTTCTTGGAAAGATGGCAAGAGGACCTTTAAATATTGTGTTTTAATTGGAATCAAATTCTGGAATTTTATCTGCAGACTCCAAATTCCATCCTTAGGCATGCCTACGCTTAGTCTCTGAATTTTGACCAAATTGGGGATTTCAAATTTCTTTCCTTCTTTTGCATCTTTTTTATCATTTTTCGTCCTTAGAGTGTTGAAAACCATCTGTAAATAATTATAAAGCAATTCCATCAATTTCGGATAATAATTTCAACACCATAACAATAATTACACCCAAAATATATGCAATTTAAATGACTTAACAAATTCTCCCATACCGAATCTTTGCTCGTCCTCGAGCAACATATCAAACCATTAGACTTAGTCAATTCATCCTTCAGAAATCAAGTGCACACAATCCATCAACTTGGGCTAGTATGACTCAATTTGCAACACGTATCATAATTGCTTTTCACTAATGCAAATAAGCAAAGTCAAAATAATGCATCTTTGTTCAAAAACAAACATGAAATCAAAATGAATTCTTCTTGCAGATTTCTCTCTTACACTCAAGTGTTTGAGAGCAAAGTGTTTCGCTCAAATCTCACTCTACCATGTTGCACTACCATAGGCTTGCAGTTTCACTAATTCTCATTCATTCAGATCACGTAGGCTAATAGATTATAAGGATTTTGTTCAAGGTTGTAATGGGGCTAGGTTGACAGGTGAGGTAAAAATATGACAAAGGGTTTCATCACAAGCATTCACAAAGCATCAAGTAGAAGGGATACGCAAATTAAGATTCTGAGATAAACATGAATGAAAAGGACTACAACTACTCAATACTAACTAGTACCACTATTCTTTTTCTTTTTCTTCTTTTTTTGATT
Organism: Erythroxylum novogranatense; assembly: GCA_029891385.1. Taxonomy (NCBI): domain Eukaryota; kingdom Viridiplantae; phylum Streptophyta; class Magnoliopsida; order Malpighiales; family Erythroxylaceae; genus Erythroxylum; species Erythroxylum novogranatense. The sequence continues at coordinate 57,407,462 of CM057224.1, forward strand.
TTTTTCTTTTTTCTTTTTTTTTTTTTTTTTCTTTTTTTTTGGTTTTTTCTTTTCTTTTTCCTTTCCTTTGTCCTTTCTTTTCCCCCTTTTTTTTGAATACGCCAGGAACAAAGGGGAAACAATAAAAATAAGAGAAACTAACAACACACGAGTTGAAGTACCTATAAAATTATCTCAGAATACAATATAACACAAAAGTCCCAAATTACTCAATGCTTCATTCAACTTGTGATAGGGTAAGGCTAATGGGGTCTTTGGTTTAAAAAATGGGGTGATTGATTGAAGAAACAATGGTAAAGGCTCAAACGCGTTTGCAAAAGGAAAATAACTAGGTGGGTCAATTTTAAGCTAAGAGTGTAAAAACAAAGAAGGCCTTAATCATTTCTATAACCCATGTGATCAAATAAATTCAAGCCGGTTCCATGCAAGTTTTGAAGGCAACATGAATAGAGGAGCATCACACAATTCAAACAAATAGCATGACATAAAGATGATGTCATTTAGGCTCAAAGTTCGCTCACAGGTTGATGGTAAGAATTCACCTTAATTCCACAATTTACTTCCACACTCCAATGTCAAAATTTTGACTAAGTCTATGAGATCAGCTATTGCAATCAATCAACATGTTCCATCTCAAAACTTACTTAGCCCAAATTAACTTCATGCATGTCCTCAATCTCATCCAAACTAATATGACCAAGCTTCACGGTTCAGCATGCAAAATCCTACACTAAGATCAACAAAAACAACCGCAACAACCCAACCATATTCACACAAAAACTGAAGATTTGCCACATCCAAAAGTATAAATTCCTCCCCCACACATAAACCAACATTGTCTGCAATGTTAAAGAAGCATAAAAATTAAAGGAAAAGAGTTAAAAAAAGCTTCTCTATTATAGAAGTGCCAAAATCAAGGTGTTGGCGGAGGTGACGGTTGAAATCCTTCATGCTCCCAATAGGCCATCCAATTGTATTCCAATTATGTAGGAAAATTAGCAGCAAAATGTATGGGCATGGGCAGTCTACGGGAGTCACTTTTCTTCCTGCGCATTGTTTCAATTCGTGGAGGAGAACCTGCAAAACAGAGATAGGCACAATACCAAAATAACATAAAAGAGGTGAATGGGTGAATGGAAGAATGGAGTGTGTAAGATGCGTGATGTTGTGGAGATTAGGTGATATTGATAGACCAAGAGGAACGTGGGCTAAAGATCGGTATTGGAGTCACTATTCATCTGGGCATTGTGTCAAATCATGGAGAATGACCTGCACAAATAGAGATTAACGCAACAACAAATTAACAGAAGAGAGTTGTGCGTGAATGGGTAGTGGAGAAAAGGGGGTTGCATGGGTTTGAGTGGGTAAGTGAAATTGATATGTAAAGTGAATGTGGAAGGGTGAATCGGCAACTAGAGAGAAGAAATTTGGGAGATACGAAAACAAGGGGGAAAGAAAATAGGGGGAGAGTTGGCGGTAACCTAAAAATTTCATTTTTTTCATTTTTTTATTTAAAAAAAAAGATGAAAATTAAAATGACAGAAATAAAAATGTGAATTTAAAATCGTAACAGAATTAAATTAAACCAAAAAAGATGATAAAAGAAAATTGCTAACAAAACACCTAAAAGAAAAGGATACGAATGTAGTGCCTCTCATTAAGCGCTTATCAAAGGTCATAAGCTAGACCCTTGGCATATGTACATCATCCATTATAAAATGGATGCTTGAGTCCAACAGGAAACATGTTCAAACTCCGTGAGGGGCTTGGAACAACTTCCTTTGAATGCGGCTCTTTGTCAGCATGATGCTCCATGACTTCTGATGAGTGGAACTTCATCACTTCACCGTTATACTCTAATGTCCACTCGTCTTTTCAGGCATCGCCCTTCTCACACCAGGATGGTCTCTGTAAAAGTAATGCCTGTAACATCCCATCACCGATGGGAAGGTTATATTGGTAAATTGAGACGGGTTAGGATTTTACCGCATATTATTGACTGAGCATTCATTTGGCCTCTAATTTTAGAAGAATTGGTCTTTTGCACGTGCACATATAGGTACCTACATTCATGACATTTTTCCGGTATTTGATTTTTAATTTGATATGAATTGTGATTGTGAGATAATTATATTTGATTATGATTTATTGAGAATTTTGGAATAATTGAGTTTGAATAATGAATTGGAAATGTTCTGGAGTAATTGCCAATTGATAGTGACTCTTCGGAATTTTCTGAAAAAATTCGGGAGAAAAAGTCCAGACCGGAAATTCTCCGAGTAACGGACCGATCGATTGTATAAACACTGAAATAACTGGTAAATGTCAATGGAAAATTTATATATATGATTTTAGAGATTAATATGTCGAGCTATTGAAATTTGGAGACAAATTGGACTGGAAATGAATTGAAAAGAGAAAGAGATTTAAATGTTTTGCGAGGAAACAGACAAGAGACTTAGGTGATTAACCTTTAAATATCTAAGGTTATAAGGGAAGAAGAAAGAAAACTCTTCCTCCCTAGGGCAAATTTTCCTTTCCTTCGATCGATTCTCTGTTTCTTCACCGTGCTTGATCTTTGGCTTGTGGCTTGATAGCTACTTCTCCTTGTGTAAAGCCAAGCCTAAATCCTAAGGAAGATGATCTTTGGTGTGGTTCTGGGAGGAAACTGTTAAGTCAGAATGACTTTACATAAAAATGATTTTGATGTATAACAAAGAGAGATCATATACAAGATAAACAAAAATGTATACTGACGCATACGCATAAAGTCCGAGATGCACGAAGTTGGAATAACTCAAAACTCGTATACGAGGCGTGATGTATTTAAGTTGCAAGAAAACAGTCAAACACAGACAAATTCTTAGACAGACGAAAACACAGACGAAGTGGACAAAGCAGAAGCAGACGCAGACGCAAAAGCAAAAGCAGACGCAGACGCAAAAGCAAAGCAGACGCAGACGCAGACGCAAAAGCAAAGCAGACGCAGACGCAGACGCAAAGGCAAAGCAGACGCAGAAAAGAAACAGACGCAAGAGTCAGTTTGAGTTAGTTACAGAACTCAACTGATTAACCGTTTCTTTAAAGATTAAAGATTCAAGATTCAAGAATCAAAGAAGCAGTTAGAGACGAAGGCTATAAATACAAGTCAAAGTCGAAAACTGAAGAGGTTGCTGATTTGAGAAAAATTACACAAAGTAAAAAACGATCAAGTGCTTAATTTCTTTGAACGCTATCTTATCAGAATAAAGTGTTCAAAATTTTTCTGAAAAGAAAAGTTGTACAGATAGCCTGCAGAGGCTAAGTGTGAAAGAATACTGGTTGTAGAGACCTGAAGAGGCTCGTGAAAGAATACTTGTAACGATTGAAGAGATAGTGAAATCTCAGAAGAAACTCTGAGGACTGGACGTAGCCTACGGTTTGGGGTGAACCAGGATAAATCCGCGTGTCTACTACTCTTACTCTTTTTATTTATCTTGTCTTAAAGTTGATCATTACTTACTGTTCATATACTTAGCATTGAAAAGTTTGATCAATCAGGATTAATAAAATTTCTGTAAAGAATTTTATTTTCTAACAAGTAATTCTGAAAAGGTTTTTTAAAAAGGGGAATACACAATTCAACCCCCCCTTCTCGTGCATTCTACTGTTTTTCTAAGTGCTGTATTAACGTGTGATTCACTTCAATTGGTATCAGAGCCTAGTATCGAAGAATCACTCTGGCGAAGTATGGATTAAAGAAAATGGCGGAGTCATATGTATACATCGCTGAAGGTGCCTCAGTCACTAAACCTCCAGCATTCAACGGAGAAGACTATCATTACTGGAAAGATAGGATGCGGTTATTCATCGAATCTACACATGTAGACCTTTGGGACGAATAGAGAACGGACCTATATACCGTAGATGAAGAAGGCGTTCTATTCCACGAAACAGATGGACGGCTGATCAGAAAGCAAGAATACAACTGAATTCAAAGGCAAAATTTTTCTTAACGTGTGCCCTAAGCGAAGCGAAGACGACAAAGTGCATGGTTGCGACAACTGCAAAAGAGATGTGGGACACATTGTCCATTGCTCATGAAGGCACAAGTCAAGTTAAGGAATCCAAGATAAGTATTCTTGTACATCAATATGAACTTTTCAGGATGGAAGATGAAGAATCTATTGATCAAATGTTTGGAAGATTTCAAACAATTGTCAATGGATTAAAAGCTCTTAGAAGAACATACAATAACAAAGATCATGTTCGAAAAATCATAAGAAGTCTTCCTAAGAGATGGAGACCTAAAGTTACTGCAGTACAAGAAGCCAAAGACTTGAGAGTGTTAAAGCTAGATGAGTTGCTGGGATCCCTGAAGATTCATGAAGTAGAACTCAACGCTGAAGACAAGCCCAAGCGAGACAAGTCAATAGCACTGAAGGTCGGACAGAAGAATCATAAGACTCAGAAAAGGAGGAAGTCATCAAAAGCATTGAAGATTGAAGAATCAAAGGATGATAACTCCAGCCAATCTGAATCAGAGTCAAGTGATGAAGATGACAAATTATCTTTCATTTCCGTAAAGATAAGACGATGTGGAAAAGAAGCCCGTATAACCGGACATTCGTAAAGAATGGAAAAGATGAAGCTAAGCCGTAAAAGTCTTCTATCATTTGCTACGAGTGCAATCACTGGACACTACAAGTCGTAATGCCCTACTCTCAAGAAGAAACCTAAGAAGAGTAAAGAAGGCAAGAAAAGCATGATGGCAACATGGAGGACCTAGATTCATCTGAATCGACACAGCTCGAGTCATCGAACATGCAAACATTTGCCTAATGGTCAAGAAGATAGTGATGAGGAGGTAAAATCAGATTATGATAATTTGCATGATGCTTATTCGTAATTGTTAGAAGATTCTCATGCTATTTCAAACAGATACAAGTCGTTAAAGAAAAAGTATGTAGAAAATATTAAACATACTGAGATGATTGAAAAAGAAAATAGTTGTTTAAAGAAACAATTAGAAGATAAAATAAATATTGTAGACAGATCAGAAGAAATTAATCAGCTTAAGCTAAGGATTAAAATTTTATCAGCTGATTTAGCTACTTTCACAGAAAGTACAAAGAAAATGAATGAAATGCTTGAAAAATGTAGACATCCGAGTGATAAGACTGGATTAGGGTTTACTAGAAACAATACTCAGTTTCGTAAAAAATCTGTCTTTCAAAGAAAAAGTTATAGGATAATTCAGTTTAATCAACGTCCTAATCATATGCATCAAAGATCATATCAAATGTATACTACTAACCATAAAGGACCCAAGAAGATTTGGGTACCAAAGAATAAAATAGTTTCTCCTGCAGATATCCTTCCTTGGAAGATACGGCAAGCACCATTGGTATTTAGACAGTGGATGCTCGCGACACATGACGGGAAGAAGGTCTATGTTCCTAGACCTTCAGTATAAGAAGGGAGGATCAGTAACTTTAGGAGACAACCAGCAGGCGTAATCATTGAATCGGAAAATAGGTAAAGATTCCTTTGCATGCATAAATAATGTAACGCTTGTTGATGGTCTAAAGCATAACTTGATTAGTGTAAAGTCACCAGCGATTTCGGTTTCACATTACATTCAATCAAAATCTTTGCAAAGTCGAAACAAAGATGGGTCTATACTTTTCTCGCCAAGAGAAGAAACAACCTTTACAAAATCAATTTAGAAGATTTTCAAAATCAAAATATTTCATGTTTTCTATCTTCTGAAGAAGAAAGACTAATCTGGCATAAAATGCTAGGTCATGTCTCTTTGAAACACATTTCAAAATTAGTAAAACATGATTTAGTAAGAGGTTTGCCAAAAATAAGTTTTGATAAAGAACTTTTCTGTGAAAATTGTTTGAAGGGAAAACAAGTTAAAACCTCTTTTTCTTCTAAAAATTTTGTAACCTCATCAAGATCTTTAGAACTGTTACATATGGATTTCTTTGGTCCTACAAGGACATTAAGTCTTGGCATAAAGAAATATGGACTTGTCATTGTTGATGACTTTACTCGATTTTGTTGGATATTATTCTTATCACACAAAGACGAGTCTTTTAAGTGCTTTAGAACTCTATCCGTAAAGTTACGAAGCGAAAAGGAATGTCCATTACTAGTATCCGGAGTGATCATGGTGGAGAGTTTGAAAATGAGAAGTTTAGAGTATTACGTGAAGAGAATGGAATTTCCCACAACTTCTCAGCCCTAGAACTCCTCAACAAAATGGAGTTGTTGAAAGAAAGAATAGGCGATTCAAGAAATGGCAAGGACCATGCTATGTGAGACTTAATCTTCCTAAGTATTTCAAGTAAACGTGAATACAAAGATGTTATATTCGTAAGCAGGATCTTGTTGCGACCTATGTTGAAGAAGACTCCTTACGAGTTATGGAATGGAAGAAGACCAAGTATATCGTACTTCCATCCATTTGGATGCAAATGTTCCATTCTGAATACGAAAGAGCTGTTGGATAAATTCGATTCGAAGACCTATCCAGGAATTTTTCTAGGCTACACATCATCGTCTAAGGCTTTTCGAGTTTACAACTTGATTTCAAAGACTGTTGAAGAGATAATTCATGTCAAGTTTGATGATAGTTCTCAACCCCATAAGGAAGATGACATGGAGAATGAAGGTCCTTCAAAGAACTTAGATGATACCTCAGAAACTCCCTCGTCAGACACTCATGAGAACAAAACTGAAGATATTCCAGAAACTATAGAACTAAGACGAGATTGGAAGTACAAAAGTTCTCATCCAGAAGAGTTAATCATCGGTGAGACCTTAGAAGAAGTTAGGACTAGGTCCAGATTCAGACGAGAAGCTAATGTAGCTTTTATCTCTGAAGTAGAGCCTAAGAAGGTTGAGGAAGCTCTTCAAGACGAAGCTTGGGTGTTAGCCATGCAAGAAGAACTGAATCAATTCACAAGGAATAACGTCTGGTCCTTAGTTCCAAAACCTCCTAAGAAATCCATTATTGGAACCAGATGGATTTTTAAGAATAAGCTAGACGAATCAGGAAGAGTAAGTCGTAACAAGGCCAGATTAGTAGCACAAGACTACAATCAGCAAGAAGGAATAGACTATAATGAAACATATGCTTCAGTAGCGAGACTTGAAGCTATAAGGATTTTGTTGGCATATGCAATCTGTCATGATATAAAGTTGTTTCAGATGGATGTTAAGAGTGCATTTCTGAATGGCTTTATAGATGAAGAGGTGTATGTAAAACAACCACCTGGCTTCGAAGATGTTAAAAACCCAGATTATGTCTATAGACTTCACAAAGCCTTATACGGCCTGAAGCAAGCTCCCAGAGCTTGGTATGATCGTCTGAGTACCTTCTTAATAGAAAATGGATTCAGTAGATGCCAAGTTGATAAGACGCTTTTTAGGATAAGTTCTCAGAATGATTTTATCTTAGTACAGATTTACGTTGATGATATTATATTTGGTGCTACTTCAAAAAGGTTGTGCTTGAAGTTTGAGAGTCTAATGAAAAGAGAATTTGAAATGAGTATGATGGGTGAATTAAAGTTCTTTCTTGGGTTGCAAGTTAAGCAGACTGAAGAGAAGATCTTCATTCATCAACAGAAGTATGTGAAAGAGCTGTTGAATAAGTTTGACTTGAATAATGTGAAGCCTATGGCAACTCCAATGCATCCTTCAAATCTTTTGTCTAAAGACGAACTTGGTAAGAAGGTGGATCAAACCCTATATAGAGGGATGATCGGTTCTCTATTGTATCTTACAGCAAGTAGACATGATATTCTGTTCAGTGTATGCTTGTGTGCAAGATTTCAAGCCGATCCTAGGGAGTCTCATCTTACTGCTGTTAAAAGAATTTTGAGATATCTCGCATGTACTACTGATCTTTGCTTAATGTTTGAGAAAGGTAAAGATTTCAAGTTAATTGGATATTGCGATGCGGACTATGCCGGAGATAGGATTGAAAGAAAGAGCACAAGTGGAGGATGTCACTTTCTTGGAGGAAATCTTGTCTCATGGTCAAGCAAGAGACAAAGCTCAATTGCCCTATCAACCGTGAAGGTATATATATCCGCCGAAGTCTTTGCTCACAGACGCTGTGGATCAAATACCAGCTTGAAGACTATTCAGTCAAAGAGGAGGAGATTCCAATTTATTGCGACAACACCAGTGCGATAAATCTATCAAAGAATCCAATTCAGCATTCCAGAGTGAAGCATATAGAAGTCAGACATCATTTCCTGAGAGATTATGTTCAGAGGAAAGTGGTGATTCTACAGTTTGTTGAAACAAAACTTCAATGGGCAGATATCTTCACTAAACCACTAAGTGAAGAACGATTTCAGAAGATAAGACGCAATCTTAACATAGTGATGCTAAATGAGCAGTCAGGCTAAAGTAACGTGGAAACTAACGGCGTTAGTTACAATAAGTTACAGCTGGTAACTTCTCTCACACGAAAGATTTTTGGGGAGAAAAATCTGATAAACTCGAGGTTCTTAATGATTCTAGAACCCATCGGACCATAACCCTATATGTAGACTGAAGATGAGATTATAGCAGTCTTTTCATCATCTCCTGACGGTTCATCTCTACTTTACCAATTCTCTCAAAATCTTCTCACTCAAAAGTTCTTCAGAAGATAATCTTTCGCTCTATACAATGGAAGCAGCCATGGTTTAAGGAAGACTTGTGGATTTTGAGTCATTAAGAAGAGACGGCATGGATGTAGAACCAGAAATCATAAGAGCTGGTTGGAAGAACTTCTTTCA